>CP106716.1:102864263-103590096 GCA_025503065.1 Gossypium bickii
TCCCAAAAACGGGGCTATTTGGAATTTAATTATTTTTCTTATGTATGAACCGCTGTGACATTATTTTTGGAATAAAAGAATTTAATTAAGGCTTTAAGTTGGTACGGTTTGGTAGGAAATGGTAGTTTTTAACTTAAAAGCGAGGAAGCCTTAGCGAGGAGGGTGTTATCGAGAACAAGTGTGGGTTATTTGACACAAATGAGCCCTTGATAAAGTGGCAAAGTGAGGCCACTTAAGAGCTACATGTGACGCCACCAAGGAGCAAGGGAGAGCCTTGGTTGAGTCACAAAATTCTCTTTTGCACCTTGATATGGACGGCATAGGGAGGAGGAATTTTCTCTCTTAAACTCTTTTATTATTTATTTAGATAATAGAGATAAATAATGAAGATATTATTAAGATTTAAAAATAGATTATTAATTAGATTTTTATTTAGATAATAAGATAGTAGGATATATTAAGGATAATATTAGCTTTTATCATTGGATATTAATAAGGATTATTAATGGGATTATTAGAAGATTATTTGAGATTAATTCAAATTATTTTGAATTATTCAAATGAGTGACCTAGAATTGTTTTGGGTAATTGCCGAATGCCTATAAAAGCAAAGACTTGCCACTAGGTTTTGTTTTTCCCATTTTTGTTGCTATTAGCCGAAATTCTCAACCCCTTTCTTAATTATTTTCTTTTAATTTTTCATTCTCTCAAACCCTTTTGAACCGAAACTCTTTTCTACTCTCTTCCTCGTCAAATCCCCAACCTCTCTTTTCTCTTTTTCTTAGTTGGCCGAACCCACTCCTTAGCCATAGCCGAATTTCCTTCTCCATACTTGGTGGAGTCTTGGCCGAATATTGAAGCAGAGGTAAGTAAATGGCGAATATCTATCTCCCTTTTCCTTCTTCATCACGACTTTTTACAAGGAAGGGTGCCGATTTCGGCAATGGTTTCTAAGCGGTTGGTAACCGATTTCTTCTAGGTACTCAGGAAGTAAAGCGATCGACTCACGGCTGATCTCTAGTGTTCAATTTCGGTAAGTGGTGGTAAGATCAATCTCTTTATTCTAGCAATTCGATTAAAAGCCAGAAGGCTATTGGTTTACTTACTAATCAATGATGGTTGTGAGCGATTCGAGAATCAAGTGTTGCGATTAGTATTCAAAAGTGTGAAGGTAAGGATTCGGGTTCACAAGGAACCCTCTCAAATTAATTGGTTGGCCGATTAGGCCATAGTACTAACCGGGTATTTGGCCGAATATAGGGATCAGTAGATCTAGGAGTCCGACTCTTTCTTTTCGGGATTTAGACTCCTCGTTGGTGACAGTGTATACATACACACATATAACTTATTATATATGCTTTGAATATTGAATGCTAACTTAATTTATGTAGCATTGGATAATATACCTTATTGGTATAGATGGAAATTCGAGTAAGTACACTGTTAATATGTTTTTGTTATTTTATGCTTTTGGGAAGCATGATGTATTGATACATGTGATAAATCTGGTTATGATTGTTTGTCAATTGTGGGTTGAAAGAGTGGAGGGCGGTGATAACGTGTCGACGCGGGCACCGATGTTTTGGTAACACTGCTTGTGACTACGGTCACCGAGAGGTTTGGTACCTCCGCAGGTTTGGCACCTCATAGCGACTTGTCCCCGTGGTTAATACCACCGTGGGTTGGCCCCACTTGAGATATGGGATTGTCGCGGTGATTTGGTATCACACGATGGGTTGGCCCCATCACCCGACTTTGTGTCTACGGACACCGTGTTTTGGTAACACATCGTGACTATATATCACCAGTGGTTTGGCACCACCGGTGGTTTGGTACCACAATGGGGTAGAGCAGTGGCGTATATGGTCAGCTAGGATTGGGACCCATAATATTTTGCATATTAATTGTTATATGTTGTGTATGAAATGTTAAAATCGGGAAGGGTTACATCTTGAGTCGTGGTGACTCACCTTCTCCTTTACATTTTTCAGGTGACACATAGATCGCGGATGTGGAGTAGGGTGGACTCGAGGTGGCCATGCGGTGGGTCTAGTTTAAATGAACTTTGATTTTAAGTTAAAATATTTTATTTCCAGGTTTATATTTTATTTGGATTGTAATAAGGCCTCCTAGAATATTTTATTATTGTTATATGCTCGAATACTTGATTTAAATTTGTTACTACTATTAATTAACAATCGTATGTTTTCCAAGTTAGAACGAAATTGTTTTTTTTACGAGCCATCAGGCACACTTGTAATTTTATAATAATTTGAGTTAATTAATATTTCCAAAATTTTGTTTTATACACCTCAAAGGTTTCAACCAAAAATAATTATCTTTTACTAAAACATCAAATTTCTTCCAAGTTTTCTAAATATTTTCTAAGTAGCAAACCAGATTCGGCCATAGCGCGTTTGGGGGCGGGTTTGGGTTGTTACTGATCTACTATTTTTCGATCCGCTTTCATCGCAAACTCAAGGAGATAAGATCGATGTTTTGATCCGCTTCCTGCAACTTCGGGAATGCCAAATCGCTATCTTGATCTACTCGCCGCAATTTCGAGGAGATAAGGCTAAAAGTGTCTTTGATCCGCTTCTCGCAACTTCGGAAGATAAGATCTTTTTCGATCTACTCCATTGCAACTTCGAGGAGATAAGGTGAAAGTGCCTTTGATTTGCTTCTCGCAACTTCGTGAAGATGAGATCTTCTATCTTGATCTACTCATTTGCAACTTCGTGGAGACAAGGTGAAGGTGTCTTCAATCGCTTCTTGCAACTTCGAGAAAGATGAGATCTTACGTCTTGATCTACTCCGCTACAACTTCGTGGAGACAAGATCGAAAGGGTCTTTGATCTGCTTTCTCGCAACTTCGGGAAGATGAGATCTTCTATCTTGATCTACTCTCACGCAACTTCGGGAGATAAGACTGAAAGGGTCTTTGATCCGCTCCTCGCAACTTTAGGAAGATGAGATCTTCTATCTTGATCTACTCTCACGCAACTTCGGGAGATAAGAATGAAAGGGTCTTTGATCCGCTTCTCGCAACCCGGGGAAGATGAGATCTTCTATCTTGATCTACTCATTGCAACTTGGGGAAGATGAGATCTTCTATCTTCAGTCTACTCCACTGCAACTTCAGGGAAACAAGACTGAAGGTGTCTTTGATCTGCTTCCTACAACTTCAGGAAGATGAGATCTGCAAATTCACTGATATTGCTACACTGTCCACTGAAGGACATGTCCTGTAGACTAGGTTTCGTATGTTTATGTCACACGACTAAGATGCTATGATTAGAATGAATCAAATGCTTCTAGCTACATGTAACATGTTATGAAAATGATTCCTTTTAAAGGATTAGGATTAGGATGCAATAATCGAAATGAATCAAATGCTCCTAATGAAATTTGCTATGATACAAAAATGTTATGAGTATGATTCCTACTCTAGGTGTTATCACTAATTTGTTCTTCATTCTTGTTCATCAATCATGTTTTGCTCAACAAGCTTGCCTCAATGTAATTTTTGAGTCAACTCCGCTTGGATCTTGAGAATACAAGGCTTGTACCACAATAGGAATTGAAACTTTTTCAATCCGACCCATCTGCAATTTTCGAGGTATAGGGTTTATTTCAAATTCAACCCATTCCACCACAATTCAGGGTTTCTTAGTTCATCACACCACTCCCCGAATGTTATGATCTGATCACATCAACTCATTATTTGGTCCAATTATCATTTGGACAAAGAATCCAAAGAAATAGTCTCTATCCAGACTCTTCTTCCTCAAATATTTCTATGCACATGGAAATTCTAAACAATTGTCTATTTCGGTTCCTTGTCTTCTCTAGAAATTTCTAAAGTAATATGTAGAACTTCTTTTTGTGAAATTATTAGTTCGTCAATCATTATTTCAATGCAACACATTTATGAATAATGGGTAACAAATAAATTGATCTAAAAAAGAGTTAAAATTGAATAAATTATCCAAAATACAAAGAAAATTAACTGAGAACATGTATTTGAGAAGAAAAAGAATCCAAAGATAGTAAAATGAATAGGACAATGATCATATGCCCTAGATATCGCAGATTGAGCTTCTGTAACATCACAAATTTTTGGGCCTATGCGTTTAATGGGTGAATATGTTTAATATGTTAATTTAAGTAATAGGGGTCCAAATTGGGCTCAGAATTAGGCAAAGGCCTTGATTAAAATTATCTGTTTAGGCATTATAGGGTTTAAAAGGTAGTATCTATGCTTAAAATACCAAAGTGGGCTTGTGGCCCAATCTTAGGAGGTGACGCCACACAATGGAGTAAGGGGCCCAAATTTAAGTTTCATGGAGCCCAATTCTTTTAATTTAAGTTAGCTAAATTTTGGGCATTAGGGTTAGGTGGAGTGGATGGCAACAAGGCTAAAATTTAGGGGTTTTAATGTTTAAAATATGTGGATAATAAGCAGATAAAGGCTATTATTTAGGAATTTATTTTATGTGGATAATAAGCAGATAAAGGCTAAATTTTAGGGATTTTAATGATTAAAATATGTGGATAATATGCTGATAAAGGAGGGAGGAGTTAGAGATAATTAAGTTTCTTTTAGATGAGCTAGTAGATTAAGATAAAGGAGAAAAGATAGGATTTATCTGCAAGGTTAGGTAAGTGTAGAAATTTCTATAAATAGGGGAATATCTCTTCAATTTTGGCATTTGGGTTTTTCTCTCATTCTTTTCTCTTCTTCTCTGAGTAAAAGCCGAAAACTCCTAAAGTTCCATCTTCTTCTTCATTCTCCACAAAAGCCGAAATCTCTAAGCCTAATCCCTCATCTTCACTTTGATTCAAAAGCCGAAACTCTTTCCATTCTTTTTCTTTCTAGCCGAAATCTTCAAGTCTCTTCCTTGTTTTCTTTTCTTCTTTTCTTTTCCTGTCAGAAACCGAAACTCTTCACTCAAGTATTTTAAAAGCCAAAGACACATCAGCCTTCTCTTGTTCATACTTTTTCCGGGATTTTCCTAAAAGCTGAAATCCCTAGATCTCATCTCCTGTGATTGCCGAATTGCTTCTGTGGTGTCTATTTGTGCCGAAATCTGAAGGGAACTTTAATGGAGTCAATCGCATAGATCTCTAAGTTATATATTGGTAGCACTCGAATCGTGTTACTTTTGAGATTTCAAGGTAAGAAGATCTATTAGTTTCAACGTGTAAATTCAGGATTTACTAACCCTTGGCCGAATATAGGAGAGGCCCTATTTTCACATCTTTCCGACTTTTTGAGCAAAGTTGTAGATCGGTCTAGCAAGGGTATCGACATTAATCAGGTGTATAACTCTCCACACCATTTAGATCTGTTTGATTAATATATGATTATAAGTCTTATATGTTTTGATAAATACCGAAATCCCGGCATAATGACGGAAACCCAAAGAGGGTAAAAGCAAATCACTAGGTTAGTGAATGTTCTGATTAAATGATATAAGAATAATAATTTTATGTGATTGCATGGGTTGGGTTTGATGAAAGGAGGAAGTTATATGTTCTAGCGGTTTTTACCGTGATCTGTTGTAGCGGTTCCTTACCGTGATCTGTTGTAGCGGCTTTTGCCGTAAATGTGTGTAGTGGCTGGCTGACCATGATCGATGATAAGCAAAGACGATCGCCATCAAGGCGTGTAGCGGTGTGGGTTGATTGTAGAAATCCCCAATGGTGTGAATGGCTGGTACGGGGGCGTGTAGCGGATGGAAACCTAGGATTTGGGTTGGGCTTTGCATATTTTTTTTTTGTGTTATGTATGTTAATTATTCTGTTTTATGGGGCTAAAGCCCAAATCTAATGGTGCATGAGGGTTGCACACTGAGTCTCGCGACTCACCCTTTTAATTTAACACTTTCAGGTGACACCTAGTGCATCGAACCGGGCTGGAGAGGAACACGAGGTGGCCATGCAAAAGAGAGCAATTGGATTCAGCTAAAAGGCTTTAGTCTATTATTTTATATTTTGCAGATTTTAAGAATGGTTGTAATAAGGCCACGGGCCACTAGACTATTAATTTTGATTGGGTTATGTTGGGTTTTTAAGTTTTATGTTTTCAATTAAGTTAAGACATGTATGAAATTTCAGTTTTTATTTAAAAATCCATCAAGATAATTTATAACTTAATATTTTATACTTTAATGAATTCTTAAGCTTTCGGAATAAAGGTTTAAACCTAGTAATTATTTTCCAAAATGCGACATGTTTTATGAACTCCCTTAAGTGACATACCAGATCCGGTCGTAGCGTTTGGGCCGGGTTTGGAGTGTTGCAGCTTCTATATACAAACTTCACGAAGATTGCTTTGAGCTTAAAATGTGTTTAGAAGACCCAAAGTACTTTGTTGATGCCCCAATATGCAATATACTTCATTTCTTGTTAATTCAAGTAGAGCAAGATTACTGTATGTCCATTTAGAATTTGAGCCGCCCTTTTCGGGTTTTCAACTCAAAAACCCCTTTGGTCTCAAAGCGCCCTTTGCGGGTTTTCACCTTAGCCTCTCTATTTTTTTTGTTTAAAAACTCAAAGCACCATTTGCGGGTTTTCACTTTGGCTTCTTCTCCTTTTCAAGCAAAATACTTCTTTACTAAATCCGAGTTCGCAGGATTGGGTAAACTTTTTCCATCCATTTCGGTTAATATCAGCGCTCCTTCAGAGAAAGCCTTCTTCACCACATATGGTCCTTCCCAATTGGGCATCCATTTTCCTCCGAAATCTTTTTGTATGGGAAAAATCTTTTTCAATACAAGGTCCTCCTCATGAAATTCTCTTGGGCGAACTTTCTTATCGTAGGCTCGCATTATTCGTTTTTGGTACATCTGACTGTGAGGAATAGCCCTTAGCCTCTTTTCTTCAATTAAGTTTAGCTTATCATACCGTGCTTAGATCCATTCAGCCTCATCTAGCTTTATTTCTGACAAAACTCGAAGAGAGGGTATTTTCACTTCAATAGGTAGAACTGCCTCCATTCCAGAGACCAACGAGAAAGGCGTTGCCCCAGTAGAGGTTCTGACGGACGTCCGATAAGCATAGAGTGCAAACAGTAGTTTCTCATGCCAATTCTTATAAGTCTCAGTCATCTTCCCTACTATCTTCTTGATGTTTTTATTGGCCGCTTCCACTGCCCCATTCATTTTTGGACGATACGGAGACGATTTGTAGTGTTTGATCCCAAATTGACTACAAATTTCTGCCATCATGCTGTTGTTCAAGTTCAGTACATTGTCTGATATGATCCTCTCGGGCATTCCATATCGATAAATGATCTCCTTCTTCAAGAATCGACTAATTGTTGACTTAGTGAGGCTAGCATATGAAGAAGCCTCTACCCATTTTGTGAAGTAGCCAATTACCACGAAGATGAATCAATGCCCATTCAAAGCTTTTGGTGAGATCAGTCCAATAACATCCATGCCCCACATGGAAAAAGGTCATGGGGAAGTCATAACGTGCAAAGGTGACGGAGGCACATGAATTTTATCTTCGTAGATTTGGCATTTATGACATCTCTTAGCATAGTTGATACAATCACATTCCATGGTGGACCAATAATACCCAAATATCATTATCTGTCTGGCCATTGTAAATCCATTAGTGTGTGTTCGACAAATGCCCTCATGAACCTCTTCCAGGATTTTCCTAGCTTCAACTACATCGACGCACCTCAATAGTACTTGATCTTTTCTTTTTTTGTACAAGATATCCCCGTCTAAAACATAGTCAGAGGCCATTATTCTTAAAGTCATTTTCTCATTCTCAGTGGCATGCTTCGGGTATTCACGATTTTTTACGTATCGTAATACATCTTGATACCAAGGGTGATCATCTTTTTCCTGCTCTTCTACATTATAACAATGAGCTGGAACTTCAAATATACTCATCTGAATAGGTCTCATGTCCTATGGTCTATTTACTTTGATCATAGAAGCCAGGGTCGCCAAAGTATCTGCCATCTGGTTTTCATCGCGTGGGAGATAATTAAAAGTAATGTCATCAAACTCCTCAATCAATCCCAGAACTATTTTTTGGTAATCAATTAGTTTGGGATCTCTTGTCTCCCACTCTCCTTTAAGCTGGTAGATTACTAGGGCAGAATCTCCATATACTTCTAGCACTTTGATCTTACACTTTGAGGTTGCTCGAATTCCCATGACGCAGGCTTCATATTCTGCCTTTTTATTTGTGCAATCAAAATCCAGTTTGCATGTGAATGGGTAATGATCACCAATAGGGGATATCAAGATTGCCTTAATTCCATTTCCCACATCATTTGACGCTCCATCAAAGTTTAGCTTCCACGGACATTCTTCAGTATTTGCCACATACATCAGCTCTTCATTTGGGAAATCAAAGTTCAAAGGTTCATAATCCTCCAAAGCTCTGCTAGCCAAAAATTCTGCTACTGCGCTCCCTTTTATAGCCTTTTGGTTCACATAGACTATATCGAATTTAGACAGCAAAATTTGCCACCTTGCCATCATTCCATTCAAAGCAATTGACTCCATCATATACTTTAATGGATCAAGCTTCGATATTAACCAAGTAGTATGATATAGCATGTACTGCCTCAACCTCCGAGTTGTCCAAATCAAGGCGCAACACAATTTCTCGATTAACAAATATCTCATTTCACAATCAGTGAACTTTTTACTAAGATAGTATATCACCCTTTCTTTTCTTCCTGACTCATTGTGTTGACCAAGCACACACCCAATGGAATTATTGAATACTGACAAATACAATATCAATGGTCTATCTGGATTAAGGGGAGATAGTACTGGTGCATTTGACAGATATTGTTTGACTTTGTCAAAAGCTTTCTGGCATTCATTATCCCATACACCTTAGTTGTGTTTCTTGAGAAGACGAAATATGGGATCACATTTCTCAGTTAATTGTGAAATAAACCGAGCAATGTAATTTAACCTTCCAAGAAAACCTCAGACTTCCTTCTGAGTGCGTGGTGGAGGCAATTCTTGTATAGCTTTGACTTTATTTGAGTCAACTTCGATTCCTTTCTCGCTGTCCACAAAACCTAGTAATTTCTCTAATCGAGCTCCAAAAGTACACTTTCCCGGGTTGAGCTTCAATTGAAATTTTCTCAACCTCAGAAACAACTTCTTCAAAACTTCAATGTGTTCCTTTTCTGTTCGAGATATGGCAATCATATCATCAATATATACTTCAATCTCTTTGTGCATCATGTCGTGGACCAATGTTACCATAGCCCTTTGATATGTTGCCCCAGCATTTTTTAGTCCGAATGGCATTACTTTATAACAAAAGGTATCCCACAGTGTTATGAAGGTAGTTTTTGTAATAACCCAAATTCTACGGACACCGAAAAAGTGAGTTTAGGGCCTCCGTCCTAGGAAAACGAGTCCGTAAATATTTATTAAAAATATTTACGAAGTTAGTATAGGTTGAATTAGATTTTTGATAAGTGAATTTAGTTTAATTTAAAGTAATTAGGGAATAGGACTAAAGTGAATAAAGGGTAAAAGTTGAATTGTAGATTAAAAGAAAATAAAAAGGATCAAAATGGCAAATATGCCATTTAGCATAAGTTGAGAGTGGCATATGAGTAAAAATCTAAGATTTTTACTTAGATTTTAATTATAAAATATATATATATTAGTAATAAATAATATTAAATTAATTTAAAGTAATTATTATATATTATATTATATTATTATAACATAAAGTAATAGAATAAAAGAGATAAGAAAAGAAACAAAGCAAAGAACAGAAAAAAAAAAAAAAAAAAGAAACAGAGAGCATACGAAACAGGGGAAAGGAAGGAAAGAAAAGAAAAAGGGAAAACTAAGGATTTAAAGCTTGAAGTTTAAATTGGTAAGTCAATCAAGTCCTATTCTCTTAATTTTGATGTTTTAGAAGCTTTAAAGCAAAATTTTGATGAAACTAAGTTGATATTGTGAGAGTTTTTAGGTTTTTAAATATAGTTTATGTTGAAGAAAAAGATGAATTATGGATTAAATTGAATGAAATCTAAGTTAGAATTAGAAAAAGGATTAAATTGTAAGGTAAGCTATAAGTTTTCTACTATAGGGATCAATTTGGAAGAAATTCTAAATTAGGGTTTTATTATGAAAATTATATAATCAAGTTGAATATGGAAGGGATTTAAGTAGAATCAAAGCATGAATTAAGTTAAGAAACAAGTAAACTTAATTAGGATTTAATTGCAAAATAAGTTACAAGAAAACAGTTTTAGGACAGCAGCAGTAGAGTAAATTTGAAAATTCACCAAAAATCGTAGAAGTGGAATTAGAAGTTGAGTGAGATATGAAATTAAAGCTTATTGAGTCTATTTTCATATGAAAGAAACAGAGAAAGCAAATAAGTTCTGTATTATGAGATATTTAAATTTTAGTGAAACTGGTTCAGGGTGATTTCGAGATCCCCTGTTCTGCATTAGAAAAATCATTAGAAATTGCACAAAAATAATTGTGGATTAAAATTTATATGTATGAAATCCTGAATGAGTCTAGTTTCAAATGAGCTAAACAAAGAGGCCATCTAAATTCTGTACAAAGAGTAATTTAATTCGTAGTGAAGAGAGGTCAGAGCAGTTGAACAGTGAAATAGGGAAACTTTAATAATAATCTGGTATTGATTGGCCATACCAAAAATTCTGAAAAATTTACAGTAAAAGATATATGAGTCTAGTTTCGGGGAAAATTTACGGATCTTAATTTGAAGTTCCGTAGCTCCAGATATAGATGATTTAGTGACAATGACTCAGGTAGACAGCCTAGAAAGAACTTATAAGTAAATAATAGAATTGTGTACAAAGAATGTGGAATGAAGAACAAGGTTAGGAATTGAATAAAATTCAATTATTTATTATAATTTAATGCTATATTTAATAATGTAAATTGTTATTATTATTGTAGCAAACAAGGAAATCGAGGCGTCTAATACGAAGGGAAGGAAAAAGTGATCGAG
Organism: Gossypium bickii; assembly: GCA_025503065.1. Lineage (NCBI taxonomy): Eukaryota > Viridiplantae > Streptophyta > Magnoliopsida > Malvales > Malvaceae > Gossypium > Gossypium bickii. Next base: position 102,875,265 of record CP106716.1, read on the forward strand.
GAGTAGCTCGAGAAAATATCGGTTTGTATTATCATAATTCAAGTTATTTATAATTATATGTTAATTTTCAATGTATGTGTATGAAAAGTGAAATTGAGGTAAGTATTGATGCTTGAATTGAATCCGAATGATTATGATCGGTTGAAAGTGAAAGTGATATAAATATGTGATTTAAATACCTATTAACTAGTAAATTTGAGTCGGATATAATTGGCATGCCATAGGATTGGAAGTATTCAGGATTCTTCGACCTTGAGTCGATGAGACACTTTGGGTGTCATATTATTTACTTCGGATAGATTCAATAAGGTACTGGGTACCTCTTTACTTATTTGGGCCGATGAGACACCGGGTGTCACTATATTGCTTGAACTATCCGATTAGGCTTTGGGTGCCGTATGGTGTGTTTGGTTGGATCCGAGTATCCGCCAAAGTCCGAGTCATGTTAATAGGGGTAACTATGTGAAATAAGAAAATTACATGAATTTGATTATTTGAACCTCTGAATGAAAGAGATATTGTGATACGAAAATATATGTGATTGAGAGATGAACCAGAGGTTCATGAACAATTGGAATTCTATGAATGAGATATTAATTCAAATATTAAAATTGTTACATTGGAAATATAACAACTTAGTATAATTATATGTATAATGTGTTATTTAACTAAGTATGTTTACGATATTTGATCATTGTTATAAATTGAATTATGATAATACCCATTTGAGTAATTCCAATACTCAGTAATGCGGTTTGTTTTCCGTGCGCGGGTTAGTAGAGTTTCGACCCGGTCCAGCATCCAAATCCAATCCGACTCCAACAAGAGGATTTTGGTGATGAAATTCTTCCTTAGTTAAGTGGCATGTACTAGATAGTTATATGAATTATGAACATATATATATATATATATATACTTAAGTTAAATGCTTTAGTTGTATTTAATGATTATAATATTTTGGATGAGGAAAATGATATAAAGTTATAAAATGATAAATTAGTATTGGTTGTTTTGGTCTGAAATTGCAGGGGGATTTAGGTGAAAATAAGCAGAAATATTGCCGAAATTTTTTTATAGATAAAAGAAAAACTTACGAAGAATTTTCTAGAATGATCGAACAAGTTTCTTTCTACTATTAATATATGCTTAGGCATTGAAAGTCCAATATAGGTATTTAATTATTAAATTATACTATGAATGCTATTTTATTTGTGAATAATTAGTAAATTGTTTGATATGTCCAGTAATACCTTGTAACCCTGTTCCGGCGACGGTTTAGGGTTAGGGGGTGTTACAGTTTTCCTATATCCTCAGGGTGCATCTTGATCTGATTGTATCCTGAAAAGCCATCCATGAAGGAAAACAATGAAAATCCTACCGTATTAGCTACCAACGTATCAATATGCGGTAAAGGAAAAATGTCCTTTGGGCTAGCTTTATTTAAATCCCTATAATCTACACACATCTGGACCTTTCCATCCTTCTTAGGGACGGAAACAATGTTGGCAACCCACTCTGAGTACTTGACAACTTGTAAAAAAACCAGCATCAAACTGTTTCTAGACCTCTTCTTTTATTTTCAACACTACATCAGGCCTCATTCTTCGTAGCTTTTGCTGAACTGGCTTGCACTCTTCTCTTATGGGAAGGCGATGTACTACAACGTCGTTACTTAGCCCAGACATATCTTGGTACGACCATACAAAGACATCCTTAAATTTCTGTAGTAACTCAACAAATTCTTGTTTTGTCTCATCAGCTATGCGCGTACCAATTTTCACAACATTTCCTTCCTCCAAGGCTATGCTCTCTACCTCCTTCTCATGGGGTAAGATCTGTTTCTCCTCTTCTTTTACCATTCTTAACAAATATGGAGATAAATCACAATCTCGGTCACCTTTAAAATCCTAAGATTCCTCTAAACACATGTCTTGCTCAAAATGGAACTCTAGATCTGTATTATCGTTGCTCACATCATTGATATCTAGGGACCTGTGATGGGTACTAAAGAATGTACAAAGAACAAATGAATTTGAGAACAACTATTCACATGATATGAATGAGAAATAAAAATTTGGAATGAAACTAGAAAGTCAAAAGAATAAAATGAAAGAATATTTGCTCAAGTTAATTATCAAAAATGTATTTTATTAAAATAATAATTTCTGAACATGAGCATATTTCAAAAAAGAAATCTTATTGTTCCTAGGCTAAAAAACAACAAGAGCGTTCTGAATATTACTCTGTATAATCTCTAAAAACTATAGGAAGTTCCTCTGCAGTCCAATTGTTCAGAATGCTTCCAAGTTTATAAGGGCGAATGCCCAACAGGTTTCTTTGTTCGATTCCATCCTTGTGTATAGCATTGACTTGAGGACTTTCCAATAACCCTCTCTCAGGGTGAATTACCCCTCCGGATACAAAGGTCTGGGATATATGGGGGAATGTCATCGATTCTCATTTAACTTCTTCCCCATTCAACCTTGCCCTTCTTCTCTCCTGCTTCTTCTCTATTTCCTTTCTCTTCTGTCTAATATCTGGCTTGAAACCCAAGCCAAAATGGTCTCTCTTCTCTTTCAGCATCGACACTCGAACTTCTCCTTGAAGATGTTTGCCCAATCCTTTTCCGGGTAAGGCTTCCTTCCCCACCATCATTTGTAAGCACATCTTCATGGTCTTGGATATCTTAGGTACTGGAACCTCATTCCCCTTTAAGATAAATGTTGCGTTGACGAACTCTAAAGATCGAAAAGAACACTCAATAGCCTCTTCATTTGTTTTTACATATGGGGCATCACTAGTAACAGTCGTTATGATGTCTTCCTCCGCGTTTATAGTAACCAGTCGACCATCTATCACCAGTTTCAGTTTTTGATGAAGGGATGAGGGCACTGCCTCTGCCGAATGAATCTAAGGCCTTCCCAACAAGCAATTGTACAAGGGCTTGATATCCATTACCAGAAAATCCACTTTATACGTGTTTGGCCCAATCTGCAATAGTATATCGATTCTTCCCATCACTCTTCTCTCGGTGCCATCAAACGTCTCTCTATGTTCTAGCATGTCTTCATGTGAGAACTGTCTATCGATAACCTCTTCAGTGTCGACAACGGTAAGACATTCAAGGCCGATCCATTGTCGATTAGCATGCTCGGTAGAGTATATCCCTTACAACGGGTAGTTATATATAGGGCCTTGGTCGATTCCATACCCCCAGATGGAATTTCATCATCACTGAAGGAAATAAAGTTATTAGCACTTATGTTACTACCCAATCGGTCAAGTTTTTTAACAGATATATCTTTAGTCACGTAAGTCTCATTCAGCATTTTCATCAATGCCTCACGATGTACTTCAGAACTTAAGAGTAAGGCTAGCATTGATATGCGAGCCGGTTGCTTGCGTAACTGCTCTACCACGCTGTATTCACTATGCTTTAAGAATTTTAAAAGTTTTTTAGCCTCTTCCTCCCTCACAGGCTTTTTGATAAGGGCGCCAGGTCCTTTCTCTGGTTCAACTGCCATAGTCTTTGATCTTGCTGGTTCTGTTCTGACGTTTACCGAGTCGTAATGCCTCCCACTTCGTGTGTAGAATCTCTCACTTTGGACCTCATTGGAAGTGCTAGCTGAGGTTTCCACTCCCAGTGTCGTCACATTGCAATCGTAATTCTATGGTACCATCTTGTTATCCTTGTAATGAAAGGGCACAGGTTTCTAGATTATAACTTTAGGCGCAATTTGTGCTCCGCCTTCTATGTTTCTAGGTCGAGAAATAATGATCCTCGGATAATTGACTTTTTAATTTGTCAATTCTCCTTCAGTTGCATGTATGTTTCCTCCATCTGAGCCTTCTTCGTAAAATTCCAGTTCCTTATTGTCCATAAGGCTCTGTACCAATATTCTAAACTCAGCACATTCCTGGATCTCATGTCCTTCAGCTTTGTGAAACTCGCAGTAGTTCATTAGTCCTTTACATCTTTTCAAAGAATCGGATAATATCATTCCTCTTCTCACCATTTCTTTCCACACCATTCTCAATGGAGTTTTCAACTCCGAGATATCCCCTTTAACCTTTCTCACAATATTTTCCCTAATCGCATTTTTCCCCTTGTCTCCATGATTGGGGTGTATCATCAAACTTGACAATCCCCATCTTGATGAGCCTTTCGACTACCTTTTTGAAGGCAGTGCAGTTTTCTATTGAATGCCCTGATATTCTCGTGTGGTAATCACAGTGAGCGTTGGAGTCATACCATTTAGGATATAGGGGTTGTAACGGCTGTAGATAATATGAGGACACTACGCGTGCATTGAATAAATTTTGATATAGCTCCTTATACATCATTGGGATTGGCGTAAATTAGAGCTTTTTCGAAATTTTGTCTGGGGCCTAATTCTTGTCTTGTCGACCCTTGTTGCCGACAGTAACTACTTTAGGCAAGCTGGCAGTAACTGTCTTTGAGTACCCTTTGTTGTATGTACTCATATTGTTCACCTCGTTGTCCTTTTTTCTAAGAGAAGATCTTTTAGTATTTTCTCCCGCTTCAATCTTACCATCCCTTATAGCGTTTTCTATCATTTCACCTGCCATCACTATATTCGCGAAGCTTTTGGTGGTGCTTTCTATCATATGGGTGATAAAAGGTGCCTTTAAAGTATTGATAAACAGCATGGTAGTTTCCTTCTCTAGGAGAGGTGGTTGAACTTGCATGGCAACTTCCCTCCATCTTTGTACGTACTGCCTGAAACTTTCATTTGATTTCTTTTTCATGTTTTGCAACATGATTCTATCAGGCGTCATGTCTGTAACATGATTGTACTGTTTCATGAAGGCTTGGGCTAAGTCTCTCCATGAGCTAATATTAGCACGGCTAAGTTGATTGTACCACCTGGACGCTGCCTCCACTAAACTGTTTTGGAAACAATGAATCAAAAGTTGATCGTTGTTCACATAGCCAGTCATGCGTCTACAGAACATAGTGATGTGGGCTTTAGGGCAACTAGTCCTATTGTACTTCTCAAATTCTGGCATCTTGAATTTACGAGGAATCATTAGGTCTGAGACTAAACTTAAATCCTTTGCGTCAATACCATAGTGATAGTCGACATTTTCCAAAGCCTTGAATTTTTCTTCCAACCATCTACAACGATCTTCCAACTGTCTTGAAGATTCAGTTCTGATCCCCTCTCTCTCTGCTATGTCTAGGTCAGGGATAACAGGATTAGCAGGGTTATCCCCTGGGTTGGATCCTGTGCCAACTTGAAAATTCATGGGCACTCCAGTGTCAGCTTACCTTTGTTAAGGCCTAATTGTGACAGGTGACCTTCTGGGATATTCCTCAGGTTGTGTTTGCATGTGTGGTGGAGTGAATCCCCGAGGAAAGTCCTCATTATCTTCAGCGTTGACTATAGGACCCTTTCCTTTGTCCATGGCCCCACTCAACATCTGGGCCATTTGAGTCATCAGGTTTCTTTGAGCCTCCAACATCTGGTCCCTCATCTCTTGATGGAGTTTTTCCATTTACTCTTGCATCTGGTCTTGCATATCTCTTTGGAATTGTTCCAGTCTTTGATCCATTTTCTTTGACTTGGCACGTGTACCATAAAGGTGTTCAGCTTCTAGATTTTTCTTCTCTTTCTCTCTCTCTCTCTGTTAATTTCAACTAATTAGACTCTCTTTATAGACTTAAATGCATATGATATGATGTAATGCAAATGCATTAATACAAAGAGGCATCGATTCTAATTCAACTTCATTTTAGAAAACTTTATTAGAAAACAAAATCCTTTACACAAAACGAATTACAAATATGCTTTCGCCCTAAGGCCCAAAGTTCTGATTTTCCTAAACAATGAATATAACTCTTGGCCGTGATCTGACTGTAGCTCATACTTTATGCTCAATGTATCAGCCTGTGCTGCCAAAGTTTGTAGGTGATCAGCTACCTCTCGAATTTGGACTATCGCTTCACCCATGAGATAATCCCGACTCCTAACTTGATCATGAGAATGGTGAAGCTCTTTCTTCCAACGTCCTTCTCTTGTTTCAAGAAGCTCGATCCGAAGTTCACAGCTATGTAATGTCGATTCTAGCTCTTCGATCTTACCCTTCATTTCTTCAATTTTGTTCAAACTTGACTTTAACTCGATCGTAGAATTGCGGTTTCGATGGTGATGAAGAGATTGTCCAAGTTCAGCCACTCTAGCTTTTAATTTTTCCTTTTCACTTCGACTTTCTGCCAAACTCTTCTCCAAGGCCTCATTTCGCACTTGCATTTCTTCAAATTTCCTCTTCCAATAGTCAGCTTTGGCCGTTTCCTCTTGGACCTCTTGTTGCCACTGTTCCGAAGTCTTACCTAATCCAGCATTCTTCATCATCAGTCGTATCTTCTTATATTCTATCTTCAAGCTATCTCGATCTTCCTCAATCTTCCTTTTCTCCTTTCTTACTTCCTCGGCTTCTGATTTCTTACATCCACATCTAGCCTCAAGTACATCTTTTCTTCTTCCAGCTTCTCTATCCTCTTTCCGAGCTCTGAATTCCTCCTTTTGAAATCTTGTTTTACCATCTCCAATTTCGATGGGACCATATGTAAAAATTCTTCAATCGATCGAGCGTCTTCTGAACTTGGCACAGGGATATTGTCATTGACTCTCCTACTCCACCATCCAATATACTCTGGGTCATCATTGGACTTACATCCACTCTATTCATGCGATGAGTCTGATTTCAAGCACTAGAAATCTCCTTAACCCTTTTCTTGTACCTATCCCATTTATATGAAAACTCACTTTGAGCTAATCCGTGTGTAGCCGGTACAAACTGCCTTGATTTGAATTGCCTTAATACAAGCAAATGTGCATATATAATGTCTCCCCAAATTCCAAGTAGAGGAACCCAATCAAAACTCCCACACCGATACAGAACTTCATCAGGAACCATCTAGGGAGCTATCCATTCAACACATTCTTCTCGGAGATTTCGTAGAAACGCTATCCAATTTTCTTCAGATATGTCATCTCTCCTGGGAGTAGCCATTATCTTTTTAAATGGAGAGTAATTTTTTGGGAAGACCCGATAAGAAATCTTGTCCGCTCTCCAAAATTGGCTATGGAACCAAGCCAACAATAACTGTGCACATCCTATAAATATTCCTTTCCTAGCTCTTCTACGTGCACTCAATGATCGAAATGTTTCTGCCAAGATCGCAGGAACAGGTGTGACTTGTTTGTCAAGTCGATTAAAAAGATTTGAGACAATTTCATCTACGTATCCCAATGCCCTAGGGAATATCACTAATCCATTAATACTCAAAGCAAATACATCGACTTTCTTTTTCATATCAGGATGCTCTAAAATCAAATCTTTCAAAGCTTTCCATGAGATGCACGTATACTCACCTTTTTGCTTGATTCTGGCTGTGACCCACTGTTCGCTCATCCCCGTAATATTCATCAGTTTTCTCACAAAGGTTGGAACGTTAGGAGCCCTCGAGTAAGCTTTATCAACTTGAATCTTGGGACATCGCAATAGAGCTGTATACTCCTCCACCGTAGGTACCAAATCAACTCTTCCAAAAGTAAAGCAATTATACACAGAGTTTCAATATTGTGAGATAGCTCGAAACAGATGTTCATCTACCTTAATATCCAACAGGTACGGCAAGTCCCCATAGCTGCAGTAAAACAAATGCTTGGTCTCATCGCTTCACTGACCCCATATATCTCTTAATTCCTAAAGATTGTTCTGCGGCACACTGATGCGAGTGTAGTCCCATAGCTCTGATTTGTACCCTTCGGCTAAGCTATCTCCTTTTCCTAACTGTGTTTGCTCTGACCACCTATGGGCGATTGCATTGTCCTCCACTTTATCAAGGAATTCGTTCTCCATAACAGTTTTCTAATTTAGAAACTGGCCGTGAATTGATACCTCTTTAAAATATGAAATGACATGCAATAAAATAAAACACAATTGATTAGTAACATGAAGTAAAATATAAAGTAAATAATCAATCGCCTATCTGGGTAATTGCTAAGGTTTGGTATAGCTCTTCCTAGGGTCAGCACTTAGGTTTTCTATATATGGTTTAGCTCTAAAGTTGAGGTACATGAACCAGCAGATTCCTCGATCTTCACCCATTATAGGCTCATATGGACCGAGTTCAGTTCAGGGGAATACATTTCCCTATGGCTACACGGAGATGAAAATCTCACGAAGACATAGGTCTGGATGTATCCCGAAAGTGATTCACTATCCTGCACGAAGGTGAAAACCTCACGAAGGAGTAGCTTCTCGCTCCTACTTAAGGGTGCAACCACAACGGTCATGCAATGCAATGCAGAAATATTTTATAAAAACAGAATCACATGCAAATAAAAAAGGACCATAATTTTTAAACCAGATTTTTAAATTCAGACATAAGGACATGAAACTATCGATTTTACGGCTTGACTCTCTTATTGGTCCCCAGTGGAGTCGACAAGCTGTCGAAACCATTTTTAAAATTGATTTAAAAAATGGTGGATCGACTTTAAAAACGAAAATGGAATTGCCACCAATCCCTTTTACTTAGGTGTGATTGGATCACCTTTGTAAAATGTTTTATTTTAAAACATTTGATTTTGGTCCACAAAAACAAGAAAACAGGTTTGGGAGTCGGTTACGTATGAGGAAGGGTTAGCACCCTCATAACACCCTAAAATTGGTACCCGATCGATAAAATCATGTCTTATTGTCGAAAATTTGAAAATTTTAAAATATGATCCTTTTATTAGAAAGAAAACCAAGACTTACCGATTTCAAAGAAATAGGATGTCATATCCAGTAAGTTAGGACATAACATCTCACGACTTCAAAGTTAGATTCGCCTTTATTTGTAGAAAATTCTTATTTCGAAACACAAAACATCATATCCAGTAAGTTAGGATACAATATTTTGAACTTTTGAGAATAAGTTTTGATTTCGCAATTTATGAATTTCAATTTTAAAAGAAAGGGGATACTTAATATTTTAAGTTCAACGATAAAAATCAAAACTCACTAAGTTAGGGCACAATTTTTCTCGAAATCTCCAAATATTAGTTATCACTGTATTTTTTTTAAAAACTATTTGAATAAAATGTGTTAATTCAAAAGGTGTTTTTATAAAACGACGGTTTGAGTAAGATAATACATATTTAATAGCAATTCTACAATACTACCAATTATACTAACAATGATTAATAAAAGAATAATATAACATAAATATATAAAGAATTATGTTAAGCACTAATAAACGATCAAAAGGACATCAATAAATATAAAATAAATAGCAATAATTAAGACTTTCACGAAATAACAAAACCAAATGAAAAGGAGAATAATTTAAAAATAAAAAAAAATAAGAAAAGAGAATATTTAAACATTGAATAAAAAAAAAAGAAGGTGACGATTTTTAAAATGATTTAATACATATACGAATGATTACATATAATAAAAATAACTAGTAAATAATATATAATATTTTTATATAAAAAACATATATATATAATATACTAATAAGAAAATTACATATATAATAAAAACAATATAAATAAAATATATTATATAATATAAATAAATTTTACATATATATAAAATAAATAAAATTTTAGAATCACTATATAATATAACATAATACTATATAATATATAAATTTTTTTAAAATGTATAATGTAATAAATAATATACAAATTATAAAATAATATATAATATGAATAATATTAAACCAAATAAAACATATATAAGGTTAATACATAAAAAATACGTATATGAATTTTCATACTATACACAAAGTTAATATATAAATAATAATATAACATTTTTATATGATAAAATAATTAAATATATAGTAGTAAAAATAATTTAAAAATAAAATAAAAAATAAACAAAGAAAAGAGGATTAAATAGCAATAAAATAAATATAAAAGGATCAAATTAAAAAGCGCGTTACACTGTAGGAGCTAAAATGGTAATTATGCCAAATTTAAAAACGGCAACATTTTATTTTTAGCCCTTAAAGCAGTCCGAGGGTTAAATTGAAACAAAATGTAAGTTTTGGGTCAAAATTGAAAGTAAGGAAAAATGTTATTGAATTTTACAAAAATGCAGAAGGGTTTATTCAGCAATTAGACCCTTTTGTGAAAACGCGTGGATCATGGCCTTCTAAACGACGTAGTTTTAACGCTTATTGGCTTAAGCGAAAATGGCGTCGTTTTCAAAATGCTATATAGGTCAATTTTCAGACCAAAAATTCATTTGGCCTCAGTCCAAAAAAAAAAATCTAAACTCTCTCTCGATCCCTCCTCTCCCCTGTTGGGGTTTGGTTATCGGGATCATGGGCAACGTACGCACGCGCCTCACGCGCCTCTGTGGTCGGCGGCCGGAGGCCGGAAACTCTGCGATCTAAAAGGTAATCCTTTTTTGTTATTATTATTTTTTTTAAAAAAAGTATTAAAACAACTCATAGATTGAAAATAAAAGAAAACATAATGAAAATAACGGAGAAAATCACCTTTGTAACCTAGTTTCTTGTATTTTATTTCTCTCTGTGTTCTATGAATATTTGAGTATTCTCTGTGTGTTCGTATATGTATCTGTGTGTGTTCCCCATTTACAGGTTTTTGTAAGGCTTTTATAGCCTTCAAAATAAAAAAATAAAAAGGAAATAAAAAACTGTTGCCATGTTTGTTTTGCTGCTGTCTTTCCTTTTCTTGCAGGTGATCGACGAGGATTTTGGCGATCGTGCGAGGTTCGTGCGCGTTGATGACGGCGTGACTGAGGGCTGATGGGGTGCGAGGAGCGGATTGCGGCGCGAGGCTGGGGCGAAGCTTGCAGCGCCTTGGGTTTCAGAAACCCTAGGCCACCAAAATTGTTTAAGTTTTTTTGGGCCCCTATGGGCCGTGTAGATTTTGGGTCTGGGTCTGGGTTAGTTTAGGGTTTGAGTTAGTTTAAGTATTGGGTCTGTAAGTGGGCTCGAGTAATTTAGTTGTTTGTAATTGGGCTGCTGCTAATTGGTTTTGGGCACGGGTTGTATATGGACTATTTATTGAACATTTTTTTTTTGTTTTTTTTATTATTTTCTTTTTTGGTCTTCACAGGCCCGGGCAAAATGGGCTAACTACACCATCCTTTTTGTTAGCCATTTAACGATTAGTGACAATTTTATAATTTTTCAAAGGTAGTTGATAAAAAAAATTACTAATAATTGAGTGGCTACTAATATAATTTTAACAGCAACAAAAAATTGCAATGTTTTTATCTATAACATTTTTTATAAATATAATTTAAATATTACGTTTTTTTTCTTTATTCAGATCATAAATATAACAAAATCTAATATCTATTAACTTTATATATATAAATATATATTAATATGTTTAAACTCAAAATTCATACCAAAATATATTATCAAGCCCAAAACCAAAATAAACCTAATACATCCAAATCCAAACCTTAAATATAATAAATCAAACTCAATTTATATTATGCAAGTTAAATTTTAAATACAAAATATAATTTAATAAAAAATTGAAGAAAGTCAAACAAAACGCACAACTTTGTTGCGTTGAACATCACAACATAATTAAAGAAAGTATTTCACCAACAAAAAAAAAAAGAATTTAGTATAATTATAGTTTTTGTTGAAGAAATTTTAATTCTCAAGAGATATATTTTCTTTGAAGAATCTAATTATTTGTTGTAATCATATATATTTTTTAACACGATGTCTAAAACTATCGATAAATAAGAAGATAATGTGCTTCAGCCACTCGAACTCATGTCCTCCTGCATTAGCAACAAAATTCATGTCAATAGAGTTAAGACTCAATCGGCAATTCTGTAGACATATGTGACTAACAAAGTGTGGTTGATTTGTAATTTCTTATATCATATTTGGTAGTGCATAATTTAATTGTTTAACTACATAATTTTAAATTCATAAAAGACTATATTAATTATCATGAAAGATAATCAATAATACTACTTGGAAGAAAAAAAATATTTATCAAAGTAACAAAATTAAATAATTGAATAATTGTATATAATATACTAGTCCAAAAAAATTGTGATAAGGCTATTGCTAATAAAAGTAGCACAAAATAAGCATCCTATTGAATATCTAATTGTTCTAATATTCCATATATTTGTTTGACTATTCCCTCTCTAACATTAAACAAATACTTTTTGTTGTTATTTATTGGTCCTTAATTAAGTTCTTCATCATTTAAAAATTTGAAGCAATAGATAAAACCCTCGATTTGTTTCTGATTCCATGGGTAAAATCCAATATTTCCTTAGAAACCAAACACATAATGAACAAGAGAATCAAACACACAACCAATGGCTCACTGGTTGTGGCAACACGAGTTGTAAATGCCCAAATTTGTCCGAGCCCATAAAAAATAAACCAAGAAATAAAATAAAAAATAAATAATAGTCCAAAAATTTAGACAAATAAAATTATAAGCCCATTTACAATATGACCCAATGGCCCAAATAAATAGAAAATCCTAATGGCCCAAATGGCCCAAAGACCTAAACATCTTCAGTAAACAAAGGAAACCCTAGCCTCCTTTGTGCGCCGCACCCCCACCACGTGCCGCGTCACTGCGCCCATCGCCCAATGGCTGCCTGCCTTGCACCAAAATGGTAAGGGTCAGCCTATCTCCTCCATTGACCTTGCCTGCAAGAACAAAAAAACAGAAACAAAAGCAAGCAAAACAGAAGCACTATAGATAGCAGAGAAGCAGCAAAAATAGTAGTGAAAAAGCATAAAATATTGTATATATTCGATTATAAAAGCCATGGACATATCAATGTAATTTTTTGACACGAAAATACAAAAAAAAAGGGCATCAAAGTTCAAAAGAAAAAAAGAGTTAGCATTTTATTTTTATTTCAAATTAAAATAAAAAAAACAACAACTAAAAATCGGAATTTTACCCGTCGTTTTAGGTCTCTTGATTTCTTTTCTTTTTTTTTTCTTCTTTCTTTTTTTGAATTTTGGTGGGTTATTTGAGCATTTTACCTTCAGATCTAGGCTCGGGAAGGCGAATGGCTTAAAAAAAGAAAAAAATTTATTTTCAGCCGGTGGCCAACGGTCCGATATGGAAAAAGACCCATGGCCGGAGCTCTGAGGGCTGAGGGAGGTTGAGAGAGTTTTTTTATTTTTTTCTGAAAAAGGAATAAAATGAAATTTTTGAATTTTTTTTAACTTAAATAGGCCCCACAAAATGGTGCCGTTTTGGGCCAATGCACAGACGCCAAAGCAGCGTCGTTTTGGCCTCCAACCCAATAACCCGACCCGTTAGGCTAGGATCCGCGTGTTTTCTAGCGCATGGGTTATTTGCGCAATCAACCCTTCCGCTTTTGCGATGCGCTTCAATTTAGTCATTTATTTCCTTTGTGGATTTTTTAAATTTGGCCACTGATTTTTTTCGTGCTTCAATTTAGTCCCAAGTTCGTTGATCCGCAGAGGAAAGGACACATGTCCTGGGGATGGGGCTAATTTCTTATTTAGTCCCCCGCATGTTTTTGCGCATTTGATTTTAGTCCTTTACTTTATTTTATTACTTAATCTGTTTATTTTATTATGATTTTTACTTTAAATTTTGCTTAGATTCTGATTTAGTCCCTTACTTTCAATCTTTTTTTTTTGTGTTTATTTATTTATTTATATTTATACATTTATTTATATTTTTTTCATTTTCTGTTTTTCTTTTACTATATTTATTATTATATCTGTTATTATTACTATTTATTTATGTATTTTATTACAAATTGCACCCATAATTTCATTTATATTTTAATTAAGTCCTTTATTTTCAATATTATATATAATATTTTCCTCTATATTTATTTATTTGTCTTTATTATATTTAAAAATTGGTATTGTCATTTCATGTGCATATTTTGTCATTAGAACTATTATTGTTATCATTGTTATTATTTATTTTATTTTTTCTTTGATTGTTAATATTGGTATTAAAGTGATATGTATTATGAATTGCTTATTAGTACATTTATATTGCTATCATTTATTAGCGTAACATTTTATTCATATATCAATTTTAATATTACATTAATTTTTATCCAAATTCGTAAAAAAGAAAATTTTGAAAATAAAGGCAATATTCCGTATTTGGAAATTCGAGAAGTCGTGCCCTAACTTACTGGGTTTCGATTTTTCTCGTGTTGAACCTAAATAACTGAATATCCTTTAAAATTAAAATAAATGAGGTTTAAATAAAAAATAAAAGGCAAGCTTATTTTAAAAAATACGATGTGTCGTGTCCTAACTTACAAGATGTGATATTTTGTTACTTCGAGATAAGGAGGCATTTTACACATTTTGATTTATTCGAGTAATTTTAATTAAAAATAACACAATATAAAGAGGATCGTATTTTAATTTTTTTTCAAGTTTTCAATTTTCGACACCAAGACATTAGGTAATCAACTAGGTACCAATTTTGGGCGTCACGAGGGTGCTAATCATTCCTCGTGCGTAACCGACTCCTGAACCCATTTTTCTGGATTCTTGTAGACTGAAAAATAATACTATTTTAATAAATTAAACCTTTTATTAAAAAGATCAAGTTTCAAGCTAATCCGATCACACCTCATATAAAAAGGTTTGGTGGCAACTCCCATTTTCATTTTCAAAATAAAAAAATTGATTTTTAAAAATGGTTTCGACACGAGTGTTAAATATTGAAGCTTAGTTTTTAATATCTGGTTGTTTGGAATTTGAGTTTTCATATTTTTTCTACAACTTATTTTTTATATATATACAACATATTGTTTGGTTGGTGAGAAAATTGAGAGTAAAATCTAGGCTCTATAGCCATGGTTGAAGATGAAGATAAAGTCGAAATTACCAAAAAAAAAAAAAAAAAAGAAAATGAAAAGACCATTGAAAAAAAAATTTAAAATTTTTTACAACATACTCCAACAAAATTTTACATATGTTTTTTTATTTATTTTTATTTATTTATTGCCATGTCAGTTTAATTAGACAAAAATCTTTAATACCGTTATTAGTTATCCTTATTTATTCACTTTCAAAATAAAATTATATAATCCAACAAATCTAAAATAAATCATAGCATATATTAAACAACAAAATTATCCATAATGTTAATAAAAAAAATCCACAGCAAGATCCTCCTCTACTAAATGTATAACATGGAAGTCTATTGCAAACATTCACATGAAGCCATGTTGGTAAAGAATTTAGAGATTTTGTGTTTTTCTCTTATTAATGTTTTCGTCAGTTAGTTTGTTATGTAAAATCTGTTGTAACCATTTTTGAAAAAACGGGAATCGACTTTTAAAAATTGGGAGTCGCCACCGATCTTTATTAGGTGTGATCGGATCACCTTTGTTTTAATAAAACATTTTGATTTACTAAAACAATATTTTATTGGTCTACGAAGTTTGAGAAAACGGGTTCGGGAGTTGGTTACGTGCGAGGAAGGGTTAGCACCCTCGTCACGCCCAAAATTGGTACCAAATTGATTAATTAATGTCCCCATGTCGAAAGTCTGAAAATTTTGAAAAGAATTTAAAAATCAACCTCTTTCTGAAATATTTTAGTTTTTCTCGAATTCAATATCGAGATTTTCTTGTTCCGAAGGAATAAAATATCACATCCAGTACATAGGACACGATGATTTTAATCCTCGAATCCAAGGTCATCTCTTAATCCCCGAGACTCATGCATAAAACCTCAAAAGGATATTCGATCGTTTGGCCAAGCGAGAGAATCGAGACCCAACACGTAGGGTACAATCTCTAGAATTTCCAAACGCAGAATGTTGCCTTATTTGGAAACTTTTGAATAAAATGTTAATTTTGTAAAAAAGCAGTTTTATCTTAAACCATAATCTATGTGACGATGTTACATTAGTCATCATCACACCTAAGTATTAGGAACAATTATAATATGCTAACGTTTCAACAAAGGAATAATAATGGGAAATGCGACAAATAATAGTTCCTATACCTAAACAAATACAAATATGTGAAGAAGCATAAACACATACAATAAACAATAGAAACAAATATGAACATATTTCATGCAAGTTTAGATAATAGATGACAAGACATGCACGATATATATATTATAAACAACGTATAAAATATAAATAACATATAATGACTTTAAATAAAAGCACCTAACAATATAGACCACATAAATAAAACATATTTTTTTAATCTAAATATATGTTCTATAAAATATGATATAACATAATACTATACAATATACGTTTAAAAACATGTAACATGTAAAAGGATATCAAATAAAAATAATTCTTGTCTAAGAGAAATAAATAATAATTATAGAAACACGTATATATATATCTATAAGTAGTATAATAATAGTGACAATAATAGCAAAATATTAGTGATAATAATAATGGTAATGATAATAATGGTAGTAGTAATAATAATAATAATAATAATAACAATAATAACAATAATAATAATCATAATAATACTAGGTGATAGTAATAGGAACAAAACCACAAATTAACTAGAAAAGGGTCTGATTGAATCTAAAACGGAACTTTGGGGTCGATTTGAAACAAAATAAAAGGGGAAAAGGGTTTATTTGAAATGCGTGTGGAGGGAACGGGCTCAACAACGAAAATACCTCTTTCCCTATACGCCACGTTTTGATCTGGACTAAATTAGAACAGGTGGGATTGTATTTGGGCAAATTTAGAAACGATAGAAGCCTGATTTGAAGAGTAAGAAAATGCGGAAGGACTTGGGGACTAAATATCCCACTAAGGGTAAACGCGCGGACCCTGCTTCAATGGGTCGGACTCGGGTTCGGGCTCTATCGCGCTAAACGACGCCGTTTGGGTTATCGTTTAAGAAACCCTAGCATCCTTCAAAACAATTTAGTTTTTCATTCCCCTAAACTCGACCGCCGCGGCCTCTCCAGCAATTTTTTCTCTTTCCTCTCCTCTCTCGACCCGACAATAGAGCTTCGCAGACCGATCGCTGCACCACCACCTGTTGGAGGCCAACGACACCTGGCAGTGGGTTTTCAACCCTGTCCGAAACTCGATTCCGGTGAGTCCTTCCCCTTTTGTTACTCTTGCGTGTAGAAAGAAAGACTTAAAGGAAAAAATAAAAAAAAACACTGGTATTTGCGCACAGACAATGAAGAGGCCGGCGATCCTCTGTTGAAACCTCGTTGTTTTTTTATTTTTTGATGTTCGTTTGTACATGTTTTCGAAGAAAAAAAAAACAAAGATAAAAGCAACTGTAACGTGACGATAAACTGAAATCAACCTTTAACTTCCTTTTGGTTTCTGATTGTGTTCTTTTAATTCGTAAGAAAAATCGGAAAAAGAAACTCCTGTTATAAGATTTGCTTCGATTTGGTTTGGACTGGATTTACAAAGGCTCTTGCTTTTTTTGTTATCGTGTTCTTTTTGGTAATGTATTCAGGGGAGCCGAAGAAGAAATGAAACGTTTTCCTTTTTGTTTTTATAGCCACTTCACAGGTTTTCTTTTTCTGCTTCGTTCTCTGTTGCTGTGTATTCTTCTTGCAGGGCATGGGCAAGGCTTGGCGTGCGAAGGGCGCGGGTCGAGGGTCATTGGTCAGCGTGCATAGTGGGTGCTGAGTCTTTGAGACGATGTGGGGTGTGTGTGCGGAGACCAAGGTGCTCGGAGGCTGAACGGCGCGTGGCGTGGCGCGCGTGTGTGGACGCCTTGGGCAGAGCGAAAGGTTCTTTGGCGCATCGGCTAAGGTTTTCGTTTTTCCCTTTTTACGGTTGTTTATGCCGTGGACTAGGTCATTTGGGCCGATTGTAATTTCGGGTTTTGGGCCATTTCAGGCTTATGTAATTGGGTTTGGGTCTGTATAAGTTTTATGGTTTTAGAATTTGGGCTTCTGTATTGGACTTCTGCTTTTTGGGTTTTTGTAGTTTTATAAATGGACTGTTTTATTTTTGAACTATTGGGTTTATTTTGGTGTATTTTGTTCATTGGGCCGGGTTTTCTTTTTGAATGGACATTGACCTATTACTGCTAACTTGGACTGTTTTCATACTACTTTTGGCCTTATTATCCTCTTGTTTTATCACTTGGGCTTCTAATCTATATTGGGCCCGGGCAAAATTAGTTATTACAAAATCTTTTCCTTTTTATTATTTATTAATTTTTTTTTACTTTAAACTTTCAAGTTGCTACTCTATATTAGTTAAAATTTAAAGTAGGTAAAAATAACATTTTTTATATATTTTTTAATATCACCAATCAATCCATAATATTTCAGTTTATATAAATTAAATTGCACAAATATAATAAATAGGAGCCAAAATTTGTATTGATGTGATAAAAAAAATATCATTCTAATTTATTACCAACAAGACGAAGGCTATTCACCGACTAAAACCCATCTTCATTTTGACCAAAATCCGTCACCCATCTTTTGTTATCTTCTTTCTTCCCAAGTACCAAATTTCATTTATCGCTTCCTTAATTTCTTATTATTGAGGGAGAAAGCCAAAGTTCTGTGAATGTTGGCATTAATAGTTTATTCCTGATTTTGAAATTTCTTAAACCCTAAACTTTCGGCAATTTAAAATCTGAATCCTTGTATATATTGTCAAATCAATACCCTTTTTTACAAAATAAGAAATAAAAAATCACACAAAGTCTCTATAATAATCAAAATTAAATTATATAAAAATATATGATAAAGTTAACCTAACAACATAATCAGGAGGAAAGTCAAATATTTTCACAATTTCCCTTAATTTATTCACATATACACATAAGCATAGACAAAGCAACATTTAGGTAACTTCGTTTCAATAAAAATTTCCAACTTGTACAAATTACATACGATTGACTTGGTATAATAAACTATGATTATGAATATAATATACACGTACATATCCCGTTGACTTTTTTTTTCCTAATATTAATTTTATTATTATATCTCTTCATTTTAATATAATACTTAAAACTATTTATAGTCCTTCAGCAACAATTAAATAGGAAGATAATACATTTTAGTACGCTTGAACTCACATCCTCTTGCACTGACAATATTACTAATATCAATTGTGTTAAGACTCAATTGGTACTTTTTTTTAAATTGCATCACCCATTGTATAAACCATTTTATTGTATTACATCCTAAAAAAAACTTAAAATAATATATATGAAAGGGATCTACTTATACATCTTTTGTATAATTAATATTTTAATAATTTAATCATCATCCTTTAATATTTCTTTTATATTTATATATATTATTCATGCTAAATTTGACGTAAATTATTTTTTTAATTATTTATTAAAATTTCAATCGTCCCATGAATATTAGTAAGGACAATTATATAAATAAATTATTAAAATATTAATAATAATTAAAAAACATATAAAAAAATTTTACACTAATATATTCAACTCTTAACTTTAAAAATAGATTTTTTTTTCTTTCCAACGAATATCTAGTGAGTAGAAAGTTGACTTCCTCACAAATAAAACACAGTTAAGATGAATGCAAATATATATAATAACTTAATGGTTGCGTCCATATGCAAAATCTTACTCATCATTGACCTTGGACTTCTATTATTCTCCTTGTATTTGTTTTGATTTATGGTTTTCTATTTTTTTTAAAATATTTTCGAAATATATAATAATAATTACATATTATTATTTACTATCATAAATGCTAACTTAAATTAAAAGTGATCTAATTTAGTTAAAGTTTATTGATATTCACTTATTAAGTAAATTATGGGTCAGATATGTATAGATATTTTAGTAATTAATTTCTAATTGATGATGAGTTGATTAGAAATTAAACTTGATGTGTAAAATATATATATATTAGAGTTATAGTTCCCAAATTACACATACTAATTTTTAGAAAAGAAAATGTCACATTCTCTAAAATATTTATGTGTTAATTTAAAATATCAAAACCACAAAATTTCAATCCTTCCACATTTAATGTTGTACATGATGATATGACTGTGACAAATCTTATTTTAGGATTTCAAATTTTATATTTTAACAAATATTTTGCATGTACAAGTGACAAGTGTATGCATTTTTTGATGCCAGCTTCTAGCAGGCTTAGGAGCTGTGCTCGTAATGTTAAATAAATATTAAATATAGTTAATAAATAATAAGAATATGCAATGTTATGGAAATAATTAGGAATAAAATTTTAATATATGTATATAACTCATGGATTTATTTGTTTTTATCGATTGAACTGTTGTTTTATTTATTTGATTATTAGTAGGTTTCAATATATTCATTGAACTGGATAGATCAATAATTTTTACTTTAATTGATTTAGTCAAAGTTATTGACTTCAAAGCTAGATTTGTATGTAGGCTCAGATTTAACCCAAATTGTTTGTATATTAAATTAGATAATAAAAATATTTTTTATTATTTAAATCGAATTTTGATGTGAAAAAAATAAAAACCCTTGATAGAGGAAACTGATTGGAGCTTAGGTATAGATTTTAGAAGTGGTTTTGAGCTTTGTTCAATAAGTGGGAGCCGAAGCCTAAGCAGAGGGATAGATGTTGGGTGGTATTGTGATGTTGGATGGTTTTAAATTGTTAGTTCAAAACAGTATTGGAAGAAGTAATAAGGGAGTGCGTATTCTTTTAATATTGAATGAAAAATAATAAGTAAATAGAGGAAATAAGAGATGTTTGTGTAGTTCAGTTTTTTTACGTCTGTGGAGCTTAACTCAGTGAGAAATATCTATTTTCTTCAACAATTACAACAACTAGTCCTAATCTATCATATTCTCGTGATAATTTCCTCACCTTTGCATCTTGAAGAATTATATTCTCACCACTAGTTTCACCTTGGTGAGTTCGGCATGTAAAACTATAACAAACAAGGTTTTACTATTAATATACACTCATACAATAAAGTTCCTCACAATGATTGATTAAGTTCTCAAATATCTGAGCACAATAACCTATACAAATTTCTTAATTAAATAGAATATATAGAGGCTTACTAACATAAAAATATCGATTCCTATTAAACAACTATAGAATAAGCTCAATACAATATAATAATGAAGTACAAGGTAAACTTGGACTATTGGAGCTAAGCAATCATTGTTACGACTCAATCCAATAGTCATGATCCAAGGGATTAAATAAGATGATCCAATACAAATCAATCTCTAAAATATGTGTTCTTATGTGATATGATATTCATTAATGGGTTATATATCATCCATATATTCAACTTAGTGCATAAACACGTTGAATGAATTACCAACATGTCAAATACAAAATCTATCTTAAACAATTCCAATGTCCAACATGTCAAATCATTTAGAACTTTTTAATCAATGCAAATAAAAAGATAGAATTAGAAAAATATGATACATGTTGATTATTTGAAGGACAAGCAATACGATAGAGCTATCATAAAATAATGGAAAAGATATATACCTTGAATTTATAAAAAGAAATTATTAATAATAAAAATAAAAACATCTTCCACATACTAAAAAAAATTCATACCTTTCAAAATTAAAGTTTGAAGTTTGAAAAAAATTCAGTACAGGTATTTTTTGTATAGTTAAGATTTTTATATAGTTATATTGATACTGTTTTAGTTATAATAATAAGAAATATTTAAAATTTTGAATCTACATCATTAAGATTATCAAGATTTTTTTTTTATATATTTTATAATGAATCATTTCAATTTCACCTATAATTGAAGTTATCAAATATGCAACATGTTAGTACGATTCAACCTTATTTTTTTATGCTATAGTAAAATGATGTTGGTAATATAAAAAGTATTTTAGAATAATAAATGTATTCTCAACCACATTTCAAAGTCTTGAATATCTAAAATTAAAGACTTCGCGAGCTATCTATGGTGCTTGTGTCTGACACCATTCTCTCAAATAGTATTATACCCCACGATACAATGCAAGAAAACCTTTTCTATTTGCGTATTAGCATCAACTTTATAATATCTGATTTCATAGTTAAATAGTCTATTACTTTAATTATAAAAATTAATTTAGAGAATAAATTATGTTAGGTTAATTATTTTATAATATGTAAATTAAATAAAAGTAATATAAAATTTATATTATAGAATCTTTACAGAAAAATATTTTATAAATTGCTCAATACTTTCGTAACACTTTTTATAAATAATATAATATTTTGTCATAACTTTAGAAAGTTAATTTTTTTTATAAACAAGTTACGATAAAGTAAACATATAACATTTTTTTATGAATAAATATATTATTTTTATAATATATAGCATGAACACATAAATAAGTTATGTTCATATCCAACCATCACGTTTTATAAATAACTATATTATAACACTTTTATAAAATGTAAAAAAATATATAATAATTTGTTCCCGCAACTTTAGAATTTTTTTAGGATTTAAATACTATAGTTTTTTGTTATAACCTTATAAAATACACAAATTATTTTATAATATAATATTTTAAGACTTAAAATAATTTTTTTTTCTTTATAACCATCTCAAACACTCATATGTGTCCATGCTTATAATATATTTTTTATAACTTTTATAAAAATATTTTTCAAAAATTAAATTTGGATGTAATTACTTGTCTAATTACTCTAATTCTCACCTCCCCTCTAAGAATTGAAAAGTGTGAATGGGTGCTCAAATTACCGCTAATTCTGTGGGACCCATCAATTACAATGGTTATCTAAATACGTCACTTTTGAATAATTGCAAGCTAGTACATTAAAATCTAATTACTAGGTGACTTTTCAAGCACTATCTTAATTTCAATTGTAAACATTTATTTTAAAAATTCCTTACATTTATCTATTAAATATTTAAACTTAATTTAGATTATATAATATTAATTTTAGATTGTAAATGAATAGTATAACTAGTTTTTTTACTCGTGACCACATAGGTTGATTGTGTGTATTAATTTAAATATCTTATATTTTTATTAAAAAATTGGTACAAAATTTGAAGATTCAAAATTAAATATATTATATTTTTTGTTAAAAAGTTAAATATATAAAATTAAATTGCAACAATAGTTAAAATTATTTTTTTCCCGTTAAAATCATTGACTATATTATATCAATTAATGCTTTGAAATAAATTTATAAAACAAATAATCTAATATAAAATTTTAATGGGACTAATTTTTTTAATTTAAAAAATATTAAGCAAGACTAATTATAATCCATATTTGAAATAAATATCTACTTAAAAAAACATTTTATAAAATTTCTTGTAAAAAGCATTTTAAAAAACTAATATTTACATCAACAAATTTTAGTTTATAAAATGTTTTTAAAACAAATGTTTTTTTAATAATTGTTTTAATTCTTTTTTTACTTAGACATTTTTTAACCGCTTACTTTCATAATTTTTCTAAAAATATATTATTAATAAAATTTAATGCAAAAATGTTTTCTAATATTTAGTAATAAAAACAACCATTCTTACAATCTTTTATTAAAATATTATGAAATTTGTGTTTAAAAAGCTCTTTTTCTTTTTTAATGTATTAATCTTTGATACACCGCCTATACATAAGTCTTATATACCATCGGTTAATAATAGATGACATATTATTATTTGCATAAAATAAAAAATATTAAAGGACTTGAAAACAAATACAATAAATTTTATTTAAACATAATTAAATATTAATTATAATTATCTTGTTTCTCTTTTAGCTTTTGGGATTCAGATTTGATTTTTTTTATATTTATTTATGTTTAATAATTATAATTAATAATTATTTTTTAAAAACCGTATTTCATAATAATAAAAAATTGCTTATAAATTGTGTTCCACACCATCACTATTAAATTTCTTATATTATTTTAAAATATGTTTTATGAAAATTTGAAAATATATTAAAACACAATTTAAAATTTTAACAGTTTGACATATTGTAATTTCAAATGTAGTTAATTATTTATCTTAAAATGTAAATATAAAAAAGAAAAAACCAACAACTTGAATCATAACATTTTAGGCTTAAAAGCCGAACTTTAGATTTGTCTTTGCACGGCTAAATCTTTGAGGAGGTCCGTGAATTTTGTGTTGGTCTTGATTTAGTCACTTTTCGTTATATTTCTAAATTGGCCAATTGGGTTGCTTATTGGCTTCTAAATGATGCTTGTTGGTTTGGACTGCTTAGATGTCATTCACTAGTTAGGGCTAGTTTAGCAATGCTTTTAAAAAGTGTTTTTGAAAAGTGTTGTGGAAAAGTACTTTTGAGAAGTGCTTTTTAAAAGTTTAATTTAAATTTTGAGTGTTTAACATTGCTGTCAAAAAGTGTTTTTGAGAAATAAAATATCCATTTTAGACATGTTATTATTAACTAACAAATATGCATTTAAATAAAATTTAAATTAGTTAATATTATTATATTTTAGTAAGAATATAAAAAAATTACTATAACTTGTTAATATTTTAATATATGAAATATAAATTTTAAATATTTTTAAGTAATAAATATTAATTACTTATAAAATTTAATTAGAATATATAAACTACATTTTAAATATTTAAATATAACCATTAAATATTTGTAATTAGTATTTTAAAAATATTTTTTTATTTTTAATTAATGATTTTAGCATATTTGTAATTAAGCACCAAGAGAAAAAAGAAAGAAAAAGAAAAGAACTATGTTATTGGAGGGGTAAAAAAGGTAATTAAGCACTAAAAGTGCTTTTGGGAGAGGAAAAGTTAAAAATTTTAGCTTCTCCTTTTCAGAAGTGCTTTTCAAAAGTACTTCTTAAAAGCCAAAAATTCCAGCCAAAAGCAACTTGTTCTGCACAGCTTTTCTTCCAAAAGTACTTTTTGAGCCAAAAGTGTTTTTTTTTAAGCACAGAAGAACAGGCCCTTAGTGTTGGATAACGTTATTGCTGCTCATTTTTTTACTTTTCTCCTTTATGACCAAATGGGAGAATTGTTTTTTAGACCCTTCAAAAATTAAAACATTCAATTTACATGTTTCCCACCTTTACTTAAATAAATAAAAAAAATATGTTTGGACCCATTTGAATAATTAATAATTTAATCTAAAACATTTAAATACAAAATTTGTTTCTTTAGCCACCCAAAATTTTATTAGGAAATGTAATCACCAATTTTGGCCCGGGTTCATTAACCCAGGCCTAAAATCAAACTAAGGCCCAATAAAAAATAAAGTCCAACAGTCCACTTTAACATTTTACAAGCCCAAATTACTGATTACGGGCCCATTTACAAGAGACTCAACGGCCCAAATGTACTAAAATTTTCAGAAAGCTAGGGTTTCAGAAACCCTAGCCCTTGCACCGCAAGCCTCCATACGTCAGCCTCCACTAGCGCCGCAACCCCACTCGCGCCGCGGCTCCACCTTCCTCTGTCGACCACCACGCCACCAAATTTCGCAAAGAAGACAAAAGAAAAAGAAGAAAAAACCACAACAGCAAAGATTTATATTTTCATTTTTCTTTCTCGGCTATAAAAGGCCGATCATTGTACTGAACAGGGGACTTTTCTTTTCATTTTTTTCGCAATCAATCAAAAAAAAAAAAACAAAAGAGGAGAAACAGATTCAAAAAAAATAAACAGTGGTACAAAGAGTTTCAAGGGTATTTAAATTTTTTATTCTCATTATTTTGATTTATTTATTTCATTTTTTTCTTTTTTTTCTTCTTCATTCGCAAATATATACAACAGCAAAGCGACGGTGGCTGGTACGGCGGCGGACGGTGGCCCTCCCCGCCGGAAATCGCTCTAACTCTCCCCCTACAGAGAGAAAAGGAAGGGATCAATGGATTTTTTTTTTTTTAGAATGAGTGAAAAGTGATTTTTTTTGGTAAAATTTGGCCTTATATAGCCCATCAAAACGACGTCATTTTGAGGCTGGCCATCAATGCCCAAAACGACATCGTTTCACTCTGACCCGACCCGAACCGACCCGCTCCAGCCTAGGATCCGCGTGTTTTTGTTTGGAGGGGTTAATTTCGCGTTTAGCCCCTCCTCTTTTTCATGTTTTCGCAATTAAGTTTTTTTTACTTTACAATTTTGGCCTGATATTGTTCCCAGATTTCAATTTGACCCCCTTTCCTTCCAGCGCATCATTTTAATAGGGTTTATTGCTGTTTTAGACCCTCCCTTTCCGCGCACATCTCAAAAAGACCCTTCTCCGTTTATTTTTATTTCGAATTAGCCCCCAAACTTTCGTTTTAGATGCAATTTGATCCTTTTTTAGTTATTTTTGTAATCCTTTTTATTTTATCCTATTTAATATGTTATTATATTGTATATATTTATTATTAGTGTTATTATATTATTTATATATTCATTATCATCACCATATTTAAATCGTTATCATGTCGTATATGTTTTACATTATTTTGTTATTACTATTGTTATTATATTATTATTTTTATTTTTATGTTATCATTATATTATTATTGTTATTACTATTATTATTACATTTTTATGTACGTATTTGATTATTATTTTGTTTCACTAACTCTATTATTATTACTGTTCTTATTAGTATTATTATTATTATTACAACTATATTTATATTATCATATTATACATATTTTTGAATCATCATTATTACTATTTTATTATTATATTTACTATTATTATCATTACTATTTTCATTATTATTATTACCGTTACTATATTTATATATATTTTCTTTGTACGTATTTTCGTATTATTTATCATTATTATTACTATTGTTATCATTATTATGTTTATACTATCATATTGTATGTATCTTTATTTATCTCGATCTTTACTAATACCTCTAACCTTTTTTTATTATCACTTCAAAGCCGTCTTTTACCCTTTTCACACTTTTATTATTGTACCATTTGTTACCAATATTGTTGACTTCGTATTTTTGTCGCTTCATGTGGATCGACGGTTTTAAACCGCAATCCGACATTTTTTAATTCATACAAAAGAGGTAATATTTGTGCATTTAGAAGGCCGAAAAATTACACCCTAACGTGTTGGGTGTCGATCTTTTCGACTAAATATTCAAATCCCCCCCCTTTTTTTTTTTTGAAGATGATCTTGGTATCGAAGTATAAGGGTGTTATATCCTAACGTGTTAGGTATGATACTTTTATTCCTTTGAAACGAGGTTATCTTAATATTCAATCTCGATTCGATTAATCCATTCTTTAAATTTTTTTAATATTTTCAAATTTTTCGACATTAGGACATTGATTAATCAATTTGGTACCAATTTTGGGCGTTGCGAGGGTGCTAATCCTTCCTCGCATGTAACCGACTCCCGAACCTATTTTCTCGAATATTCGTAGACCAAAAACCCCGTTTTAGTAAAATCAAATGTTTTATTAAAACAAAGGTGATCCGATCACACCTAATAAAAGGTCGGTGGCGACTCCCGTTTTATCCGTTTTCAAAACCCAAGGTCGATCTCCGTTTTTGCCAAAAAATGGTTACGACAGCTTGGCGACTCCACTGGGGACCTTAGAGAGTTAGGCCGTAAAATTGATTACTTTTTGTCCTTTTGGCAAAATTTGGAAAATCATTTTCAAAAAAAAAAAATCATTCTTTTCTTGATTTAAAATAAAAAGCTTATCTTCGAGAGTACAAAGTGTTGTGCCCTAACTTACTGGGTGTGACATCTCGTTATTCCGAGATAAGAATTTTCAAAATGACAACGATCTGAATTGCGTCCTATCTTACTCTCGAGAATTCGGAATGCTGTGTCCTAACTTACTGGATATGGCATTTCGACACTTCGTGATGAGATGGCTTTTGATGATTATTCTAATTCATTTGAGTGTCTTGAAATCAATAAAAATGATCATGTTTTTTCAATTCAATTTCTATTTTCAACCTTGTGGGTGCTAGGATTGCAATAATGTTGAGTCTCGTAAGATATTTCTGCATTCATATTTGCATGACCGTTGTGGTCACACCCTTAAGTGGGAGCGAGAAGCTATGCCTTTGTGAGGTTTTCACCTCCGCATGGGCTAGTGGACTGCTTTCGGGATACATCCGTACCTATGTCTTCGTGAAGTTTTCACTTCCGCATGGCCATAGGGAAATGTATTCCCCTGAATCGAACTCGGTCTATATGAGCCTATAAAGGGTGAGGATCGAGGAATCTGCTGATTCGGGTACCTCGAACTTTAGAACTCAACCACATGTAAAGAGCCTAAGAACCCACCTCGAGCTAAACTATGTCAAGCCTTAGTAGTTACCCATATAGGTGTTTGTTTATTTCACTCATTTTGTATTCCATGGTACTAACTTTTAGTGTTTTATTCTCTTTGTGCATATTATGTCATATTTTAAGAGGCATCGATTCACAGTCAGTTTCTGAGTTAGAAAGCTGGTTATGGAAAGCAAATTCCTTGATAATGTGGAAGACAATGCAGCCGTAACCAAGAGCTGACTTCTTTACTTAGAAAAATCAAAATTTTGGGCTTAAGTGGGCCAAAGTATATTTGTAATCCGTTTTATGTAAAGGATCTTGCCTTCTAATAAAGTCTTCTAAAATGAAGTTGATCAGAATCGATGTCTTCTTCTTGCATTCATACCATACATCTGCATTGCATTACATACATTAGCATTACATCGCCATAATCATTTACTAAGGCTGGAATTGTATAATCCGCAGCTACGACATTACGAACCTGGAACCACATCATCCCTATAGGACACGTCTAAGAACTAGAGCTATGGACGCTGAGCTCAGTGAGAAATTCGAGAGGATGGAAAGAATCCAAAAAGAACTGAAAGAACAGTTAGCCAAGTCGCAGCAAGAAGCAAGGGATCTGATGATAAGATCCCAAGAGGAAACATGAGAGCACAAGGATCAAATGACTAAGATGATGGAAATGTTGGCAGTTCTGACCAAAGGAAAAGGAGTCGCGCAAGGTCTTGAAATTATGGAGCCCTATTCGAGAATTAATCAAGACCCGCTCTATCCCCCGGGATTCACGCCACCCCACGCTCACGCAACACAATATCCTCAAGGGAACCCAGTAGGCCTAGAACAACGACCCATACCCCCTACCCATCTGGGGCAAGGTGTATATGTATCAAACTCTGGAGATAATTCAGCTAATCCGATTGTTCCAGATTTGGACGACCCGGTAGAAATAGCAAGGTTAAAGAGGGACGATCATAATGCTGAGGAAAAGTATAGGATCTTGGAGGAAAGACTCAAGGTAGTGGAGGGTACTAGAGTCTTCTCTGCACTAAACGCCAAAGAGCTCAGTTTGGTGCCCGATCTGGTTCTGCCCCCAAAGTTTAAAGCGCCGGATTTTGAAAAATATGAGGGAACGAGATGTCCAAAGGCACATCTTATCATGTTCTGTCGAAAGATGGCTGGATACCTGAATGAGGACAAGCTATTAATACATTGTTTTCAGGATAGTTTGAGCGGATCGGCCCTCCGATGGTATGATCAACTTAGCACGGAGAGGATCCGGTCATGGAAAGATCTAGCAAATGCATTCTGTGAGCAATATAAACATGTTTCTGATGTGGATCCCGATCGGCTGACGCTACAAATGTTGGAAAAGAAGCCAACGGAGACCTTCAGGCAATATGCTCAAAGGTGGAGGGACGTCTCGGTTCAAGTAGAACCCCCATTGACCAAAAATGAGATAACGGTCCTTTTTATTAACACTTTGAAGGCACCGTTTTATGACAAGTTAGTAGGAAATGCTACAAAGGACTTCGCAGATGTCGTGATATCTGGGGAACTCATTGAAAACGGCATCAAGAGTGGAAAAATGGAAGGGTCCGAGAAGAGGTCAGCACTTGTAAAGAAGAAAGAGCCTGAAACCCATATGGTGGGGACTGAGAACCACTACGCCTCTAATCCGTACCCAATCCAACCACAACCTCAATTCCGCCCACCTCCAAACGTTTATTCTCCTCCCCAAAACCTCTACTTTCAAACCCCTCCTCCTTATCCCGTCTACGCCACTGATGTCCAAAGACCACTCACCATATTCTCACCAAATACCATGACCACTCCAAGCCAACCCAAAAATGAACCAAGGCCGACGAAACCTAATCCCGAAAAACCTCAGTTTGCCCCTATTCCCATGACATACGGAGAATTATGCCCAAAATTATTGGAGAAACAATTAATAGCACTGCATTACATAGCACCATTGAAACCTCCATACCCTAAATGGTACGATCCTAATGCTAGTTGCATGTACCATACTGGAAACCAGGGGCATTCCACGGATAATTGTCTAGCCTTTAAAAGGAAGGTTCAAAGTCTTATTGATGCGGGTATTCTGCGATTTGACGAGATCAGTACTGTGACTGGAAATCCGCTCCCAAACCATGCTGGAGGAAATGTAAATGCAATGACGGAAGGATGATGCAATTAATGAGGTTTCACTGATACACCCTTATTCTCTCGGGTTTGTTTTGAACAATGGGACTGCGTAGGGATCCATGTATTTCAGCTAATCTAGAGTGATATGTGAAAAATGCTTGTTACTTCAAGCCTAGAGGCAACAAGAGTTCTTTCGTGAAATAGGCTTGTTTCCAGAATTGTTATTTCAATAAAGTGCATCTTTATTTTCACTCATCGCATTTCATACTCTACATCGTTTCATTCTTATATCATGCTTTTAATCTTCTACTTCCAAGTCCACAATGGGTTCTCAGATATCAATGACATGAGCGACACTGTTACTGACTCCCTTTTAGAGAAATATGTGTCTAGAGGATCTAAGAACTTGGAAGATGACAGAGATTGCAACCTGTTTCCTAAATTGTCAAGAATGATAGATCCCAACTTACGAAATGCCAGCAGACACTACAAGGGAGATGAAGATAGAAGCTTAGCTTCCCGAAAGAACAGGGCAAGGAATCATTGAATTATCCTTAAGAGTTCAAAGATATTTTTGTGTGATCACGTTAAGATGCACCGGGACTACATGAAAGTCGCAGAAAAAGCCTATAAGGATATTTGAAGACCACATGCTGATGGTATGCTCAAAAAAAAATACATCAAACGCCAAATCGAGGAGGACAGAACTTATGTGCCTCTTCCCTTTTCTCCATGTGGGGCATGGACGTATCAAGCCAATCTCCTCGAGAGCTTCTGGTCCGCATCAATTTAGTGGAAGTTGATCTTTTTACTAAGAGGGTGAGGGTCACTTCATGTGCCAATATCACAAAGACAATAATCATTAGGCCCTAAAAAAAAAGAAAAAAAGTTTGTTAGTAAGATAACCTAAACTTGTGAATGTTGGCATATAGAAGTCACGTACCCTTTTTAGGACCTCTGCTAGGGCGACGCGTTTCCGAGGCACGGGCCAAGCCCAAATTGGGTGAGGCGAAACGGATCCCGATATAGGGAATGTGTAGGAAAGACTTTAGGTAGCAAAGAAGGTCCGTTCTAGGGAAACAAAGATATTGTTTGAGGTAGGTAACAAGGACCTGTCCGATCTAGTGAATTCAAAAAAAAAAGGAGAAAAAAAAACAAAAAACACACAAAAAAGAAAAACAAAAAAAGAGAAGAAGAAAAAAAAAAGAAGAAAAAGGAGAGGCCAAAGTGAAAACTCGCAAAGGGCGCTTTGAGACCAAAGGTGGGTTTGGGTTGAAAACCCGAAAAGGGCAGCTCAAATTTTGATGGGGCATACAGTAGTCTTGCTACACTTGAAATAACAAGGAAGAGGAATGTTGCGCCTTGGGGCATCGACAAAGTACTCCAGATCCCCTAAATACATATTGAGTTTAGAAAGGTCCTCAAGAAGTTAGAACATAAAAGCTCAAGCTGCGATATCTGGGGCACCTAGTTTCTATTTCAGCCATTTTTGAGTCTACTGTCTTTGTCTTTTCAAAATACACTCTAAATAAATTTGTTACATATGCTAGCTTTGATTAACTTGTTTGATTCGAGCTATACTCCCAATAAATTCCCATTCCATCCATCATTATGCATTGAAATAACAATTATTGGATTAATAACACTTTCATGAAAGGAGTTTCGCATATTACTCTAGAAACCTCTAAACAATATAAGAGTCTGAAACAGGATTATTGCTCAAGATTCACCGAGCTCAAGGATTGGAAATCTTTGAATCCAAATTAAGATGATTGAACAAAATGACAAGGCACCCGTGTCAGTAACACAATCCTGACGAAAAATGGGCATTGTTAACCCAAGTGCAAAACCAGGATCATTCTTGAAAAGAAATGACATTCTGCATTCATGCGATCATCACGCATTTACATCTGGATGGGTCACCTAAAGAGTGATCGTCGGAAGTAAGCTAATACAGATCCTGTACCTTTGAATAATAAGAGAGTGGGCTGAATAGGAGACAAGTCCTATGTTCTAGAATCACAGTGGAATGAGTGGGAGACATTCAAATCCTATACCCACAGGTCACAATGAGATGAACCCTGAGGCTACAATAGGGCAAAAGGGTGATATACGAGAAACGCAGATTACTCCTGAGGTTTGAAGGACGAGTACAAAACCTGAAAGAAAAGTCAAAAGACGAAGCAATGAACGCAGGCTACTATGAAAGTCGCAACAAGCCCGAGACACCTGGCATAATCATGTAGGCATTTAAGACAAATACATACATATCATGACATCATCACGCATAATACATACAGGTACACCAGTTAAGCAAGAAGTTTTGACAATAACTGCCCCGAACCAAGGAGAAAGAAGGCATCCAAATACCGCCAGATGATACGCTTTCCAAAACCAATTCCTCAGGTCGCGCGCTGAGGCATTTTAGTTTCTGTTTACAAAAGTCAATTCCTCAGGTCGCGCGCTGAGGCATTTTTCTGTCTTTTAAAAATCAAAACCTCAGGTCACACGCTGGGGTATTTTCAATCAACTCCTCAGGTCACACGCTAAGGCCTTTTAAATTTCTGTCTTTCAAAAGTCAACCCCTCAGGTCGCACGCTGAGGCATTTTCAATTTCTGTTCGAATCAACCCCTCAGGTCGCATGCTGAGGCATTTTCGATTTCTGTTCGAATCAACTCCTCAGGTCGCACGCTGAGGCCTTTTAAATTTCTGTCTTTCAAAAGTCAACTCCTCAGGTCGCACGCTGAGGCATTTTCGATTTCTGTTCGAATCAACCCCTCAGGTCGCACGAGGCATTTTCGATTTCTGTTCGAATCAACCCCTCAGGTCGCACGCTGAGGCATTTTAATCTCCGTCTTTCAATTTCTGTTTGCAACTCCTCGGGTCACACACTGAGGCATTTTAATTTTCGTCTTTCAATTTCTGTTTGAATCAACTCCTCGGGTCGCACGCTGAGGCATTTTAATTTCCGTCTTTCAATTTCTGTTTGCAACTCCTCGGGTCGCACGCTGAGGCATTTTAATTTCTGTTTTTCAATTTCTGTTTGAATCAACTCCTAGGGTCGCACGCTGAGGCATTTTAATTTCCGTCTTTCAATTTCTATTTGAATCAACTCCTCGGGTCGCACGTCGAGACATTTTAATTTCTGTTTGCATCAACTTCTCAGGTCGCACGTTGAGGCGTTTTCAATTTCTGTTCTTCAATTTCTATTTTCAAGAATCAAATCGTATTACTCCGCCGAGGCATTTTTAATGTCTGGTTTTCAATTTCTGTTTGTTCAAAAAAAAAAAAAAACTCAGAGGTACTTACAGACGGAACACTGAAGTCGCTTTAAGCAAATTTGACAAAGAAGTTCCAGTGGACAAAGAAGATTGAGCAAGAACAAAATGAAGCTACAAGCCATATCTCTCGGAAGTAACAGTTGAGTAGATTAAATATCGAGGTCTCCCCGAAGATAGTAAGGAAGCAGGTTGAAAAATTTCGATTTATTTCCTCGAAGTCCCAATGGAGAAGATCAAAGCCCTGAAATCACATTGAAGCCGACCGAGGCGCTAGTTACTGTGCCCTTGAAGAAGCAATGAAATATTATCTCCCTGAAGATACGATGGAACAGTGAAGCAGATCAAAACAACAAGTTGCAGTGGAGTTTAAAGCCGTTTAAAGAGGACGAGGACAAACAAGTCAAGGTTTGGCCAAGACCGGGCAAAATTGGTTCTTCTATTGTCTTTGCTCTACCATCGTTTCACGACAGTGAGCAAAGAGAGGGGCAATTGTAATCATCACAATTTTGGCCGGGTTCATTAACCTGAGCCTAAAATCAAACTAAGGCCCAATAAAAAATAAAGTCCAACAGTCCACTTTAACATTTTACAAGCCCAAATTACTGATTACGGGCCTATTTACAAGAGACTCAACGACCCAAATGTACTAAAATTTTCAGAAAGCTAGGGTTTTAGAAACCCTAGCCCCTGCGCCGCAAGCCTCCATACGTCAGCCTCCACTAGCGCCGCAACCCCACTCGCGCCGCGGCTCCACCTTCCTTTGTCGGCCACCACGCCACCAACCCTGCAAAAGAAGACAAAAGAACAGCAAGAAAAAACCACAACAGCAAAGATTTATATTTTCATTTTTCTTTCTCGGCTATAAAAGGCCGATCATTGTACTGAACAGGGGACTTTTCTTTTCATTTTTTTCGCAATCAATCAAAAAAAAAACAAAAGAGGAGAAACAGATTCAAAAAAAATAAACAGTGGTACAAAGAGTTTCAAGGGTATTTAAATTTTTTATTCTCATTATTTTGATTTATTTATTTCATTTTTTTTTCTTCTTCATTCGCAAATATATACATACATATATAAATATATAAAGTATAAAAATAAAAAAATAAAAAAAATTACTTTTTTCACACCGCCATGTGTGGCTTGCGACAATGGTGTATACTGGTGCTTGACGGACGGTGGCCTCCCCACGGAAATCGCTCTAACTCTCCCCCTACAGAGAGAAAAGGAAGGGGTCAAGGGATTTTTTTTTTTTTAGAATGAGTGAAAAGTGATTTTTTTGGTAAAATTTGGCCTTATATAGCCCATCAAAACGACGTCGTTTTGAGGCTGGCCATCAATGCCCAAAACGACGTCGTTTCACTCTGACCTGACCCGAACCGACCCGCTCTAGCCTAGGATCCGCGTGTTTTTGTTTGGAGGGGTTAATTGCGCGTTTAGCCCCTCCTCTTTTTCATGTTTTCGCAATTAAGTTTTTTTTACTTTACAATTTTGGCCGATATTGTTCCCAGATTTCAATTTGACCCCTTTCCTTCCAGCGCATCATTTTAATAGGGTTTATTGCTGTTTTAGACCCTCCCTTTCCGCGCACATCTCAAAAAGACCCTTCTCCGTTTATTTTTATTTCGAATTAGCCCCCAAACTTTCGTTTTAGATGCAATTTGATCCTTTTTTAGTTATTTTTGTAATCCTTTTTATTTTATCCTATTTAATATGTTATTATATTGTATATATTTATTATTAGTGTTATTATATTATTTATATATTCATTATCATCACCATATTTAAATCGTTATCATGTCGTATATGTTTTACATTATTTTGTTATTACTATTGTTATTATATTATTATTTTTATTTTTATGTTATCATTATATTATTATTATTATTACTATTATTATTACATTTTTATGTACGTATTTGATTATTATTTTGTTTCACTAACTCTATTATTATTACTGTTCTTATTAGTATTATTATTATTACAACTATATTTATATTATCATATTATACATATTTTTGAATCATCATTATTACTATTTTATTATTATATTTACTATTATTATCATTACTATTTTCATTATTATTACCGTTACTATATTTATATATATTTTCTTTGTAACGTATTTTTTGTATTATTTATCATTATTATTACTATTGTTATCATTATTATGTTTATACTATCATATTGTATGTATCTTTATTTATCTCGATCTTTACTAATACCTCTAACCTTTTTTTATTATCACTTCAAAGCCGTCTTTTACCCTTTTCACACTTTTATTATTGTACCATTTGTTACCAATATTGTTGACTTCGTATTTTTGTCGCTTCATGTGGATCGACGGTTTTAAACCGCAATCCGACATTTTTTAATTCATACAAAAGAGGTAATATTTGTGCATTTAGAAGGCCGAAAAATTACACCCTAACGTGTTGGGTGTCGATCTTTTCGACTAAATATTCAAATCCCCCCCCCCTTTTTTTTTGAAGATGATCTTGGTATCGAAGTATAAGGGTGTTATATCCTAACGTGTTGGGTATGATACTTTTATTCCTTTGAAACGAGGTTATCTTAATATTCAATCTCGATTCGATTAATCTATTCTTTAAATTTTTTTAATATTTTCAAATTTTTCGACATTAGGACATTGATTAATCAATTTGGTACCAATTTTGGGCGTTGCGAGGGTGCTAATCCTTCCTCGCACGTAACCGACTCCCGAACCTATTTTCTCGAATATTCGTAGACCAAAAACCCCGTTTTAGTAAAATCAAATGTTTTATTAAAACAAAGGTGATCCGATCACACCTAATAAAAGGTCGGTGGCGACTCCCGTTTTATCCATTTTCAAAACCCAAGGTCGATCTTCGTTTTTGCCAAAAAATGGTTACGACAGGAAACATTTTCCGGAAAAGCTTTTCAGCCTTTTCCAGTGTTTGTTTGGCTGAAAATAATTTCCTAACTAAAATGGATTACAAAACATGGGAACACAAAGCCCTTAATTTAGGAAAATGTCTTACCGTTTATTTCGGTGAGACATTTTCAGGAAAAGAAGCAACACTATCTTCCCTTTCCCTTCCCCTTCCCTTTCCCCCATCCTTTTCGGTAAGAGTTGTCTTTGATCCGTGATAAATTCCCCCAAGTTTCTCATCAAAATTGAAAATTTTCAATCGTCTTCTCTTTTAATCTTCTCAATTTTGAAGCAAGCTCTCGATTCCGAATCTCTCCTAGAAGGTAATCTTCTCTTTACAACTTCTTTTTCTATTTCAGTTTTGATTTCTCTGTTCGCGATTTCTCGTAAATTTTTATTTGGTGTAATTAGGGTAAGGTTTCATCGATTAATTGGATCTATTTAGATAAATATATTGGCATTTGTTGTAAAGATCTTATTTTTTTTCAGATTTCAAGATCTAAAATTCCTTTTTGTTCTGTCCAGTCGATATATTTGCCAACTTCGGTATTGTTGATTTTAGGGTTTCATGGGTTAGTTATGATCTGGCTTAAGAATTTATGAACTTTATTTGAGTTTTTTTTATTTAGGGTCTGATTTGTTTAGTGCTTCATGGTTGAATAAACTGGCTTATTGTTTATTTGGCTTGCTTTAGAGTTTTGGTTTTCTGGATTATATGGTATGAATTGTTTCCAACAAATCATAAAGTAAAGCATCGACTTCGATATGAACTTGAACAGTTGAACTTGTTGCTTTGTCCATATATATATATTAAGTAGTGTATGCTGATATGAACTATTTGAAATAATTTAATGCAGAGTAATACTATGCATTAATGAGAAATGATTGGTGGTTTACAATCTGGTTAATAATTCCAAATTGCTTTTTTTGTGATATTGTATTACTATTTTCTGCAGAGTTTATCTGAAATCCATTAATTTTTATTGTGGGAACTTTTTCTTACATATATGTTGGTTTATGGTATTTAAGTTTGAAAGCCTGTTTTGTGATGTTTTAGGTGAGGAGTGGACAATGTTTGTGGCCAGGCATGAGACAGCTTTGCCTTAGGAATGGTCTTGTGTATGGCTTTATGCGGTTATTATCAACACCCTTCAAAACCTTGCGTGGAGCAAGTCAGTCTTTTAGGGTTGCAGAGTTTTGCAGTGTTTCAAACATGCCTTCCTCTTTACAAATTGAACTGGTGAGTGCACTGCTTTGAGATTATGCAAGATGCACAGTTTGGGAACCAGATTGCAAGGTGTTGTGGTCGTATAAAAGATACAAGTTAGAGAAGCAGATTGTGCACGGCATAGGTTTCCTTTTGGATATGTGCTGAAAGTTGCAAGTTGGGCTTCTCCCTCTATAAATTGAGGCACAGCCAGGTAGAGTCGGGTGGTTTCTTCAAATGGGTTGGTAGTGTTGAGTATTTTTCACATTTAGTTTTATATATATTTTTTAGTCCTTGTTTTAGGTCTAATATTTTTTACTATGTAATAATGATAAGGGATCATATTGGGCATTGCTTGTATCAAGAGGTGTTGATTGGTGTAACTCTCTTTTCTCTGTTTAATGTAATGATTGTGTGAAGAAAACCAAGTGTTGTTCAAACATGAAAATTTTACAAGTTTTGGTCATAAATTTGTCACTCTTTTCATTTGTAAATCTAGCAATCACAATTCCAGGTTTTGCTTAATGTCACGATTAGATTATGCAGTTATAAGATGTCATTTTGTTCGAATTTTAGTATTTGAATTTATTTTACTGGTAAAGGAGTTTGAAGAAAAAGAATTTTCCCTTCACTGGGATCCTCTTGAATAATTTTAGAACTTATTTGTATGTTGTAGAATTGGCCTCTGTGCCTTGAAGTTGTTGAGGTCTCTTGGTCCTATTATTTCAGTATGAGCATAATTGACTTGAACTTATTTGTATGTTGTAGAATTAGCTCTTGAGATGTGGCTAAGAGAACTAGAATCATTGAAACTGTGGGTGGTATTTCCAGATGTGGGATTAACCATTTTTGAGTGAGTGCTTGTTGATTGCAATATAGGCTTTGTTGCATGCTTAAAAGGAAAAAGCTTGCTAGGCTTCTACTAGATTGGCATGATGCATCTTGCAATATAGGCAAGAAAAATATAAATTTATTAATATATATAATATATATAATAAAAAACTCAATTAAACAATGAAAAGATAATAAATTTTTAAATATATATTTATTTCATTTAAAATAGTTTTTATGAAATATTTTCAGGAAATCTGCTAAATAACAGAAAATATTTTACACAGATTCATCTAAAAACCAGAAAAGTAAATCATTTCCAGAAAAGTAAATCATTTTTCAGAAA
Source organism: Gossypium bickii (assembly GCA_025503065.1). Lineage (NCBI taxonomy): Eukaryota > Viridiplantae > Streptophyta > Magnoliopsida > Malvales > Malvaceae > Gossypium > Gossypium bickii. The sequence continues at coordinate 102,914,232 of CP106716.1, forward strand.
TTATTTTCCGGAAAATATTTTACTAGCAAACAAACAGAGCCTTACATTCACGGGTGAAGGGAACAGGCTTCCTAGGGCTCCTTCAATTTCATAAATATATGTATATACTGAAATTATAGTAATAGTAGTTTTCAAAAGTAATGGTTAGATAATTAATACACCAATATAAATTTTATGGTGGAATTTAAACTCGGGGTTTCAAGCTTTACAAACCATTCGAATAGGGGCAAAGGTAGGAATTATGTTTAGGAGCTAAGATAGAATTAAGGCTTTGTCTTCCCGTGTTTTGTAATCCATTCTACTTAGGAAATTGTTTTTAGCGAAACAAACGTTAAAAAAGGCTGAAAAACTTTTTCAGAAAATGTTTTAATGCCAAACAAATGGATCCTAAGTCACAAAACAATTTCAAGTTGAAAGCTAATTAAACTAAGTCATATATATATATCATTTTAAAATATTTGTACAACCAATTGCCATTGACTTATAGATTTTAAACAAAACCATTTTATTATTTTATATATTAAGGAAAAGTCGCATTTGTTGTTAGCCCATAAATTGTTAGGTAAATTAAGAAAAATAAAAAGAAATTAGAGAGAAATTAAGTTGACTTCGTATTATTATTATTATTATTATTATTATTATTATTATTATTATTATTATTATTATTATTATCATTATCTAGCCTTTGAAATATTCTCTATCTTTCCCACTTCAAATGAAATACAGCTATATATATATATATATATAAAATATATTCCTCCACCTAAGAATTCCTTCAGTATGTTGGATCATTTGTGTTATTTATGCGTTTACTTTTTCTTTCATGTTTGTAACTGTAAACAAAATTCAACATCAATTATTAAAATATACTAAGATCTTAAATTATTTAATCAATGCACAACATTTTGAATTTCATTTATTGTGTAAATGTTAAAAATGAAATGCCACATTCAATATAATATATATTAGAAAATTTTCAAATAAGAAAATATATTTTAAAATTTTAAAATTTATTGCTAAATATACATCTAACAAAATTTACGAGTTTAAAAAATTATCATGAATATTGCATTCTTAAATATTTTAATTTACACTACTTTTAAACTTTTATTATCAAACCCTACCCAAAAGAATTTACAAACTATCCGTTTGAAAATATAGTTGAATTAATCCTCCATCTACTATTATTCTTCCATACTTTAAAATTGGTTGTATGACCGTTTGGAAACCAAGCCCCTAACCCTGCCCATATTTATTAAACACAATTCCCCTACATCATGTTTCATTTTTAGTAATTTAATATATAATTTTTTATTTTTTATTTGAAATTTATAATTTACATTAAAATTTCAAAGCTAAATTAACTGATTCCTATTATATTTTTCAACATTTAAACATATATAACTTTTTTATTCTACATAATAAAATATATGTTACATGTATACATTGTAAACATGCACAAAAGCATATTAAATATTAAAAATATAATTTAAATATTTTTTAGTTAAATAGTTTTAATTTTTTAAAATCATAATTTTATTTTATGGCAAACCATAAATTTAGCCTCTAATATTAACATATTTTTTTTTTGTCATTTTGATGTCTATATTTAAAATTTAATCAAATTTTATTTTTACGAAAAAGCTTACTGATGGAAAGTAATTTATATATAAAGTAAAACTCTAACTGTATGCATATTGAATTCATAACATATAAAATTAATTAACTTGATTAATTTTAATTATTTCCTATTACTGCTAGTTTTAAATGGGAAAAGGAAGAGATTGTAACATGTTTTGATAACTGAAAGGCAATTATTACAAAATTTAATAGAATGTAATTTTTAGTCAATAAAAGTAATATGTAGTATAAGATAAATATAGTAGGAGTGAAGCCAAAAAAATATTTAGAAGTCAAAACTGGATTATAAAATTTTTAAGAGATACAAATTAATTTTACTATATATTAATTTATAATTTTATTATTTCTAAAGGACTGAATTAAAATTTCCATTTTTAAGGGAGCTTCACCTCTTAAATATAAATACAGATATAAACTTTTTCAATTAATATAATTTTAATGAAAAAGCAACAGTAATTGACAGGCATTTATTGAAGAACTAAAATTTTCCTAATTAAGCAATAAAAAACAAAAAATATAATATAATACATACAGACATATAGACATGTTCAATTAATATTTTTTTTTCAAATTATATATAACTAAAAAGTTCTAACTCAACATTATACAAAATTAACTCGAAACTATATAAAAGATAATGATTGGAAAAAGTTTATAAAGTTTCTTATTAGTATAATTATATTCAATTATAACGATATTTTTAATTTATCTAAAAAAATTTAGAAAGGAATGCCAAATGTTATTTTATCCAGAAAATTGAAATAAATGAATGATTTTAAACCTATTTAATTTAGAAGAACTAAAAAGAGAGATGAAAATATAATATTGTTAAACACCAATGATCACCAACTCGAAATTCAAGTAAGATCTAAATCACTTATCCACGACCTGGTCAGGCCTCACCAGATGAATATGTGCAAGGCATACAGTAAGGGGACAGTCAGAGGAGCTCGCGATATCAGCTCGCACGGGTTGAAGCGAGTTCGTAGTCCTAACTTGCATATACCCAATGAATTCACATGTAGGGGACCGCAAGGTCTAAGAGGCGACCTAGAACGGTACATGTGCTCAATATACTTGAAGCCTGTTTAGAATGTCAGTCTTATGAACAGTGAGGTCAAGCCCATGAACAGTAAAGTCAAATTATAAACAGTGGTAATATATATAAATATCCGAATGTTTCCTTTAATGAGGTACACAAAAAATTACTCAACAAATATAATATAATATATAAACTAAAACGATATTAACTTTGTAGGGAGTCGGTTTTATATAATAAATAGATTATATTAATCTAAGCAATTTGATGCTTAGAAAAGTAAAACCTATCTGATAGAATAACGTAATGCTTATAAACTACCGCAAGCAAGAATAAAGAACAAAGCGTTGACCTAATAGCTAGGATAGTTTAAACTTTAAACTAACTCAAGGGCTTCTTCCATTTATGTACTACTTTAATTATGCATGTGGATTATTTATGGGTAATTATATGACCTTTTCCATACATGCATCCGTACGCAATTGAATATGCATATTCACGTACATCATCCTTCAACTTTTAAATATATATATATATATACACTAGAATAAATCCGTCATTAGTTATCAGTAAGGGATTGGATGCAATAGTAAGTTACACTTTTAAAAGAATGACTCAAGTTCGAACTTTGAAGATGATATTGTTGGGAGAAACAACCATGAATCTCGAACATAGACGGTAAAACGAATATAAATACATAAAAAAAACTGAATTTTTGCTTAGTCCACCCTCACTTGATTTTATACTTCTTCATCTATTATTGTTTGTTTTGTTCTTCTGTAATTCCTACTTATTAATTGTAATAGACATTTCTATCAACCTCCAAATAACAAAATTTGTTGGTAAAATAATGTTATCGTAAATCTATTAAATTTTAAATTTTCTGTCTACTTATGGAAATATATAAATATATAATCTAAAAGGTCAATGCTCTCTTTTGCTTTTTTCTAGGGATTTTAATATAACTATTATTCAAGCAAGTAGGCAGTGTTTGAATTTGACAAAAACGTTGAACTAGGAAAAAAACTCTTTCTTTCTTTTTTTCAAAAAAATGAAATTGTTGGTTTTAATGAATAGATATGCAGACGCGGGCTGACTCCTTCGTACCCAAATTTCGTCTTCTCTGTCTTTATCTGCATGCAAACGCCGTTTCTACTCTCTTTATATTTTTAAAAGGTTAAAATATGCTTTTCATCCCTGTACTTTTTAAAAAATTTTAAGATTTGGTCCTTTTACTTTAAATACTACTTTCCCATTTTAAAAATCCTAAGCTAATTATTATCATCATTGGTAGTTTTCGTTGAAATTGGTCATCTAAACTTGTTTATTTTCTGTCAATTATATGCCATGTCAAATGAGGGGTAGCCTATAATCAACATGCCAAACTAACAAACTTTGATGAAATATACTTATGATTTTAATGATTGGACTGATATTTTTAAATAAAAAAGTTACAAGGCTTAATTTTTAAATTTTTAAGTACAAAGACTAAATATCAAATTCTCTATAAGTATAGGGATTAACAACATTTACAATTGGCAAATGCAGAGACCCTAAATCTTGAGTATTTTAGTTTGAGACTCACAATGTGTAATTATATACTGGATCTACGAGTCCCACCATATATAACGTTTAGTTTGGACTGTTCTAGTTCTTAGCCTATTTGTATTGTAATTATTTGATTATGCAATTCTTAGTCTATCCGTGTTGTATTATTTTTAAAAAAATAAAATAATAGATATTCATTTACCAAACTTGATAAAAATTACAGAATTTTTAAAATTGATTTATTAAGTAAATGTGAAATGAAAAATTAATTATATTAATGATGTATTTTATTTATTTTCTTATTTTTATTGCTTTAGAATTATTTTTAATTGATATTAAATGAATCTAATTTAAGTAAGTTTTGAATATTTTAAAAATTTTATTTAATTCAATTATATATTAACTTTCACATGAATACGTTAAATATTTACATTTAAAATAAAAATCATCAATTTTAAAAATTTAAATGATAAATAAATTAATTAAAAGAAATAGAAGCATAGTAGTAAAAGAGAAAATAAAATATGAAAATATAACAATCATAAATGATATTTTCTTGAAAATAAACTTACATTTGATCTCTTTAGAGATATAACTAATTTATTAGAATGCTATTAAATAAACTAACATTTGTTTCAAATTTTACTTTAATTACCGAAATATCCGTTTATTTATTTTCCTTTCTTGTGTTTTAATTGTTTTTTATCATTATTATTTTTAATTAATTATTCCAAAGAATTACAAATGAATTTAAAATATTTAATATGTGCTTGTATAAATTTTTTTAATCCTTCAGCGTTTCTCGTCAACCTACAAGATATTAGCAGCTGTTTCCAACTGTAGGCTGTAGGAAGGCCAACCTCTGCCTTTTCAAACACCACTTTCCATCTGTCGTGCATGTGTAATGCGTTTAACATGCCGCCACCAATTATCCTAAATTCATAGCTTAAGCTATGCCATCACTCCCACAACTCTGCCTAAACTACGAATTTAGTGATCGTATTTTTAATTTTAAAAATAGCATTTTGGTAGGTCTGTTTCACCTCTTGTTTCTATTGCGACTCTTTAACTCTTTAAATGAATCGATATCCATCATACCACCTTGATTTCCTCCTTAACATTCTTCTTTATTAAATCCGGAATAATAAATAGCTATGTATATTATAAAAATGAATATAACTATATCACAACTTTGGGAATCCCATTACATCAACGGATCTATAAATAGTTATATTAAATTAAATGAATTTAAAAAAAAAGTTTTAAATTGCACTGACATGCATATGAGTTATGACTAATTTCTTTATTATATTGCTGGTATATACATATATTTTCCTTCAATTTTTACTAAAATTAATCTAATAAAATAAAATATATCGACCTCGAAAATTGGAAAAAACCAGAGAAACATTAATTTACTCGAATTTACTTTATTCACTGATCATTATCCTATTATCATATATATATATACATATATTCATTCAATAAATTTGGATTAATTCAAAAATATAACACCAATATGATAAACACAATACGATTTTATTCATGATGAATACAATTAACGGGAAATATTTAATATATGTATATTTTAAAATTTTATATTGTAATATCTATACAAGGATATAATCGGATGTATGTAGTTTTTGGCAAATGTCAAAGCCATTTTTCAAAATCATGGACGAAACCAAAACAGTGCATACACAATCAACTGTCCATTGCAGAAGCAAAAGTTGAAATAATAATTGTAAAGTTAACAGACCTTTTTTATAGAAAAAAAATTTATTGCAACGCCGTGGTTTTCTTACTTAAATTTAGACTCTTTTTTATATATATATATATTAGGATTGAATAAAATAGAGACATCACGTCATTTTATATATGTTTTTAATTATTTAATGATATTTTAGTAATTTTTTTATATTATTAATATATAATTTTAATATTTTTTAACTTTAATCTCAAACCTCAAATCCCAATTAAGATGTGACATTCAAGATTTAAATTTTAGAATTTAGGGTAATCGATTTGATATTTAGGGTTTTGGTTTAAAATTCAAGGTTCTGGGTTCATGTTAAAAAACTTATCAAAATTATGTATTAATAATATAAAGAAAATTACTAAAATACCATTAAATAGTTGAAAAGGAATACAAAATGACATGACGACGCCCCATATTATATAATCCTTTACCCTTATCTCATTATTTTTTAAAAATATAGATAATGTATGTGACTTAGCAAAAAAAAAACAAAACAGTTCATTCTTAATGTAACAAAAAGAAGGGGATAACATGAGAATAAAAAAGAAATAAAGAGAAGGGAAAAGTATAAAAAGGTATAGGTTCAAGCTATAATTCTTCACACAATATATTAATGGAATTGCGTTTGGACTAGCTCGTTAAAACAGGTCAAGTTAGTACTGCATGGATTCGGAGGGTTACCTTTTTTTTTTAAGATTTTATCCCATGTTTGTCATCAATCCCCACACCACCATTTTTTTAACCCAAAAACCTTCCACTCTTTGGGAAAGCCAGATCAACGATTTGTGCTAATATCAATCTCGATTTTAGATTTTATAGACAATCTCAATTCTTATCCCTTGTCAAAAACTTAAAAAAAAAAAAAAGCCATATCCCTTTGATTTATTTATTTTCAAGTGTTGTGAATTATTATAAAAATAAAGACTAAAAGTAGTTTCATCGGAGTCAGATTCCGAATCTCACTACAATATAACGAAGCCTTACAAAAAAAAAAAAAAAACAAAGCAAAGCTACCGTCACCGCAGGTAAGAAAAAAGAAAAAGAGAGAGAGAGAGGGGAGGTTAAACCCTTTGACCATGAACCAATCCAATACCCCCATGTGACGTTCGCAAAGTACGAAACTTCAACGAATGGTAGCATTGTTTGACATTAGGTGGGGACCGTGTATTGCGGCTCGAACCCCTCCCCCCTTCTTTTTTTTGGTATTCTTTTGCCCTTTGCCAGTCCATGTTATCCAAAAGAGTTGAATTTCAATTCTTTCTTATATTTTTTTTATTACATATGGGATGAATATATTAATGACTCCCTTTTTTTTTCATTATAGTTTTTCGTTGGTTCTTTTGTTTTTTCTTTAATGCAAGTGGATTTGGGTCTTGTTGACATTAATGTTTATTGGAGCATGAAGTCATTTTTATATATATACACTGAAATTCACAATATTATTAAATGAATAAATTACAATATAAATCCGTGATTAAAAGAGTTATGATGAAAGCCATTGTTTTTGCATTTTTTTTTAAAGTTAAAAAAGAGAGAGTCAAATACAGCAGCCTCTCTATAAAAGAAGAGCGAACTTGGTTTGTTTGAGAGATTTTATTACAAAAAAAAAAAAAAAAAAAAAAAAAAGAGGAGAAAGCTCAATGGAGGAGAATTTGAAGAAGAGCTCTGATGATATAGGAGGTGGTGCAGTTGTGAAGAAAGAGAAGATAGCTGATTCTTGTGCTGATGATGAAGACGCTCCCGCTGTTGTTGTTGTTCCCAAGGTGAATACACACACCATTCTTATTCCTAGCTGGTTTTTTCTTCATATTTTCCCTCTATTTTTGTATAAACAAAATTGATTTGTATTTCGTATGTCTGTTTTTAGCAGTTTCATGCTGTTTCTTTAGATAAAAGAAAAATAGTTTTCTTAATTTATTTCATGTTATTAATTTTGATGATCAGGTAGGAGATAAAGGACCCTGTTGTGAGAATGATGATAATAAGCCATCTTGCCCTGGAAAAAAGGATTTAAGCAGCAGCAACAACAAGAAGGTAAACAATTAATTAAACCCTGCTTTATATTAATTCTTTTTTTAATAATAATTTCAAGTAGAAATTTTATTTATTCTGATTAATGTACACGTTACTGTGGGTTGAAACGAATGGTTATTTTACAATTTTGATTGTTTTCTTCATGGCCAATATCTATTATATAATTGGATAAAGTTATTGTAAAATATGGACCTTTAATAAGATATAGATTTAATTCACAGTCTGTACAACATATTATCAACTATTTTAATTGGTGTGAAGCATACTATGGATGCAATACCTATGTATGCAATCACGTAAATCCAACACACTAAAAAGAAGTATAAATTTTTAACATAAATTAGCACAAAATAAAATAAAATAACAATATATTTCTACATTATCCAAAAAGGATATGTATATTTTCTGATCCTAGATAGTTCACCATATACCATCTCGCAAATCAACATCTGGCACATATGTTTTATACAAGAAAGAGACAAGTTGGATTTATACAGCATTTGTTTGTGGAAGAAATGAAGGGAAATATTCCAAGTTGGCTACGAAGCAATAAAATTAGGCAGATTTTTTGGCTACAAACATGAACAATCAAGCCATAGAAATTTGTGTCATCTTTTATAGATTTTTCAACCTTTTTTTTTTTTATATATTTCTTAAATCCCTGGATTTCTAGATTTTGACTAATGTATATGTTTCTTGTCTCGATGCTAGACTTGAAGTCATCACCCATCCTTTTATTCTCACCATTACTTCTCCAATTGCTTGGCTTCATTAATCTGGGCTTCCAGCTTTGATTTTAATAGAAATAGACTCATTTTATGCTAACTCAACATTGTGAAATATTAAAACAGGTATCTCTAAAATCTGATACTGAAAGAACCGAACCTGAGTACTCCATGGCTTCTTCTTCAACTCGAAAGGTGCAGGTTACCTTCGTTTTATGTATATGTATGTATGTATGTATGTATGTATGTATCCATGAAAATACAAACATATGAATTTTATGCTTTAATAAGGGTATAGATTTTCAGATAAGGATATAATTCTTGGGGAAGTAATTGAAAATTCAATTATGACATGTTTGAATTATATTTGCAATAAAGAAGATTATTTGGTTAAACTGAGTATTGTGTTTTTTGTTATGCATGGAAATAGGATGATCAACTTGAATCTGCCAAAGCTGAGATGGGAGAGGTTAGAGAAGAAAATCAAAGACTAAAGATGTATTTAAATCGGATTATGAAGGATTATCAGAAGCTACAAATGCAATTTTATGACATTGTTGGACAAGATTCAAAGAAATCCCAAGCAGCAGAAAATATTGACCACCACCACCAACAACAAGAAGAAGAAGAACCCGAGCTTGTGTCTCTTACACTTGGAAGGTTTTCGAGTGATTCGAAAAAGGATGGTAAAAACAAAGCATCCAGCAGCCATGGAAAAGAGGAGGAGAGAGGGAATGAAGGTTTATCTCTTGGCTTAGATTACAAGCTTGAAGCTTCTAAGTCTGAGGTAGATGATGAAGCTTTGCCAAATCCAAGCCCAGTGAACAGTACTCAAGAACTCAAGGAAGAGGAAACATGGCCACCAAGCAAAGTTCTCAAGACAACCAGAACCGGAGACGATGAAGTTTTGCAACAAAACCCTGTTAAGAAAGCCAGGGTTTGCGTCAGAACCAGATGCGAAACTCCCACGGTATTATCATGGTGTTTAGTGCATATAGATACAACTATACTAATCATGGTTTGACGGTTATAGTGTTCTTGTAATTTTTTACAGATGAATGATGGATGCCAATGGCGGAAATATGGGCAGAAGATTGCTAAAGGAAACCCTTGCCCTCGGGCATATTATCGTTGCACAGTTGCACCTTCATGCCCTGTGAGAAAACAGGTGAATTTTGAAGGTTAATTTTCTGTTTTTTTTAAGCCATTAATGGCTACATGAATTAAACTGTTATCCTCCCTGAACTTACAGGTTCAAAGATGTGCTGAAGACTTGTCGATCTTAATCACAACTTATGAAGGAACCCACAATCATCCACTTCCAATGTCAGCCACTGCAATGGCTTCCACCACTTGTGCAGCAGCTTCAATGCTATTGTCTGGTGCATCGTCGTCGGGTTCCAATGTTGCATCGTTAACTTCCACCGCCAACCTCCATGGGCTCAATGTCTACCTATCTGATAACTCAAAATCAAAGTTCTACTTGCCCAACTCTTCACTCTCGGCTGCCTCATCACACCCAACAATCACTCTTGACCTTACTTCAACACCATCTTCATCCTCATCATTTCCTTTCAATAGGTTTTCTTCAGCTTATCCCACTACATCAAGATATGCTTCCACAAGTCTCAGCTTTGGTTCTTCCGAATCCAACACTGTGTCTTGGGGCAATGGGCTTCTTAGCTATGGTAGTCCAAGTACTCAACCCTACATGAAAAACCCTCTTAACATTAATGGGAGACCACAGTCCACCATGGAGAACAATAGCATTTTTCCATCTTTCATGCAAAAGAATAACCTAAATCCTCCTCAACAGCCATTGCCGGATACCATCGCTGCAGCAACCAAAGCAATCACAACAGACCCCAATTTCCAATCTGCTTTAGTGGCGGCTCTCACATCAATCATTGGAACCGGCAATAATAATAATGGTGGTGGTGGTAGCGGGGAGAGCTTGGCACAAAGGTTGAAATGGGGAGAGCAGACATTTGCAGTGAACGGAAATGGATGTGGCTCAAGCTTCTTCAACAAACCACCTCCTTCCACAACTTCCCAACCAGGGAGTTCGATATTTCTACCACCTAATTCTTTGCCATTTTCAACACCCAAGAGTGCCTCCACATCTCCTGGTGATACTGGAAATCATACCAATTGATTGTTTTTTTTTTTCTTCTCTTTTTTTGAATATTAATTTGTAATTAAGGATGTTATTCATTAGTCTTAATTGGCATGTAATAATAGCAAGTTTGAAGAAATTTTCCTCTCAATGACAAGGATGGGAGGCATGGAAAATTTGAACAAGTTTGGTTTCTCCACAAATATTTATTTGGTCATTCGCAATTGTTCAAATATTGAAAAAGTTTTGCATTAAATAAAACGTGAACCATAGCATAAATTTAATACATTAATGAAGACAGTTACAGATAACTTGAGGATCCTTTATCCTGAAAACAAGTCAATTTGCCTGCAAATGTCAATGTTCCTCCCTGGTCAGCAATCTGCATTTTTGCACCATCCAAAGGCAATCCCTAAAACCGACCTCCCCTTTCCATATTAAGGCTCAGCATGAACAATAATGGAAAACAAAGTACAAGACAATATACAAAAATATTGACTTGATCCGTCCAAATTCAGCCCATACAAGGATTGAGATTAACATTGGATTCTAATATCGACTGTTTGTGTAGTTGTTGCAATATAGTGTTGCCATAGGAAGTGGAACAATGTGCTACAAACACAAACTAAATAATACCAAAGTAGTTTTATGCACACGTTTATATGTGTGATGCCCTTGTTAAGAGGATGATGTATTATCAAGTCAATAGTACGGCCACAATATATTTTTTGCTCTCAATTACCTTCCTAATGAAGGCAACAGACACTGACTACAAGAAGGAAATAAACACAAATTTGTATCAATCAAAGTAGCTTCTATAGCCTAGATTTGGTGCTCTCAACTGATCATGCTCTTCCTCGTAGAGGCTTGTAGTCTATTTATAAGCTTATATATATATAATAACAAGGTACATACCCGATCTTTAAGCCTAGTGGCGCTCTTTTTTTTTTTTTCCACATTTAAGTTATTATTTTTTAATTAATATATTAAAAATTGTTATTTAAATTTTTTTAAAATAATTTTATAAAAAAATTGCATAATAATTAAAACCATTCATGCATTTTTTTATTTTTTATTTAATATATATCATGTTTACTAAATTAAAATTATGCGGTACAATAAATTTTTTTTTTCTCAGTCGATATAAGAATGACAAAGAAAGACGTTAGAAAATACTAACCTCTTTCAAAAATAAAAACATTGCAAAAACTCTCAAAGTAATCTTTCCCTTTGAAAAACACTTGACCGGAGACAATCAACATCAACTCAAACCAAAACTAGTATGTAGCCCACAATAATCATCTCTCGACTTTCAAAAACGAATGATTCTTTTTACCTGCTATTGCCAGAGCATCAGCCATACTATTTTATTGCCATTGAACAACTACGAAATAAACTCAACACAGCTGATCAATACCACAGTCAACACTAATGAATAAATTCCGCAACATCCATGTCTATAATTTCTTTCCAACTACCACTCCAAAGCACACGCAAGCTAGACTACATACTAATGGTACAATAATATTACATATATTAAAATAAAATAAAATAATAAATATTTGATGTGCACACGTTATATTTAAATGTAATATATTTGATACCTATAAAAATATATTAAAATATTTTTTAATTATTAACCGGTGCCTATTAATGTATGTAGCAATAGTAGGAATAGTATATTTAATATGTTAATAAATGCATTAGTAATATATATATAATATTGTATGTATATTTTGATAAAATTTAATAACAATTATTTAATGTGTACACATTTTATTTATTTGCTCTCCATTACTTTTACTGCAGGGGTCATTTTCTATGCTTAGATTCACAATTGTGTTTATACTTTAATTTTTGAAATTTATCTTTTATTTTCTATTAAACACAATTTTTATTTTATTTTTTTCATACTATTAGTGTGGGTAGAGCTAATGATATGCGGTGTTTCATATTTGATAGTTGAAAAGGCCCTCAATGATATTAACTTGGATGCAGGAAAGGAAAAAAAAAAAAAAAAAACCGACAATGGCTTTTACGAATGTCATTAGTCTAATTACATTGGTGTTGTATTTGTTTTGAATTGCCTAGTTATTTCTTTTGGTTTTGTTTTGTTTTGTTTTGAGGGTGTTGTTTCATATAACACATTTTATTCTCTAATAAAATTCACTTGCCAAGCAAAAAAAAAACCCCTCCCCACAGCTAATTCATTTCCTAATCAACATATTATTTCTCTTTTTATAATATTATCTTTATTATTGTAACAACCCGGTTTTTTATTGGTGTTAGAAATTATAATTCCGAAATTTTATTTTCGTAAATTGTGTTTGTGGATATTAATATTTAATATTTACGAGACTAGTATAGAAATATATTAAAATTTGGTCTAATAAATTTGTTTAATTGATATATAGTTAAGTAAGGTACAAGTATAATGATCCTAAAGTAAGTGGTTCCAATGATTGAGTCCATAATATAAAGTTTAATTAAAATTTGGTCTTTTAATTTTATCAATCGGATGGTTAATTAAGGTATAATGACTAAATTGTAAAAATAGTAAAAGTTAATTGCTATATATTTTTAATTGCTAAATGACTATAGCGGTAACTAGACCATAGTTCAAAATGACAAATAGTCATTTTATATGTTAGTGCACGGTTGGTTGGAGGTTTTGTTAAAATAAAATTAAAAGTTTTATAATTAAAGAATAAAAGAAACATAAAACATAAATAAAAAAAAAAAGTTAAGGTCACCATCTTTATATTTCTTCTCTTCCACTAATTGTAAGAAGAAGAACAAGGAGAAGCCATTGTTTGGCTTGAAGGAAATTAATTAAAAATTGTAAATTTTATATTTTTGAAATTGTTGAAGTTCGGTTTATTTAATTTGTGTGTTATTTTTTTTAAAATTGTTAAAGTTTCTAAATATTGTTAATGATGAATGATTGATGAAATTGGTGTTATTTGGTTAGATTTAATGCTTAGATATGAAAAAGGATTAGTTCGTAAAATGAAAATTGTTAGTTTTAAATATAGGGACTAAATTACAAATATTTTGAAATTTATATGAAATTTATGTGAATATAGATATTAGAGAGATGTAAAAGGGATGAAATTGAGATCAGTTTCAAAATCGAAGCTCAAATATGAAAGTTATGACGATTTCGGTTTTAGGGACTAAATTAAATAAAATGTAAAAATTTGGAGGACATTTGAATGATAAAATTGAGCTGATACATGTACATAATATGTATAAATTGAATAGAATAATTGTATAGATAAAAAATTGAATCAAATCAGAAATAATCGGGGAAAAGATAAAATTGTCGAATAGTCCTTAAAGTTTCAATTTGTTTGTTGATTTAACCAGATCAATTCATATGGTGGTTATATATATTTATAATTTATTTTTGAATTATGAAATTGTTTTGTATGTTTGTAATTTGAATTGTTTGCTATTTGGTACAAAAATGTGTGATATGGATTAAATTGTAAAGGAATGATAAATTGAATATGATGAATCTGAATTTGAGATATTTAATGAATTTATATTTGATTATGACTGGCCGAATAGTATTAGTATGAATTTGATTTATTATTGAAATAGAGGACTAAATTGAATAATTTACAAAATATGTATGATCTTGTAATTGAATATGATTTGGATAGAACTTGATATTATACTATTATTGAAATATTATTTGTAGCTAAAAACAACGGAGGATCGTCAAAAGGGAAAGTGAAAGCAAGAGTCGACGACATATGACACGAGCTTCCAGTTTGTATTTTTATAACTCGAAACTAATTATAATTAATGTATATACATGATATATTTTATTATATAGTGTAAGAGCCCAAATTCGCCCAAGCCCGATAAAACCATAACCAAAATGAAAACAAAAATAAATTAATTAATAAAATCCATCAATCCATTACAAATTAATGATAACCTAGCCCAAAACCCGAATTAACCCCACTAGCCCAAACCCTAAGCCCAAAATGGCCCAACAACCTAAACCAGGCAGCAAACCCTAGCCCCTAGCCTGGCGCCGCTTCAAGAGACCTCCAACAGACAACAACCACCAGACGCGCCACGCCCACGCCTCTCAGACGCCTCTCCTCACACTGCAAAAGAGGCCAAATAACAGCAACAATACAGCAGCAAATAAGAGAGAATGGACTTTGTATTTATTTTTTTTATTTTCTTTTTCTTTTATTCGGATATAAAAAGCCATTCAATATTTGCATTTAGGGGGGATTTTTTGTGAACACGAATACGAATACACCCAATATATCAAAAAAATCAAGAGCGAAGGTGATTTACCTTTTTTTTCACACATATTCTTGTTTTTTATTTTCGTTTTGTTTTTTCCTTTTTCAACTTAAAAACAAAGAAAGAAAAACATACCTTGAGGTCACGTCGCCGGAGGCCTTACGCCGTTGCGAAATCGGGCTTGAAAAGGGGTCAAATACCCTCTTCTCTCAACTTTCTAGGCTAGGGAAGTTTGGCTTTCGAATCCGCCTTAAAGCGGGGGCTAAAGGGCTCCTTTTTGAGCAATGCCAGCCACCGTCCACGGTGGTGGCACGGCAGACAGGCGACGGAACCCTAAGGCCGGCCAAGGGAGGGGATTTTAAATTTGAGAGGATTTCTTTTAGTTTTTTTTAGGAAAGGGTTTTAAAATGGGGCAATTTACTAAAATATACCAAAATTTTAAAAAAATTACGAAAATGGGCCGAAAATTTAATTATTTACGGAAAACATATTTTGGGGGATGAACAGAAAAGCGCGTCCACGAGGGAGCACTTTCTACCACATCAGCAAAAAACGCTTCCTTGACGGCGCGCTTTGCTGATGTGGCAAAAACGCTCCCCCAAGGACGCGTTTTAGCCGGTGTTTTTTTAAAAAAAAACTATTCTCGAATTTTTTAAAAATTTATGAGAATAAACCTTTATAAAGGCTCAAAGTGACAACACCATTTTTTTTAAGGTGTCATCAATTAATAAGGAAATATAAATTACAAAGGAAATCTTTATATAGACCCAAAGTCACATTTCCCTTGTTTTCTTGAGCAAAGTGGGATATGAGATATGTGTATATATAGACTCATGAACAATTTTGCAGCTTGTTCCTAAACAATGTGGGATTCTTTCCTCTTTTAACTAACAACATGAGATGAAAGGCTACACTATATTTGATTTTTTTTACTTAGAGTTTAAATTTTTTTACAAAAAATTAACATTTGTTACATTATAAATAAAACTTTTAAACTCCAAAAGTAAAAAAAATATAAAATATAAAATGAGTATAGTAAAATATTAAAAAATAAATATTTAAAAAATTACTAATAGTTGAGTGATCATTTGTAAGTTTTTATAATTTGATAGCTAAAAAATATAGTTAAGTGACTACTAATATAATTTAATCTAGATATAAAATATGAAAAATAATTATTATATTTTATGTATAGTATATATTTCTATAAAAAAACTAATTTAACATAATTATATACTATGTTTAAATAGATTATCTATCTAGTCAAAATATATCTGAAATAAATTTATCGGCATTTATTAGGTGATCAAAATTAAATTAAATTAGAATTAAAAAAATTAATTAGTATAGTAAAATATTAAAAATAAATAAATATTTAAAAAGATATATCAATTTTTTAAAATTACAAAAAAATACTATTTGAGTACCAAATACTCACCATTTATTTATTAATCAAACATTCAAAAAATAAAAAATAATAATAATAATAAAATTAAAAGTATAACTTCTAAATTTAAATAATGGAAAATTATTTTAAAAATTAGAATTGCATTGATATTAACTTCAAACATTTAAAATTGAATAGAAGATTATTGCATGTACAAGTTTCATATGTGCAATTTGTTCTCTTTTTTTAATAGTTCTTTTGTATATGTGAACAATTCTAAAATGTAACAAGATTAAAGGTCTCAAAAGATAATTTTATAATATAATAAAATGTTAACAAAATATTAAAAAAATTGTTTTGTAAAAAAAATCAAATATAGTGTAGCATTTAATCTCATGTTGTTAGTTAAAAGAGGAAGAAATCCCACATTGTTTAGGAACAAGCTGCAAAACTATTCATGAGTCTATATATACACATATCTCATATCTCACTTTGCTCAAGAAAACAAGGGAAATGAGACTTTGGGTCTATATAAAGATTTCCTTTGTAAGTTATATTTTCTTATTAATTGATGACACCTTTAAAAAAATGGTGTTGTCACTTTGAGCCTTTATAAAGGTTTATTCTCGTAAATTTTTAAAAAATTTGAGAATAGTTTTTTTTTTTTAAATTCACGAGGGAGTGCTTTTGCCACATCAGCAAAGCACGCCCTCAAGAACGCGTTTTTGGCTGATGTGGCACAAAGCGCTCCCTCGTGGACACGCTTTTCTATTCATCCCCCCAAAACGTGCTGACGTGAACGCGTTTTGGGGGGAAATGGTCATTTTTTGTAAATAATTAAATTTTTGGCCCATTTTTATAATTTTTTAATTTTGGTATATTTTAGTAAATTGCCCTTTAAAATGAGGTTTTTAAAAAAAAATTGGTATATAAAGAGACGCGAAACGACGTCGTTTCGCAGTAGCTTTTCTGCTGCTAAAACGGCGTCATTTTGCTCAAGCCCGACCTGCGACCCGACCCATACCGCCAAGGATCCGCGTGTTTTGGACTGAGGGTCAATTTGCGCCCTCAGTCCTTCCGCTTTTGAGGCGTATTTTAATTAAATTCTTTTTTACTTTTAATTTTGCCCAAAAATTTTGTGCTATTTTAAATTTAATCCCTTTTTAAACGCTGCATTTCATAACTCAGGTAAATTGCGCTTTTAGCCCCTTTTAGTTTACGCGAATTGCATCTTAGTCCCTTTCCGATTTCATTTTTAATTTATTGTTTTCTTTTAGCTTTTTAATTTTATTCTGATTTCAATACAGTCCTTTCAATTTTTTATTTAATTATTTGTTTATTGATTTTTCTAATTATTCTCCCTTTTTAATTAATATTTAATATTATATATTTTAAACTGTTCTAGATTTTATTTATTTCCTGTTAATATGATATTTATTTTCATTAATTATTTTTTTATATATTCTTTTTATATAGACATATAATTTATATTAAATTATTTATACATATTATGGATTTCATATTATTTTTTATATGTATTTTTTTTAAATCTATTTATGTGTATAGGTATATTTTTTTAAATTTATTTATTTATGTAATATATTTCTTTTTTATTCCCTATTTTATATATTTTTTGTTTATTTTAATAACCTTGATCTATTATTATTTTCATGCATAAATTATTAAATTTAGTCTTTTTTATTTTCATGTATATTATTTATGTAGGATAACATATATTATTTTATATATATTTTACTTTGATTTTCTCCTTACCTAATATTTTATTTTAAAATCTACTTACCTCATTATTGCATGTACTAATTATTTTTATCTTTATATTTTAAATTTTTGTATACACTTTCGTACATATGATCTATCGCTTGCATATCAATGATTTAAAATTGTTTTGTCCTCATGTTATTCATTCGTAATTTCTCATGTGTTTTCTTTAAAAATTGTTTTGTACCATATTCTAATTTACATATTGCTTTGAATATTATGCATGTTTTTGGTTTTCATATTGTTTCATATATTATTATTTCATATTGTCAATTAGTAATTTGTGTCGTTATCTTAATTTTATTTATCTATGTTTGAAAGCTTGTTATAGTTTTTGTTTTTTTTTTTTTTTGGTTTGTTTCCTTAGTAATATTTTTTTTTAGTTTCC
The DNA here is from genome assembly GCA_025503065.1 of Gossypium bickii. Classification (NCBI taxonomy): domain Eukaryota; kingdom Viridiplantae; phylum Streptophyta; class Magnoliopsida; order Malvales; family Malvaceae; genus Gossypium; species Gossypium bickii. Next base: position 102,932,920 of record CP106716.1, read on the forward strand.
ATTATTTTGATCGTTATGTTTGGATATGAGTTTATTGTTACTTTGTACATGTTAATTTGTTTTTTTTACCATTTTCATTCATTAATAGAGTTCGCTATCTACATATATTGTCCCATGTCTACAATTTCGCCTTTCATTTGCAACTGTCGCATCATAATTTTCAACTTATTGATTTTAAATTGACTATTCCATTTGATTTCAAGTCAAAGAAATATATTTTGAGTTGATTTTATAATTACTTATCGGAAAGCTTCTCAAAGTAAAGCAATATTTTGTATTTGGAAATTCGAGAAATCAGGCCCTAACGTGCTGGGTTTGGATTTTCCGTTTGACCAAATAACTAAATATCCTTTCGAAATTTCATCCATGTTTTCTTAAATTAAAAACAAGGCAATATTTCGTGTTTGGAAATTCGGTAAATCGTGCCCTAACGTGCTGGGTATCAATTTTTTCGTTTGATCCCAAATAACCAAATATCCTTTTAAAATCTCAATGCATGAAGTTTGAAAATCAAAAGATGATCTTGGTTTTGAGGAATAGAATGTCATATTCTAACGTACTAGATATGATATTTTGTTACTTCGGGACAAGAGAATCTTAAATTCCAATTCGAGTTATCCATATCTTTAAAAGAAATTGCATTTCAAAATCGCTTCAAATTTTCAACATATGGACATTAGTTAATCAATTTGGTACCAGTTTTGGGCGTACGAGGGTGCTAATCCTTCCTCGTGCGTAACCGACTCCCGAACCCATTTTTCTTGGAATTCGTAGACCAAAATTAATTTCTTTTAAAATAAAATAAATTGTTTTATAGGTGACCCGATCACACCTAAACAATAAGGATTGGTGGCGACTCCATATCTCATTTTTAAAGTCGATCCCCATTTCTTTCCAAACGTATAAAAAAATGGTTTCGACATATAGTATTAAGGTAAGCTATTAATAGAAACTGAATTAAAGTATATTATGTTACGTGATAAATTAAAGAATTAATATTGAATTGAGAAGGATGGATATGAATCAATATAATATATAAAACAGCATGTACCTATTGTCGAAACCATTTTTTGATAGGTCGACTTATTTAGAAAATGAAAATGGGGAGTCACCACTAATCTTTTTTTTATGAGGTGTGATCAGATCACCTCGTGATTTGATCGTTTTAGTAAGATGTTTGATTTATTAAAACAATGTTTTTCGGTCTACGAAAATTCAAAAAATGGGTTCGGGAGTCAGTTACGCATAAGGAAGGGTTAGCACCCTCGCTACGCCCAAAATTGGTACGTTATTGATTATTTGATGTATTTATGTCGAAAGTTGAAAACTTGGAAAGAATTTAAACTACAATCCCTCTTTGTATTATGTTATTTTTACTTAAAATTTGCTTGAATAAGTCGAAAAATATATTGAAGACATTCTTATCTCGAGGCAACTAAACGTCATATACCATAAGTTAGGACATGACACTTCGAATCTTTGAGAATAATTTGGCCCTTTATTTTTATTTGAAATCTCACGTGTTTTAATTTTTGAAAGGATATTCGATTATTCGAATTCATCGAGAAAAATCAAAACCCCGTAAGTTAGGGCACGATTTTATCGAATCTTTCAAATACGGAACATTGCCTATTTTTGAAAATTTTGTTGATGTATTTGGATAAAAATTAATAATAAATGAATAAAATATTATGTTTGATGAATGACGAAACAAAACGATGATATACGAATGAAATGTCGCATTAATAAATGACAATAATGAATATACTAATGAAAACAATATATGATAATCACTAAATATATATTATTTTAACGCTAATATGAACTATCAAAGAAAAAATAAATAAATAATAACAATGATAATAATAATAATATTAGTGACAAAATATGAACAAAACAAAAAAAGGAAGACAATACCAATTTAATATAATAAGGACAAAGAAATAAATAAATAAATACGTAAATAAACATAGAGGAAAAATATTTTATCAAATTTTGGAAATAAATGACCAAATTAAAATAATGAATGAAATTGTGGGTACGATTTATAATAAATTACATAAGTAAATAATAATAATAAATAAATAAAATAATAACAAAAATAAAAATGTACAATGAAAGGAAATAAGTGCCCAAAAAAATAAAAAAATAAAAATAAAGAAATAATAAATAAGTAGTTAAATAAATAAATTAAATTGAATGAGAGACTAAATTGCGCAAAAAATAAAATAGAAGGGGGAACTTAAAAATAAAAATTAGGTAACAGGATGAAATTGAATAGTAGGGAAAATGCGGAAGGATCCACTGCGCAATTATTCCATTTAAGCAGAAACATGCGGATCCTTTAGGCGGGTCGGGTTTAGCCCAAAACGACGTCGTTTCAGGTGTCCATCTCTTCAAATGGTTTGAGGACCAAACTGAAACAGAAGCGAAAATCTTGTGGCTGAAATCGAAAAAAAACATAGGACCACATTGAGACGCGCCGCAAAAGCGGAGGGACCTATTGCACAAATAGACCATTAGACGAAAACGGGAGGGTCGCCCGTGGGTCAGCGCTAAACGACATCGTTTTGGCATATGGGATTAACGCCTAAAACGGCGCCGTTTTAAACATTTATAAAAGCTAATTTTTTTTAAAAAAATTCCATTCTGCACCATTCTTTAAAAAAAAAATTTGAGAGCTCTCTTTTGCTCTCCCACCCTCCAAGCTTTGGGCCACCGAACTCCGGTTATTGGGCCACCACCCATCTACTGATCACCGATGATGCCGCCGCCGCCCGCGGTGGTCGAAAAAAAACCAAAAAACCCCTATTTTGCTATTTTGACCCTCCTAAACCTAGATCTGGGCCCAAAATTTCCAAAATCCTCATAAAACCGACCCGAAAGTTAAAAGACTTTTCGACTTCTGGCCACTTTTCATCGAAAGTGGCTACCTCGGCCGTTCACGGCGGTGGGACTCGCGGGTTCGTGTTCTTCAACCTTTCTCTTCTTATTTTGTATTTGTTTTCTTTTTTATAAAATGATTTCGAAAGAAAAAATAAGAAAAACAATAATTTTGAATATTTTGATTTGCTTTCGTATTTTTTTGTTTGATTCTCTGTCCTTTTTTGATTAATCGTATGTAAAAAATACATTGAGGATATTCAGCTCTTTATAGCCGATTACATAGTCCTTTTTACTGTTTATTTCTACTATTTGTTTTTTGCTTCTGCTTTGTTTCTTTTTCCTTGTTGCAAAGCGTTGATTGTGGAGAAAGGCGGTGGTCCTCGGACGAGAGCAGTGAGCGCGCGCTAGAGAGGAGAGGCGACGCATTATAAGGCTAGGGAGAGTTTTTCTGAAAAATATTTTAGTTTTTTTTTTTGGCCAATGGGCCGTTGTAAATTTAGGGTTTTATAATTTAAACTCTTTTTTTTTATTTTGGACTTTATTAATATTTTTTTAATTTAGTTTTATTGGTTTTGGGCCTGGGCTAATTGGGCCTATTACATTTATATTTTAAAAAATCACATGATGATTACCGAAACCAATAAAAAGCATCTCAATCCTTAAACTTGGACTTATCAAGCACTCACCAAAATATTTAACGATTCCACTAAATTTGTCCCAAAAGCCAATCCCATGATAAAAACACATCATGGACCTTTTCCCAAACAAATCACAAAAGTGCTTGTGCTTGTGGACATCAACAAATCACGTTTGGAATGACGCCAAAGACGTAAAATAAGTTTCAAGAAAATTGAGACCCTTCAATCTTCTTGTAGTAAGTGTTAATATAAATTTATAATTTATCAATCCATTAAAAATAATTTGCTTACCACCACTACCAACACCCCTTCGCGGTTTATCTTCACCACGATGTTCCTAAAATTGAATAAAACTGTCAGTGCAATCATATCTTAAACCAACCATCTTGCCAAATTCACACGTCAAAGCAGCTCTCTCAATATTCTTCGTCCAATGTTTTCACAATCACCATATGGAAGAGATTCATTTCACTATACTTTGAAGTTTTCTCTTTAAAAAAGCCAATATTTTAATACTTTATTGTTTTTGAGACACTTCAAACTTATCAATGCTAATAATATTCATTTGTTGAATACTATTTATAATGATAAATTTTAATTTTAATAGAAAACTATACCATTAGTTACTAAATTATGAATAAGTTTTCGTTATGAGCACTTAAAATTTTCATTTAAGTTACCAAACTATTTAAAAGTTTTTATTTAAGTTAATAAACTGTTAAGGTTTTTTTTTTTTAAGTTCCATCAGCAAGATCCAAGCAACGATTCAACGTGGATCAATACCTATTGATGAGTAGAAAAATATACCTTAAATCCAAGTTGATCTGATAGTCAATGTTAAATATAGAAGAAAAAATGATACGAACCCGGTTCCGTAAATTGATCCGAGTCGTAAGATTGCCCGATCGTTAAACAAGAAGGTTTCGTTCAGATTCAGAAAGGGTTAGAAAATTCGGTTTTTAAAAGGATGGTAGACAAGGAAGGACTCGATAGAAGGTGGTTATGGATTACGGAGGCTCGGTTATGAAAGAAATGGACAAGTCAGATTATAGGATTATTGGTAACTTAAGGTCAAGTATGAACCAAACTTCGGATGAAGGTTGACCTGAGACTTATAAGACTTTAAGTTAATTTGGAAAGAATTATGAGACCTCGACCCACTATCTAAAGAGATAGGAACCTCGGTATAAAGTTTCGAACGCCACACGAAAACGTGATAAGTTCGGATAAACAAAGAAACTGTTGACGCCACTACCTAGATAGATAAGTCAACGAATCTTTGGACGAAATTTGACAGAAAATTTCTCAACAAATTTAAGGGTAAATTCATTCATGAAATTCTAAGTCCGTGCGCTGTTCCTGTGCTTCTAGTACCGAAGAAAGATGGTACTTAGCGTATGTGTGTGGATTGCCGAGCGGTCAATAAGATCACCATCAAGTATAGGCATCCTATTCCGCGCCTAGATGACATGTTAGACGAACTCAGTAGAGCACAACTCTTCTCCAAGATTGACCTCAAGAGCGGATATCATTAGATCCGGATGCGGGAAGGAGATGAGTGGAAAACGGCTTTTAAAACCAAGCACGGTTTGTATGAGTAGTTGGTTATGCCATTCGGCTTAACTAACACACCCAGTACATTTATGCGGTTAATGAATTATGTTTTGCGAGCTTTTATCGGAAAATTTTGTGTTGTTTATTTTGACGACATTCTTATTTATAGCAGATCGTTAGAAGATCACGTAAACCATTTGCGAGCAGTACTTGAAGTTTTGCGTGAGGAAACATTATACGCTAACCTTGAGAAATGCACTTTCTGTTCTGATCGAGTTGTTTTCTTAGGTTTTGTCGTTAGCGCAAAGGGGCTTGAAGTGGACCAAGAGAAGGTTAAGACAATCCGTGAATGGCCGAGACCTACTAGCATTAGCCAAGTTCAAGCTTCCACGACTTTGTCGAGTTTCTATAGGCGTTTGCTCCTAACTTTAGCATTCGTTGCTCCGTTAACTAGTGTTATTAAGAAAAACTCAGCTTTCTTCTGGAATGACGAACAAGAGCGTGCTTTTAATACTATTAAAGATCTATTGACTAACGCTCCTTTACTTGTTTTGCCATATTTCCAGAAAACATTTGAAATCGAGTGTGATGCCTCGGGCCTAGGCATTGGAGCCGTGCTTATACAAGAAGGACGCCCAGTAGCGTACTTTAGTGAAAAGTTGAACGAGGCAATACTTAACTACCCCACTTACGATAAGGAAATGTACGCGTTGATTCGGACCTTTGATTTTAATGAAATTTTATGAACTGTTGTTCATTTGAGTGAGTTCATCTCCTCTTTGTTTTCGTACAAGTTTCGTTAGACTTATTAAGCTTGCTTGTGGCGTCTTCGACTTGTTTGAACTTATCACCAAATTCCCTTTTGGTGTGGCGTTCATCAACCTATCTTCATCTTTCCACCTTAACGATATAATAAACGGGGTGACACTGTTATATAGTGTTGAATCTTTCTTAAGTTAAGTTCGTATTTCCATTTCCATATCAACAATTCCATATTTCCACCTTAAACATTATAGAATCCGGGGTGACACTCTTTAGTGTTGAATCATTTCTTGTTTAAGTTCGTTTATCCATCTCCATCAAATTATCCTTTTATCTATTTTATTTTTATTTCGTTCCATCAAACCGAACCATCTCATATTTTATTCAATTAAAGTTTCTGCAAATTCATCCATATTTTTCAATTATTTTTCGAAGGCTTGATTCCTTCTCGTAGACGATTGGGCAACCCGCATACGTTTCGACTCACCTCGAGCCGGTTCGTATCATCTGGTATCAGAGCTAATTAAACGAGAAGCTCGGATGTTCGAAGCAAACTCGATCTTTCTTTGTAATTCACATATAGTGCATTTGTTGTTGTAAAAAAAAAGAGATACAAAAATTCAAAAAAAAAACCGGTGTGAAGTTTGCAAGTTTTGCTTTACTTTCATATTCCTACCCCGATCTTCAATTTTTTTTTTTACCATCAATTGGTATTTTCTCTTTTCACCCAACGCTACCCATCCTTACTCTATTTGTCTTTTCTTTCTTTTAGCCTACCCGATACCCAACGCCAAACCTCTGTTAACTAATCTTAAAATTAACCCGTTAACCTAGTAGATCTGGTCACCTGAATCTTATACAAAATCACGAGAGAATAAACGAGCGAAAAAAGGCAAGAGTGTGTGAGCACAATAGAGTGGAGGTAAAAGCTGAAATAGAGTGCAAACACGAGTGTGAGTGACATCTACTCTTTCCTTTCTGAGTGATCGAGAGGATTTGTAGTGAGGATTAAATTTAAATCATGTCCCGAAGTCCGGAACGCAACATGTCTGAGAGATCGGATAGACAACCTGTTAGAAAGTACCTGATCTCAATCAACAAGCCTTGTTACGTGAAGTAGAGCGATTATTCGATCGTAAACTCGAGCCAATCCAAGAAAGGCTATACCAAGTCGAAGAGCGCGGCCGTCGAGAAAGAACTCCTCAAAGCCCACCAAGGCGACGTGGAAGGTAACGAGTACTCGAAGAAGAATGGTCCGAACCAAGTGAAGCCGAAAGTGAACATGGGTCCAATCATAGTGGACGATGGAGAGGCCGACGAGATCGAGGTCGAGTAGATGATGATTTGAAGAACCTCAAATTGTCCATAAGAACCTCAAATTGTCCATACCCCCATTTCAAGGCAAAATCGACCCAGAGTTGTACTTTGAATAGGAAAAGAAGATTGAGTTAGTCTTCGAATGTCACAACTACTCAGAAACCAAGAAGGTAAAGATAGCGGCCATTGAATTCTCTGACTACGCAATAGTTCTGGTGGGATCAACTAACCACTAGTCGAAGAAGGAACGGGGAGCGACCTGTTAATACTTGGGCCGAAATGAAAGCATTGATGCGTAAGAGGTTCATTCCAGAATACTATCATCGAGAACTGTACCAAAAGTTACAACATCTCACTCAAGGCAGTCGGAGTGTAGATGATTATTACAAAGAAATGGAGATAGCCATGATCCGAGCCAACATCGAAGAAGACCGTGAAGCAACCATGGCGAGATTTTTGGCTGGATTAAACAAAGATATTGCTAACATAGTTGAACTCCAGCACTACGTTGAGATCGAAGAGATGGTGCACATGGCCATCAAAGTGGAGAAGCAGCTCAAAAGGAAAGGCCCCACTCGTGGTGTCTACCCAAACTCCACTCCTACCTAAAAGTGGAATCAAGGAGCCGGTAAGAAGGAGATCCCCTTTCGAGGACGAGAAAACGTTACAAACCCAAAGATTAACAAGCCAAGTGGGGAAACAAGTAAACCTAACAATGAGGTCGGGCGTAATTCCGCTAGAGACATCAAGTGTTTCAAGTGTCTCGGTAAGGGCCATATAGCCAGTCAGTGTCCAAATTGGTGAGTGATGATTATGAAACCCGACGGTGATATTGAATCGGGTGACGAAGAAAAGATTGAACACGACCCTTCTACTGAAGAAGAGAAGGAAGAAGAACTTGAATTTGCGGTTGAAGGTGAGTTGTTTGTGGTAAAATGTAGTTTGAGTATTCAAAGTACCGAAGATGAACTACAACGAGAAAATATCTTCCATTCAAGATGTCATATTCAAGGCAAAGTATACAGCATGATCATCGATGGAGGTAGCTGTACAAACGTAGTTAGCAGCATGCTTATTGAAAAGTTGGACTTACTAACGACAAAACATCCTAAGCCTTACAAATTACATTGGCTGAACAACGGAGGCGAATTGGGAGTCACCAAGCAAGCTGTCATCCCTTTTTCCATCGGCAAGTATAGTGACAAAGTTGTTTGCAATGTGGTCACAATGCATGCGAGCCACTTACTTTTGGGAAGACCATGGCAATTCGATCGACGAGCCATTCATGAGGTTATACAAATCGCTATACCTTCCAACATCGTGGCAAAAGTGTGACTCTAGCACCAATGACTCCCAAACAAGTGTACGAAGACCAAGTACGCTTGAAAAGTTCTGTTCAACAAATGAAAGCGAAAGAACAAACAAAGAGAGAGGAAAAAGAAACAGAGACAAAGAGTGGAAAAATAAAGGAAAAATGATAAATAAAGGCAAGAGATAAAAACAAAGGGAGTGAGCAAAAAGTGAGTAAAGAACAAGAAAAACGATATGAGGAGGGGATTACAAAATTGAACGTGTATGCAAAAGCACGAGAGATTCGAAAAATGTTGTTGCTTCGGCAACCAATGGTAGTTCTTATGTATAAGGAGAATTTCTTTAATACTAACGAACTAGATGCTTCACTTCCATCTTCGATTGTATCTTTGTTGCAGGATTTCAAAGATGTACTTCCAGACGACATCCCTAGTGGCCTACCACCTATTCGAGGGATCGAGCACCAGATTGACTTTGTTCCCGGAGCCACAATACCAAATCGCCCAGCATACCGAAGTAACCCTGAAGAAACCAAAGAGTTGCAACGACAAGTGGCCGAGTTGATGGCCAAGGGCTACATTCAGGAAAGTCTAAGTCCGTGCGCTGTTCTTGTGCTTCTAGTACCGAAGAAAGATGGTACTTGGCGTATGTGTGTGGATTGCCGAGCGATCAATAAGATTACCATCAAATATAGGCATCCTATTCCGCGCCTAGATGACATGTTAGACGAACTCAGTGGAGCACAACTCTTCTCCAAGATTGACCTCAAGAGCGGATATCATCAGATCTGGATGCGGGAAGGAGATGAGTAGAAAACGGCTTTTAAAACCAAGCACGGTTTGTATGAGTGGTTGGTTATGCTATTCGGCTTAACTAACACACCCAATACATTTATGCGGTTAATGAATTATGTTTTGCGAGCTTTTATCGGAAAATTTTGTGTTGTTTATTTTGACGACATTCTTATTTATAGCAGATCATTGGAAGATCACATAAACCATTTGCGAGCCGTACTTGAAGTTTTGCGTAAGGAAACATTATACGCTAACCTTGAGAAATGCACTTTCTGTTCTGATCGAGTTGTTTTCTTAGGTTTTGTCGTTAGCGCAAAGGGGCTTGAAGTGGACCAAGAGAAGGTTAAGGCAATCCGTGAATGGCGGAGACCTACTAGCATTAGCCAAGTTCGAAGCTTCCACGGCTTGGCGAGTTTCTATAGGCGTTTCGTTCCTAACTTTAGCACTGTTGCTGCTCCGTTAACTAGTGTTATTAAGAAAAACTTAGCTTTCTTCTGGAATGACGAACAAGAGCGTGCTTTTAATACTATTAAAGATCTATTGACTAACGCTCCTTTACTTGTTTTGCCATATTTTCAGAAAACATTTGAAATCGAGTGTGATGCCTCGGACCTAGGCATTGGAGCCGTGCTTATGTAAGAAGGACGCCCAGTAGCGTACTTTAGTGAAAAGTTGAACGGGGCAATACTTAACTACCCCACTTACGATAAGGAAATGTACGCGTTGATTCGGACCTTTGATTTTAATGAAATTTTATGAACTGTTGTTCATTTGAGTGAGTTCATCTCCTCTTCGTTTTCGTACAAGTTTCGTTAGACTTATCAAACTTGCTTGTGGCGTCTTCGACTTGTTTGAACTTATCACCAAAATCCCTTTTGGTGTGGCGTTCATCAACCTATCTTCATCTTTCCACCTTAACGATATAAGAAACGAGGTGACACTGTTATATAGTGTTGAATCTTTCTTAAGTTAAGTTCGTATTTCCATTTCCATATCAACAATTCCATATTTCCACCTTAAACATTATAGAATCCGGGGTGACACTCTTTAGTGTTGAATCATTTCTTATTTAAGTTCGTTTATCCATCTCCATCAAATTATCCTTTTATCTATTTTATTTTTATTTCGTTCCATCAAACCGAACCATCACATATTTTATTCAATTAAAGCTTCCGCAAATTCATCCATATTTTCCAATTATTTTTCGAAGGCTTGATTCCTCCTCGTAGATGATTGGGCAACCCGCATACGTTTCGACTCACCCCGAGCCGGTTCGTATCAAAAAAATTATTTGAATTTTGGTTCGTAAATTCACGACGTTCAAAGCTGTTTCATGAAAAAAAACTAAATTATAGAAGAGAAGGAGAAATGGAGTTTTCGATTAATGAGTGAACAAAAAGGGACATATAGCATCGATTTTAATAATCCAATAACTTATATGAAAACTTTTGAATAGTTTAATGATCAATTTGTAATTTTTTTTAGTTAAGTGATAAAAAAATAATTTAATAATATAATTTATCCTAATTTTAAATTATATATAAATGTAAAACAAATTAAATGATAATTGATTTAAAATCATTTATATTATTAATAATTATTATATTCAATTGTATAATTGAAATAGGTAAAAACACCTCATTTATACCAGAAGAAAAATCCATATGATTTTATCTACTACTTTTTATAAAAAAAATTATCCTTTTAAGGGTAAAGGTTTTTTTGCGGTTCCAATGAATAAAAATTTAATTATAAAAAAATTATTTAAATTGAATATCAATTTAATAAGGGATAAATATCAAATTTATATATGAATTTTATTTTAATATGTAATTTGATATATAAATTTTAATTTGGTACAATTATATATATGAAATTTGAATTGTGATTCGCATACATAAAATTTTGATTTTAATTTAATTGAATACATGCATTTATTTTCATATTAAATTTATATAATTGTATGAATATACAATATATCAATATAAAATTATAATATTATAAATAATTTATAAAAATTGAATTAAATTAAAATTTAATAAACAAAAATACAAAAAATTAAAATTTATATTTACTAATACTTATTAAATTAAAATTAACTATACAATTTTAATATTTATCCCATTTACTAATTAAATCAAAATTAAAATCTGTGTTGGAGTCGTGGCCAAGAAGGGAAAAGCAAATAGGCTATGAATATTTATTTCATGATAAATCAAAATTTTCTGAGACAAACAAACTAAATCGAATAAAATTTTTTGTTATTCAGATTCTTTCGTTTTTTCTATCGCTTTCTGATTTCCTCTGCTACTTTTCTCTCCACTCATCCCTTCCAATTTTCACACTCTTTTCCTTTTCTTTTTTTTTTTCATTTTTATTATATAAATAAATTTCAGTTGATCAATTATATCAAGGTGAAACCCTAAACTCTTCAAATTTTCTGGTTGCTTATCACCTCGTTCAGCATTAACCTCCTGGTGATTTTTTCCTTTATTATTGTGAAGGCTTTCATTTATTTAAGTTTATTTAAGTAGATCCAGGAGGAATATGTCTAAACTTTATGTTTTTTGGGTGGAAAAGTTCTAAGCTTTTGGATAATGTTCATTTCTTTTTCTTTTTTTTTTTGATTAATTCTTTAGTGTTATGTTGAATTTGGGTAGGGATTATTTTAGGCTGAGAACTTGAAATTTAAAGAAAATGATCAGGGTGCTTGATATATTGGGTGAAAAATTTTGTTCTTTTAGATTTAATTAGAATATGAAATGAAAGAAGAGGAAGCACTTACTTGTATTATTGTAAATTAAACAGCTATAAGAATAACCAATTGGTGGTGAAAGCTCATTGCTTGATATTGTTGTTGTTGGTGGTGGTGTGTATGTGTGTGTGTAGGTGGTGACAATGTCAACTCCTGCAAGGAAGAGGCTAATGAGAGATTTTAAGAGGTTGCAACAAGATCCGCCTGCCGGTATTAGTGGAGCACCTCAAGACAACAATATTATGCTTTGGAATGCAGTTATATTTGGGTCAGTTTGGAACAAAAAGGATCCTTTTTTTTTTTTTTTTTTTTTTACTTTCATGTTTTAGGATATTTGCTTTACCTCTTTTGGCATTATCAGTATATTAAGTATGGTTCAATAAGCTATTCTGGTTTCTTTTCTGATTGGGATTGCAGTCCAGATGATACTCCATGGGATGGAGGTGAGCATTCTGATGCCCAAACTCTTATTCAAATAGGATACTCTGTGCTTTCTATTCACTTCTCAGTTGCTTCAGATTAATGTATATGTAGGATCTCATATTGTTTGTTACACATCCTTTTAGGTGAATTCATGTTCTTTTTTCTCCTTTGTCAACATAATAACCATTTTATCTCTGTCTATGACTGAAACTATAGCATATTCTTAATTCTTATTACAGAGATGGATTTTTGTGCAAAATCATGTAGTTTAATTTTCTGGGCTCTGATTGTCACTTCATCGTATGATGCTCTGATGTGGTACGAACTTTTGACAAGGTTATGCTTTCAACAGTAACAGAGTCCATTTTGAGGAGTCAAATATGTGTCTTGACATGAAAATTTTAGGGAAAACTAAGAGCAGAGCCACATAGCAGTTTGGTTTGTGGTTATTCTGAGTTTTCTTTTACTATTGCCTTTGTCATGCGTCCTTAGCCTAAGCTTTCAAAATTTTCACAGTAATATGTGTTCCATTGCCATAGCTTTCTAATGCATGCTCCATTAAGATTAGTCCATGCTCTAGATGGCCCTATGGTAGTTGGCATTAGAAATCCTAGTTGTGACTGAGTCATTATTAAAATAACTAGAAGGTTTGATTCCTGCGAGCTTCTATGTGGATGTTTATTCTGAATGTTTCCAGGACCCTGTCTGTTTTCCAAACTAAAAGTAATGATGTTACGATGAATGTACACGTATTGAGATGTATTCTTGTTCACAGTTTTATTGGAGTGCTGTTTCTGCCATGGCTATAAGACTGCTTGTAAGGGGGATTCTCTCTCACTAGTCCTGATATGAAATATGAGGCTATAGTTTGATAAGGGAAAAAGGATAATGTTTGCTAAATAAGCATTTCCTTGTTAAATTTTCATCCACCAACCTCTAGGGTCCAAAATAATGGATCAAATTATAGAATCAACAGTTGGTGGTGGTTTAGTAGGAAGATGGAATGTGTTAGTTTCTTATGTTAATATACAACTAGAGGAGAGGCCTTTCCCTTTATGAGAATAAGTATAATAACTTCAAATTTCTAGTTGGAGAAGTCTGTATGACTCGCTTGCTCATATCAGATTAAATAACCCTATGAAGCTTTGACATGGTTCCACTGATATCTGTGCTGGATATATGCCTATGTCAGATAAATGTCTGACATGGGACAGCCAAATGCAAATTGGACATTGCTAGATACCCCCAGGAAGAAAATTAGAAGATATTTGATATCTTTTGACACTTCAAATTTTAACACTCTTTTGACCTTTGTGAAGTGACTTGTTTTTGAGTTATTCAGGCACGTTCAAGTTGACACTTCAATTCACTGAAGATTATCCAAACAAACCCCCAACAGTGAGATTTATCTCCCGGATGTTTCATCCAAACAGTAAGTTACAACTGTGTTGCTTTAACTCTTTATTTTCTTTGAAGTACCTGAGATGTCTGACTATGGAGGTATGATCCTCAATTATATGAGAAAACTTAGAAAAGTCTGAGCATATCTATTTTTGGAAGACATCCATATATCTAACACTCAATCCCCAGCCTGAGTATTGGTCAGTCTTCTCTAACAATCTGTATTATTCCATCTATGGATTCAGACTTAAAACCTTTTGAATCTTTTCAGTTTATGCCGATGGAAGTATTTGTCTGGACATTTTACAGAACCAATGGAGTCCTATATATGATGTAGCAGCTATTCTCACATCCATCCAGGTACAGTAGAAACCTTTTTACAGTATGGATATAGTTGTTACTTGTCTATTATTATGAGACTATTGACAAGAATTGTTGCTACATACATCATATCAATGATCAGAAATTTATTCAAGGAGGAGCCTGCCACCTTCCTATTCTTATTTCTAGATTAAGGAAATTTTGATGAAATTTTGCTTACATATGTCCGTATGTTTAGATGAGAGAAAAACTTGGAGGATTAAATTGTTTATATCATAGGATACATGAAATTTTAACCGCAAATAATGAGTGTTCTTCTAGGATTGATTTATCTATTGTTGAAAGGTTCATTTGCAATCATATTTTCAAGTTTACTTCAGCTGCTGCACTCAATCCCAATTTCGATTAATTATTTTTTGAGTAAAACCTACGTTAGGTAATTCTGTTAGATTCTTCAGAGTTTGAAGCATCCAACAGTGCAGAAATGATTGTTTTCACTACCCCTAAAATTCTCCTTTCAGCCAAGATTGCGTTTTTATTTAATAGATATCTTATATATACACACCTATGCGGAAATGATTGTTTGAACTGGTGATCCTGAATTAGAGATTCAATATTTTATTTAACCCATTAAGCTTAGAACAATATATTGGTTACTTGTTTTTTTCATTTAGGCTCACTTTAAAAAGATAAGTGATCATGTGATTATGTGATTAAATGATTTTAACTATCATTCCATTGATGCAGTCATTGTTGTGTGATCCAAACCCAAACTCACCTGCAAACTCGGAAGCTGCTAGGATGTTTAGTGAGAACAAGCGCGAGTACAACCGAAGAGTAAGGGAGATTGTGGAGCAGAGCTGGACAGCGGACTAACTCCATGTGGTAGTGGAACTGTCAGTTTTTAAGGTTTGATGTCGTGGTGACATTGCCACTTAGAGTGCTATTCGCAGTACTAATCAACTTTATCCTTGATATATACCTCATCGACTTTTGCAATGTGCGGTAAGCTTGTGTAAAATAGCATATGAATTCTATGTGGTCTAAGGTGTGAGTATCGGATATGAATCTGCATCCGACACGGGTTTATTTTTTAAAGTTTTATCGTATATTAAGAGGTTCATATCATAATATCCACATCCAAAAACATGTATGTGTTTGTCTATTTGCAATGAACCATTATGAACTATTTGCATCCATATAAATCTCTTGTTGATTACGTCCCAAACCGGATTGTTAATTTTTTTCCTTTTGGTAGAGAAGCACAGAGCTTATGGAGCTTTTGACTTTTTTGTTGGGGTTTGAAAGAGCTTTTGATTGGTGATGGTAGTAGTTGCTGACTAATTTCCATAGTAATAGTTTAGATGTTTGTGTTGATAAGAGGTGCATATCCCTTTTGTGTGATGCGCGCGTGGTAAATGAGTAGATGGGAAGTAAAGTATTGATATACATGGCATCTTACTTTACCTTTGTGCATATATATGGCTGCTGCTTGAAAATGATGTTAGGATTTTTAATGTTTCAGAAATTGTTTCTCAGCAATGGTGCTTTCTAATTTAGAGATTTAGATGAAACGTTTTCCTTGATATGCTTCGATTAATATTTCTACCTCTGAGGTTTTTCTATTATAGGTATTTGATTAAATTAGTCTTTTATTATCAAATGGATCAATTTAATCTTTGTTCTATTAAAAAGAATCACATAAAATCAAATTAAAATAATGTTAACATTTACTCTTTAAAAAATATCACTTAGTGTTTGGGTAAATTATAGTACGGGTCATTTTAAAACAGCGATGCTTATTTTGGTGCCAGGAAAAATGTTTAGTTTAGAACCTTTTTGATTTCTCTAAATAAATTATATGAATAACAAATGTCAAACCTTAGTAAAACAGTTGTAGCATTTGATTCAACTTTTTAGATTAATGAATATAAATCGAGAATAAAAGATTCATCTTGTAGGTGTGAACCATATCCTGTACCAGTCCATGTTTTCTGACTCTGCACTATTCTTCAAAATCCATTTTGCCACTGTCTTGCAGTCAACATAGCGATGAGCTTTTTCAGTACACTGAGACCAAGATTTGGCATAAGTTAGATACCCGTTACAGTGTAATGCCCTGCCCATGGAATCAAAATATAATATAAAAATCGTGACTTGCATTCCAACAAAAGCTATGTGAGCAGATGCAGGAGACGTCAAATTTCCACTTGCAACAGTAAAATCAACAGGATATTCACACCCCGGAGCAGGACACCACTTGATCTACCAGTGAGCATGAACAAAAGAAATGAGGACAAGAATGGTTAGAAGCAAAAGTATTAAGGAAAACAGTAAAATCAACAGCATAAGTGCCAAATACGATTGGACACTTGCATGCATACATGCACCGAGAGGAATCCGCCTAGTTGTCCATTGTTGGCAAGCACACAAGTTCATATGGTATTCACCATTCGGCGGTGGCAGGGTTGGGCTAATTCTAGTTCGCACCTTGCTGGTGATTGAGCAGGGTGTGCAAATGGTGGTGGTTGGCACCAATGGAGGTTGGGTCGGTCAAGGCCGGTGGTGGGGTATGGGAACAAGCAACGTTGGTTCTTTGGCGCGGCTGGAACTGGGCAGGAAGTGAGGAGCCATAGAGACGAAGGAGCAGGGGCTCGGGAGAAGATGATGAAGGGGAAAGAAAAAAAAGAAAAGAGTTATGATTAGTTGTTGGATTAGGTAAAGAAAGCTTTTGATTATTTTGTTTTTATTTAAATATTGATTAGGCGGAAAAAAGAAATGATAGCGTGAGAAGTTGAGTTAGTAAGTTGTGAAGGGTTTAAACAATTTGGAATAATTTCTCTAACAATAGTTACTAAATTGAATTAGAATTAGAATTAGAATAGTAAATTAGAATGATTAAAATATTAATTAGATAAAAGATATTAAATGAAGCATCTGCGAAGAAGTAACAAAATCCCAGAAGAATTTCATAACCCATACATTAAATGACGTGAAACGTTCAGCCAAAACGGTCCTATCCTTAACCTCTTAGAACTTGGAGGCTTCAAGAATAAACGACACCGTTTCCTATCGCAAGACAAAAAAGACAACAAAACCATATAACATAATAATATAAGCGAAGAGAAACGAGCAAAAGGGCAAGACAGGAGGAAATACAGATAAAAGATAGAGAAGAGAGGGTAGCGATGGTGTTAAACAGCTCGGTGGTGGTGGCAATAGCCAATATATCAGCAAATCTATGCCAATACATCGCCTGTAACCCAGAGCGGTTAAGCAGCGATCAGGTGTTGCACCTCATCTTTTGCCTTCCTTGCCGTCATCTTGGCCGTCTTGCTGACTCTTTATGGCTCTACCTCTGCTTTAATCCTCCCGATCACCCTCTCTCCGATTTCAGCGACGACGACGACGATCCCTCTCACTCCGATTGACCTTTCCTCTTCTCTATTGTATTTTCTTCTCCGTTTCTTACTCTTTTGAATTCTTCTCGTTTTTGGGGATTACCCATTTCTGCTTGCTTTTTTTGGTTTCATCATGTTATTGCTGTTGGGTACTCCTCCATTTCTTGTAAATTTTTTATTAATTAATTTTGTGCTAAATTTGAAAATCTTTGATGCTTATATTTTATTTTTACGTTTAATTGGTTTGACTTTGATGTCCTCTTTAAATTACTTCTAGGTTAATTTTGTGTTTTTATTGACTTGTTAAGAGATTCGAATCAGGCAAAAGTATTATGTCAAATCATATGAATAACATTTAACAAAATAACAAATAAGTCGGTTGATTTGATACAATTTGTACCTCAGGTGATTGTATAATACCAGAAACAAACAATCCCAGTTTAAAGCAACAACCAAAGTAAAAAAACAAAAGAACAGGTCTTGACTTCACACCAGATTGGAGCACTTTACTTATAAAGTTTAAAACCCTATACAAACATCAACCCATGAAATACAACCCAATAGAGGATGAAATTTAAAGCATGGTTGAGCATTGGCCCCCTACATCACTTCGAACAGGCTGCTTTCTTCTGTCAGAGGTGCATCCTGTAATGGAGAGGATGGTGAGAATTTTTCAGTGAATTATATCTATAAAAAATCCAACTTTATGAGTGGCATGTAAATTTGGGGTTGTAGCATTGAACTACATTAGTTGTTGCAGGATATGAAACTTCTTACCATATTTTCTTTGTCCTCTTCAACAGTCTCAGCTGCAGCCGAAGGGCAAACCTGATCTGTAGACATAAAATAGAAAAAGCACATAAGTCATGCACCCAAAGGAATAGTAACATGCTGAACCTAAATTTCATCTACACCCGCTTGCCTTCTTGATCAGCTGATTTGGTGCCCTGTCTCTTGGTCTTTTCCTTTCGTTTAACAGGCTCTGTTTTGGTTGTCTTCTGAGTTTTGGTATGTAACTTACGACTCCCACTGTCCGAAACAGACCTTGAATTTGAACTGGTCTTATTCAAAAGCCTATTCCTGTTTGCAGCATTATTCTTTGGAGTAGCCTCTTTTGCTGATTTGGCCACTGATGATACCTGAGCAGCATCAGTATTCAAGGACTTGGGTTTCAATCTCCGAGCTGCTGCTGCTACAGGAGAAACCCTGTGAACCTCATCATCCGATGACCGAGTTCCCTCATCAGGCACGTGTGAACAGGTTTCAGACGCCTGTGGTTGCTCGGGATTGTCTGGAACATTGTAGCTTTCGAGTAGCTCATTTATAGCTTCCCCATTTTCACCAAGATTATGGCGACGTATATAGGATTTAAGCTCATCACTCATTTTCTGAAGGGGCTGGATTTAGTGTTAAAATGAGATTAGACCAAAAACAAAGATAAGTAAATACCAAATCCAGTATACTCAATTGCGTAAACCACTTTGATCATATGTGTGCGCGTATCACAAAAGAAATATAAAACGATGCCGGCTGAAAATATTATAAATAGCAAATGCAAATGCCAAAAAAGAAAAAAGAAGGAAACTTGAATACAAAAGCAAATGAAAGGGCGTAGAAAGGAAGATGCAATGGCATGAATTTGAGATTATATTAGCAAGACAATTTTTATAGGCAGCTATTGAATAGACCCCAAATCATATGAGAAGAATGCAAAAGGTGAAACGAAGACACAAATGAAGCATACCTCACATCCAGCTTCTAAGGCAAGTTTGAAAAATCCAAGTGAGACAGAGTGCTTAGAAACTGATTCAGAGAGCTTAATCTGCGACAGCCAGTAGGAAGCTGATGACAATACATTGAACCTCCTTCGAGTTGATGATCTAGAAGAATCAGAAAGGGGCGTGTCACTTTTGCCTTGACCATTGCTTGATTTCTTGGCTGCTCTACCCTCGTATATAGGAGTGGTTGTCCCAACAAATTTTGGGGATGGAGTCACTGTTGATTTGGTTGGGATGGAAAGCCTCCTGGGCGGCTTCCCTGACCCAGATTTCTCCTTTGAAAGATCTAGAACACCCACACTCTTGCTTACACTGGGTGTTGCCCTCCCCCTATCAACCCCAAACAAATCAAACCCTCTAACGTTTACAAATAGTCAAACGGAATACTATATAAATAAAACTCTACTCTTATCCAACACTCACATAACATATCATTGAATGATGCGAGGAAGGTTGTCTACAAATGGATAATTAATTCTACAGAGACAAAAACCAAAGCACAAGCTATAGAATTTTGAGCATACCTTCTGGATGAAGAAGAATTGGATAAATCAGGCGCGGGTGGCTTCTGCTCCTTTGGTTTCATTGAGGATCGAAGTGGATAACGTAGCTTCGACTTCCCTGCACTCCCTGAAAACAGGAGAACAACATTTAAGTCATTAAATTTGCTATCTAAAGGATAATATAGTGTTCAAAAAGAATATGTACATAAAAATGGTGATTAGTCGCGCCGTTACTTATTTCTACTCTTTTTTATCGAAAAACTAATCAAGTGATAGGTAATACTGGTCGGTAAACGCATTTTAAAAAATAAACTATTAAAAGTTCTAAATAAACTATTAAAAGTTCTAATTTAACTTTGAATGGACTGAACCTTCCTTTTTCCAGATTATGTAACATTTTATAGGGTAATCAATACAATCTCTAAAAAAACTGATTCTGGTAACAATTTGGCAAAGAAACTTACTTAAACCATCAACAAAAAGGAACCTAAAACTGCATGGCAATTGGCTATGGGACTGTGTCTTTCATGTAGTGAAACAGTAGCGATTATTTCTTAGTATAAAATGAAAGAATATTGTAAAACTTAGAAGAAGCCGGATTTAGAAACCGAGAGAATAGAGTCAGAAATTGAACCAGAAATTTGAGCAGCAGATTGTTGTTCTTTGACAGCCTCCTCCATGATTGTTCGTTTCTCTTCCAAGATTTTTCTCAAACAAAAGGAAAAAGAAAATTCTTGCTTTCTTTCAAGGCACGAACAAACCCAGAATTCTTATCTGAATTTTATAAGGAAATTTTGCCTCTCTTTTAACCTTCAGATGATTCACTGCTTTACTTTTGACTCAATCTCATGGGCGGGAAAATTAAGCAGCAAAAAAGAAAGAAAAAAAACCTAAAATTATCGAAAATCATAGTTCAACTGCTACTCGAAATTCTTTTGTTTGCCATCTACGCGCTTTATTTCTCTGACAGCTGCCCCTCATAACGCTCCTCCACTTTTAAAACCGCTGCAGTAATGGGCTTGTACGATACACGTGTCAACCATAAAAGGAGAGTAGGAGTTTTTCGGTCAGGAGAATTGAGAGTGGGGAAGAAATGAAGTAAAGATGATATGAACGGTAGAGGGAGCTGGAAGTGGGACATACCTAAATAAAAGGTAAAGGAGAAACATCGAACGGCAAAGCCCATTCGAATTTCAAATTTTGAAACAACAAAAACGTACTTAAGAACCGGTTTTAAACGGTTAAGATGCCAGACAGACATTATGAGATATTATTAATAGAACATGTTTCATGTGGGCCCTTGTAGGCCCAACTTTCGTTATTGCTTTGTTGGGCTCATCGTTCGGCCTTTTGTCACCTACCTTCACTCACCCATGCTGCTAAAATCAAATCAACCGCAAGTGAAGGGGTAAAAAAAACTAATGTGTTTTTTTTACCCAAATAATAAAAATAAAATAAACTAAACACTGAAATAGGATAAATCCTCATCTAAGTAAACTGAACAGTGTCCCCACTTTTTCTGCACAAATAATTAAAATTTTAATTATCGACTTAACAAATAAACAATATAAAAATAACAACAACTATTTTTTTCGAAGTCTATTTTCGTAAGTAACAAAAATCTAATTGCTAAAAAAAAACATATAATGTTCACATTTATATCTTAAAATATACAAATTACTATTAAAAAAAGACATGCACTAGCCAAACCAATCTTAATATTACTTTCAACACAAATCTATCTTAATACAAAATTCTAACAATTCTAATAATCCTACTAAAATAAGCTTACACTACCAAACCTATCTTAATAAACATACACTACAAAATTGGCATACACAATTCTATTTTTTTTTAAATATATAATATTACAAATATCTAAACTAACACAATTCTAATTATTTTCAAAATTACTATATTATTACGAAAAAAAAAATTAAACTTTTAACAAAATTCTTATTAATAATTATACTATTAAAAAAAATATACATACCTATTTTTTGGACCTTCGACTGTGGGGAGGGAGGGTGGGATGATCATCTAAGTGTTTGTAATATAAAAAAAATTAAAGATGCTAAGTACTTAGTACCAAACCAAGCCCTTTAATAATAATAAAAATAATATATTAATATTAATATTAAATTTTTTTATTAAAGCTAGAAAAAAAAAAGTTGAAAATTTTTTTGGTATTGGAATTCGGAACCGACGGGTCACATCGGTGACAGGATTTCAGATTTTTTTTCAGTTTTAATAAAAAAATATTTTAAGATAAAATATTAGGGTGTCGCGTGACACTTCAACGATACCATTAATTTTTTTCCGTTTTACATGGATAAAATACGGGATATTTTTTTGTATCAATACTGGTACCAACGATTGCTCAAGCGGCACAATAAAAGCACTATTCATTTTGCGTAAATGGGTAAATAATGGGGTGCTTATCCAATTTCAATAAATATTTTTTTATATATTATTTTGATATAAAACTCAAAACTAATGTTTACAATAAATAATTATAAAGGAAAACAAAGCAAATAAAAGAAAAAAAAAAGGTAGGTTAAGGAAAATTTTGATATGATGTTTATTTTATTTGGATAATTAAAATTAGTAAAGGAAAGAAAAGTAAAGCGAAGGATATTTTACAATATTTGTTGTGTTAAATTGTAAAAATTTTAAAAAATAATTATTTATAATGATTTTTTTTCAATTATATTCTTTTTATAAAATAATTTATGTAAAAGATTAATAAGTAGAAAATGATATTTCACATTTTAAAATAAATTTTATTTTTGTTATTTCCAAAAACAATAATTGCAAGCAGAAACTAAGCAGTGCTAACTGCTTCAAGCATTGGTGAAGAACAAAGCAGAAAAACAATGAGTGTTCGATATGTTTACACAGTTTTTTTCCCTACGTCTATTAGGCCTTGCCCAGTGAGATAATTTACTATCTTAACACATTACACAACAAGTGATTACAAACACAAACACTCATTAGATTAGCAACTTCACTTTTGCATATAAGATTTAGATCACTCTCCTCTAAGCTTCTCCCCTGAAAACTTAGGACAAAAACCAAGTGACTCATTAAGCCTTTCAATATATAATAATTTAAGGCTTGTTAAGATAATGATTAATTGCAATCAATATTTCCATCAAAATAGCAAACATAACCAGTAAGGGTAATATCTTCAATATGACCAAGATAAGTATTCAAATCTTCAAGATATATTACCAAGTTACTCGATCCAATCTCGTCAAAATAAGAAAGTTTTTTTGATCCAATCCAAACCAATGTTCAAGGTTTGTTGCTATAATAGGTTGGATATCATAAGTAGGCTTACACACA
This sequence comes from Gossypium bickii, assembly GCA_025503065.1. Lineage (NCBI taxonomy): Eukaryota > Viridiplantae > Streptophyta > Magnoliopsida > Malvales > Malvaceae > Gossypium > Gossypium bickii. Next base: position 102,956,112 of record CP106716.1, read on the forward strand.
TCCACATAATCAACAAATATCATAGTCCAAAGATTTGTTAACAAAAATACCGACACCAAATAAGGGAAATTATGAGGCTAAACAATGCCAAACACAATGGGCACTAGTCGTGGCATTACTCTAGGTACTCCTCTCATAATTACCTCAACAATAAAACATATATCAAGGTTGATCAAACCTTCCATATTTAGAGCATGTATCCAACTTCACTGAGCAAACTTCAATTCATCATTATTTGCCCAAATCTAATTAAAACAATTAGTTTTTTTTTATAGGGATACAAAGGATCATAAAGTCGGCCCATATATATAAGGTAAGTAGATTAGATAAAAATCCTTGAAGAATAATCTTATTTAATTCAATATTTTCTCCAATAATAAAAACGAAATTGTCTATACAAAATTCTCAAAAAGATGTAAGAGAATAATCAAGATATTTTGGTCAAACATGCCAACAAATAAGATATACTAAATACCAATGGATATTGCTCCTTAGCACTCATAAATTGTCTCGATATTCCCCTAACTTAGTTTTTCCACGAAATTAGGGTAAATAAAAATTAAGCAATTCTTTTCCACGAAATTAAAGTAAATAAAAACTAAGCAATTCGAGGGAAAGTAATGGAAATTCAATTCCGATGTTGCTTTCTATTACTTTCCTTTATTTTTCTCTTATTTTGTTCAATCCAAATATAGGGTTTAATTTTAATTTCAAAAAATTAATGTTGACACGAATTTGAATTAGATCTCTAGACAGTACGTATTCCTACACCTTACAAAAAAAAAAAAAAAACAAATGAGATAGACATAACTTTTTTATCATTAAAATATTGGGGAGAGAGAATAGAATGACTGTTGGATCTAGTGTTTTAAATGTAGTATGTTCATTTTGCATACTTGTGTTTTTTGAACAAATTGATTAATAAAATAATTCATTGTTTACATTAATATTTTTTTTTTTTTGTATATTGTCCTTAATGTTTTTGCACGCAAAGCAAAATTGAAGTAAATATTAGTTAAATAGTTATATAAAGTTTAACTAATACTAAGCGGTATTACGTGGTCGGATCATAATACATAAAGATAATTTATATTAGTAGATAATCTAAACACGTCCTTAGTCTAATAAGAAATGTATAAGTCGATTGAAAGACTGATACGTCGTCTATCAAGTCCAATTAGGGAGATGTTTTATCTTGAGCATCGGAGCGGATGGCTCTCAGAAAATAGAGACATAGATTGTCGTAACCATTTTTTGTCAAAACGGGAATAGACTAAAAAAGTAGGGAGTCGCCACCGATCTTTATTTAGGTGTGATCGGATCACCTTTATTTTAATAAAACGTTTCGGTTTACTAAAACGGTATTTTGGTCTACAAATATTCGAGAAAACGGGTTCGTAAGTCGATTCACGTGCAAGGAAGGGTTAGCACCCTTGCAACGCCCAAAATCGGTACCAGATTGATTAATGTTGTCCTAATGTTGAAAAACTTGAAAATATTTAGAGTAGAAAATTTAAGAATGGGTTACCTAAATTGGGATTGAATCTCAAGATTAACTCATTTCAAAGGAATAAAAGTACCATACCCAACACGTTAGGGTATAACACATTCATACTCTGACACCGAGATCATCTTTGGTCTTCAAAGCGTATAAAAATGATATTTGGTTATTTAGTTGAACCAAAAATCAACACCCAGCACGTTAGGATGTAATCTTTCGTGTTTCTAAACACACAAATATTGCGTTGTTTTTTTTGAAAAACTTTTGAATGAAGTATAATGAGCTTGTAAAAATATATTTTATTTTGAAAAATAATCTATGTAACAATATCCCTTTTATAAACTATCATACGCAAACATTAACAAAGCGATTATAATGCAATAGCGTACAATATAAAATACAACTAAAATGACTACACCATAGTAATCATAAAATAATAAATAAATGGGCATTATATAGATATATATATAAAGTAATATATGTAAAACAAAAAACCTAATAACAAATATATAACTTAATACATATAAAAGATAATGCGTAATATACATATATAATAGTTTTGACTAAAGATGTTTTTTTTTTTTTGAATATATATATGTGAAACATGTTACAGAATATAAACAAGATTAAAATTTTTTTAGAAAATAATACATGATATAATATAATACTATGTAGTATAAAGAGTTAAAAAAAATATATAATATAGTATAGAAAATATATGTATAATGAAAATATAAAAAAATAAATAACGAAAATATATGTATATATGTAGTATACTAATTATAAAATTATATACATAATAACGGTATAAATGAATCAAATAATATAAATAAATTTTTATAAAAAATAAAACTCTAGAAATGATATGTATAATATAATGCTATATAATACACAAAATATAATATAATAACTAATAAAAATATAGAATATAGATTATTAAACGAGTGAAATAATATATAGGAATAATCAAGTATACATATAAAATATATAAAGGAAAATAATAGGAAATATATAATATAGTAAAATAATTTAATATACCATATAATAATGAGAATAAAATAAAAGGATAAGAATAAAAATAAAAAGAAATTGGGGGTCAAATAATAGTTAAAACAGATAAAAAATTAAATTAAAACGCGTGTTAAATCCTAGGGACTAATGTGGAAATTAAACATTTTTACGAAATAGCGTCGTTCCGATCGGATTGATGGATTAAATTGGAATTGAAACGAAACTTTAGGGATAAATAAAACAAATAGATAAAAATCCAATTAATACTGAATCAAAAAATGTAGAAAATGCGGAAGGACTAAGATGGTAATTAAGCCATTTAAAGAAAACACACGGATCCTCTAATGGCGAGTCGGGTCGCGCGGGTCAGGGCCATGAAATGGCGCCGTTTTGGGATTCAAAACCCCAGGCTAAAACGACGTCGTTTTCAATTAGTTTAAAAGGCTAATTTTCTTAAAAAACAAATCATTTTCATACTGTTTTCCTCAAAAAACTCTCTGAAACTCTCTGCTGGGCGATTTCCGGCTTGCCTTCAATAAAGTTTAAATGGCGCCGCCGTCCTTGCCGCACATGCATGTAAAACGTAATAATTTTTTTCTTTTTAGTATTATATATGGATATATATGCTATATGTATGATAAAAAGTAAATAAATAGAAAAAATAGAATATGTAAAATAAAAATGTACGTAAATAAAAATAAAATTAAAAAATAAAACAATACCTTCGTTTTTTATTTCTCTGTTGAAAGAGTTTTAAAATAAATAAAATGGAAAGTAAATCAATAGTAAGTGAAGATAAAATCAACCTTTTTCTTTTGCTTTTGGTTCTGGATTGATTGTCTCCGAAGAAGAAAATTCGTTTACAATGGTTTCGATTTTATAACCGATATCCAGATCACTTGTTATTTTTATTTGTTATTCTCCTTGTTTTCTCTGCCTTTTGTCGTCTTTCTTCGTTTGCAGGGTATGGGCGAGGCAGCGCGTGGGTGTCGCTAGTGGAGATGCCTGGGGAGCTGCGGCTGGTCAGAGGAGTAGTGGGCGTGGGGAACATAGGCCAATGGCAGAGCGGCGCCAAGGGCTAGGGTTTGCTTGGCCGAGGGTGTTTAGTTTGTGGGCTAGATCTTTGGGTTAGGGTTTTTAGAATTTGGGCTTTGTTGTTTTTTGGGGTTAATAAATTCTGGGCTGTTGCTTGTATTAATTGGGCTCTGGATTTTTGTAAATGAACATTTAAATGGATTGATTCTATTTATTATTTTTTGGTTTTTTGTTTTATCGGGTATGGGCCGGGCAAATTTGGTTATTACATAGATGTTACTAATTGTACTAATAATAAATTGGACAAGATTCAAATAGAATAGATAGTGGATTCGTTGATGGCTTTATTCACTTGTGACATTTATAGTGCGACATAATTAAATCTTGAATAGATGATGGATTATGTATGCGTGACTCTGTATATTTTGATGTAAGGAAAAGCTTGATTTCAAATAAATAAGGAACTAAAAGTTGGTGCATTGGGTAAAACGACTTCTGCAATATGTAGTATCATTGACAATAGTGGAATTTATAGCTTGACTAAACAGTAAATGTGAAACACCCCACATCCGGCCCACGAGCCTGAACCGGATCTGGTATGTTCCTCAAGAAAACCGGTTTCAAAGTTCTTTGTTACTTAGAGAAAATTTGTGTAATTTTAGAAAAATATTGGTTTGAGTTGGGCTCAGATTGGAAAGCCCATTTATTTTACTTAGAAATCATTTAATTATGGTGACAAAACAATTTAGGGTTTATTTTTAAAATAAATTTACTTGATCTTTACCTTAATAAAAATTTGTAAACATAATAGTTAAAAATAAAAAAGAAATAAGAAATAGAGAAATCCAACTTGGGCCTTATGGCCTTATTACATCAAACAACTCCCAAACTTAAAATTAAAGTACTTAGTAAAAATAAAAGTCCAAATCTTTAGATTTCTCCTTGCTATGCATGGCCACATTTAGCTCCTGCCGACCCGGTCCGTTATTGCTCATCACCTGAAAAATATTTCCCACAATGGGGTGAGTCTAACTGACTCAATGTGTACGCGACACCAAATCGTAATAGAATCAGGCATACAATACATTCAAACATAAAATACAACTGATGATGCATTCCCAAACCCGAACCTAATTATTCATCCGTTACACACCCCGCACCGCCAAACACACAGTGGGGACTACTAAGTCGACCCTCCTCCATTGCACACCAAATTGCGGGCTTAAGTCACCGTGATCCGTGGTCTTAGGTCACCACTTTTTCGATTCTGCGTGGTCTTAGGTCACCACTTTTCAGACATCGTGGTCGTAAGTCACCACTTTTCGATTCATGCGTGGTCTTAAGTCACCACTTTTCACTTCCCCTTTCAATATACAACCATATGCCCCATATATATATAAATATGCATAATATACCAGAGTTCACATTCTTATCATATTCTCATGTTACGAATAACATTTTTCATATTCCTAGTAGAAGTAGGAAACGTACCTGAGTACTTTGTAATACCTCTCACCCGTATCCAACACCAGAATAGGGTTTGAGGCATTATCGGAATTAAAATTCACAATCATACAAAACTGGGTTACCAAATTTCGCCCAAAATTTAAAACTTTTCAGACACATGCATTTGACATTGTCATCTATTTAATCACTTATATTATGGACAAATAGGCTTACGAGCCAAAATCATTATAAGCCACATCTCATGGCTGTAATTAACAAATCAATATAAGCTAATACATTTGGCTAATCACAACAACATCTGTCATAGAAAAACTAAATCCTTATACATGCCAATACTCCTAGAATAATGGCTCGATAGTGTGATGCTGCCTCCGACGATCTCCAACCCTGAGCTGACCTAACAAAACTAAAAGAAAGGAAAGGAGGGAGTAAGCTTTACGCTTAGTAAGCTCGCATGAAAATAAAAAGCAATACAATAACATGTTATTTTCATATTCTTTCCATTTATTCAAATTCCAGTTAAGCTGTTTCCTTAAGTCATAGTCATTAAATAATTTATATCTGGAGCTACACAACTCCAAATTAAGATCCGTTAATTTTCCCTGAAACTTAACTCATTTATTGTCTTACCATAAAATTTTCATAATTTTTGGCTTATCCAATTGGTACAGTTTATTCATTAAAGTTTCCCCTGTTTCACCATTCAACTACTCTGACCTCTCTTCACTATAAATTAATTTTCTCTTTGTAAAGAATTTATATGGCCTCCTTGTTTTGTTCAATTGAAAATAGACTCATTCAGGATTTCAGGCATATAAATTATATCTCATAATTATTTATGTATGAATTTTAATAATTTTTCAAATGCAGAGCAGGGGATCACGTAATCATTCTGAACCAGTCTCACCGAAATTCAAATATCTCAAAATATACAAATCATTTGTTTTCTATTTTTCTTTTATATGAAAATAGACTCAATAATCTTTAAATCAATATCTCATCCAACTTATAATTCAATTTTTACTATTTTTGGTGATTTTTCAAATTTACGTCATTGCTACTGCACAAAGCAGTTCTATTGTAAATGTTTGCTCTTTTTCACTTTAGTTGTGTTCTTCACTTGCTTATACCAATCTTTCCAATCTCCGATTACATATTGAACATATTGTTCATACATACATTTGCCACATTTCTCAATTGGTCACATTCACACTTGCACTTATTCATAACATGATCATTTTCAATTACACTTAGTCAATTTTCCGTTGAACTCATCGTAATGATAACAGATACATGGTGGCCTACACATGGTACCACCCTTGTAGCGAAGCTATGTGGTACATATAGTAGCTTTGCACTTAGTACTATACATGTGACCAAAACCATTTCATAACTCTCTTGTACACATAATTGAGCTCAACATTAACAATCACTCAATCTCTTTCATTTGATTCACTCCTTTTTGTATTACTTATTATCAAATTAGGAAACGTCTTACGAATTTGAGTGCGTCGTTGTTCGGTGCCACGCGTTTCACAACTCAAGTATGGTTTTCCTCATTGAAATACCATACCTACATTTCATAACCTCGGTATGGAAACACCATACCTACATTTCTTAACTTCGGTATGGTTAATACCATACCTACATTTCACAACTCAGTATGGATGATACCATACCTACATTTCATATCTCAGTATTTCATATCTCAGTATGGATGATACCATACCTACATTTCATATCTCAGTATGGATGATACCATACCTACATTTCATAACTTCGGTATGGATGATACCATACCTACATTTCACACTTTGCCATGGATTAACCATGGTCTTATCCGTCAATTTATCACATATCACGATACGAACGTACTCAATTCTGCGTTTTTCTTAATTTGAATTACCGCATTTATTCTTCCATTTTATCATAATTTTCACAATCCCACAGCAAATTCATATTTAACAACGCATTATATCATTCAATCATTCACTAATAAACATGTAAACTCAACCATATGAACTTACTACATTTGAAATCTCGTCAGAGTGCATTACAACATGTGTAGCAACTCATACAACCCATGTAATATTAATTTAAAATTCAATTCATTTAACATTAATTTTTCCATTCAATTTCACATAACACAACCAACATCACATTTTCCATATCATACATCAACTTCTCCTAAACATATTAAATCATACAATTTATGCCATATCAATAGAAAATTACAATTCAAGCACGATGTTGCATTATTATTAACATACGAACTTACCTCGAATGCCGAAATGACCATTTTACCAACTTTCTCGATTTCCGATTTTCCTCCAGTTCTAGGTCCAAATCTCATTTTTCGGGATCTAAAACATCACATTTCACTTATTCTATTAATATACTGCTCAAAACAGTCCCTAACTTAAACTTTAGCAAAATTACAATTTTGCCCCTAAACTTTTGCATAATTATGATTTTGCCCCTAGGCTCGAAAATTAAACTTTATTCCTTTTTCTTATGTTTTATGACATGCTGGACATTTTTCCCTTCTATAGCAACTTCAAATTCTTACTATAACACATACTTATGAACAATAACAACTTTTACCGATTAACTCGTTTTACTCGTTTTCACCAAAAATCATTTAGCAAACATCGCTCTCCTAACCTCAAACATCCATATTCTACCATTAGATATCAAAATACATGCTTATCTAGCATGGGTATATTTTTTTAAACTTTGATTACACTTCAAATTAATGGTAGAAATAGACAAATTAAGCTTTGAGTATCTCAAAAATATGAAAATTATTAAAAACGGGACAAAAACCGTACCTATATAAGCCATAGAAGCTTGGCCGAATGGAGCTCACCCATGGCTGCCATTTTTCTTCTCACATTCGGCTGGAGAAGAAGGAAAGAATGATATTTTTTTTTACTATTTTTGTCTTATTACCATTTAACTTAACTTCCAAATTTGCCCTTTTTCTTTTCAACTAACTTCAAAAATACCAAACAAATATCTTCATCAACTTATAAGTGGACTAATTTCTTCATAAGGACCTTCACTTTAAAAACCCATCACAATCACACCCTTTATCATCTGGAACATACACTTCGCACCTATAACAATTTAATCCTACTAACCAAATTAAACACTTTTTCGATAAAATTTCTCAACGAAGTTTCCACACAACAATTTAATCACATTATAGACCTCAAATTGATAATCCAAGCTATTTCATACTTAAAGATTCTTGGACCTCATATTTTGCAACTTATTGCAATTTAATCCCAATAATAAAATTGGGCACTTTATCGATAAAAATTACTTAACAAAATTTGCACACCATCACCCAACATGTCATAGACTCTAAAACATTCATAAATTAAATATTTTTACTTCGAGTTTGTGGTCTTGAAACCACTATTCCGACTAAGCCCTATTTTGGGCTATTACACACTTAGTACCATAACATGATACCTTAGCCACTTTCATATTCTTAATGTCACATATTTTAATTAAACATGCCATGAAACGTATTATGAAGTAGTGTGGGGTACACACCTGATTCGCTTAATGAAGTCCTTGAAATCCCGAAGAACTGATCTACTGATTTAGATCTTAATCCTTATATTCGGCCAATCATTCAAACACATTAATAAACCTTTTTGGTCTTAAAACCAAGTCCTACTAGGATTTATACACTTACCTTGGTGTCGATTTCCTTTTTGGTTCAAATCCCGAAAACCTTGCCTTATAAGTCTGTCAAAAATCCTATAAGCACATGTTAGATTGATTTCTAACACTTAATCATCTTTAAATGGCCTATGGCCTAATATTCATATGACTTACCTTGAGTCTTAGAAACCCCGAAACTTCGTTGTACTTCTCCTTGTAGTCGACAACTACTAGATCTCGAAGAAAACCTTCCAAATTTCGGCCATGGAATTCTAAAGGAGTTAGATTCCTATATTTCGGCTAAAGAGAGATTGAAAATCAAATAATAGTTGATCTTACCTTTTTGAATGAAATCGGCAACACCCTTCTGTCACAACAAAGATTCGGCATTAGCGCGAATTTGGCTTAGTTGGATTGTGTTTTGGTTTTGAATAAAAGAGAGGGGAGGCTAGGAATTCGGCTAGAAAAGAAAAGAGAAAAGGAGAGAACCCTAAGAATTTGTGGCAGAGCAGAAAAAAAAAAGAAAATGATGAGTATCCTCCTTCCTTCCTTTTATATAGACGAAATTATCAACTAAGGAGTCCCTTACTTGGCCACCACTCTTCAATTTGATAGCTTTATCCTTTAATTATCATAAAATAAAAGAGTTTAATCCAGCCTTTATCTCATGGAAATTATGATAAATAAATTCCTTTTGAAAATACTTAAGATAAATCATCATTTATCTCTTCAATTAAAAAAACTCCTTTATTTATCCTTAATAGCCGAATTTTAAAGAGAATAAAATTCCCTTTTTGAGAGCCTTGTTGCCGTCCATCCTTGTGCTTCTGGAAGCAAAATAAAAATCTTTTTATTTGCTTCCCAAGTGACTCGAACCTGTGCCCATTCCTCTTGCATATGGCGCCATTTCCATAGGCCCTAAGTGACATCTTCAGGCCACTTTTCCAAGCCTGTTTGTGTGTCAAATTTCACAAACTTTTTCTTTTAAGGCCACCTTGCCTTAATTTCCTATTTTAAACTTTAAATCTTGACATTTCTACGTCATTTCTAAGTTTCTAAAATTTTTGATCGGCTCTGTAAACTTGCCATTTTCTTACATTTCCAAGTTTCCAAAAATGTGTACTTTCCATTTTTGAATCATTTCCTTACATTTCCTAGTTTCCAAAAATGTTCATGTCTATGCATTTCTAGGTTTCCAAAAATTTTCATGTCCATGCATTTCTGTGTTTTCAAAATGTTCATTTCCAAATCATTTCCATACATTTCCGGGTTTCCAAAAATGTTCAAAATTTATTCTTAATACCTAAAACATGTCACTTCGTGCAATTAAACCGAAAACGCATAGGCCCTATTCAGGATGTTACAAAATGATACTCTCTCATTGACTTTACATGATAGATGAAAAGTAAACGTGATGATTGGCTATTTATCTTTGTGATAAATGACCTAACTATTATTTGATAGTAATTGACTTTTCATGAAGGAAAACGTAATGGTTAGCATGAGGTAAAATAGGATAATATTGGAAGAATGAATTTATCCCAATAATATTTCCTCATAGATTGTTCTACTGTAAAATTATTATAACTTTAACGGAATTAAAATTGGGTTGAAAATTTTATTTAATTGGGGAATTAATTTAGTTAGTTTGATTAATTAAATAAAATAATATTTATTTTGAGAAATAGAAAAAAAAAAAGGGTTGGATTAAATTATAAAGTGCTGAATCAAAAGTTCAGGAAGCACATATATTGGACCCAATACAAGAGAGGCTCCAAACATTTCAGATTACATGTGAGGGGTGGTAACCCTAGTATTAACATTTAGGGTGTGTCGTCCCCCTCTGTCTTAGTTAGACTAGGAGTGTATTTTCTATTAAATAAATATTATATGTGTTATTATTGTCGAAACTATTTTTTGTTTGAAAAACGGGCCGACTTTAAAAATGAAAATGGAGTCACCACCAATCTTTTTTGAAGTGTGATTGGGTCACCTTATAAAGTATTTTGGTCTACGAATTTTAAGAAAACAGGTCCGAGAGTCGGTTACGCACGAGGAAAGATTAGCACCCTCGCAACGCCCAAAATTGATACCTTATGGATTGATTAATGTCCTAATATTAAAATTGGAAGAGATTTTAAAATATGAATCCTTGAGAAAGTACTTGGATAATTCAAATTGGGTCTCGAAATTCTCTTGTTCTGAAAAAATGAAATATCACATCTAGCACGATAGGATACGATGTTTCAAACCCTTGACACCAAGATCATTTCATGATTTCCAAAATTCATTCATTGCAATTTTAAAAAGGGTATTCCACTATTTGGCCAAACTAAAAAACCGAAACCCAGCACGATTGGGAATGATTCTTCGAATTCCTAAATATGAAATATTGTCTTATTTAAGAAAACACGGTCAAAATCTCTAAAGGATATTTGGTCATTTGGACGAATGAAAAATCGAAACCCAGCACGATTGGGCACGATCCCTCGAACTTCCAAACACGAAACATTGCCTTGTTTAAAAAACTTTTTTATGGGTTTGGAAAAACAGGTGGTAAAAGAAAGTCTACTAAGCGACTAAGGGTAATGTAAACACGATAATAATAAAGAATAATAGTAATAAATATAAAAGGGGAAAAAATAATATCAATAATAATAAAAATAATAGTAACAATAGGATAAATAGTAATAATAATATTAATGAAAAAAGTTTAAACTAAAAAAATAATATTAAAAATAATAAAAGTAGTAATAATAGTACTAGTAAAATAAAAATAGTATTAATAATAAAATAATAGGAATAATATTAAATAATAGTAATAATAAAAAAATAATAGTGGTAAAAATAAAGGTATATTAATAATAATGAAAATAATAATAGTGTTAATAGTAAGAATAATGAAAATAATGATACCAATAATAATAGTAAATATAATAGTAGTAATAATAACGGTAAATGTAATAATAATAATAGAATATATAAATAAAAAATATTTTAAAGTAAACTATAGTATTAATAATAACAAAACAATAGTAATAATAATAATAAGAAATAATAGCAATTATAATAAAAATAATAAGAATAGTAATAATAACATTATTAATAAGGAAGGTACTAATAATAATACATAAAGTATAATGGTATCAAAGATAATAAAAATAATATTCAAAATAACTAATTTAAAAGAAAATGGCAAAATAGCTGAAATAGGGGCTAAATTGAGTTGAAAACCAAGGATTGGGGGCAAAATTATAAATAAAACGAAAGGATAGGACCAATTTCAACACGCGCATAACAGAGAGGGTCCAAAAGGGCAAATACCCGGCCCTCCCAAAACGCATCACTTCGAGTAGGACCAAATTTGAACCGGGAAAAATTATTAGGAAAAAACAGAAAATAAAAAAAACTCAATTTGGAAAATCAAAAAAGCGGAGGGACCAGGGCGATAAATAGCCCTTTTAGTAAAAACACGTAGACCCATTCGGGTCGGGTCAACTGCGCGTGGACCCCGGGCCAAACAGCGTCGTTTTGGCCCTTAAACCCCTGGTGCAAAACGGCGTCGTTTTAATAGGCTATAAAAGCCAAGATTTTTCTTAAAATCCTCATTTTTTCCTTTTCCTCAAAAAAAACCTTCAGCCCTCTCTCTCAACTCTCTCAAGCTCTGATTTCCGGCCACCCCTCCGACCGTCAGCCGCCGCGCCGGCCAAGTAGGTAAAATTTCTCCCTTTTTTTTTTTGTAAACGTATTCTTTTATACTTTTGTGTATATAAAAACCTTAAAAATAAATAAATAAAATAAAATAACTAAGACAGATTCGGGAAAAATGAAAGAATCAAAAAACCTTTTCCTCTGTCGATTTGCTCTTTCTATCTGTTTGTAAAAATGTATTTTTGCTCTTATATCTTTCTTTCCAAAAAATCCCCCCTTTTACACCCGTTTTCGAAGGTTTTTATAGCCTTTCTGGAAAATCATAAAAACTAAAACTCTAGTTTTTGTTGTGCTATTGCTTTTCCCCTTTTTTTGCAGGTAAGGCGACGTGGGCACGACTCGGGCGTTGGAGGCGCGCACGATAAGGAGAGGACTGTTGGAGGCTTGCGGCCCTGAGCACAAAACAAGGGGCTAGGGTTTCCTGACTTTTTTTCCGGTTTGGGCTTTTGGGTTTGGGCCTTTATGGGTTTTAATGTATTTGGACTGTTTGTTCTATTTTTGGTTTATTTTGGCTGTTGGTGCTAGGCTCGGGCAAAATTCAGGCCCAACAATTATTATTCAACTAGGATTCTTCTATCTCTTCTTATAAATCAATGACACTAGTGGAGCTATTAATATAAGTTTTTACACACAAGTTTCATATATTGCTATTCTGTCGGAAAATAGTGGAAATATATTTTCTATGGATAAATTCTATTTTTCAGGAATTACAATTTCTACTAGTTTCTATTTGAGAGAATTACTCTGTTACTGAAAGTAATAAAATCGTATCTTGTTTTATGTTTGGTTCGTGCTGCTCGAGCCCACACTCGGCATAATTTGAGATATGAGGATAGCAAAAAATGTTGTTCGGTTGAAAGCCAATAATGATTCAAATTTGTAAATTGTTTTCTTAACCAGACAGGGTTAGAACCCACATCATAAATGTATCTCATTATTCATTTACTCTTTTATGTTATCAAATATGTCTATGGGTCACGTCAAACCGAGTTGAGGTTCAATTTTATAAAAACTTCCAAGTCCCGACTTGGCTCGACCCATCCAAAAAGCTCATGTTACAATTGAAAAATAATAAGATATAAAACATATTTTAACTAAAAATTAAATAAAAATATTCAAGAATCATTTTATTTACATTCGACTCGATCCATGGGCAAAACCTCTTTATTAAAGCTCGACCCATGGATAGCTCCAAATCTCACTAAAGACTAGTTTAGCGTTGCATTTGAAAAAATATTGTAAAAAAATAATTTAAAAAAATAATTTTGAAAAGTTTAGTTTAAGATTTTATTTAGTATAATTGTCAAAAAGGACTATTGAGAAATAAAATATTTATTTTAGACATGATATTGTAAAGTACAATTTATGTAGTTAAATGATATTTAAATTTATTAATATTATGACATTTTAATAAAAATGTAAGAAAAATTCTTATCAATATTTACCCTTCTTTTAACTAAATAAGTCTTTGTGGTTTGATTTTTAATCATTAAAGCAAAAATATATTTATTTGACCAGAAAAGAAATACACTTAAATGGATATATTGCATGAATCTTTTGCTTCATCTTATATCCATTGTATTTGTTTCAATCTTTTAGCTAGAATCGGATATTGAAATCCAATAATAGTAGTTTCCCTTCGTATTTTATTTAAAAATTTGAATTCCGAAAAGTAAGAAATTAGTATGAAAATATCTTATAATCGAGGTGAAGTAAAAAAAAAAAATTAGTAAGGGCTGAAATTAAATTGTAATTTTTGTGATAGTAAAAATGTAATTTTTAGAAGATTAATTTATATTTTTATCATTTTTAGGACCAAAATGTAAATTTACCTTTATTAATTTTAAAGGGTCAAATGGAAAATTTTCCATCTTAGGGGCCAGTGCCCCTGCCAGTCCCTCTTAAATTTGCCGCTACTTATAATAACATGTTAAGAAATATAGATCAACATTGACACCGTAATATCTCAACAACATTATTTGTATATTCAATTTTTAATTTTTTTTTTTACTTTTAATTAAAATATTAAAAATAAGTTTAGTAATTGCTTCTTTCAATAATATCATTTCAAATATCTAAATTCGAGTTTTCTTTTTGAAAGTATTATATGACTTACCACTACCCCAACACTTATTGTTGATAAGTAAATAAAGAGTTATGAGAATACACTATGCTAAGTTATTTTATGTCTTCATTTTAAGTTTTTATTAGTACAATTGTGGTTCGAACTCAAATTATTCCCAAATAAGGTAAATATTTGACCAATAAACCATGAAATTTATCCTTTAAAGATTTTATGTCCCTTTATACTTTTTCGTCTATTTTATTATACATTTTTTTTTCTGAATTGGTAAGAACCTTGTTGTATTCTTATTTTAATATTAACATAATATCAAATTAGCTCTTAATGTTTACATTTTTTTTAAAATTATTTTGACTCTTATTTTTTTAGCTAAATTTTGCCATTCACATTTTAAAAAGAGTCAAATCGCTTTTTTTAAATGGAAATGTTAACTAAAATATTATTATTATTTAGTGATGTTGGCATGACAGCAATTGTGGTAATTAAAAAGAGTCAAATCATTTTTTTTAAATTGAAATGTTGACTAAAACATTATTATTTTTTAGTGATATTGACATGACAACCGTTATGGTAGTTTACATATACTTCATCGTGATGTGACACTACTTGTTTATATGCTATATCAGTAAATAATTAAAAATTATAAAAATATAAACTATAAAAAAATTTAAAATTTAAAAATATATACAATTTCATAAGAATTTTAAAAAAAGTATGAACTACATGCGGATTGTCATGTGGGGTACAATGTTAAAAATTTAACCTTTTTGTCAATATTTCTATTAAAAAATGACAATATAACTCTTTTTGAAAGGTTAATGATCAAATTCAACTATTTTTTTAAAATATCAAGGGCCAAATTTAATTAAAAATATGAGTTAAATTGATAAAAGAATATAAACGTTGAGAACTAAATGTAACATTATACCTATATTATTTAATTTATGTTGTAAACTAATTAAAGTATATTTTTAATATATATTAAAAATTTAGAAAGTAAGATTTATTAATGGTCAACAAAACACAACTTAACACACTTGACAATACTATTCAAAACGTTAATAAAAATATTCATTCATGATTGAATTAAATTAGTTTCTATATTATTAAAAAAATTAAATAAAATTAAATTATAATAGAGTTAATATTTACCGTATAAAAAATATCTTAAAAATTATTTTTTTCAATTTTAGTTTAATTTCAAACAAAAAATTTTGTTTACAAAATAATAATAAAAATTTAAAATATTAACTATGTTAAATAGTAAATTATGTTTTTTAAACAGTAAATATTAATTCTATTTCAACATAACTTTATTTAATTTTTTTTCAATAATACAGAGGCTGAATTAAGTAGATAGATTAATTTGATGAAATCCGTATAATAAAGAGAAGTCTCCAATACATTCATCCCCAACATCTCTAACAACCAACTTAACACCTCCCTTAGTAAGCTGATCCTGTCCCCTGTTACTACCTAACTTGTGTTATACCCTCAGTCCTTTTAAGACCTTGAATTCCGATTCATATACTTTTCGAAATAATTGATTGTTTAAGAATAGTATAAAGATTTGCTTAAATAATTATACTGTTTTTACAATATAATACAAAATCTTACATAGTTTTGGTTTAAAGTTATGCAAAAATCGCATAATAATAATATTCACACGTAAAGATCAGAGTCAACAACGGAACAAGTGGCCAAGAATGGAAAACAAAGTCAAACAACTAAATTATGTGATGTCACACCACATCCAAATAATAAAAATATAGAGTTTGTTGACCAGATTTTGTCTAATGTAAGTTTTAAAACTTCTAAAATTTCATATTTGAGAATTATATTGTGTAAACCATACAAATTTTTAAATATATTATTTCTAACTCTAATTATGCTTACATTTCTGATTTTTTAAATAATATAAAAAGGTAGTCTTATAAAAACTAAATTAATAAAAATGTATAAGGTAAAGTTAAAAATAATTCTCCAATTTTTCTATTTTAATTGCTTAACTATTACTTTTTTCCAATTTAGTCATTCAATTTTTTGAAATTAAATATTCTAGTCTTTTTTGCCATTAATTTAGTAGCGAAAGTCGAACGTGAGCTTTTTTTTTATTGGCCTAATAATAGATTTAGCCCTTTAATATTTACACATTCTATCAATTTGATTATAAATCTAAAAAGTTCAATAAATTATAACTCTCAATGTTTACAAAATTTGTCATCTTAGTTTCAATTCTAAAATTTATATAATATATTTTAAAATCTTAAAAAACCTTTCTATATTTACTTTTTTTTTTATAATTTATATTTACATTTTCTCTTCAACCAAACATGTGAAAATTCTAGAAAGAAATTAAAACTATTTTTTATTTAATCTCTTTTGTTTTAGTCCTCCTTTCATTTTGCTATATTGTTTGTCTCGAAATGCCTAATTAAAACTTAGAAAGAAAATCAAAGTTAACAAATTTATAACCCAAAAGAATGGCTGGGTTGACAACATCAACTCTGACAACCTTACTCTTTGCTAAAGAGACAATACCAGATCCAGCCTCTAGTGTTCTTGTATCTTTATCATTTCAAGCGCAGACATTAGAGAGAGATTGCAGATCAAGGCCACAACATTTGATATTTCTAATTTTGTCATTTGAATGTAAGAAATAATAAAGTGGAAGATATGTTGAAATTCATATTGGATACAAGAATATTAAAAATATTTCTATATTTGCTTTTTAATTTTTTACAATTTATATATACTTTTTAAAAATTTTAAGATTTTTTTTATAATTTTTATAAATTTAGAAATAAAATGACTTGTAAAATTGAGAGCTATATTTGTTGAATTTTTATATTTAAAATCAAAATTAATAGAACTTATAAACAATGGAGGACTAAATTTGTTATTAAGCCAATAAAATAAACTCTACGATAAACTTCATTAGACCACTAATAAAAGAGTGACTAAAAAATTTAATTTCAAAAAGTTGAATGACTAAAACGAAAAAATTAATAATAGGGTGACTAAAATAGAATGAATTCGAATAATTGGGTGAATATTTTTTTTGAAAGGGTTAATGACAAGTTTTACCCTGTACTTTAACCAAATTGCTAATGCGATACCTATACTTTTAATTTGTTCATTTTGGTGCATATACTTTCTATCCGTATGGTATTTTGGTACCCTACCCTAACGAGTGTTAATTTTTGACCTGCTTGACACATGGACCTGTAATGAACTAACACATGGCAATGTGAATCACACCAAAAAAATTAAATAGCAATCAAAGGAGTTCTTAGAAAATTGCCCTTATTTTTTTTTTAAGGTCAAAAATCAATTTAAAATAAAAGAAATATATTTAATATATAATGCTTGGAGACTTATTTAAAATCAATTTAAAACTGAATTATTTATTTTTCTTTTTACTTTTTATTAAGATTTAAATTTAAAACTTATTAATTTTCTTTTTTCCCTTTTCTCTTCTAAATTCAAATTAAAAATTTAGTAATATCATTTTTATAAATTTTAATTAAAAACTTACTAATTTCTATTTTATTTCCTTTTTTCTTTTAAATTTAAATTAAACACTTAATTATTTATTTTTTTGTTATTAAAATAAATAAATACTTAAATTAAAAATTGCATAAAATGAATTATTCATAAAAGTCTCTTGGATTTTTGGCAACTTCCTATGTGGATAAGCATGGTTTTGTAGCTTCTATTCTCAACTTGTATGAGTTTGTATCTACATAGCACATGAGTTGACATGGGACATGACCATGATTCATTTCGGGCATTGTTAAATAAGATTCAACAATTTTTTTTCCATAAATAGGCCAAAAAAAGAAAACATGTTTTTGTTTTGAATAAAAATTTACATCAATATTCAAAACAACAAAGATGAATAGTTTTTCAAAGTAAAAAACTGAAATCATTTTGATGTTTACTCCACAGTAGAAGCCAAAGTATCTGAAAATAAATCATTGTTATTTGATGAAGAAAAAAATTCAAATCACCCATTACCACTGTTATTTCTCTCAAATCAAACTCAACCCCTCAAAAAAATTAAAACTCAAATCTAAGTAAAACCAAGACTCAAGCAAATCTTGAAAACAAAAATACCAGCAAAAAATCTCACTGAAATGAAGAACAAAAAAAAGACAAGTTGGAAAGGAGAGTTCAAGCACTCATATATGGCTCTTTCGGCTTCATGGGTTGTAGATACCCAATCAGAAATCGGAGTGGTGAAAGCTAAGAGCAGCATTGATGTTTGACCGGAAGTCGACGGAGCAGCCGATGAAGGAGATTGAAAGAGGCAAAGTTGCCGGCTTTGGTTATCTTTTCATGGGTTGTACTTGTAGGTACCATATTGACAATTTCGTTAAAAGTAGAGGATAAAACTTGCCATTATCCCTTATTGAAATAAAAAAATAAACAAGAATTATCTTTTTTCTTTTGACGCAAAATTGTAAATTTATTTGGAATATGTACAAAGTAATGTCAGTGTGATGTTCGTCAAGTAAGGAATATCCTTTTTGTTTTATCCTACAAAAGACAATTTGTCCAACAACATAGGGATAGGGATGTAATTTTCCTTTCCCACAGAATAAAAAACCAATGCATAACTTTTGTATTTGTTGGTTAAAATAGGAACTAATTTGAGTTTTATTTTACATATTTCATGTTATGAATAAAAAATTTCTGGTTCTTATCCATTTTTTGTTTGCTTTATTTTATATTAATTTAATTTTACGATACAAGTATTCAATTATAATAATAATTTTAAAAAGTTTATAAGTTTGACTTTTTGTTTCTAACGTGGTGATATTTATATTTTATAAAAAAACAAATGAGGTGATGGGAAGTAATCAGGACAATGTTTGTTACATTGGGAAAATGTATCTTTTCTTTCATTTCTAAATTAAAAGTTGAAATTAATTAACGCTCATGAATGGCCTATGGGTGAAGTGAGGTGGTGTTTTTGTTTATTATTAATTCTTCCACAAACTACAAAGCATAAACTATTTATTTATGGTTTGATCAAATTCTTTGGCTTGCTTTCATTAAATTAAACATTACTTACACTCTGTCCTTGTCTTATCTCTCTCATTCAATACTGCTTTGCCATTTCCCTCATTTCCATGATTTTTCCAAGAACCTGCGTTTCCTTCCAGAAGCTCATACAATTCAATCAATTTGACTTTCTGCCCAACTTTGAATATATGAATACACTTAGATCCTTTTGTAACATATGATATTCAAAAAAATATTAAGAAATTCATCCCTCATATTCTAATTTATGCTATTATTTAAAGTTTTATTTGTAGTTTTTTTATTTAAAACAAGTTATATTATTTAAATATATTTTAATATTTTGATTTTTTATAAAATCAATACAAAATTTACATATAGTGAAATTTAGACATATGCCATTTACATCAATAGAAGCTTAATTTTACCATTGACCCAAAGCTTTATTTTAATATAATATATACATTTTAATTTTATTATGCATATTTATCACTTTCATTAATTCTATATATTGACTCAAGATTAATAAATAATTATAGTGCATTTAGTATTCTTAGTTTAATATATATTACGTGTTTAAATTTCATTTTACTTACAATTTAATATTCTTTAATTTTAATATCGTACATATTTCATGTATTATTATTAATTAATTTCAAATTATAAAATTTATTATTTGTATGATATTTTTAATTACACTTCCGGGTTGTAGTTTCCATATGCATACATGTGTGATAAAAAATTGAGTATATTTTAATTATTTTTTATGTATCATATTCATATGGTGTATGATATCGTCGAATACATACATAAGAAAGTTGATTAGGTAGGGATGATAAAAAGCAATTAATAAATATAATGTTGATCGGTTTATGATATCATACTAAGAAAATAATAATGGGTAAATTACACTAACAGATACTCTAAAATAGCTATTTTTATTTTGATTATTCTAATTTTTTTGTCAATTAGTGCTTTAATTAAGATAATTGTTTAAATTAGTCACTGGCTTTAAAAATTCAGTTAATCTACTATAGATTGCTAATGTGGCATTTTTTGATTTTTAACTAAAACTAGAGGCTTTTTTATAATTATTCTTAAACACTTTTTTTTAAAAAATTTATTTGCAACATAAAAACCACCCATCATCATTGATTCATTTCTCAACATTTAACTATAAAAATCATCAAATCATAATTACCATCCATCTCCTGCTCTCTCATCCCTAGTGCTCCTTACTCCGTTACCTCCACACTGTAAAAATCACCTTACACAATACTTAAACAAAAGTGATGCAATAATTCGATGAATTTTAGCATTAAACACAAAAACTCACTTTACCACAATAACTAAACCCAACGGCTAAAATTTGTGGATGCTAAATCTCAAAAGCTAAAAAAAACCATGAATTCAAGTCAACTCCATTCCACAAAGGTCAACACACTTGCATCGACAAAAAAATAAAAAAATAAAAAAATAAAAATAGCCCTAAACATAGTGTAAAGAAAGCACCCATCTTTTTTAGCTTTAAAAACAGTAAGATTGTAGAATTTAAAGACCCAATAGCTGAAATTAATAACTCTATGCAAAGCAATTAAAAGGAATCCTTCCATTTTCGGTTTTTTAAACACTCAGATTCACTAAAATTTCAATACGAAACAAGCACATCTTGGCACATATTTAATAAAATCACAAAAGTTATAAAACTGAATGAAAAACATCATAAACATTTACATCACTAGAAACAATTGTGTAAGGTGAAGAGCAATAGAGATAGGGAATAAGGGATGGATGGTGATTAGAATTGATAGCTCTTATATTGCAAATAAATTAAAAGAAATGTTTTAGACTAATTATAGAGGTAACCGTAACCTTAGTCAAAAATAAAAAAATATCACGTTAATAATCTATTAGTGAATTAATTTAACGACAATAATTAATTTGAACAATTATATTAATTAGAATGATTAAATTAATAAAAATATTTTAGAATAATCCAGATTTTAAGTTAATTTATTCTTTACTTAATGAAAAAGATACGGTATTGACTTCAACCTATTGGTTAAATATCCAAGAAATTTAATTCACTTATATATTTTATTGGAGCCGTACCGCAAAGATTTGTCAGTTTAGATATCAACATATTCATGTTAATGTGATATCAATAGATAATGATAATTGCACCAAGAAAATAAATAAAAATAAAAATATATTAGCAAGAAATCTAAACATTGTTTTTGTTAATTTCGATTCGAATTTTGTATCATTCATTCATCTCAATAAATATTAAATGTAAAACAAAAGGTAAATAAATAATCTATAGTAGGGTAAGCAAATTACTTTTTAGGGAAATGGTAATTACTGCCTAGTAATATTAGAAAAGGTGAAATTCATAAAAAGGAACATCAACCAATAATTAAAAAAAAAGGAGTTAAAAAGTAATAATAAAAATAGCATTTAGTTTTATTTTTTTATTATAATAAAATAACATATGTTTGATCTCCAAGGCATTTCGGCTATTTCTGCTAAGAACTGGGGGTATTTTGTAAGCAAAGGGCCAAAGAGCCGAAACGCGTTAAGACTTAAAAGAGTAGAATAATAATAATATAGGCAACAAGGTTTGAAAATCGCGGGGAAATCTGGAAATCTCCCAGAATAATAAAAAGTATAGGAAAGGAGGATTCAGATTTCAGACCGGTTTATTCCCTTATTTAATAAATAAGCAGCAGTCCGGAAAGCCAAGTACGAAACAGCTGAGAAAATAGCTCCCTTTCCCTCCTATAAAACCATACCCGAAGACTTTAAAACTCTTAATTTTCTCTGAATTTTACAACTTGATTTTCGTCTAAGCAAAGTTGTAACAATGGCGGATCAGCGTCCAACACTGGGTCCAGCCAGTTTCTGGACGCAGGCCAACGCTCTTCTCAGAAAGAACTTAACTTTTCAGGTCCATCTCATTCAATTTCTCACCTTTTTTCCATTCATTTTATCCTCCTAAAAGATATCTTAGTTTTGTTGTGAAAATTTCGGATTTTTTTTAGTAAAGTTCAACTTGTAAAATGAAAAGCAATACTGGGTTAGAGTTTCTTCTTCTTCTTTTTTTTTTTTTTTTTGCCTGGTTTTGCTTTGTATTTCTTGTTACGATTGCTTATTTCAGTTGTTGATGATTGGTTTACTAGGTGGGATGATCTTTGATATTTTCCCCTTAATAAATTTTTTTCCTTGAAAAGGTTTTGTTATTTATATATTATGGCATTTTGCAGAAAAGGAACATAGGGGCAAACATTCGGCTGATTTCCTTCCCGTTATTTTTCTGTGTTCTGTTTGTTGTGGTGCAACAAGTGTTGGACAGTTCACTAGATAATGCGGACAATCGTTGTGGATGTATCTGTGTTGAAAGAAACGCAAATGGTAATTGCCAGAGGAGAGAATGTGGGATAGAGTACTCAACAGTAGATCAAGTAGCAACTTGTCCTATTCCCGATCCCCCGGAATGGCCTGCACTATTACAAGTACCAGGTCCCCAATATCGTGCAGTTAGATCTGATTCAAATATGGCTGCAGACTTCCCAAATGAGTCTTGTAGAAGTACGGGGACTTGTCCTGCAATTTCATTTTTCACAGGGAATAATCAAACGCTTAGTCAAAGTATGCATCTTACTTCTCATCCCTTGTTTTAAAATTCAAGTTTCTTTGCCTTTAAACTAATTGCTGCAGTGAAAGATGAAACCACATCAGGTTAAAACTTGCTTTTTCTGGCTTTGGTAGTTTTGACGCAGACCATGTTCTCAACTTCTTTGAATATCAATTCCTCTGATTTTGCAAGCAGTGTGTCCAGCAATGTCCTGGTAAGTAGTTCTCCTTTTTGTTCCTTCCTTTTTCCACTTATATATAGATATAGTTTCTGATTTTGGTGATGATTTAGAATCTGATGTCATAATACTGCTTCCCATCATTTGGTTTATAATTTGTCTTCTCAAAATGTTTCAGGGTACAGCAACATATCCCGAGGGTTACAATTACCTTGAACCCGCTATTGTTCAAGCACTTCCCCTCTATAACGTTCAAAGTCAATGCACATCAAACTCAACATTTTCTGTTCTAATCAACCAATCATCTATAGCCATGGAAAAAGGTAAATGCCACTGACATTCTTGTTATATGAATGAGACTGCATGAAATGACTAGTTGAAATGCCACAATGGAAATTTTCAAGAATATTAGGCATGGTCATATAAGGACAAGAAATATTTGTTGGAAAATATATTAATTTGAAGTTCCTTTGTGTTGTAAACTTATATAGCTGTTGCAGTTTTCATATTCTTGTTTATTTTGCCAAGTACAAGTTTGTTGCACTAGTAGGTAGATTTTAGACTTGCATTAATCTATCTAACATTAAGGCTCCTTTATGCTACTAACATATATATTGCTTTTGGAAAACACATTGACAGATCTTATTGCCTTTGAGGTCTCATAGGGTCAAACTCTGCTTGTTGAACTTCTCTGGCCTGATTCTTTATTATTTTTGAGATAGTCAGGAAACCTCAGAAACAATCTCAAAGTAGAGCACTTTGTAAACCTAATGCCTTAGATTAGCTCATTTATGTCAGACATTCAATGCAGGAACTCACCCAAAGTTGATTAATGGTCCTTCCATACAATATTACCTTTCTCTAAAGAAAAATTACAATGTTGCATTAAAATTTGATTTCAGGAAGATGGTGATTCTATGCTTACTTTTTTAATTTTCTGTGGATGTAGAGGTACGATGTGTTCAAGGTTTATACCTATGGCGCAATAGTTCTTCCCAGGTGAACAATGAGCTGTATAGAGGTTACAGAAAAGGGAACTCAGAAGAGAAGATAAATGAGTTTGTTTCAGGTTAGTCTAGCTTAAATTGTGTTGTTGCTATTGTTTTACCTAATTTACATAAAATCATGTGTGGTAGAGAAAAATACTGACAAATTTATCTTTTCCACAGCATATGATTTCTTGAATTCAGATGGCAATAATTTTAATGTGAGCGTCTGGTACAATTCTACCTATAGGAATTACTCAACTGGTAGTTCTATGGCATTGTTGCGGATTCCACGATCTGTCAATCTGGTATATATTTGAATTAGCTAAAGTCAGCTTTCCTCATTGCCCGATTCTTTGGCAGTACTAATCTTATACCTGGGATTAATCTTAGACTCTCATATACTATTTAAAATAGTTGACAGAATATCATTCTCTAGTTTTCTAAAGAAAGGAGGGCGTGAATGTCTTGGAGTCAAATCTTGCTCATCAGTTTTACTTAATGGATTGAACAAAAAAAGTTATAAGGAAAAAGAGGCATCTATGAGAACCATTCTAAAATATACGTTGATTTCTTTCTGGCTTGATTTCTCAAGCAGATTGGTGTTATCTCTTGTAAGCTCATCATCTCTTTCCGGTTTTGGCTCATAAGGTTGTTGCGATTTATATATCAACATCTGACAGCAGGAAATATGTTAGCAGGACAAATTTGTTTTGACTAAGCAGTTAGGATTTAGGAAACTATGAGCGAGAGGCTTTAAAATCTCAGTTCTGTACTCTACTTCTTCAACTGTGCTCCCCAAACAGTTGTTAATGGGAATATGGTTGAGAAACCAATGGTTCATTGTCTCTATTTTAGTCTTTTCCAGTCCATTTTTCTGGAGACTAGTTGTTCTGTTTTTGCAGCAAAATATGACAATTGTTTTTTTACTTAAAATCTTGAATCATTTTAATTGGCTTATGGTGTTCCTTTTAGGTACAAATAGAAACCTTACCCATCATATTTGAGTTTTCTGGCTATACTATATATTCTATCTATGCACATTGCATTTTGGTTTAGTCAGTGACTCTAAGGGATAAGGCTGCCTCAATGGTCCAAATATGTTATACAATTTGCATTATTAATGTGCTTTTTCCCTTTTATAAATTTATTTCTTATTTCTTGCTACCTTTCTCTTTATTCCACAAATTTATATGGTAGTTGCTTATTGATTAAAAGCTAGTGAATACTGATATTTGCTAATGTCATATTTACAGGTATCCAATGCCTACCTTCAGTTTTTGCAAGGGCCTGCTACAAAAATGCTACTAGATTTTGTCAAAGAAATGCCAAAACCTGAAACAGAACTCAGAATTGATTTGTCATCTCTTCTGGGAACACTCTTCTTTACATGGGTTGTTTTACAACTGTTCCCCGTAAGTATTTATCTCTTCTTCATTGGTATTCCTCCTTATGTATGGTTGCACAAATTTAACATTATTACTCCTATTGATCATTATCAAAATCATCACAGTTTGGTAACATTTATTTGATAGTAAAAGTTCTACAATCAGATTTAATTTCTAATTCATGCCAGGGAGATTTTTTTAGATAAATATTGGGGTTAGTTATGAACAATGCACAATATTCACATGAAGGGCCAAGGGAATACATTTTTAGTGCTGTTATATAAAGAGATGATATGAGAGGTTATCGCAAATTGACATGGACAACTATTGTCATTTGTCAGTGCTCCTCTGTTCTTCATGTAATGGCATAGGCCCAGTAAGCAAAATTTAACCGTGCACCTCTTCCTGCAATATTCCTTCCTTTTCACTTCACCTCTACTCTTATGACGTTTGGATAACAAATCTATGTCTTAGTTGTCGGCTTTCTGCATTGCCTCGTAAACCTATGAGCAAACTTATTATATGGAAAATCTGATCCAAGGTCATGGTTACAATTTTATTTTCCTGAGTCATTGTCAACTGTTAGTTATGATCTCTTTCTGTTAATGTCTTGACGGTTTATAATATATTGTTCTATATTTGCATTAACCTTCTGGTTTTCAATGTAGGTGGTGTTGGCTTCACTGGTCTACGAAAAACAGCAAAAACTGCGAGTTATGATGAAAATGCACGGGCTTGGAGATGGACCTTATTGGATGATATCTTATGCATATTTTCTTGTCATCTCTTTGCTGTACATGTTATGTTTTGTGATATTTGGCTCAGTCATTGGTACTAATCTAATCAGTTAACTGCTCTTTAATATCTTTACTTCCAGCTTCTCTTTTAATGTGTTTGATTTCCTTCCAGGGTTGAAATTTTTCACACTAAATGATTATAGCATCCAGTTTGTGTTTTACTTCCTCTACATAAATCTGCAAATTTCCCTGGCCTTCCTTGTGGCTGCAATGTTTTCAAATGTTAAGACTGCTTCAGGTCTATCTTAGCTCTTCGATTCACTCCTCTTAGTTGGCAACAGTCTACTCTTTTAAAGATTAGTTAACTTACTTATTTCTCGTAACTACTTGTCAATGGTTGCAGTTGTTGGATACATATTTGTCTTTGGAACGGGACTTTTAGGAGGCTTTCTCTTCCAGCCCTTCCTTGAAGATGACTCATTTCCCAGTAAGTTTAACTGTTAAGGAATTATAAAAATGCAATTTGTTATCTTTATTTTGTATGCTTGAATTATTTGTTAATGAAACTAATAACTTGATTAGATGATGCTTTAAAGAAGCTAATATCTTTTGCAGCCTGAAGCATACTGATTTTAGCATTTAATTTTGTTGGCAGAAACTGTTCCTTTTATAAATGTTTGAATCACCTCATCCTACTATTTTTACTCATGCTTCTGAGAGTCAATTACTTCTTTTGACTTATTGACTGGTGGGAACTGGGAAATAGTGATTAGTAAGGAATTGAGAAATGAATTCTATCCCGGAGGCTGTAGTAATAATAAATTTGGCTTCTGTAAACTTAGAATAGTTGTGACACATTTCTAGAAGTATATTCTTTCAATCTCTAAAGATTCATTATTATTCATTTAAACTGATCATCTTCACTTGTACCTTTCTTCATACTTACTACGAGACTCATTTTTTTGATTTTGTAGGAGGCTGGCTTATTGTAATGGAGTTATTTCCTGGATTTGCTTTGTATCGGGGATTATATGAGTTTGGAGAATATTCTTTCCAAGGAAATTATATGGGCACACATGGGATGCGGTGGGGGGATTTGAGTGATAGCTCTAATGGGATGAGTGAGGCCATGATTATCATTCTTGTTGAGTGGTTTGTGGTTCTATGTGTAGCGTATTATGTGGATCAGGTTTCATCTTCGGGTGCCGGGAAGAGCCCTCTGTTTTTCTTGCAAAGATTCCGTAGAAAGCCTGCATCATCTTTTAGGAGTTCTAGTCTACAAAGACAGGGATCAAAAGTTTTTGTTCAGATGGATAAAGATGATGTTAATCAGGAGGTAATATATTTCCGATTCTTTGGCTCTGTGGAATGCATCTTCTCATTTAAGGGTAGATTTCTTTGAAAGGCTCAGTGACCACTATTCCCTTAATTTTCATAGTCTTCCAAAAGACTAGCCTTTCACTCACTGACAGGTGGATCTTTATTATTCTATTAACATGATTATTTCTTATGGTAGAACCGAAAACGGTTTGATCATTCAAATCTTTCTAAAGAAGCATGAATTTCATTTTCTCCCTAATTTTCATTAGTTGGTCTAATGTGATAGAAGGGTGGCTGTTTCTTGTTTATGCCTTAATGGAGCAGAGAATGTCCAGTCCAGACTTCATGTTCCACCTCTTCCAACTTTAGTATTAGTAGTTTTGTTCAGATGTGCATCTCTAACAGCATCCTTCTAACTTTTATGCCATTATCTTAACTCAACTAGGTCCATTACCAATTAAAACAACTTTTTATGCATTGAGTAGTGTACAACTGTAGCTTAGTATTTATCTTTCAAAGTGTTGTGTTTGTAGCTCAATGTGATATGAATAACTCATTTGTGTAATAATATTTTCTTTTATATTTTTGTTTCCAGCGAGAGAAAGTTGAACAGTTGCTACTTGAATCAACTACAAGTTATCCCATCATTTGTGACAACCTCAAAAAGATATATCCTGCAAGGGATGGAAATCCTGCGAAAGTTGCTGTGAGAGGATTGTCGCTTGCTTTGCCTAGAGGGGAGTGTTTTGGCATGCTTGGACCTAATGGTGCTGGCAAGACTTCTTTAATTAATATGGTAGTGTATTATTTTTTCTCTCTCTAATTTGAAAGTATGGTTCTTTTATGCACTTAGCAGACTCGTATGCATTTTCTGTGACGTGAGGGGCTGAAAGTGAAATCTTCCATGTTAGGATCTAGTTTGTTTCCCCAGTAGTAATTTTAGCCATTTTGGTCCCTATGTTGGGATTACTTTCGTCTTACTCCTGCCTGTATCTTAATGAAGATAGAATCAGGTTTAGCTGTTAAAACTATGCAAGATTGATGTGTTATTCTGTGGACAGATGATTGGGCTCACAAAACCAACCTCAGGGGCAGCATATCTTCAGGGTTTGGATATACTGACTTCTATGGATACAATCTATACAAGCATGGGTGTCTGCCCACAGCATGAGTATGATATAATTGTTTCCTTTTGCCAAGAAACACATTGTTTTCTATGTTGAAAGATTTCTTATTTTGTTATTTGTAAATTAGCCTGCTCTGGGAAACTTTAACTGGGAGGGAGCACTTGCTATTTTATGGGAGACTGAAGAACCTGAAAGGTTCTGCATTAAATCAAGTAAGTCAACATTTCCTTCTGAGCTTGTTATGGATTTTACTTGGAGAAGTTGATGCTCATAAAAATTATTTAATTATAAATCTTAAGTCTAGAGGCCCTTCTATCAGACTTCCATTTTGTCTTTTAATATTCAAATATTAAGGGTGGATGGTGGACCTTCATAGAAAACTAGGCTGAGGCGATGTAGTTCATCGTCATGTAAAATATTTGGATTCTATTTTTGCTCATTCCCATGCAATTGCCTCAGGCAGTGGAAGACTCTCTTAAGAGTGTCAACCTATTCCATGGAGGGATTGCAGACAAACATGCGGGCAAATACAGTGGAGGTATGAAGAGGAGGCTCAGCGTTGCCATTTCACTGATTGGGGATCCCAAGGTAAAATGGTTCACTCGACATTTCTATGTAAGACATTACTAAACTTATATCCTGGGGTGCTGTTCATGGCTTTAATCATTTGAGATTTTGCAAATAGGTTGTCTTTATGGATGAACCCAGTACAGGTCTTGATCCAGCTTCAAGAAATAGTCTGTGGAGTGTTGTGAAACAGGCAAAACGAGACAGGGCAATTATTCTCACCAGTATCTCTCTCTCTCTCTCTCTCTCTCTCTCTCTGCACTGCCACTCTTAATTCACCATTCTTGATTTTAACCTATTTGCATGCTTTGCTCTCTCTCTTCTGCACTTCATTTACAAAGATTATTGATAATAGAAGGTGAGAAGTATTGGCCCTTAGATACCAACAAATATTATCTGAATGTTTGCAGCGCACTCAATGGAAGAGGCAGAGGTGCTATGTGATCGATTAGGAATTTTTGTAGATGGCGCCTTACAGTGCATAGGAAATGCAAAAGAGGTTAGTTTGGCTCTAATAGTAATTTTCTCAACTTGATAAAACTTTCATTCCTCTCATCTTTTACACGGTAGCGTGTTACACACCCTATCCATAGACCAGAGCTTTTGAACTAATCCTCTTATCTGCAGAATTTCTATTCTATTATCTTTAAGAGATCTATTTAATCTTCTATTTTTTCCAAACACTTTCTTCTAAAGTTTGTTTGGGTGTTTGATGTGAGAAAAGCTATGTTAACCTATGATTGGTGTGTATGGCAGCTGAAGGGCAGATATGGAGGATCTTACATATTCACTATAACAACATCTTCAAATAACGAGGAAGAAGTGGAGAACATGGTACAACATCTCTCCCCAAATGCTAACAAGATATACCGAATCTCGGGAACACAGAAGTTTGAGATGCCAAAGCAAGAGGTGAGAATAGCAGATGTATTCCAAGCAGTTGAGAATGCAAAGAGCAGGTTTACAGTGTTCGCATGGGGATTGGCTGACACCACTCTTGAGGATGTCTTCATCAAGGTTGCTCGTGGGGCGCAGGCCGTCAATATATTATCATGATTGTCACATTTCTCTTCCTCTTATTATATCTACGATGTTCATATATGATAAACCATTTCATTCTTTTTTTTTTTTTTTTTTTGTTTTTGTTTTTGTTTTTGAATTAGAAGCATTTCATTCATCGACAGATATAGTTGTAGTGTTGCTTTTTGTTTTTGCATATACGCATTTACCTTGTAAATGAATTGGATTCTCCTTTCTTATTTATGGATTATATAAAACTAGAATTTGTGTTACAAGAGAATGTGTGTGATGCTACTTTAATATAATGTAAAAAATGTGACAATGTTGCTCCTAGCGAAGTGAGGTTGCAGCAAGAAGAGATTATGGTGGCTAAGCATCCACAAGTGAGGTCAAGTATAAAAACTGATGTAAAAGTAACCATAATTTTGAGGCTTATTTGAATGATAATTTACATTTGATGTATATTAAATTAACCGGTTAATTGACTTATAATTCCCATTAAAAAACGTTTTATATAAAATTAGCTCTTGTAGTACATTGCTACTTATTTTTTTTTTTTTGGATGCTGGCATAATAATCCCAATGAGGAGACCTCTCACCTCAACACAACCAAGTAATTATTAAGTGAATAATAGGTAACAGATTAAAAAAAAAAAAAAAAAGAAAAATATGAAAATCAAATTGGAAGTTTTAAAAATATATAAAAATTCTGAAAATTTTAACAAATCAAAATTAAAATAAATTAAAACTTTAGAAAATATAAAAATAATATTTGCTTAAAATTATATTTCTTAAATGGAGCTACTGTGTTTGTAATTGAAATGATCTTATTCTAAAATTTACCTAATTCAAGTTTAATTTATCTAATTTTCTTATTCTAAAGATGAATTATAAAATTTTGGTATATTAATCTATAATTTCATAAATTTTGTAAAGTAAATTTATCATTTTGGGTTAAAGCCATTACTTACAAATTACCCATTACGATCAGAGGCGGATACAAGGGGGCAGGCAGTGGCCCTAGCCCCCCTAAAATGAAAAATTTATATTTAGGCCCTTAAATTTTTTTTAAAATTTTAAATTAATAAAGGTAAAATTTTACTTTGCCCCCCCTAAAATTATAGAAATTCAATTTAATTCTTTAAAAATTATAAAGATATAGACTATAAAAATTAAATTTTCATTCGGCCCCCCCTAAAAATTTGTTCTGGCTTCGCCCCTGATTACGATTATAATTATTTATGTATGTAATAAATATACATAAAATGATTATATAAAAATCAAAATTAAATAAAAATTTTGATACGTGTAATTCAGCCCATGTGTGAGCAGAGATGTGAAATGGTAGGAACAATAAATTCTCTATATTTGGAGATTGGTTAGAGCAAGATTTTTGAAGCTTTCCAAGAGAATCTCACGTAAATGAGAAAGGGAAAAAGATAGTAAAAAAATGAATGTCTATCCAAATAAAAAGAGAGAGAAAGAGAAACTTCTTGTAAATATATTAGCCAATGGTTAGATGATGTATATATGGTAATTAACCTTTTTTATATTTTAGAATTCATCTAAAAACAAATATATAAAAATCTCTTAAATTGGTAAGTAATCTTAAGAGGATTCATGCTTTTTATTAAATACAAAAAGATAAAAAGCTAGAGAAAAAATCTAAATTTGAACACATCTGTATTGC
Organism: Gossypium bickii; assembly: GCA_025503065.1. NCBI lineage: Eukaryota > Viridiplantae > Streptophyta > Magnoliopsida > Malvales > Malvaceae > Gossypium > Gossypium bickii. Next base: position 102,988,273 of record CP106716.1, read on the forward strand.
CTATGCCATTTCAAGAGAATGGACCCCACCATTTTGACGGTTTTTTCCCTCCCACTATATTACTCAAAAGATTTTCAATTTTAGAAAACAATAACAAATTATTGTTTTTAATTCAAAAATTTATCATTATCTCATTTATTTAGTTTAATTTTAAAATATTTTAAAAATTAATTAAATACTGATGTGTTATATACGTGGTAATCTACATTTATGTTATGTAATAAAATTAACAAACACTAATTTTTCCATCCAATTTTAGGTGATTTAACAAAAAAACACAAGTTCAATAGTTAAAAGAGACGAAAATCTAAATAAAGGGTTAAAGTGTAATTTTAATAAAGTTTGAAGGCCAAAAAAGTTATTATGCCTATACAAAACATCATCATCCATCAAAATTAAGGTTATAAAATGTAAAAGGCAAGTCCTTGTTTTGACTAAATAATTGTTATGTTAGCTCGATAAAAACAAGGCACATTTCTAATTTTTTACTGAAAATATTAACTTTAACTTTGAGTATATATAAATTTTTAGGAATTCATGAAGTTGAATTTTAAGGAAAGCTAATTTAAAGTAACATGGATTCATTTGAACATGGATTCATATGATACATAATATAAATTATAAAGAAATTGCTACAAAACTAGCTACAAAACTAACTACAACAATAGAATAATTGCATCAACTTTATCAAATTATTGAAATTTACACCCTAACCTTATCATCATCAAATCAACTTGACGATGAACACTAATCAACTAAGAAAAACTTCCAAAAGACACATCATATAAAAAATGCACAAAAGGCCATCATCATCACTATGATCTATCATGATAAAGCCTTTTGAGAAAAAATCTTAAAAGATATGACAACACCCTTATATTGACAAACTTCACATACGCCAGAACATGACTTAAAATAGAAATTAAAAATAGAACCACATGTGTTTTAAAAGAAAACATAGTGGACAAAACAAAAACCACAAAAAATGTGGACAAAATCAAACTACAAAGCTATGGACAATACTGCGATAATGTGGACTAAAATTAAAAACAAAATAGAACTATAAAAGATATTGAACAAACTGCGATCAACAACCAACCTAAAAGCCAACGTCGTCGATGAAGCAAAGATTGAATTTTAAAAAGTTGAGCGGCTAGGGTTTTTCTATGAAAAGAAGAGAAATAAGAGAGGGGGAAATATTTTCCATTTGTTTTAAATAGTATGTCTTTAAATTGACTCAATTAAAACTTTCATTTTTTTTTTGGTGAAATATGATAAATAGAAATACAACGTAAAAACTACTGAAAGACTCTAAAAGCTTTGTCTCTTTGGATAGTCGTAACCACCAAATTAGGAGGTACTTCAATGATCTGAAAGGAAGTCTGCCAAGAGTGACTATTCTTTGCCAATTGATCAACAATTAAATTACACTCCCTAGGAACATACTTGATTTCCTACTGACGATTAGAGTGCAAAAAACGTTTAACTCTTCTGAGCAATGTAATACCGGAGTCCACTAACTCCTCCATGGACAAGGCCCTAACCACCTTAAGGTTATATGTCAGAATCCTGACTTTCTTGTAGCCCTTATTTTAAAAAAAGAGAATTCCATCAATAACACCCCAAAGTTCTGCCTGAAAAGGCTAACATTTGCCCAAATAATGATTAAAGCTGAAAATCCAATTGCCAGCCTAATCACGAACCACTCCACTCGCAAATGCATTTCCAGAAGCTCTAGCCACTGCTCTATAAGAAAATAAATAGATCCAATTGTCTTCATAATGGGAGTGAATTTTCGAATTGGGTGAGTTAGGCTTGGCTTCATTTAGAAAAGGTTCAAACTGTTGGGCCCAATTGAGAGAGACTTTTACAATTTCATAAGCAGTCTAATTAATGTTTTGGAAGATGAAAAGATTTCTGTTTTTCCAAATTCTCTAAGCAATTAAACCAAATAAGCATGACCAAGTAATTCCTTTATCCTGCATCTTAAAATGACAACAAAGGTTAGTGGAAAACCAATTTTGAAGGGAATCAGAAAAAAAAATTGGATTGCTTCTCAGGAGGGACTACAAGCATCCATGCTTCCTTAGCCATTGAACTATCTCAGAGAACATGTATAATGTCCTCAATATCATGACCACATAATAAGCACACATTGTTTTACCCAATTCCTCTCCTAGCACGTTTTGAATTAGTAAGAAGCCTCTGTTTGACCACAAGCCATAGAAAAAGACGGACTCTCTGTGGTCCTTGATATTTCCAAACAGGCTTCCAAATATCATCTTTAAGACTCCAAGAATCTTCTTTTAAAGCTCAAAAAGCACTACGGATAGAAAAAGACCCTGAACCATATCGATCCCAAATGATCCTATCCTCACCACTAGTAGAATGAGGAGGAAGGATACTTACTATATGCTTTATCACGTCACCAAGTAGCCAAATATGAAGCAAATCAACGTTCCAAGAACCATCAAGAAGAACCCAATCCCTCAAAGTGCTCTCTAAATCTAGGCTTACATGTGCTGGGACATAAGAAAAAAGAGGTCCAACTTCCAGTACCCAAGAATCTTTCCAACCACGAATTGTAAAGCCATCACCTACAGACCACATGAGATTCTTCCAAAAAAGAGGCCACACCTTAGAAAAAGAACGCCAAAGATGAGAGCATTGATTTCTGTGAATATAACTTGGAAGTTGATTCTTCCAGCAATATAAGTTAAACCGTTATAAGTTAATAACCAAGGGAATTTTTTTTTAACTTATTGATGTATATGTTAAAATAAAACGGTTTTTTCATATTTAATCGATAAAGTACTAGTTGCTTTATTCAAAATAATTAATAGAACATAAGAGCATTAATCTAGATTCGACCGTTGTGGAAGACGACAAATAACAGATAATTATATAAATATTTTAATAAATTCATTTAAGATACTTCCACCAAAACCTTAATTTAGTCGAAATCCCTTTTTCTTGATTATGTTTTTTTTATTTGTTTTCATAGTATCTAATTTGACATGATCAAAATCCTAATTAAGATCAAGATTATAAAGTCAACTAAGTCAAGAGGGTTTATGTTAACTTTTTCATGCATATATGTTAAGATAAAGGTTTTTTTATTCACATTTGATAAAAAGGAAGTAGTGGTTTTATTCAATAATTGGTAGAACATAAGAACATTAATTAAGATCCAATCATTGTGAAAAATATTTTTCTCAAGAAGTAGTGGTTTTTTTATTCACCCTTTCACTTTGGTCAAACACCATCTGTTGAGATTTAACTTTTCTCTAGAAGGAAGATCTTCGATTAAATTTGGCCATTCTTGTGAAGATCTGACTTCCAAACATAACATATCCATTAAGCTTGGCTATGACTTTATGAGCTTCCGCAAACTTGGGAAACCTTATAGAGTAAAAACATTGTCCTATCATACTACGTCTCCTTGGAATAAAAACATTTATAACATGACCGTGATAACAAAAAATTTTCCATAACCCTTTCCAATGGAGGTTTTTTGGTAATCTTTCCATGATAATTGTTGAACACCCTTTAGCCCCTCCACGAAATCGAAACACCATCTCGAAAGAATCTCAATTGCCACATATAAAATAAGGTTTTTTTTTTTTTTCCACATTGGATTAGAAAAGTACTAATTTCTTTAATCAAAATAATTAATAGAACATAAGAACATCAACCAAGGTCCGATCATTTTTTTTTGTCAAAACCAGGGTATCCACCGCCAATAGTGGTGACTAATATTCTCACCACAGGTGCTCTTCAAAGAGGTAAATGACTGGCCAGGAAATGCACTCCATTCCCATGGGCGGGGATCAAACCCCCGACCTTATGGTCATGGAGGATCCAATCGTTTTGAAAAACAACAAAAAATAGATGCATTTATATTAATTTTTGAAGTATAAATTCATTTAATGTAATTTGATCGAAATCTTAATTTAGATCAAATTCTTTCTTTACCGATTATATTTCTTTATTTGTTTCCATAGTATTGATTTGACTCGATCAAAGCCCTAATTAGGATGAACATTAAAAGGTTAAAATTCAATTAAACTTATTGATATATATGTGTTACAATAAAAGGATTTGTATTAACATTCGATTGGAAAAATACTAGTTGATTTATTCAAAATAATTAATAGAACACAAGAACATTAACCAAGGTTCGATCATCCTGAAAAACAACAAAAAATATATACAATTTTATTAAAATTTGAAGTATAATTTCATTTAATGTAATTTGATTGAAACCGTAATTGAGATGAAATTCTTTTTTTTCGATTTTATTTTTTATTTCTCTTCATAGTATAGTATGTATTTGGTTTGACTCAATCAAAACCCTACGTAAAATTGACATAAATATGTTAAAATAAAATGAGGAAGGAATGCACATAGTATGGTTTTATGGGAAAATGGGAAGAAGAACCCTTTTGTTTTTTAACTGTGGTCATCAATCATCATATTACGATACAATTTTCTAATAACAAGAAAACGAATTATTCAACTAACATTTTGTAGCAAGAATCGAAAGTACAAACATGCTATCCATCCTTAACTGGTGGAGGACCAAAGAGGGAGCTGTATGGAAAATTTGGGCGCCAACCGGGAAATCCTTCATCATTCCAGCCAACATGTGAGCAACATAATTCACCTCCTTTGAAATCTGCTCAAAAGCAACTCTCCATTCCCGACTACATAACGGTTGAATTCTTAGAACCAAATCTGCATGTAAATACCCTCTCAAACCACCATCGATACTTTTAATAGTAAGTTCGCAATCCGTTTCAACATCTCTCCATTTAGCATCCAACGCAATGATAAGACTATCATAAATTACCCATACCTCTGCTTATTCAACACTATACATGCTGATATTTCTACCTATCCTACACAGCCAATTATTGTACTCATCCCTCGGCACTACTGCCGAGGCGACCAAACCTGAAAGTAGACTACAAGCTCCATCGATATTCAATTTAATGAATCCCGAAGGAGGTGGAATCCACATTCGATCCCTATTGTAGGATAATTATATAAATATATGCTTAAATTATATATGCAACTCTATTAATTGTATTTGAAAATTTAAAAAAAATACTAATCATTACAAATATCATAAAAGGAAGGTTGGTGAGAAAAAAAGGAAAGAAAAAAATGCATTAAAAAACAAATCTGATAATTTTAAATACAATATAGTTATAAAACAATACAAAAAATTTATAAAATATATAAATACAGAATAAATTTACAAATAATTATGTTTTTTTCAGTGAAGACTAAGGAGGGTCTAGAATTTCAAACACGTGAGGAAAACATGGTTCGTAGTTTGGTTTTCTTTTGGTTGGGGTTGCAATTCTTAAACAACAACTCCCTTCTATAGAAGTTGTAGGCCCCACCTTTTACTTCCTTTTTTTTTCTTGTTAAAAATAATTAAAAAAATTATAATTTTAAATATTTTTTCCTTCAGCTATAAATTCACTTCTCTTTCACCCATTTTTTTTATAAGCTCTCACTCTCTCTCACTTTTAAGTGAATATGAACTATAGCTAGTGAAAGAGAGAATTTGAAGCAAATTGAGCTTTTGTTTTGTTAATTTGATCCCCGAATAGCTAAAAGCTTCAGCCCCTTTGTTATCCAATTTGTAAGCCTTTTTTTCGTTTCTTTTATGATGGTTTGTGGATTCATTTTTAACTTTCTCATTTCCATTGTTAAAGCTTATGGTTTCTTTTTCTTTTTTCTTTTTGTTTTTTTATGGAATTTCTCTTTAAGAGCAACATCTACTCTGAAATGAGAGAAAACCCTCTTTTTATTATTTGAAATGTATTGATTTTAGTGAAGATAATAATTTATCTTGGTTACATTTTGGAGCTAAATTTAGATTTAATTTTCACTATTGATTGTTAAAAGATGTGGCATGTGATTGCCTCTTGGTGAATTTTCTTTTTTAACTTTATATGTTTCATAGAAGTGAAATAAAAAAGATAACATTATTTAGATAATTATCATTTCTCATTAATGCTATAGATTTTAATTTTCAAGTTATTTCTTCTTCGTAAAGAGGATCAAGTTGTAACTTTTATCAGATTGTTTGATTCTTAATTCTTTGTTTTGATTACTAGACTATTTTTGTCATGAGTGTTGCTTCTGATGATAAGTATTATTTTGTTTTTTTTTTGTGATATTTTTTTTGCTTTGTTTGGGTTGATAGAAGTGTGCTATTCATTTTCTTCTAAATTGAATTCTTTTTTTTTTTGAGATTAACATGAATAGTGTATTTCAGCTCCCTACAATTGATTTCTGCAGGGACTTTATAATAATTTTTTGTTGAATTTTAAGGAATTCTATGATATATGAATTGGTGCATTTCCTATTTAAACCAGTCTCTCTCTCTCTCTCTATATATATATATTTATATATTTATATTTCATGTAGTGACTGATCAATTTTACATATTATTATCATGAAGAACAAAAGGGAAGGTTTCTGGTGCTCTCACAAAGCTAGAACTAGTAAGAAGGCAAAAGATCTTATGGCGAAAAGGGGTGTCAAAGTACTCAAAGGTGACGAGAAGAAGGAAAAAAGGGAGGATATGTGGCTTGCCCAAATTGGCCAAAAAGAAAACCACCGCTATGCTTGGGACAATTCAGAATCAAGTTTATTGATCCACCAGCTTGGGCGAGACATCTCGATTAACTGTCTCCTCCGTTGCTCAAGGTCTGATTATGGCATCATTGCAACTTTGAATACAGGTTTCCACTCTCTTATACGGAGTGGTGAACTGTACAAGTTGAGGCGACAAATGGGAATTGTTGAACATTGGGTTTACTTCTCCTGCAACCTTTTGGAGTGGGAGGCTTTTGATCCAATCCATCGTCGATGGATGCATATGCCTAAAATGCAGGCCGATGAATGTTTCATGTGTTCTAGTAAGGAGTCATTGGCTGTTGGGACCGAACTTCTAGTTTTTGGAAAAGAAATAATGTACCCTATTGTCTATAAATATAGCATTTTGACGCACACATGGACAGCTGGGATGAGGATGCATACACCCAGGTGCTTGTTTGCATCTGCTAGTTTGGGTGAAATCGGAATTATAGCTGGTGGTTGTGATCTACGTGGAAATATTTTGAGCTCAGCAGAGCTTTATAATTCTGAAACTGGCACGTGGGAGACCATTCCAAGCATGGATAAGGCCAGAAGAATGTGTTCTGCGGTGTTCATGGAGGGGAAGTTTTATGTTATTGGTGGCATTGGGGTTGAGAGTTTGAAGACAATAACTTCCGGAGAGGTGTATGATTTGAAGACCCAGACTTGGAGTGAGATACCTAACATGTACCCTGTACCAAACGAGGGGGTTGGACCAACAGAAGAACCTTTTGCAGCTGAGGGACCTCTTCTAGTGGCAGTTGTGAATGATGTGTTGTATTTAGCTGATCATGTACTGAAGCAAGTGAAGAAATATGACAAGGAGAAGAACTTGTGGGTAACGATAGGGCCATTCCCTGAGCGTACAGCCTCAATGTATGGGTGGGGGATAGCATTTAGGGCATGTGGGGATCAACTAATGATTATTGGAGGACCTAGGGTTTTAGGTGCAGGGTTTGTTGAGATCAACTCTTGGGTCCCAAAGGAAGGTCCACTAGAATGGAACTTGGTCTGCAGAAAGCCCTCTAGTAGTTTTGTGTATAACTGTGCCATCATGGGATGCTAACATGTGCATCTAGTTTCAGTGGCACCATGTTGTTGCATAATGTCTTTTTCTGCTACAACCCACAGACACAGTCATAAGAGGAGGCTTGAAGATTTGGGCCCTTCTTAGTTTTATTATGTTTTATAACTTTCCTTCCATTTTCTTTCTTGTTCCTTTTGTTGGGTGGTTGCCATCGGGGTTTGTTAAAGTTTGTGTTATGTAGCACAAAGCATAGTTCCATAACCAAGTCCAATTATGTTTTAGACTATTTTCAATTATAAGCAAGTTTCTTTCGAGCAAAAATCAGTCTGGATCAATTATTGAAGACATTGACATATTTATAACAATTTACCCATCCATACTCTTTTCCTCCAGGGAAAGAAAAAGATAGAAATGATGTATGATCATGAAAAGTTTAATCCTTTCCTCTAGTGAGAGGAAGCAGTAGTGGGAGGGAGAAGATGGAGAGAGAGGGGCGGAGGGGAGGAAAGGGATTTTTTTGTTCATTTAATATTAACTTCAACTTTGGGTATACATAATTTTTTATGAATGCATGAAGCTTAATTTTAAGGAAAGTTAATTTAAAGTAACATGGATTCATTTGAACTTAGTCATTGAAGTATATGCTAAACAATTTGATATTTATTTTTGAAGTATGAGTTGAACCCAAAATCGAGTTTGAATGTATTTCTTTTTCTATCGACTATATCTTTTTCTTTTTTAAATAGTATGTATTTTTTAAAGAAAAATATTATTTTTAATAGGAATCATGAATAATAATAATCAAAGACATGATACCTAGTATAAATTATAAATAAATTGTTACAAACTAACACAAATGCCTTTTTTACTGAATAATTTCAAAAAAAGAGAAGGACAATTTGACAGAAACTACATCAGTGGAATAATTGCATCAATTTGATCAAATTATTGAAATTTACACCCTAACCTTGTCATCATCAAATGAACTTGATGATGAACACCGATCAACCAAGAAAAACTTCCAAAAGGCACACCATATCAGAAATGCACAAAAGGCCAGGTCTCAGATGGCCTATCCTCATCCTCATCATCTTGGATCTATCATCATCATAATGATCTATCATGATAAAGAATTTCAAGAACAAGTCTTAAAAGATCTGGCAACACCCTTATATTGACAAACTTCACATATAAGTCAGAACATGACTTAAAATAGAAAGTCAAAATACAACCACATATGTTTTAAAAGAAAACAGAGTGGACAAAACAAAAACCACAAAAGAATGTGGACAAAATAAAACTGCAAAGTGTGAAAACTGCGATAATATGGATTGAAATTAAAAATAAAATAGAACTACAAAAGATATTGAAGAAACCGCGATCAACAACCAACCCAAAAGCCAACGCCACCGATGAAGCAAAGATTTAACTTGAAAAAGTTGAGCGGCTAAGGCTTTTCTATGAAAAGAATAGAGAAAGAGGAGAAGGGGAAATATTTGCCATTAGTTTTAAATAGTATGTATTTAAATTGACTCGATTAAAACTTTCATTATGATTGACGTTAAACTGTTATAAGTTAATAAAGTTAAGGGAATTTATTTTAACTTATTGACAAATATGTTAAAATAAAACGGTTTTTTCGTATTTAATCAATAAAGTTCTAGTTGCTTTATTCAAAATAATTAATAGAACATAAGAACATTAATCTAGATTCAATCATTGTGGAAGATGACAAATAATAGATATAATTATATCAATTTTTTAATAAAGTCATTTAATATACTTCCACGAAGACCTTAATTTAGTCGAAATCCCTTTTTGTCAATTATGTTTTCTTTATTTGTTTTCATAGTATCTAATTTGGCATGATCAAAACCCTAATTAAGATCAAGATTATAATGTCAGCCAAGTCAAGAGGGTTTATGCTAACTTCTTCTTGCATACACGTTAAGATAAAGGTTTTTTTTATTCACATTTGATAAAAAAGAAGTAGTTGTTTTATTCAATAATTGATAGAACATAATAACATTAATCAATATCCAATCATTGTGAAAAGTATTTTCCTCTAAATGCATTGAGTAAGACCACCATATCTTACTCCACCAACACAATCTAACCTTATAGATGTCAAATAACTAATGAATGTCGAGATGTTTACCATTAAAGCAGGGGTGAAGCTAAAAACTTTTTATTGGAAGGTGAAGATTGAATTTGGGGGGGGAGGGGGATTTGTACCATTTAATTAATTATCAAGTTCACAAATTTTGAAGATTAAAAGAGAAATTTTACAAAGCCAAGGGGGGCTAAGGACCTTGCTTGCCCCCTTGGTGCCACCATTGCATTAAAGACAATCTCATTTTTATAGATCCAAATAGACTAAGAAATGAAATAACAAAGAAAGACACTTTTCAAATATGCCTAGCTCATTGGAAAGGAAAATTTTGTAGTCAACTTTGAAAAAAAAGATGGTTGGGTTCTTGGGAAAGACCAAATGAATACTCCAAATAGCGCAACACTTTTGCAATAACCTCCATGAAACATCACACTCAAAAAACAAGTGATCAAACGAATCTGAACTTGCATGATAGAAAGTGCAAGTCGTAGAATCAAAGAAGAATAACCCCTCTTAGCTAGCCCATATTTTGTAGGATGCCTACCATAAAGTAATCGTCATACAAACATTTCCACCTTAAGATGAGTCAATTGAGAGTTTGTTTCCACCAGTTATTCTTGCAACATGATCCGAGCTACTAAATGCTACATTCGTTTCCGGAACAACCACACTGAATCAGACAACACAATCATTTATACATGAAATCAAGAGTTTATCATATTCAAAATTATGTTAAACGATCGATTTTGAATTTTAATCGAGCTTACAAAAGCTCTTTAAACAATTTGAGTATGAAACATGACCAATTTGCAAAGTTCACACAAGACTCTATTGGCATGCCAATCATATCCTAACATTTAATAAGTTCGCACGGGCATCTTTAACACATGTAAATATTTCTGTTCAATTTGGTCCAATTCTAGCCTTTTAAACCAATTCCAACTAAACACATGTATAATTACAAATCAAATGTACAAAAACCTATATAAACAAATACCAGATGAACTTATCTGATTAACAACAGACAAATTGAATCTTCAGGGACTAATCGACAATTTTGGCTTTTCCTCGATTATCTCCGGTTTGATCCTAATCTTGATCTATACAATTATTCCATTCAACCACATACAAAAGCTTACAAACACCCTCTAATACTATGAACCTGAAGCTCCAAAAGAGACTTCTCTTGACCAAAGTCTTTACTTTTCTTAAAGGCATTTCCATTCTTCTCAGTTTTACTATTCTTCATCCGTCTTTGTTCCTTTTTAGTACCTTTCTTGCTTCTATTGTTTTCCACCTTGTTCATCCTTTGACCTTGGTCAAACCCCATTTGTTGAGATTTAAATTTTCTCCAGAAGGAAGATCTTTGATTAAATCTGGCCATTCTTGTGAAGATCTGACTTCCAAACATAACATATCCATTAAGCTTGGCTATGGCTTTATGAGCTTCTGCAAACTTGGGAAACCTTATAGAGCCAAAACATTGTCCCCTCATACTACGTCTCCTTGGAATAAAAGCATTTATAACATGACCGTGATAACAAAAAAAATTTCATAACCCTTTCCCATGGAGTTTTTTTGGTAATCTTTCCATGATAATTGTTGAACACCCTTTAGCCCCTCCACAAAATTGAAACACCATCTCGAAAGAATCTCAATTGCCACATATAAAATAAGGTTTTTTTTTCCGCATTGGATTAGAAAAGTACTAATTTATTTAATCAAAATAATTAATAGAACATAAGAACATCAACCAAGGTCCGATCATTTTTTTTGTCGAAACCAGGGTATCCACTGCCAAAAGTGGTGACTAATACTCTAACCACAGGTGCTCTTCAAATAGGTAAACGACTGACCAGGAAATGTACTCCATTCCCATGGACGGGGATCAAACCCCCGACCTTATGGTCATAGAGGATTCGATCGTTTTGAAAAACAACAAAAAATAGATACATTTATATTAATTTTTGAAGTATAAATTCATTTAATGTGATTTGACCCAAATCTTAATTTAGATCAATTTATTTCTTTACCAATTATATTTCTTTATTTGTTTTCATGGTATTGATTTGACCCGATCAAAGCCCAAATTAGGATGAACAATAAAAGATTAAAATTCAGTTAAACTTATTGACATATATGTGTTAAAATAAAAGTATTTTTATTCACATCCGATCGGAAAAGTACTAGTTGATTTATTCAAAATAATTAATAGAACATTAATCAAGGTTCGATCATTCTGAAAAAAAATGTCTACAATTATGTTAAACTTTGAAGTACAAGTTCATTTAATGTGATTCGATCGAAACCATAATTTAGATGAAATTCTTTTTTTTTTATTTGGTTTGACTCAATCAAAACCCTATGTAAAATTGACATAAATATGTTAAAATAAAATGAGGAAGGAATGCACATACTAAGGTTTTATGGCCAAATTGGAACAAGAACCCTTTTTTTTTTTTTTTATCTATGATCATCAATCATCATATTACAGTACATTTTTTTGGAAACAAAAAAAGGGATTATTCAACTAACAGTTTGTGGCAGGAATCATGCTATCCATCCTAAACTGGTGAAGGACCAAAGAGGGATCTGTATGGAAAATTTGGGTGCCAACCAGGAAATCCTTCATCATTTCAGCCAACAAGGGAGCGACATAATTCACCTCCCTTAGAATTTGCTCAAAACCAATTCTCCATTCACGACTACATAACTCCTGAATTCTTAGAACCAAATCCCTATGTAAATACCCTCTCAAACCACCATTGATACTTTTAATAGCAAGTGCGCAATCCGTTTCAACATCTCTTCATTTAGCATCCCGTGCCATAATAACACCATCATAAATTACCCATACATCCACTTACTCAACACTATACCTGTCGATATTTCTACCTATCCCACACACCCCAATTATTGTACTCATCTCTCGCCACTACTGTCGAGGCGACTAAACTTGAAACCGGACTACAAGCACCATCGATATTGAAATTAATGAATCTCGAAGAAGGTGGAACCCATATTCAATCCCCATTGTAAGATAATTATATAAATATATGCTTAAAGTATATATGCAACTCTATTAATTGTGTTTGTAAATTTAAAAAAAAATACTAATTCATTATAAATATCATAAAATGAAGGTTGGTTAGAAAAATAGAAAATAAATCTGATACTTTTAAATACAAAATAATTATAAAACAATACAAAAAATTTATAAAAAATATAAATACAGACCAAAATATACAAATAATTATATTTTTTAGTAAAGACTAAGGAGGGTCTGGAATTTCAAACACGTGAGGAAAACATGGTTCGTAGTTTGGTTTTCCTTTGGTTGGGACAGCAATTCTTAAATAGCAACTCCCTTCTATAGAAGTTGTAAGCCACACCTTTTCCTTTTTTTTTCTTGTTAAAAAAAATTTAAAAAATTACAATTTTAAATATTATTTCCTTCAACTATAAATTCACTTCTCTTTCACCCATTTTTTTTTATAAGCTCTTCCACTCTTTCTCACTCTCTAAGTGAATATAAACTATAGCTAGAGAAAGAGAGAATTTGAAGCAAATTGAGCTTCTGTATTATTAATTTGATCCCCGAATAGCTAAAAGCTTTAGCTCCTTTGTTACCCATTTTGTAAGCCTTTTTTTTTTTCAACTTTCTGGATGCTAGCATAATAATCCCAATGAGAAGGAGACTTGTCACCTCAACAACTCAGTTATTATTAAGTAAATAATAGATAAATGATTAAAAGAGAATAAGAAAAATATGAAAATCAAATTGAAACTTTTAAAAATATATAAAAATTCTGAAAATTTTAACAAATCAAAATTAAAATAAATTAAAACTTTAGAAAATATAAAAAATAATATTTTCTTAAAATTATATTTCTTAAATGATAGTATGGAGCTACAGTGTTTGTAATTGAAATTATCTTATTCTAAAATTTACCTAATTCAAGTTTAATTTATCTAATTTTCTTATTCTGAAGATGAATTATAAAATTTTGGTATACTAATTTATAATTTCATAAATTTTGTAAAATAAATTTATCATTTTGGGTTAAAGCCATTACTTACGAATTACCCATTACGATTATAATTATTTATGTATGTAATAAATATACATAAAATGGTGATATAAAAATCAAATAAAAATAAAAATTTTGATACGTGTAATTCAGCCCGTGTGTGAACAGAGAGCTGAAATGGTAGGAACAATGAATTCTCCATATTTGGAGATTGGTTAGAGCAAGATTTTTGAAGCTTTCTGAGGGAATCTCACATAAATGAGAAAGGGAAAAAGATAGTAAAGAAATGAATGTCTATCCAAATAAAAAGAGAGAGAAAGGGAAACTTCTTGTAAATATATTAACCAATGGTTAGACGAAGTATATATGGTAATTAACGTTTTTTTATATTTTAAAATTTATTTAAAAACAAATACATAAAAATCTCTTAAATTGGTAAGTAATCTTAAGAGAATTCATGTTTTTATTAAACACAAAAAGACAAAAAGCCAGAGGAAAAAAATCCAAATTTGAACACATTCGTATTGCCTATGCCATTTCAAGAGAATGGGTCCCACCATTTTGATGGTTTTTTCCCCTCACACGGTATTACTCAAAAGATTTTCACTTTTAGAAAACAATAACAAATTATTGTTTTTAATTAAAAAAATTATCATTATCTCATTTGTTTAGTTTAATTTTAAAATATTTTAAAATTTAATTAAATACTGATGTGTTATATACGTGGTAATCTACATGTATGTTATGTAATAAAATTAACAAACACTAATTTTTCCATCTAATTTTAGACGATTTAACAAAAAAACACGAGTTCAATGATTAAAAGAGACAAAAAATTAAATAGAGGGTTAAATTGTAATTTTTATAAAGTTTTGAAGGCCAAAAAAATTATTATGCCTATGCAAAACATAATCATCCATCAAAATTAAGGTTATAAAATGTACAAGGCAAGTCCTTGTTTTGACTAAATAATTGTTATGTTAGCTCAATCAAAAAGGCACATTTCTAATTTTTAACTGAAAATATTAACTTCAACTTTGGGTATATATAAATTTTTATGAATTCATGAAGTTGAATTTTAAGGAAAGCTAATTTAAAGTAACATGGATTCATTTGAACATGGATTCATATGATACATAGTATAAATTATAAATAAATCGCTACAAAAGTAACTACAACAATGGAATAATGGCATCAACTTTATTAAATTATTGAAATTTACACCCTAACCTTATCATCATCAAATCAGCTTGATGATGAACACCTATCAATCAAGAAAAACTTCTAAAAGACACACCATATCAGAAATGCACAAAAGGCCAGGTCTCAGATGACCTATCATCATCCTCGTCATCTTGGATCTATCATCATCACTATGATCTATCATGATAAAGCCTTTCGAGAACAAATCTTAAAAGATCTGGCAACACCCTTATATTGACAAACTTCACATACGCTATAACATGACTTAAAATAGAAAGTAAAAATACAACCACATCTGTTTTCAAATAGAACAAAGTGGACAAAACAAAAATCGCAAAAAATTGTAAACAAAATAAAACTACGATAATGTGGACTGAAATTAAAAACAAATAGAACTACAAAAGATATTGAAGAAACCGCGACCAACAACCAACCCAAAAGCCAACGTCGCCGATGAAACAAAGATTTAACTTACTATACGTTTTATCACGTCATCAGGCAGCCAAATATGAAGCAAATCAACGTTCCAAGAACCATAAAAAAGAACCCAATCCCTCAAAGTGCTCTCCAAATCTAGGCTTGCATGCGCTGGGACATAAGAGAAAAGAGGACCAACTTTCGGTACACAAGAATCTTTCCAACCAGGAATTGTAGAGCCATCACCTACAGACCACAGAAGATTCTCACAAAAAAAGGGCCACACCTTAGAAAGGGAACGCCAAAGATGAGAGCATTGATTTCAGTGAATATAAGTTGGAAGCTGATTCTTCCAGCCATATAAGTAAAACCGTTATAAGTTAATAAAGTCAAGGGAATTTATTTTAACTTATTGACGTATATGTTAAAATAAAACGGTTTTTTCATATTTGATCGATAAAGTACTAGTTGCTTTATTCAAAATAATTAATAGAACATAAGAACATTAATCTAGATTCGATCGTTGTGGAAGACGACAAATAATAGATATATTTATATCATTTTTTCAATAAATTCATTTAATATACTTCCACCAAAACCTTAATTTAGTCGAAATCCCTTTTTATCGATTATGTTTTTTTCACTTGTTTTCATAGTATCTAATTTGACACGATCAAAACCCTAATTAAGATCAAGATTATAAAGTCAACCAAGTCAAGAGGGTTTTTGTTAACTTTTTCATGCATATACGTTAAGATAAAAGGTTTTTTTACTTTCACATTTGATAAAAGAGAAGTAGTGGTTTTATTTAATAATTGATAGAACATAAGAACATTAATTAAGATCCGATCATTGTGAAAAATATTTTCCTCTAAAAGCGTTGAATAAGACCACCTTGTCTTACTCCAACACAATCTAATCTTACAGATGTCAAACAACTAATGAATGTCAAGACGTTTACCATTAAAGCAGGGGTGAAAATAAAAACTTTTTATTGGAAGGCGGAGATTGAAATTTTTTTGGGGGGGATCTTTACCATTTAATTAATTGTCAACTTCACAAATTTAGAGGATCAAAAGAGAAATTTTACCAAACCAAAGGGCGCCAAGGACCTTGCCTGCCCCATTGGTGCCACTATTGCATTAAAGACAATCTCGTTTTGATAAATCCAAATAGACTATGAAATAACAATGAAAGACATTTTCCAAATATGCTTAGTTTGTTGGAAATGAAAATTTTGTAGCCAACTTTGAAAAAAAAGATAGTTGGGTCCTTTGGAAAGACCAAATGAATACTCCAAATAGGGCAACACGTTTGCAATAACCTCCATGAAACATCACACTCAATAAACAAGTGATCAATCGAATATGAACTTGCATGATAGAAAGTGCACCCTTTCTTGCTTCTATCATTTTCCACCTTGTTCACCCTTTGACCTTGGTCAAACCCCTTATCTTGAGATTTAAATTTTCTCTAAAAAGAAGATCTTCGGTTATATTTGGCCATTCTTGTGAAAACCTGACTTCCAAACACAACATATCCATTAAGCTAGGCGATGGCTCTACGAGCTTCCGCAAACTTGGGAAACCTTACAAAGCCAAAACATTGTCCTCACATACTACATTTCCTTGGAGTAAAAGCATTTATAACATTACCATGATAACCAAAAATTTTCCATAACCCTTTCCAAAAAGTTTTTTTTTTTTTTTGGTAATCTCTCCATGAAAATTGTTGAACACCCTTTAATCCCTCTAGAAAACTGAAACACCATCTCAAAATAATCTCAATTGCCACATATAAAGTAAGGTTTTTTTTTCACATTAGATTAGAAAAGTATTAATTTCTTTAATCAAAATAATTAATAAACATAAGAACATGAACCAAGGTCCGATAATATTTTTTGTCCAAACCAGGGTATCCACTACCAATCGTGGTGACTAATACTCTCACCACATGTGCTCTCCAAAGAGGTAAACGACTGGCCAGGAAATGTACTCCATTCCCATGGACGGGGATCAAACTCCTGACCTCATGGTCATGGAGGATCCGATTGTCTTGAAAAAAAACAAAAATAGATACATTAATATTAATTTTTGAAGTATAAATTCATTTAATGTGTGATGGACTCGAAACTAACTAATATTTCGACAAAGGCAAGCGCACCTATCAAACAGTATTATAGCTGTGATGAATCCGGAATATCGTATCCTCAAGGACTAAAATTACTATTAATAACTATATTTTTATTATCTAGCCTAATAACTAATGGGATTTATTTTAATCTAAAATTTAACTAACTAATTAACTATGAACGCGACAGAGAGTGAAGAAAGTAATCGAATAAACCAATGAATAAAGACAATACCCAAGGAAGAATCCACCTAAACTTCACTTATTATTCTGACTCACTTGCCTTGATCTGTATAAATCCCTAAATTGTGCTAATATCTCTTTCGAGACTAAGAATGTAACAGCCCAGTTTAGACCCTAGTTGAAACAATAGTTTCTGAACCACAAATTCGAGTCAGTAAAATATTTTAATATTATTTTCTGTGCCTTTGATATGTGACTAAGCATGTGTGAAAACTTTGTATGAAAATTTGATCATTTGTGTGTTTAATTTGAGAAAAGGGTTAAATTGCATTAAATGCAAAATTAGCATGCTATTTGTTAAGGCACCTATGTGTTGTGGCTTTTGAAGGTGGAGGCCTTATGAGGCAAATAGACCGCTATTAAGATAGTGGATGGATAAAGGTCAAATATGCCCTTGATGTATATATGTGTTTCTTTTAGTAAATGAAATGATATTTTAGTAAATGGGTTAATAACATGATTTTTTTTAATGAAACTAAAAGTATGAAATTAGCTAAGGCCATCATCTTCTTGCCGAAAATCAAAAGAAAATAAAGGTCTAAAAGCTTTCACACATTCGGCACTTGCAAGCTCAAATTAAGGTATGTTTTGACTTTGGATTTTGCTGATTTTTATGTTTTTGAGATTGTTGCTTAGTCTACTATGAAGCCCATTTTGTAATTTGAAGAATTAATGATGTTGTGAGATGTGTCATTGATAAAATGGTGAGCTTTGTGATGATTTTAGGTGTTAAATGAAATATATGTGTTAAATGAAATATATGTGTTAAATGAACATGCTTTGTTCTTGGATTTTTGATGAATTTAGCTAAATAGGGCTAAATTATGAAAATAACAACTTGAGGGACTAAATTGTAAATTTGATGAAATGTTTGATCTTGTATGAGATATATGGGCATTTGGCTAAGCATGGCTATATGATGATTTTGTATATTTAATGTTTTGAGAAAAATGGACTAAATTGATAAAATGTGCAAATATGAGGGCTAAGTTGCAAATAGCCCTAAATGTGTGTTTTTGGATTGAAATGAATATGTTGGTTGTAATAGCCCAATTTTGACCCTAATCGGAATAATGGTTTCAGGACCACAAATCTGAGTCATTAAAAAATTTTAATATTATTTTCTGTGTCCATGATGTGTGATTAAGCATGTGTGAAATTTTTGTGAATTAATTTTTCTGTTAGTATGCTTAATTTGAGTAAAGGACTAAATTACGTAAATCTTAAAAGTGGCTTTCTATTTTATTAATGGCTAAACTGAGATGTCTTCTTATTGGGAAGACCTTATGTGGCAATTTAGCCACTATTTTAGATAGTGGACGACAATAAGTAATGGATATGTATATATATGCTTTTTATATATATAAAAAGTTTTATAAGTTAAAAGTTTATATTATATTATAAGTTATTAATTAAAGTAAAAAGAAACATGGTTTTTCATCATTCTTATTCATCCATCACCGAATAAGAAAAAGAAAAAGAAAAAGAAAGAACAAAGGTTCAAGGGTTTCGGCCATTCCAAGCTCAAATTAAGGTATATTTGGTTTTAGATTTTGATGATTTTTATGTTTTTGAGATCGTTGCTTAGAAATCTTCAAGACCCATGCTTTAATTTTTGATTTTGATGAATATTTTGAGTTAAGCCATTGAAGATAGCTTGTTGTTTGTGTTGTTTGATGATGAAATATGATATATATATATGTGTGTGTTAGATTAACAAGTTTTGTCTTTGAATTTTTGATGAAATTGAGTATGTTGGCCTAAGTGGCAAAAATAAATTTTTGAGGGACTAAAATGTGAAATAAATGAAATGTATAGACTTGTAAAAGGACTAGGAATATTCGGCCCTTAAGGTGTATAGTCAAATTTTGCGTATTTTGTATTTTGTGCAAATAGGACTAAATTGTAAAAAGTGTGAACTATTAGGGGCAAAATGGTAATTTGCCCTTTTATGTGTTTTTGGATTAAATTGAATGAAAATATGTTTGAATGAGCTTAATTTGAATATGTTTAAATCAAGAACCAAAGAAATCGGACTTGGATCAGGGAAAAGTGAAAATAATTGAATAGCCGATTTTTGTAGTTCAACGATATCCGTGGTAAGTCTTTAAGCAATAAAACATTGTAAATTATGTATGTAACTTAGTAATATGCTGATTTAGAAATTTGTGGAATTTATAATGAATAGCTGAATGTGAATAAACCTAGAATTTAGTATGTTTAAGTTTGTTCGATTGAGATTTGATATTTGAATGTTCGTACAAAGATTATGAAGTGTATAAAAGGTTCGATATATGAAATATGTGTGTGAGACAGCTTAAAAGTATCGTTATTCGGGCTTTGGGCCTAGCAGGCCTTGTGCTGGTGAACTTAATCAGGCTTTGTGCCTAGCAGGCTTATTGCCGGTGATTGAATATCAGACCTCGGTCTAGCAGGCCTAGTGCTAGTATGTGATTCAGGCTTATGCCTAGCAGGTTTTATACCGGTGATCTATTTTCAAATTTATATTCATAAGACCTCATAATTATGTGGTCATTGAGCAAGTAAGTTGATAAAATGAGCTTGTATATTTGGCCAAATAGGTATGTGCATATGTGATGTTTTATTAAGCTTGTCTATTCGGCTAAATAGGTATGTGCATATGTGATGTTTCATTGAGCTTGTATATTCGGCCAAATAGGTATGTGCATATGTGATGATTAATTGATCTTGTATATTCGGCCTCTTAAGAATATGTATATAATGATAATGTATCGAAATTATATACTTGACCAATGCCCGCCACGCATGAGGAATCAAGAGATCTTGCAGGTCTTGACTTGGATCTCGGGTGACGGAATAAAGCGGCCGAAGTTTACGACGAGCGATCGTGTCGAAGCTTGGCTCTAGCTGATAGGCTAGCGAAAGAAGCTTGAATCTGACTAAGCGATATGAGGTTTTATTAAATTTGAATCTTTGGGTACAAGTGATGTTATAATGAACTTGTATATTCAGTCATTTATGAAATATATGTATGTGGTACTAGTATGTTCAGTCATGTGTATATATATATATATATATATATAGTATTTGCATATTCGGTCATATGTGGAAATCTAAAGAACTATGCGTATTTAGCCATATAAGTAGGTAATTATGAGATGATATTTTGGATTTTAATCATTCTGCCGAATAGGTGTGTTTGTAAACTTAAGTGAGATATTGATATTTTGGAAATGAAATTGAATAATGTAATGTTAAATGTAATGTTAGCATTCAGCCAAGATGGCTTAATTGTGTTATAGTATCATGTTAATAATACAAATTGAATATTTAAAATGTTTGAATGTTTATTTAAATTGTTTTATTTGCTTAAGGCTTGCTAAGCTATGTTAGCTTACTTTGTGTTATATGTTTCTATTGTTTATAGATTTTGGACTTCAGCTACATGCTCGGGGATCGTTATTGAAGTCATCAACACTATCGTCAATCGTTGGTACTTCTAAAAAGTTTATTTTCGAACTTATGACATGTATAGGCTAATATGTATTTTTGTTCAACTTTGAATATGTAATTATAAGCCATGCGAAAATGGCTTATCTCTTTTGGTTAATCCTAGTTTCTATGCTTTTGATATAATGAATATATTTGATGCTTGAGTTATTTTAATCTGATCATGGCTTATTAAGTGATCTTGGTTGGGTATGTTTTGCTAATAATCTGTCTGAATTTAATTATGGATTATGTTTGTATAGAAAGTAATGAGCACTTCATATGTATGTGATATATACATTTTCAGGTTATGCCTGCTATTAAGAATATGAAATGTGGCCGAATTATTAGGTAAATTACTAAGTATATAATTGATGAAATGGTAGTTAAGTTTGGTATTGAGATAAGGAAGAATATGTGTATCTTTCGGTCATGATTTAGACTTACGTGGGAAGCATGTTTTGTGCTATAAATTAGTTTATGAATTGGAGTTGGATAATGTGAAATGATATGTATAATTTTATTATTATGAATTGATGTGATTCGAATATGAAGTAGTTTATTTAGACTTATGATAGAATGGTTCAATTTGATGTAATAAGTACGTATTTGTAATTGTTGAAAGTTGTGCATTGTAATAAATGTCAGTCATGAGTTGTGCTATGTACCGTAATGCCTCATAACCCTAATTTGGCGACGGATACGGGTTAGGGGTGTTACATTGGTAAATAAAAGGGTTAAATTTGAATATTTATAGATAAAGAACCGAAGAAAATGAACTTAGATCGCGAGAAAGCAAAAGTAGTCGAATAGCCTTATCTGTTTCCGTTAAACTGAACTCGAGGTAAGTCGTTATACAAATAAATGTGTTTGTGTTGAATTATGTATATTCATATGACTATTGATAATGATAAATGCTTACGAGATGTTGTGTACATGAATTCCAAGATAAGATTGACATAGTGACAATGTCCGAGAAGCCCCGTACGAACATAGGAATAGATAGGATTAGCTATGTCATGACATAGGTGTCTGTTATGTATATCGTGTAAGACCACATCTGGGACGTTGGCATCGATATGAGATTTAAGTGTAAGACCATGTCTGGGACATCGGCATCGTATTGATTCATGTAAGACCCTGTCTGGGACAGTGGCATCGACATCTGATTACATGTAAGACCACGTCTGGGACATTGGCATTTTACGACTATTTTGATTATTCTGCATATCCTATTAGATTCTGAACAGTTCAATGGGAAAATCTGAGATACGAATGATTTGGTGATTTGTATATCTGTTTCAGGTACGTTTGGTTTGTACACTAAATATGTATGGAAGGTAAGTAACTATATGAACTTACTAAGATGATTATGTACTATGAATGGATGGAATGATATGTGAATATATGTTCAAATGAGCTATGTGTATATGTGATATTTGAGTTGAAGAATTTGGTATGATGTGGCTAGGCATATGAGCCAATGAATATGAGTTGAATTTGTTATGAGAACTACAAATGACATCTTATCAAATTGAATATGTGTATTATATGTTATGTTTATTTGTATATGGCTTACTAAGCTTTTTAAAGCTTACTTTGTGTGTGTTTTCTCTTTTTTATAGATCGTCATAGCTACTGAAGGCTCGGGACCATCAAGGATCGTCATCACACTACCTAAGCTCATTTTTGGTATCTTTTGGAAATGTATATAGCTAGATATGGCATGTATAGGCTAGTCACTTTGGATTACATTTGAAATGTGTATAACGTAGCCATTAGATGTGGCTTAATAAGTGTTGGTAATATGCATGAGTAAATGTGTTATATATATTGCATAGTTTGGTATGGTTTGATAGCCAACGAACTAAGCAAAGTTATGGTAAGCATATGATTGCATTATGAGTATTTATGTTTGATCAAAAGAATGATTCTATGAAGGGTAGATGTGGTTAAACCATGCTTATGTATATATATGATTTAGTTGTGCAACTTGGCATGGTTAGAAATTAGATTGGATGTAGAGAATGGTTGATCATTTGACATGTCTTTGATTGTTAATTGTGAATAAAATGGAGTAGTATATTGCTTGAAGGTTTAACCCAAGTAAGGGTGGCATTTTGGCCTCGCAGGTGGCCTGTTTTGCCCACACGGTTATGGCACACGGGTGTGCCTAATGGCCGTAGGAATATGATAGTATCTAGCTAAGTGTGCATGGCCTTGGCACACGGACGTGCCTGGAAGCCGTGTGATTAAGTCAGTATATGGCCTAAGAGCACACGGCCATGGTACACGGGCTGCCTAGTGGCCATGTGGAAAAGTCAGTATACATGCCCTGATTTGGCACGGCCAAGACAAATGGGTGTGTCTGGTGTCCGTGGAAGACACATGGTCTGCCACATGGGCGTGTGGCCTTCATAACTTAGAAAAGTTTTAAATTTCTGAGAATTTTCGTATGTGTTCAGTTTGGTCCCGGCCCCACTTTAAAGCATGATTAAGGTCTTGTTGACCTATTTAAGGGACACTTTGATTGCGATTGATGAATGATTGTATGTAATGTATGTAAAAGTTTCTGATCTGTCCGGTAACGCCTTTAACCCTAATCTGGTGACAGATACGGTTTAGGGGTGTTACAAAGAACAACTGACTCTAGGTTGATTAATTGAAATCTCTTTCTAATTAAAACCCCTGTTGTCGCATTAACTCGATCTATGGATTCCCTTATTAGATTTGACTCTAATCTGGCAGATTTATGTTATCCTATTTCTAGGGTTGCAATCAACGTCGTTTAATTATGCTAGATCTACTCCTAAATAAGGACTTTTGCTCCACTGAATAACACATCAAACTTGAATTAATATCCTGAAAATATTAAAGCAAGAGTTAAAGTAACATAATTAAGAACAAGAATAAGAACAAGTATTTTTCATGTAATTTAGATAATTAAATAATAAGATTCATCTAGGTTTCATCCTCCCTAGGTATTTAGGGAGTTTAGTTCATAACATATGAGGAAAACATCTTGGAATTAAGAAAACAACAAGACATAAATAACCCAAAAACTTCTAAAGAACTTGATGGATATCTTCAATCTTGGAGTGAATCCGCTTTCTGAGATGATTCCGACGACTTCCTTCGATAAATTTCTTCGATCTACTCTGTATGCCCCCTTTTGACTTTAGAAGGCTCAGAAACCCTAAAAATTGGGTTTTTCTGCGTTACAGGGAAGTAAGGTGCGAAATCGAAACGAGCTGGCACATGGGCGTGTGCCCAGTCTGTGTGGATCCTGAAAACTCTGATTTTGGCCTATTTTTTGCTCCTTTTGCTCCCAAATGCTCTCCTAAGTATAGAAACATGAATTTAAGGGATTAGGAGCATCAAATTCACTAATTTACATCATAAATCATCCAAAAATATGCCAAGCATGGAATTAAAATATGTTACATTTATGGTTTATCAATGTGATTCGACCGAAATCTTAATTTAGATCAAATTCTTTCTTTACCGATTATATTTCTTTATTTGTTTCCATAGTAATGATTTGACTCGATCAAAGCCCTAATTAGGATGAACATTAAAAGATTAAAATTCAATTATGTGTTAAAATAAAAGTACTTTTATTCACATCAGATCAGAAAAGTACTAGTTGATTTATTCAAAATAATTAATAGAACATGAGAACATTAATCAATGTTCGATCATTCTGAAAAACAATAAAAAATGTATACAATTATTTTAAAATTTGAAGTACAAGTTCATTTAATTTGATTCAATCGAAACCGTAATTTAGATGAAATTCCTTTTTTTTTCGATTTTATTTTTTTATTTGTCTTCATAATATAGTATGCATTTGGTTTGACTCAATCAAAACCCTACGTAAAATTGACATAAATATGTTAAAATAAAATGAGGAAGGAATGCACATACTAGGGTTTTATGGCCAAATGGAAAATCCTTCATCCTTCCAGCTAACCGGGAAATCCTTCATCATTCCAGCCAACAAATGAGTGACATAATTCACCTCCCTTGGAATCTGCTCAAAACCAACTCTCCATTCATGACTACATAACTTCCGAATTCTTAGAACCAAATCTCTATATAAATACCCTCTCAAACTACCATCGATACTTTTAATAGCAAGTGTGCAATCTGTTTCAATATCTCTCCATTTAGCATCCCAGGCCATAATAAGACCGTCATAAATTACCCATACCTCCGCTTACTCAACACTAGACCTGTAGATATTTCTACCTATCCCACACACCCAATTATCGTATTAATCTCTTGCTACTACTGCCGAGGCGACTAAAACAGAAACTGGACTACAAGCACCATTGATATTCAATTTAATGAATCCCGAAAGAGGTGGAACCCACATTCGATCCCTATGGTAGGATAATTATTTAAATATATGCTTAAAGTATATAGGCAACTCTATTAATTGTGTTTGAAAATTTAAAAAAAAAAATACTAATCATTACAAATATCATAAAAGGAAGGTTGGTGAGAAAAAAAAGGAAAGAAAAAAAATACATGCAAAAACAATTCTGATAATTTTAAATACAATATAATTATAAAACAATACGAATATTTTATAAAAAATATAAATACAAAACAAAATATACAAATAATTATATTTTTTAGTGAAGACTAAAGAGGGTCTAGAATTTCGAACACGTGAGGAAAACATAGTTAGTAGTTTGGTTTTCCTTTGATTGGGACCACAATTCTTACACAGCAATCCCTTCCATAGAAGTTGTAGGCCCCAAATTTTCCTTCTTTTTTTTTTCTTGTTAAAAATAATTTTTAAAAAATTACAATTTTAAATATTTAAATTTCTCCCTAGGGTTGCACGGGTCGTCCCAAACGACTATGGGCCTATTGTAGGGTCGGTAAGAGTTAACAAAACCCAAAACTGTATAATCTGTTTGACTGATATTCTATTTTGAGCATGATAGTATATACATGTTATATTTGCATGTAAGCATGTGAGCATGGTTAATCTGTATGTATGAAATTTAATATTCTATAACTGATATTGGGGTTGGGATGATATATATATATGGAGGAAGTGTTCTGAAAGGCATTTATCACCTATATTCTAGCAGTATGGTTGCACTACATCTGTTATGTGTCACATCGGTACAACATGGTGTGTAGGGCTGGGTGGGTGTTTTAAACCCCACATGGTGTGTAGGGATGGTCGGAGATGGTGTGTAGAGGATGGGGGTAAGATATATGATTTCTAATTCTGATCTACATATCTGTATTTGTATTTGAAATAGGCTTAGGTCGAATTTGCATCTGTATCTATAATGGGCTTAGGCTTGAATCTGTATTTGACTGATTCTGTTTTTTGTGTGTATGCTTAATTCTGTGGGGTTACACACTGAGTTTATGTAAACTCACTCCTTTCTGTTTAATTTGTACAGGTAATCCACAAAGTTAGGCGGATCGGTGCGGCAGAGGACTCAACGGTGACCACTCGCTATAAACTGTTATTTTGCTTTATGGTTTAAATTAAGTTTTGGCTTTTAATTTGAGAGCTTGTATTTTTTGGGACTGTATAGACTGTTTTAAACTGTTTGGCTTTGGTTTTGGGTTTTTGGAGTTACTTACTTTTTACCTTGTCGGTTTAACCTAAAAACATGTTTTTCAAAAATAAAAAGATTACAAACTGTTTCCCTAAAACACGACGAAATTCCTAAGCTTCCGCAACCAATGACACGTTTTAAGGCAAGTCGTTTATTGAATAAATGTTTTGAAATAAATAAACGCAACTAAGGGTTATAAACCTAAAGGTTTTTTTCGAGTTCGTTACGTTTTCAAAATCCCTTCCATGTGACATCGCTAGATTCGACCATAATGTCTAGGCAGGGTTTGAGGTGTTACAAAGTCACACGCCTGTGTGCTCGGCCGTGTGAAGCATACTGACTTGATTTCTAATTAAACACCATGGGACATGTAACAGTCCAGTTTATACCCTAGTCAAAATAGTGGTTTCAGGACCACAAATCTGAGTCAAAAAAATATTTTAATATTGTTTTTTGTGTTTGCATTATGTGATTAAGTATGTGTGAAAGTTTCGTGAATTAATTTTACTGTTTGTGTGTTTAATTTGATAAAAGGACTCAATTGCGTAAAATGCAAAGGTTGGCTATTAATGTGTAAGTGCTGAATTTTTATGACTTTTATTATATGGAGTCCTTATGTTGTTATTAAACTTTATGAATTTTTAATGGATAAAAATGCCTCAAGTTTGTGGAATATAAATGAAAATAAAAAGGCTAATTTGGTAATTAGCTAAATGATTAAAGATTAAATAAAATAAAAAGCATGAAATTAGCTATTTTCATCATCTTTGTGCCGAAAATATAGAAGAAAAGAAAAGAGAAAGAACAAGTTCATTCGGCTAGGGTTAAGCTTCATTAAAGGTTAGTTTTTGTTTGGTTTTTGATAATTTCTATGTTTTTGTAATCGTTGTTTCGAATACTTCAAAATCCATGTCTTAATTTTAGAATTTGATGATGATTTTGAAATGTGCCATTGATGAATGTTTGAGCTTTGTGATGTTAGGTGATGAAATATGAAATATATGTGTTAGATTAACATGTTTTGTCTTTGGATTTTAGGTGAATTTGAGTAATTTGAACTAAATTGAGAAAATAATATTTTGAAGGACAAAAGTTTGAAATAAATGAAATGTATGGACTGTATGATCATGATGAAAATTCGGCTAAGCATGGGTACAAGAGAATTTTGTGTATTTTGTGATTTTGTGAAATATGGACTTAAATGTCAAAATATGAAAATGTGAGGGCTAATTTGTAGAATGGCCTGAATGTGTGTTTTTGGATTGAATTGAATGATTTGGTGAATAAATGAGTTAAATTTGAATATGTATAGATCAAGAACCAAAGAAAACGGATTTAGACCGAGGGAAGTCGAAAGTGATCGAGTAGTCGAATCCATTCGTTTATTCCGAATACGAGGTAAGTCTATATACAAATAAATGTACTTGAGTTGATTTATTTATGATCTTATGAAATTGAATTGTGATGAATGACTATAGAAGATGTACATGTGAAATCCGAGAAAGTATCGATAGTATGTCAATGTCTGAAAAGTCCCGTACGAACCTTAGGAATAGTTAGGATACGTATGTCATGATATAGGGTTATGATATGTTATATCGTGTAAGACCATGTCTGGGACGTTGGCGTCAATTTGAGATTTATGTGTAAAACAATGTCTGGGACATTGGCATCGTATTCGATTCGTGTAAGACCCTGTCTGGGAAAGTGGCATCGATATTTGATTTCATGTAAGACCACATCTGGGACGTTGGCATTGTACGAGTATTCCGAGTTATCCAAGTATCCTATTTGATTCCAAATGGTTCAACGGGCAATTCCGAGAAATGAAAGACTATGTGAAATGTATGACCGATTCAGGTACATTTGAAATGTATACTATGATTGAGTATGAAAGGTAAGTATATGTAATTGTGAACAAATAAGATATGTGCATAGATTCTACGAGACAAAATGTGTTATATGTATGATTGTGATATGAGCAGAAGAGATACTTTGAGGTATGAATTGTTAGTAAGCAATAGCTAAACAAATGAGCCAAAGAAGAATTACGAATTTGCAATTGATATATATTAATGATCTTATATTTGATATGATTATAAATGTTATATGTCAAGTTTATTTGTATATGGCTTACTAAGCTTTTGAAAGCTTACTCTGTGTGTGTTTGCATTGTTTTATAGATCGTTAAAGCTATGGAAAGCTTGGGGATCGTGGAGGATCGTCACCACACTATCAAATCATATTTTGGTACCTTTTGAAAGTGTATATATTAAAGTATGGCATGCACAGTCTAGTGAGTTTTGATTATGTTTTGAAAGGTGTAAAAATAGCCATGTGATTTGGCTAGATAATGAATATAATGTGAATGAGTAGTTTATGCTATATGATGCATAGTTTGGTATGGTTGGATGGGTAATGGTTGAGCTAATGAAATGGCCAAATTTATGATAAGTTTGATGATTGTAAAGTTAGTATATTATAGATGAAAAGATGTCATAATGAATTGGTAAGTTTGTGGTTGAATTTTGGTTTAGAAATACTTGTGTTTAGATTGAGCTAAATGGTACATAAGTTGTGATGCTTGTTATGCTTTTAAATGAATAGTAAATATGATCATTTTGGTATGTTTTGGTTGCTTTTGATGCATGGAATGATGCTTATTTGTGTTTGTAGGTATAACCCAAAGTGTGGGTGGCAAATTGGCTTTGCAAGTGGCTTATATTTGCGCACATGGTTGAGCACAAGGGCATGTGGCTCAACCGTGTCCCTTGTGGTTGCATTTCAGAACAAGTCAGTTTCGACCACGGGCTGGAAACATGGGCGTGTGATTGGCCGTGTGGTGCAAGTCAGTGTCAACCAAGGGTGAGGCACACGGGCGTGTCTCAGGCCGTGTGGACAAGTCAGTATGTATGCCCTTTTTTGTCATGGCTTAGACACACACGGCCTGCCCACACGGGCGTGTGACCTCTGTAGCTTTGAAAAATGTTTAATTTTCAAAAATTTTCATATGTGTTTGGTTTAGTCTTGACCTCTTTCTATTGCATGTTTAACGTCTCTAGACCTGTTTAAGGGACACTTTGATCTGATTGGTTAAATTATGGCATGAAATGTTTGTATAAGATCCGATTTATTCGTTAATACCTTTAACACTAGACCGACGATGGTTACGGGTTAAGGGTGTTACAGGACGCATGGCCGTGTCACCTGACCATGTGTCACACACGGCTCAAACATACGCCCGTGTGGACAAAAATAGGCTATTTTCCAAGCCATTTTTCTCACCCAAATTGCATTCACCTACTCCAAACCAAATGGCATATAACATGGCATAAATAGGCATTTAAACCAAACTCAACCAAGCTTAATTCAATCTAATAACATACCAAAATCTATAATGTTCATAACATCATAACTTACCTATTCAAAACATACCAATTTCACATTCACCAATCATCAATATGGTCACTTTCAATTATGCATCACTTTACCTAAAACCACAAGCATACCACTCTCAAATTTTAACCATTTGGTACTTCAAATACCAATTCACAATAAGCATTGCATAGCTATTATCAACCAAATAACAAAAGGCCATTTGCATATATATATATACATATAACAAAATATACCAAAAATAAGTCAAATCATATGGCTATACACATAACCAAACATTCATCATTTACAAGCCAAACCAAATGGCTAAATCTATTACCAACATATATACCATACAACTCCCAAATCCGAGCAAGCTTCGATAGCCACTATAAAACACGGAAAAGTAAACAGAGTAAGCTATAAAACTTAGTAAGCTCGTATGCTTAAAGTAAAACTTACCATATATACACAATTTAAGCAATTAGCATATCATAACATAACTCATATTGATCCACAAACCTATCACATATTCATTCACAAGGTTAGATATAAAATTCACAAGTTTCTTTGATTAAATGATTGTATGGTTCATGTACATACCTCTACTAACTTGTATCAATCTTATACTCATCCGTATCCTTGATATACCTGTTGAATCGTTCGGAATAATATTGGATACCCGGGAATCTCACACCCTAAGTGTCAAATACATAGCCGAAGCTATCTCAATCTCATATCTCATATAATGCTTACTCTCGAGCTATCAATGGGTCTGCTCACACAAGCTGACGATCATGACGTAGCTACACAGTACTGCTCACACAAGTTGACGAGAATTCGCAACACATGCAAGATAACTCAGCCACCGGTAGGACGTACGGACCAGCACCCAAATCACATAACCCCTAATGACATGTCATTTGTATCCTAATCTATTCCTAAGGTTCAACCGGGATTTCACATTGCCGAAAATTCGTCGAACATATCCGTAAGGTCATATTCACAATTAATTCAATAATAAATAATTTAAAACACAAATATATTCATGCTTATTAACATACGAACTTACCTCGATCGCAAAAACGATAAAATGGATCGACTAGTCCGATACTTTATTTTTCCCACGATCTAGATCCGAAATTCATTTTTCTTGATCTATATGTATCAAATTTAGCTTATTCAATTATCATTCTATTCAATTTAGCCCAAAAATACATTATGGAAATATTAAACTTTTGCCCATAATATTTCAACATATTTACAATTTAGTCCTTAGCTCATAAATAACAAATTCATGTAATTAGGTCCCTACCCATGCTAGCTAAATTTCCCTTATTATCAAAGTATCCCATATTTTTCATTTATTTCACATTTCTACCATAAAAATTTCATATTTCTCAAATCAATCCCTAATTGACAATTTTACCAAAAATCACTTTACAAATGTTGTTTATCTAACAACAAGCATACATTTTATATCATCAAACATCAAAATACATGTACATTCATCATGGAAAAACCCTAAACCTTTAACAGTTTTGCAAAATAGTCCCTGGGCTAGCTAGATTAAGTTACAACGACTCCGAAAACATAGAAATCATTAAAAACGGGACAACTTGCATGCATAAAGGATAGTTGGCCGAACCTTGAAGCTTTTTTAATGGTGTTTCCTACTTCAATTTTCGGTGGAAGATGATAGAAAATTAAAGGTGATAACATGTTTCTATTATTTTTATTAGGTTATTTACTAATTTACTATTTTAACCTTGGTTATAAAACATTACAATCACATAATACATGTCCAAGAATGTCCACTAACTTCATAAATGGGCTAAATACCACATAAATCCCTTAAATATTTAATTTCATAGCCATTTAGTACCTTTAGCTAATAGAACTCAAGTTTTGTACTTTACGCGATTTAGTCCTTTTTATCAAATTGAGCACTCAAAGGATAAAATTTCTTAACGAAATTTTTACACAATAAAAATAACATGTTGTAGACATTAAAATAATAATAAAATAATTATTTAACCTCAGATTGGTGGTTCTAAAACCACTATTCTGATTTAACCGAAAACGGGTTGTTACAGCTTTCCTCAAGTTAGCTTCTGTTATTTCAAGAGCTTGCTGAGCTTCTTGTGGATCAATGTCACTACCCTTCTCCATATCATTTACTAAAATAGTGATTTCATTGTTGCCTATTCTAGCAAAACCACCCATCAGAGCCATCGTTAACCATTGGTCGTTAAGGCGTATTCTAAAAATACCTATATCTATAGCTGTGGCAATAGGCGCGTGATTTGGTAATACGCCAATTTTCCCGCTATTAGTAGATAAAATGATTTATTTCACTTTTGAATCCCAAACAATTCGATTAGGGGTAAGTATGCAAAGATTTAAGGTCATTTCTTCAATTTGCTCTCCATTTCTATGTTCGTAGCCTTCGCAGTAGCTTCCAACCAAGAAAAACTTCCAAAAGACACACCATATCAATAATGCACAAAAGGCCAACTCTCAGATGAACTATCCTCATCCTCATCATCTCAGATTTCTCATCATCAATATGATCTATCATGATAAAGAATTTTGAGAACAAATCTTAAAAGCTCTGGCAACACCCTTATATTGACAAACTTCACATATACGTAAGAACATGACTTAAAATAAAACGTAAAAATACAACCACATCTGCTTTCAAAGAAAACACAGTGGACAAAATAAAACTACAAAGCTGCGGACAAAACTGTAATAATGTGGACTGAAATTAAAAATAATATAGAACTACAAAAGATATTGAAGAAATTGTGATCAACAACCAACCCAAAAGCCAACGTAGCCGATGAAGCAAAGATTGAATTTGAAAAAGTTGAGCGGCTAGGGTTTTTCTATGAAAAGAAGAGAGAAAGAAAAGGGGAAATATTCGCCATTAGTTTTAAATAGTATGTATTTAAATTGACTCGATTAAAACTTTCATTACGATTGACATTAAACTGTTACAAAAGAATGTGTGTGATTATATAAAACTAGAATTTGTGTTACCAGAGAATGTGTGTGATGCTACTCTATAATATAATGTAAAAAATGTGACAATGTTGCTCCTAGCGAAGTGAGGTTGCAGCAAGAAGAGATTATGGTGGCTGAGCATCCACAAGTGAGGTCAAGTATAAAAACTGATGTAAAAGTAACAAAATTTTGAGGCTTATTTGAATGATAATTTACATTTGATGTATATTAAATTAACCAATTAATTGACTTATAATTCCCATTAAAAAACATTTTATATAAAATTAGCTCTTGTAGTACATTGCTACTTAAATTTTTTCTCGATGCTGGCATAATAATCCCAATAAGAAAGAGACCTATCACCTCAACAACTAAGTTATTATTAAGTGAATAATAGGTAAAAGATTAAAAAAGAAAAATAAAAATATGAAAATCAAATTGAAAGTTTCAAAAATATATAAAAACCCTGAAGATTTTAACAAATCAAAATTAAAATAAATTAAAACTTTAGAAAATATAAAAAATAATATTTTCTTAAAATTATATTTCTTAAATGATAGTATGGAGCTATTGTGTTTGTAATTGAAATTATCTTATTCTAAAATTTACCTAATTCAAGTTTAATTTATCTAATTTTCTTATTCTAAAAATGAATTATAAAATTTTGGTATGTTAATTTATAATTTCATAAATTTTGTTAAGTAAATTTATCATTTTGGGTTAAAGCCATTACCTACAAATTACCCATTACGATTATAATTATTTGTGTATGTAATAAATATACATAAAATGATGATATACAAATCAAATAAAAATAAAATTTTGATACGTGTAATTCAGCCCGTGTGTGAACAGAGAGCTGAAATGGTAGGAACAATAAATTCTCCATATTTGGAGATTGGTTAGAGCAAGATTTTTGAAGCTTTCTGAGGGAATCTCTCATAAATGAGAAAGGGAAAAAGATAGTAAAGAAATGAATGTCTATCCAAATAAAAAGAGAGAGAAAGGGAAACTTCTTATAAATATATTAACCAATGGTTAGACGAGGTATATATGGTAATTAACCTTTTTTATATTTTAAAATTCATTTAAAAAAATACATAAAAATCTCTTAAATTGGTAAGTAATGTTAAGAGGATTCATGTTTTTTATTAAACACAAAAAGACAAAAAGCCAGAGAAAAAAAATTCAAATTTGGACACATCTGTATTGCCTATGCCATTTCAAGAGAATGGGCCCACCATTTTGACGATTATTTTTCCCTCACACGGTATTACTCAAAAGATTTTCACTTTTAGAAAGCAATAACAAATTATTGTTTTTAATTTAAAATTTTATCATTATCTCATTTGTTTAGTTTAATTTTAAAATATTTTAAAAATTAATTAAATACTGACGTGTTATATACGTGGTAATCTACATGTAAGTTATGTAATAAAATTAACAAACACTAATTTTTTCATCCAATTTTAGATGATTTAATTAAAAGAGACAAAAAATTAAATAGAGGGTTAAAGTGTAATTTTTATAAAGTTTTGAAGGCCAAAAAAATTATTATGCCTATGTAAAACATCCTCATCCATCAAAATTAAGGTTATAAAATGTACAAGGCAAGTCCTTGTTTTGACTAAATAATTGTTATGTTAGCTCAACCAAAAAGGCACATTTCTAATTTTTTACTGAAAATATTAACTTCAACTTTGGGTATATATAAATTTTTATGAATTTATGAAGTTGGATTTTAAGGAAAGCTAATTTAAAGTAACATGGATTCGTTTGAACATGGATTCATATGATACATAGTATAAATTATAAATAAATCGCTACAAAAGTAACTACAACAATGGAATACTGGCATCAACTTTATCAAATTATTGAAATTTACACATTAACCTTATCATCATCAAATTAGCGTGACGATGAACACCGATCAATCAAGAAAAACTTCTAAAAGACACACCATATCAGAAATGCACAAAAGGCCAGGTCTCAAATGACCTATCATCATCCTGATCATCTCGGATCTATCATCATCACTATGATCTATCATGATAAAGCCTTTCGAGAACAAATCTTAAAAGATTTGGCAACACCCTTATATTGACAAACTTCACATATGTAAGAACATGACTTAAAATAGAATGTAAAAATACAACCAGATCTGCTTTCATAGAGAACAGAGTGGACAAAACAAAAATCACAAAAAATGTAAACAAAATAAAACTACAAAGTTGTGGAAAAAACTACGATAATGTGGACTGAAATTAAAAACAAAATAGAACTACAAAAGATATTGAAGAAACCGCGATCAACAACCAACCCAAAAGCCAACGTCGCCGATGAAACAAAGATTTAACTTACTATACGCTTTATCACGTCATCAGGTAGCTAAATATGAAGCAAATCAACATTCCAAGAACCATCAAGAAGAACCCAATCCCTCAAAGTGCTTTCCAAATCTAGGCCTGCATGCGCTGGGACATAAGAAAAAAGAGGACCAACTTTCGGTACACAAGAATCTTTCCAACCATGAATTGTAGAGCCATCACCTACAGACCATATGAGATTCTCACAAAAAAAAGGCCACACTTAGAAAGGGAACGCCAAAGATGAGATCATTGATTTCTGTGAATATAAGTTAGAAGCTGATTCTTCTAGCCATATAAGTTAAATCGTTATAAGTTAATAAAGTCAAGGGAATTTATTTTAACTTATTGACGTATATGTTAAAATAAAACAGTTTTTTCATATTTAATCGATAAAGTACTAATTGCTTTATTCAAAATAATTAAGAGAACATAAGAACATTAATTTAGATTCGATCGTTATGGAAGACGACAAATAATAGATATAATTATATCAATTTTTTAATAAATTCATTTAATATACTTCCACTAAAACATTAATTTAGTCGAATCCCTTTTTGTCGATTAAGTTTTTTTTACTTGTTTTCATAGTATCTAGTTTGACACGATCAAAACTCTAATTAAGATCAAGATTATAAAGTCAACCAAGTCAAGAGGGTTTTCGTTAACTTTTTCATGCATATACGTTAAGATATTTTCCTCTAAAAGAGAAGTAGTGGTTTTATTCAATAATTGATAGAACATAAGAACATTAATTAAGATCTGGTCATTGTGAAAAATATTTTCCTCTAAAAGCATTGAATAAGACCACCTTGTCTTACTCCACCAACACAATCTAATCTTACAGATGTCAAACAACTAATGAATGTCGAGACGTTTACCATTAAAGCAGGGGTGAAAAAAAAAGCTTTTCATTGGAAGGCGGAGATTGGAATTTGGGGGGGGATCTTTACCATTTAATTAATTGTCAAGTTAACAAATTTAGAGGATTAAAAGAGAAATTTTACCAAACCAAAGGGGGCCAAGGACCTTGTCTGCCCCATTGGTGCCACTCTTGCATTAAAGACAATCTCGTTTTGATAAATCCAAATAGACTATGAAATAACAAAGAAAGACATTTTCCAAATATGCCTAGTTCGTTGGAAATGAAAATTTTGTAGCCAACTTTGAAAAAAAGATAGTTGGGTCCTTTGGAAAGACCAAATGAATACTCCAAATAGCGCAACACTTTTGCAATAACCTCCATGAAACATCACACTCAATAAACAATGATCAATCGAATATGAACTTGCATGATAGAAAGTGCACCCTTTCTTGCTTCTATCATTTTCCACCTTGTTCACCCTTTGACCTTGGTCAAACCCCTTCTCTTGAGATTTAAATTTTCTCTAAAAAGAAGATCTTCAGTTAATTCTGGCCATTCTTGTGAAGACCTGACTTCCAAACACAACATATCCATTAAGCTTGGCGATGGCTCTACGAGCTTCCGCAAACTTGGGAAACCTTACAAAGCCAAAACATTGTCCTCACATACTACGTTTCCTCGGAGTAAAAGCATTTATAACATGACCATAATAACCACAAATTTTCCATAACCTTTTCCACAAGAGTTTTTTTTTTTTTTTTTGGTAATCTCTCCATGAAAATTGTTGAACACCCTTTAGTCCCTCTACAAAACTGAAACTCCATCTCAAAATAATCTCAATTGCCACATATAAAGTAAGTTTTTTTTTTCACATTGGATTAGAAAAGTATTAATTTCTTTAATCAAAATAATTAATAGAACATAAGAACATCAACCAAGGTTCGATCATTTTTTTGTCGAAACCGGGGTATCCACTACCAATAGTGGTGACTAATACTCTCACCACATGTGCTCTCCAAAGAGGTAAACGACTAGCCAGGAAATGTACTCCATTCCCATGGGCGGGGATCAAACCCCTGACCTCATGGTCATGGAGGATCCGATCGTCTTGAAAAAAAAGAAAAAGATACATTAATATTAATTTTTGAAGTATAAATTCATTTAATGTTATTCGACCGAAATCTTAATTTAGATCAAATTTTTTCTTTACCGATTATATTTCTTTATTTGTTTCCATAGTATTGATTTGACTCGATCAAAGCCCTAATTAGGATGAACATTAAAAGATTAAAATTCAAGTAAACTTATTGACATATACGTGATAAAATAAAAGTACTTTTATTTACATCAGATCAGAAAAGTACTAGTTGATTTATTCAAAATAATTAATAGAACATGAGAACATTAATTAAGGTTCGATCATTCTGAAAAACAACAAAAAAATGTATACAATTATTTTAAAATTTGAAGTACAAGTTCATTTAATTTGATTCGATCGAAACCGTAATTTAGATGAAATTCCTTTTTTTTCGATTTTATTTTTTTTATTTGTCTTCATAATATAGTATGTATTTGGTTTGACTCAATCAAAACCCTACGTAAAATTGACATAAATATGTTAAAATAAAATGAGGAAGGAATGCACATACTAGGGTTTTATGGCCAAATGGAAAATCCTTCATCCTTCCAGCCAACCGGGAAATCCTTCATCATTCCAACCAACAAATGAGCGACATAATTCACCTCCCTTAGAATCTGCTCAAAACCAACTCTCCATTCATGACTACATAACTTTTGAATTCTTAGAACCAAATCTCTATGTAAATACCCTCTCAAACCACCATCAATACTTTTAATAGCAAGTGTGCAATCTATTTCAATATCTCTCCATTTAGCATCACACGCCATAATAAGACCGTCATAAAGTACCCATACCTCCGCTTACTCAACACTATACCTGTCGATATTTCTATTTATCCCACACACCCAATTATCGTACTAATCTCTGGCCACTACTGCCGAGGAGACTAAAACTGAAACTGGACTACAAGCACCATCGATATTCAATTTAATGAATCCCGAAAGAGGTGGAACCCACATTCGATCCCTATGGTAGGATAATTATTTAAATATATGCTTAAAGTATATAGGCAACTCTATTAATTGTGTTTGAAAATTTAAAAAAAAAATACTAATCATTACAAATATCATAAAAGGAAGGTTGGTGAGAAAAAAAAGGAAAGAAAAAAAATACATGCAAAAACAATTCTGATAATTTTAAATACAATATAATTATAAAACAATACGAATATTTTATAAAAAATATAAATACAAAACAAAATATACAAATAATTATATTTTTTAGTGAAGACTAAAGAGGGTCTAGAATTTCGAACACGTGAGGAAAACATAGTTCGTAGTTTGGTTTTCATTTGATTGGGACCACAATTCTTACACAGCAATCCCTTCCATAGAAGTTGTAGGCCCCAACTTTTCCTTCCTTTTTTTTTTCTTGTTAAAAATAATTTTTAAAAAATTACAATTTTAAATATTTTTTTTCTTTCAGTTATAAATTCACTTCTCTTTCACCTATTTTTTTTTATAAGCTCTCTCTTTCTCTCACTCTCTAAGTGAATATAAACTATAGCTAGAGAAAGAGAGAATTTGAAGCAAATTGAGCTTTTGTTTTGTTAATTTGATCCCCAAATAGCTAAAAGCTTCAGCCCCTTTGTTATCCAATTTGTAAGCCTTTTTTTCGTTTCTTTTATGATGGTTTGTGGATTCATTTTCAACTTTCTCATTTCCATTGTTAAAGCTTATGGTTTCTTTTTCTTTTTTTCTTTTTGTTTCTTATTGAATTTCTCTTTAAGGGCAGCATCTACTATGAATTGAGAGTAAACCCTTTTTTATTATTATTTGAAATGTATTGATTTTAGTGAAGGGTAGATCATTTATCTTGGTTACAATTTTGGAGCTAAATTTAGATTTGATTTTCACTGTTGATTGTCAAAGAATGTGGCATGTGGTTGACTCTTGATGAATTTTCTTTCCTTTTCTCACGGTTTCTTAACTTTATATGTGTTCATAGAAGTGAAATAAAAAGATAACATCTTTTGGATAATTATCATTTCTCATTCATGTTGTAGATTTTAATTTTCAAGTTATTTCTGCTTCGTAAAGAGCATCAAGTTGTAAGTTTTATTAGATTGTTTGATTTTTAATTCTTGGTTTTGATTACTAGACTATTTGAGTGTTGCTTTTGATGATAAGCATTATTTTGTCTCTTTTTTTTGTGATTTTTTTTTTTTTTGCTTTGTTTGGGTTGATAGAAGTGTGTTATTCCTTTTCTTCGAAATTAAGTTCTTTTTTTTTTCTTGAGATTAACATGAATAGTGTATTCTAGCTCTCCTGCAATTGATTTCTGCAGGGATTTTATAATTATTTTTTGTTGCATTTTATGGAATTTTGTGATATGTGAATTGGTGCATTTCCTATATAAATCAGTCTCTCTCTCTCTCACTCTCTCTTTATATATATATATTTCATGTAGTGACTGATCAATTTTACATATTATTATCATGAAGAACAAAAAGGAAGGTTTCTAGTTCTCTCACAAAGCTAGAACTAGTAAGAAGATATAGAAGATCTTATGGCGAAATGGGGTGTCAAAGTACTCAAAGGTGACAAGAAAAAGGAAAAAAGGGAGGATATGTGGCTTGCCCAAATTGGCCAACGCGAAAACCACCGCTATGCTTGGTACAATTCAGAATCAAGTTTACTAATCCACCAGCTTGGGCGAGACATCTCGATTAATTGTCTCCTCCGTTGCTCAAGGTCTGATTATGGTATCATTGCAACTTTGAATACGGGTTTCCACTCTCTTATACGGAGTGGTGAGCTGTACAAGTTGAGGCGACAAATGGGAGTTGTTGAACATTGGGTTTACTTCTCCTGCAACCTTCTAGAGTGGGAGGCTTTTGATCCAATCCATCGTCGATGGATGCATATGCCTAAAATGCAAGCCTATGAATGTTTCATGTGTTCTGATAAGGAGTCATTGGCTGTTGGGACCCAACTTCTAGTTTTTGGAAAAGAAATAATGTACCCTACTGTCTATAAATATAGCATTTTGACGCATTCATGGACAACCGGGATGACGATGCACACACCAAGGTGTTTGTTTGCATCTGCTAGTCTAGGTGAAATCGGAATTATAGCTGGTGGTTCTGATCTGCGTGGAAATATTTTGAGGTCAGCGGAACTTTATAATTCTGAAACTGGCAGGTGGGAGACCATTCCAAGCATGAATAAAGCCAGAAGAATTTGTTCTGCGGTGTTCATAGAGGGGAAGTTTTATGTTATTGGTGGCATTGGGGTTGAGAGTTTGAAGACAATAACATCTGGAGAGGTGTATGATTTGAAGACCAAGACTTGTGAGATACCTAAACGACGGGGCTGGACCAACAGGAGAACATCTTACAGCTGAGGCACCTCCTCTAGTGGTAGTTGTAAATGATGTGTTGTATGTAGCTGATCATGTACTGAAACAAGTGAAGAAATATGATAAAGAGAAGAACTTGTGGGTAACGGTAGGGCCATTCCCTGAGCGTATAGCCTCAATGAATGGGTGGGGGATAGCATTTAGGGCATGCGGGGATCAACTAATGATTATTGGAGGACCTAGGGTTTTAGGTGCAAGGTTTGTTGAGATCAACTCTTGGGTCCCAAAGGAGGGTCCACTAGAATGGAACTTGGTTGCCAGAAAGCCCTCTAGCAGTTTTGTGTATAACTGTACCATCATGGGATGCTGACATGTGCATCTAGTTTCGGTGGCACCATGTTGTTGCATAATGTCTTTTTCTGCTACAACCTACAGACACAATCATAAGAGAAGGCTTGAATATTTCTGCCCTTCTTAGTTTTATTATGTTTTGTAACTTTCCTTCCATTTTCTTTCTTGTTCCTTTTGTTGGGTGGTTGCCATCATGGTTTGTTAAAATTAGTGTTATGTAGAACAAAGCATAGTTCCATAACAAAGTCCGATTACATTTTAGACTGTTTTCAATGTTAAGGAAGTTTTTTTCGACCAAATATTAGTCTCGATCAATTATTGAAGACACACACATATTTATAACAGTTTACCCTACTCTTTTCCTCCAAGGAAAGAAAAAGTTAGAAAGGATGTATGATCATGAAAAGCTTAATCCTTTTCTCCAGTGAGAGGGAGCAGTTGCGGGAGGGAGAAGATGGAGAGAGAAAGAGATAGAGAGGGGGGAAGGATTTTTTGTTCTTTTATTTTTAAAATTTTTAGTAATTTTTTTCATTCAATATTATTATAAAGTTTGTCTCATGTTACATTTTAGTCACTTATGTTTGAAATGTTACATTTTAGTCACTTACGTTATCGTTTTGTTACCATTTAAACAATAGTCTGACGTGGCAGTTAAAATGGTTTTTAAATGCCAACGTGGATGTTCAGTCAAGTAAATTAAATGATTTTTTAATTAAATAAATTTGATTAATTGAATTTCCTAAATTAATTAAAGGAAAATGTTAATTAGGTTTCTCGAAATAATCAAAACCAATGCATCATATTAATCCTTGAACTGGAAAAAAAAAGACTCTTGGTCTCCTTTATTCTTAGTTTTCGTTTCCATTTTGATTGAAAAAATCATCTATTTTCATAGTCATCTTTGTTAAATCAAAACAATAAAAATCAAATTGAGTGCTCCATCAATTGATTGAATTTTTTATTCAAAACAAAAGAACAAAGGATCGGTTCGATGGAGGGTCTAAACATGGATTACAGTAAGTAATGAGTTTTTTTTTTGTTATTTACCTAAATTTTGGGTTCAGATATTATGGTTTTTTTTCTTTTCTTTTTTTTTTTGCAAAAATATGATCCATCTTTTCATGTTTTTCTGTAGATGTGATAGACAAAAAAGACATGCTTTATTTTTGTTTATTCATATATTGTAGGGAACCACAATAGCAAGCAAGTATAGAGGTTGGTTCGTCTATTTCTTCTTCTTCTTCTTCTTCTTCTTCTTCTTCTTCTTCTTCTTCTTCTTCTTCTTCTTCTTCTCCATAGTTCTACTCTTCTCTTATCTTCTCTGACGGTAACAATGAAAACTCAACTATTGCTTCTTTCTAAATAGGAGAAAATTGGGTTTTAAGGTAAAATTTTGTATTCTATTTTCATAAAAAAAAAATTAACTTTTCTCATCCTAGCTAGACATCCACATTGGCATTTAAAACCCATTTTAACTGTCACGTCGGACTGCCTTTTGGGATGTAACAGATCTTAGCCGTAGAGAGTGACCATTTCGTAATAAAATGATGTATAACGTAAGTGACTAAAATATAAACCGAGGCAAATAAAATTAACTATTTTAATAATTTACCCAATTTTTTAATGATACGTATCATTCTCTAATTGACTATAAAATCAACCTTAATTATGGAAATAAAATTGATCTAGTTTTGACCCAAAAAATAATATCAATTGCATGTATACATTTTCTTTTTATATATTAAGTAATTAATAGTTCCTTGAAATAATTTGTTAACACAATATCTAAAATTATTTATACCCCTCTTCAACTCATAAATAGGAAGATAATGCATTTCACATCCTTCTGCATTGGGAACAATATCCATGCCAATTGAGTTAAGACTCAATTTGACTATTAACATTTTTATTTTTGTCATTTTATTTTTTATTTTCAATTTGAAAAAAATTAAATTTGAGTATATATCATCGAAATTTAGAAAATGTAAGGGTAAACTATGTTATTTTAGTGAAGAGCCGCTCGCTCTCTCTCTCCCTCCATTTTCTATCAAGCTCTCGTCCCTCATTTCCCCATAATCACCGCACTCCCTTTACTTCAAGCATAACCACCGTACAAACTAAGGATTTAACAAAATAAGCAAATCTTCTCCTGATTTCTACCTAACCAGAGACGAAAATCCATGCCTCTCTGGCGTGTATGTGTGTGTGTGTTTCCAGTTTGTTCTTCTTGATGGTGAGGGTATTATGCTTTTTTTCCTAGTTTATGTCATTCTAACACACATACAGTCAAGAGTTTTCAGGAATACTATGATACCTTGCCGAAGTATGAGTTTTTGAGTTTTGCTTGCAGTTTTGACATAGGCCATACCTGCTTCACTCCTTTCTATTTTCTTTTCTGTGAGATTAGATTTCTCTTTTTTCTTTGCATTTTTTTTTTAAATATGAATCTAGAAAGATTTAGAATTTCTTTTTACCTAAAGCTCAAGTTTTTCCTTATATATTTTATGATGGATTTTATTGGGTTTTAAGCCTCCAATATTTTTAAAATTGCAGTTTTTTCTTGAATTCTTTCTAGATTTCTCTTTTTTCTTTGCATGCATTATTTGGCGCCACTACTTTTTCCACAAGTTAGACGCTTTTTTTTTTAATTTTAAAAAATATATTATTTTATTGAGTGTGTTAGTTTTAACCCTTTTTTTATTATAGTTATTTTTTTTATTTTTTAAAATTAAAAAAATATTATTTTAGTTTAAGAATAAAAAATGGTATTTAATTTGGTAGAGTCATTAAGAATGACGTCACCAGTGTTATAGGTGTTTCTTTTAATGTGTTTTTTAAATTAAAAATAAAAAAAAAATTGATATTTTGTTCAAGACCGATAGCATTATGTCTTACAACATTATGTCTTACAAATGAAACATATTCAAACGATTTTGTTCAATACCAACAACATTGTGTTTTACAAATTGAAAAATACAATGTTTAACCTCAAGTCAACCAAGCAAATTTCTCAGTGCTATTAACTTGTAGCCCGAATGCTGTTGATATTGATGATCTCACCTATGTGGTTCGATTTGGGATTCCTTAAAACCC
This sequence comes from Gossypium bickii, assembly GCA_025503065.1. Lineage (NCBI taxonomy): Eukaryota > Viridiplantae > Streptophyta > Magnoliopsida > Malvales > Malvaceae > Gossypium > Gossypium bickii. The sequence continues at coordinate 103,032,662 of CP106716.1, forward strand.
TCAAACATCCCGTTGACACAGGGAATCTCAAATAATCCACTTGTTAGCTATATAACCAATTTGAACCCTTTATTATCCTACCACAGCCAATGAAACCACTTACATAACCAATTTGAACTCGTTACCAATTAAATAACTGGTATCCAAAAATAACCATTAAATTTATTGGTGTCGAAGCTCCACCAAATTATCGTTAAACAAAACATACATTCAAATTTAAAAAAAAAAACTAAATAAACAAATAAAAAAATAAATACATAAAAAATGCTCCTCACCTCTCTCCCATTCATCCTCTAACAAAATATAACTCAAAATAAAAATTGTTTCCTTCAACTCATATTGATTTGCCATTGAGTGTTAGTACAAAACTCCGGTGAGAAAAATCTCGAACACACGAACGAAAAGTCGAACAGAAGAAGAAATAGGACAAGGCTCCAAGGCGTGTATCAAATCACTATCTTTAAGGTTATATTCGCCCCCACCTATCTTCGGTGTGCAAACGAGTTCCAAGCAAATTAACCTCGAGGATACAATGAAGCTAATGGCTATTTGCGTTTTGCACTGACGAGAATAGCCCACTACACACTGAACAATATATGACAAGAAAACTAATTTCTATAAAGGATTTCTGCAGTAATACTTTATAGAACAATCTAACAATATTAGAAAATGAAGGAAGAAAGAAAGAATATTAGAATTTTTGGTGTCTCTAAATGAAATCTGATTCCTATTTATAGGAATTTTCATGTCTCTTTATAGAGACATATATAATCAATAGGTACCTTTCCGAATAATAATGTTTTTTTAAAATAAAAACATTATTATTCATTTAATTATAACTATTCAAATAATATTATTTAAATAGTTATAATTCTTTTTCAAAAAATCAAAAGATATAATCTTTTAATTAATTATACCCATTCATTTATAGTTATTGGAAAACTATAAATATTTGAAAATGTTCCAACAATCTCCCCCCATTTTCAAAATATTTTAGATTTTGATATTCTTGGAAATCAATTTGCATAAATGAAGGTATCTTACGATTGAACCTTCACTTAGTGAAAACATGTTAAAGTTAATCGAAATTGCATGGCAGACTAAGCTTTGAACCAACTATTTCATTTGATTAACCGAACACATCTCACACAATGATTTCAACATCGGTCAATGCATAAAATCTAGGGACACTATTATGGCCATGTGTCTGTGTCCTCTTTTCATAAGTCTTTATCGAGCCAAGCCCTTGAGCCCCTAGAAGCGCCACACTTCCACTCACATAGGTAGATCCCATCAAAAGTGTTCCCATAATTATAATACTCTAACATATTTATGTTATGGGTCCATTAAGAGTACATTACTCATCCTTCCCTTATCATTACGGGTACCTAGCACTTTAATCTTAGGATGGATTTATTTATAGTGCTAATGAGTCACATACTAATGATGTACTTTATCTCATTGAACTCAAGACTTGACGTTATACCAAGCGTTGAGTCGAGTTTCCATCATGGGTGACTCTAATTAATGGGCTTGAGTCCCATCCCTTTTGAGGTCCTTTTTACTGCATCTCTAGCAAGACTTTTTGTCAAAGGATCCGCCAAATTTTCACTTGACCTCACATAATTAATAGTGATCACTCCATCAGAGATTAATTGTCGGATATAACTATGTCTTAATCCAATGTGTCTAAACTTTCCATTATATACTTGGCTATATGCCTTTGCTAGAGTAGCTTTGACTATCACAACGGATAGAAACAGTGAAATTGGCTTAGGCCATAAAGGTACATCATAAAGCAAATTTCTTAACCATTCTGCTTCTTTAGATGCAACGACTAATGCAATAAATTCTGCTGCCATGGGGGAATCAGTAATACATGTTTGTTTCTTGGAACCCCAAGAAATGGCTCCTCCACCAAGAATGAAGATCCATCCACTAGTAGATGCATGATCTTCCAAATTTGTAATCCAACTAGCATCCGAATACCCTTTAAAAGCTGGAGGATATCCATTATAACACAATCCATAGTTAATAGTTTTCTTTAAGTACCTAAGTACTCTATTCAATGCTTGCCAATGCAAACTACTTGGATTACTTGTGTACCTACTCAATTTCCCAACAAAGCATATGCAATATACGGTCTTGTACAAGTCATTATGTACATAAGACAACCAATTAGACTTGCATATTTCAATTGATCAATTTTCCTACCAGCATTAGATACTAATTTTATTTGAGGATCCATGGGTGTAGATCTTTGGTATACTGATTGAAAAGATCAAACTTTTTAAGTACATTTTCAATGTAATGTGATTGTGATAAAGCTATCTTCGCTTTCATCTCGGGTTATTTTAATCCCAAGAATAACATCTCGCTACACCTATATCCTTCATAGCAAAGTTGTTTGACAAGAATTTCTTTGTGTTTTCTATTTGTTCCAAATCGTGCCAAAAATGAGCATGTCATCTACATATAAGCAAATTATGACACCTTTTCCATTTTCAAATTTGCTATATATGCACTTATCGGATTCATTTATTTTATATCCATTAGCTAAAACAACATTGTCAAACTTTTGGTGCCATTGTTTTGGTGCTTGTTTAAGTCCATATAAAGATTTAACAAGCTTACATACCTTATGCTCTTGTCCTGGAACAACAAATCCTTCCGATTGTTCCATGTACACTTCCTCTTCCAATTCACCATTTAAAAATGCAGTTTTAACATCCATTTGGTGAACAACCAAATTATATATAGATGTAAGTGATATTAAGAGTCTAATTGTAGCAATTCTTGCTACTGGAGCATAGGTATCAAAGTAATCAATACCTTGTTTTTGTGTAAAACCTTTGGCTACCAACCTTGCTTTAAACTTATCAATGGTTCCATCGACCTTCATTTTCTTTTTGAAGATCCATTTACAACCTATATGTTTGGAACCTGGTGGAAGATCAACTAAGATCCAAGTTTGATTCCCCATTATTGAATCCATCTCATCATTTATTGCTTCTTTCCAAAAAGCAGAGTCTTGAGATTTCATTGCCTCTTCAAATGTAATAGAATCAGATTCTGTATTGTAACAATAAGTTATTTTATTGTATATACTTTCACCTTTTCCTTCTACAAGAAACATCATGAAATCTGGTCCAAAATCTTTGACCTTTTTAATCCTCTTACTTCTTCTTAATTCTAGACAAGATTCATCATTATTATCAATTTGTTCCAATGGAATCTCATTCTCATTTGAAGAATGAATCAATTGTTGTGGCTGTAATTGTCTTGATATAGAATTAAATCTATTTTCATCAAAAATAGCATCTCTTGATTTAATAACAGTATTAATTAAAATTGAATCATTTGGTTCAATTACCATGAACCTATATGCCTTGCTATTATGTGTATATCCTATAAATATGCATTCAATTCCTCTTTCACCTAACTTTTTACGTTTAGGTGTTGGAACTTTGACAATAGCTCTACAACCCCAAACCTTCAAATAATTAAGGTTTGGTTTCCTTTTCTTCCATTGTTCATAAGGGGTTATTTTAGTTTCCTTATTAGGAACTCTATTCAATATATGACAATTTGTTAGAACGACTTCTCCCCAAAACCTTGTCCAAGACTTTGAATATGATAACATTGAATTTACCATTTTAGGTTAATACTCTATTTTTCCTTTCAGCTACACCATTTTGTTGTGGTGTATAAGGGGCTGAAACTTGATGGACAATCCTAGTGGATTCAAAATAACTTGGATTATAGTATTCTCCACCTCTATCCGATCTTAAGCACTTGATAAATGATTCACATTGAAGTTCAACTTCAGATTTATAAACTTTAAATTTATCAAGCGCTTCATCTTTCGAATGCAATAAATATACATAACAATATTTAGAACAATCATCAATAAAAGTAACAAAATATTTCTTTCCACCTAATGTAGGAGTATTATGCATGTCACATAAATCACTATGTATCAAATCAAGCAATTTGTTTTTCTTTTAACCTTAGGGAAAGGGTTTCTTGTAATTTTAGTCAACATACATGTATTGCATTTTCCAATATTATTTTTAAAAACAGGAATTAAGTCTAATTTATACATGTCATTCAATTTTCTATAATTCAAATGACCTAATCTATAATGCCATAAACAAAAAATTCAACCATATAAGCAGAAATAGTATTTTCATTCTTATTGATAATATTTAGTTTGAACATACTCTCGTACATATACCCTTTCCCTACAAAAATTCCTCCCTTAGACAAAATAAATTTATCTGCCTCAAAAACAAGTTTGAAACCAAATTTATTTAACAGACTTCCAGACACTAAATTCTTTCTAACTTCTGGTACATAATATACATCATTTAAGGTTAAAACCTTTCTAGAAGTGAATTACAGTTCAACAGACCCTTTGCCTTTGATTGCTGCGGTGGAAGAATTTCCCATGTACAAAACATTGTCATTTTCACATTGTGTAAACTTTGTGAATATGCTTTTGTCTGTGCACACGTGTTTGGTTGCTCCAGTATCAATCCACCATGTATTATCATCTTGTGCCATATTAATTTCAGATATCATTGCAACGAACTTTTCGTTATTGTCAGCCTTAGAAGATGATTTCTTCTTTAAGAATCGACATTCATTCTTGAAATGTCCCGGCTTACCACAATGATAGCATGAGCCCTTTTGTTTCTTTTTAAACTTAGATGCTCTATCAGTCTGTTTGAACTTTCTCTTGAATGGTTTAGTAGTCTGTACTTCCTCCGTAACATGCACTTTGGCATTTTCAGAATTTAGATTCTGATCTTGCTTTCGATATTCTTCTTTAATACGAAGATGATTTGCCAAAGCCTCAAGAGATATTTCCTCTTTCTTATGTTTTAGACTTCTTTTAAAGTCTTTCCAAGATGGAGGAAGTTTGTCTATTATGGAGGATACAACAATCATTTCATCCATTTTCATATCATATTGTTTGAATTGATTCAGCATCTTTTCAATATCACGAAATTGTTCCATAACAAAACGACCATCAATCATTTGATAATTATTGAAACGACTGACAAGAAATTTCTTACTTGTAACATCTTCGGTCATGTATCTTGTCTCCAATTTGTCCCATAATTCTTTAGCGGTGACCTCATTTTGGTAGGTGTCGAACAAACCATCAGATAAACCATTCAATATGTGGCCCATGCACATGTAATCAGCATTGTCCCATTTTTGTCTTTCTCGGGTTGCAGCAACAGATTCGTTTTCAGTCTCCTCAGGTCTTAAGGTATCCAAAACATATGCAATCTTCAAAGTTGATAATAAGAAGTGCATCTTTTTCTGCCATCGTCGGAAATTGCCACCATCAAACCGATCAAGTTTGACAAAATTGGAAGCCAACTCCCTTAGTGTTCCACTTTCATGAGTTGCGGTAGTCATTATGAGTTATAACCTTAAAATTGTTAGTACAAAACTCCGGTGAGAAAAATCTCGAACACACGAACAAAAACTCGAACAGAAGAAGAAATAGGACAAGGCTCCAAGGCGTGTATCAAATCACTATCTTTAAGGTTATATTTGCCCCCACCTATCTTCGATATGCAAACGAGTTCCAAGCAAATTAACCTCGAGGATACAATGAAGCCAATGGCTATTTGCGTTTCGCACTGACGAGAATAGCCCACTACACACTGAGCAATATATGACAAGAAAACCAATTTCTATAAAGGATTTCTGCAGTAATACTTTATAGAACAATCTAACAATATTAGAAAATGAAGGAAGAAAGAAAGAATATTAGAATTTTTGGTGTCTCTAAATGAAATCTGATTCCTATTTATAGGACTTTTCATGTCTCTTTATAGAGACATATTTAATCAATAGGTACCTTTCCGAATAATAATGTTTTTTTAAAATAAAAACATTATTATTCATTTAATTATAACTATTCAAATAATATTATTTAAATAGTTATAATTCTTTTTCAAAAAATCAAAAGATATAATCTTTTAATTAATTATACCCATTCATTTATAGTTATTGGAAAACTATAAATATTTGAAAATGTTCCAACATTGAGGGTTATATATAGCAATTTGGTCATGCCAAAGAGAATAATTTTTTCAAGTAAAATATTATTTATTATATTTAAATCTAAAAAATAATTTTTAAAAAAAGTACCGCGCACATTAGTGGCTCCATTTAAAATGGAGCCACCCAATAAAATAATATATATTTAATGGCTCCATAAAAAAAGATTATTTTTTAAAAGCCCCCAATGTTTTAGAAATAGCAGTATTTTTCTAATATTTATACAGGTGACGCCATTGTATATGGCTCCACCAAAAAATAATTTTTTTTGGGTTTGTTGACGTGGCGTGTTGGCGATGCCAAATTTTTTGGCTCCATCAATTTTTACTATAAATTTCAGATTATTTACATGTATAATAAAAAAAAAAATAGGTCATTTCGTAATTAATCAAAATTTTAATTTCATTCGTAAAAGAAATTATATATAGAGAGAATTTACTTACTCAATTTAGCTATTTCTAAATATTTGTTTATGTGTATGTAGATTACAAAAGAATTTACTTATTGTGTATAAGATTTACTTTTAGCTTAATGAATCCCAGCGTACACATTTTTTTCCTTGCCTAACTTGGCATCAAGGTCAGGTTTCTCCTCCCATGGATACCTTTTTTGGCTTTAAACTGTTGTTAGTCTTGTATTGATGTCATTTTATACTTTTTTTTCATTTTCATGAATGAAATCTTGTATTATGGAGGAATGGGACAAATAAATGACACGGACGAGAGGAAACAAGCACAATAGACGGAAATATTTGAGCGTTTCTAAATTTCACTGCTTAAAAGAGTATTTTTTATTTCTACATTCTTTTATTATTAAATTAACATATCCCATGCCTAGTGGGAGTTTAAAACTAGTATTACTCAAATGATTGAATTAACTAACCAAAACCCAGAAGAAAGAAGAATTATTCAAACCCATACTAATAACTATGATTTAAAAATATTTTCCCCTTTATACATCAATCTATGGGCTCAAGTGAGTGCAATTAATTAAGATAGTGATGGGCCCTTTAGGTCCAATATCAAGCCCAATTTAAAGTCAATCCGGAGTTGGGTTGACCCGATACCAATCCAAATTCCACTCGTTTCTTTCTTTTGCTAACAATCCACCCAGTATCTCCCTCCATGGAAGCATCGAATCAGTCGATCTGCTCCAATTTGTCTCTCATCTCCATCCAATCCTGAACATCGAAATTCCCTATTTACCCTCCTCGCCCTATCAAATTTCCCTCATCGCCCGAATTTTCCATGGCTTGACCCGGAAATCCGACTCAAATGGACTCTCTGCAAAGTCTTCCCCCACTATCGACTCTGTCCACCTCAGTTTCCTCTGCCCTCAACGCTAAACTCGGCACCAACGATGATCTAACCCAAGCACCAAGTATCGTCGCCGAGTTTCTGACTCAGTGCGATGATCTGGAACGAAATCTAGTCCACCTCAACCGCACCCTCGAGTCAAACCTCGCATCTTACGCTTCCTTCTCTAATCGCATCGGCCACCTCTTCGGCATTGTAAATTCGAAATTGACCGATCTAGGAACCTCCGTTTGCCTTCGGTCCTCCGTTTCAGGTTCGCATCAATGCAAAGTTTCGATTTTGATATTGATTTTCTCTTCTTCTTCTTCTTCTTCTTTTGTTTTTGAGTTTATGCATGAAGAGCACTGGTTTTATCTTATTTTTTTTCTATGCGGAAACTCCTGTGTTATAGACGGAGAAGGGTTGGGAGAGGAGTTGCCGTCGTTGGCCAAGGAGGTGGCCAGAGTGGAAGCGGTCCGAGCATATGCAGGTGAGAGTTCTAAAATGTCATAGATTATAGGAATTCTAAAATTCTTATTAAATTTAAGCAAAAGCACTAAATTTTTGTTTAGATAGTTAAGAAGAATTATTCTCTATAGTGTTCTCGTATTTCAGTTTTTTGTGTTTCAATATGCAAAGAAAGGTGTTTTTTGTAATTCTATGGTTGAAATTGAGGTAAAATGATTCATATTAGGGCTTACACTCTGCTTTTGCTATTTAGTTTCTTTCTTTTCTTGTTACTTGTAAAATATATATAGAAAGCTAAAAGTAGCAGAAGTTTCAAACAAACATAGCCTACTAATCATTAATATGATTTATTCTCTTCTGGTAAGAAGATATTGATATCCCATTGTTGCTTGTTCTCAATGACATGGAGGTAATACCTCCAAGTTGATGTCCTACCATCTGTAGATCTCACCCAACTTTATATTGGTTTATTGATATTTTTTTGGCTTGTTATCGGTTTCTTCTACAAGATGCATGTTAATATTTATTTGATTATAATTGTAATTTCTATTCATTCATGTTTCTTCATTAACAAAATGTTATCTGAATAGAAAGATCTTGGTCAGAATTCTTAGTTTACCAAGCCTCAAAGCTCAAGTAGTTCTAGCTATTAGATCCACTTCTGGACTAAATCACTATGGATTTTCCTTTGCTGTGATTTATGAGTCTTATTGTTTCTGAAATGATTTGCTAATCTGATCTAACTGTTGTATCTCCAATATTTACATTTTGTGTTGCTTTTGGATCTATCAATGGTGGTCTATTAGCCACCAGTTGCACATTTGCTTGTACCTTCTTGCAGAAACATTTAGCAATTGGGTGTAATGAGAAAATTTAGCAGTTGAGCTTAGTAGGCAAAATTTATATTTGGTAGCATAGTTTGTACTTGCATTTGTTCAGTACTTTTAGAATCAGATATAATACTAGACTGAGAACTCGGCTGCTGTGAGTGCTTTTGTGTCACAAAGGTCCTTTTGCTGCTATTGGCTGATTAGGGTGGTTTAGTAATATAGATATACTATTGCAGCTGCTATTGGCATATGCCGAACCCTTTTTAAGCTTTATTTAGGTGATTTTGTTGACTATTGGTCTAGGTTCTTGTCTTAGTTGTAGAGATCAATTTGACATATTCTTATGCTAAAGATCAGACTATATCCTCTTGAAAATGGACAAAGAAGATTGCTTTGATTGGAAAAGAAACTAATCAGCAAGATCTTCAGCAAAATTAGCTAGCTTTTTCTTGTATTTTTGATTTTGGTTAGTTTTTCTCTTTTGAAACTTACTTTTTGTTGCCTCTACGCAATTGTGATCTAATGCTCTCACCGATGCCTTTTTCCTTGAAAACTATCTTTTCTACCAGAGGTAGCATCAAAGCTGGATAATTTAATTGGTGATATTGAAGATGCTGTCTCTTCTACTATGAACAAAAATTTAAGAAAGGATTCTTCCACGCAAAATTCAGAAGTAAGCACTAGAAAAATACAGTCATTCACACCATCTAATGGAAACTATTCTTTTTGCCTAAACATGTTTGTTTCTTGATGTTGCAGGAGACCCGCATGGTTGCTATTAAAACACTCAAAGTGACCGAAGACTTGTTAACTTCAGTCACGAAGGCACGGCCTCAATGGGCACGTCTAGTCTCAGCTGTTGATCACAGAGTAGATCGAGCTCTAGCAATATTAAGACCCCAGGCAATTGCTGATCACCGAGCCCTTCTCACATCCTTTGGATGGCCACCATCACTTTCAAATTTGACTTCCTCAAGTCTGGATGCAAGGAAATCAAGTGAAGTCCCAAATCCTCTTTTCACAATGCATGGTGATCTCAAACGTCGGTATTGTGAAAACTTTTTTGCCCTGTGCCGCCTGCAGGAGTTGCAGAGACAAAGAAAATCACGGCAACTTGAGGGCCATAATCGGGAGGTCGCTCTTCACCAACCACTTTGGGCAATTGAAGAGCTTGTCAATCCTGTATCTGTTGCATGCCAACGCCACTTTTCAAAGTGGATTGATAAACCAGAATTCATTTTTGCTCTGGTATATAAAATTACACGTGATTATGTTGATTCAATGGATGAGTTATTGCAGCCATTGGTTGATGAGGCAATGCTAACTGGTTACAGTTGCAAAGAAGAATGGATTTCTGCAATGGTAACATCTTTATCAACATACTTGGCGAAAGAGATATTCCCTATTTATATTGGTCAACTGGAGGAAGAGAGTGTGACTGGTATTAGATCACAGGCTAGGACATCTTGGCTTCATCTTATTGACTTGATGGTCTCTTTTGACAACCGGATAAAGCCTCTTGTAGAACAATCTGGGATCTTGCTTTCCCTCCTGGAAGATGGGACTCCGCGTAAGATTTCATCTCTATCTGTGTTCTGTGATCGACCTGACTGGCATGATATGTGGGCAGAAATAGAGCTAGATGATGCAATGGAAAAACTAAAACCAGAGATAGATGAAGAAAGAAACTGGACTAAGAAGGTTCAGGGGGCAGATCTCTCTCATTCTGATGACTATAAATCCCCTGCAGTTTCCAGCGTTACTTTTACGTGTTTATCATCTTTGATTGAGCGGTGTCGATTGTTGCCTACAGTTTCTCTGAGGTCAAGGTTTCTGAGATTAACTAGTACACCAGTCATAAATTTTTTTTTGGATTGCTTACTTCTCAGATGCCAAGAAGCTGAAGGATTGACTGCCTTAACTGATGATGATGCTCTAATCAAAGTTTCAAACTCTGTCAATGCAGCTCACTATTCCGAATCTATTTTAAAAGAATGGTGTGAGGATGTCTTTTTCCTTGAGATGGGATTGGATCAAGGTGAGCATCCTGAAGAGTCTGTTGCTGAATATGGTGGTAGCGAGGTTCCAATTGAAGAGTATGGAAATGGTATTTTCCATGAGGAGATTGTGAAGTTTGAAGATTTCAGAACACAGTGGGTTGAGAAGATAACTATGGTTATTTTAAGAGGATTTGATGCCCGATGCCGAGATTACATAAAGAACAGAAGACAATGGCAGGAAAAGAGTGAAGAAGGTTGGACTGTATCACAAACATTGATAGGGGCCCTGGATTATTTGCAGGCAAAAATGGCAGTAATAGAAGAAAATTTAAACAGGGTAGACTTTGTGGGAATCTGGAGGAGTCTGGCAGCGGGGGTGGATAAATTGATATTTAACGGCATTATTATGAGCAATGTGAAGTTCCATGAGGAGGGGGTGGAGAGATTTGGGTATGATGTAGAGGTGGTATGGGGGGTATTTAGGGCATGGTGTTTGAGGCCGGCGGGATTCTTTCCGAAGGTGAGCGAGAGCTTGAAGGTGTTGAAGATGGAAAAGGAGCAACTTGAAGACAGCCTGAAAGGGGGGCAGAAACGGATGAAGGAGAATGGAATTAGGCATTTGAGTGTAGCTGAGGTAGAAAAGATTGGGAAAAACAGAGTATATACCAAGTAAAAAAAGGCGTTTAATTTTGGTTCCCTTCTGTTATTGTAGCTAAATTACACAGTAGACTTGGACAAGGGAGTTAAAGTTGTCTCTGTTTGTATTTGGCTCTTCGATTATTAACCCATTCGTTTCAGAAATACAGTAGACCAATAAACAATGAAGATTGTTTTGTTCTTTTTTCACCATCATTCCTATTCTGTTTTCAATGCAGATTGTAAGGCTTCATTACCCAACCTTTCAAATATGTAGACAAATAAATTCCTATTCGACATTCAACATACATTAGACAAAGATATTACTATATCTATGAGCATTTGTTAGCAATATCCTATATTGGATTATTTTAATATTATTTTTAAAAGAGAAAAAAAGAAAAAAGATTTGGACTCTTATTATTGACTCCCATCTTCATCCTAGAGTCATATTTATACCAATCATTATGGGTTGGGTTGCTCAATCCCTTCTAATGGCTCCTCCCCTTTCTGATGATAGTGTATGAAGTATGCCACTAGAGTTAACCAGGACGTTCCTTTTAATTGCCCGCTTCGAACAAATATGGGGACACCAAAAAGTATGTTGAACCTTCCCTCTCCAAACTTGCTTTCCTTAGTTGATGCTTCCCTTTGAGAATCGAAAACTCATATTTGAAGTTAGAATTCCAACAGATGTCTCATTTCCTCCATTGTTGTAGTACATTCAAATTTGTCACTCTCAATCGAAACATCATGGGGTGATCTCTTCACTGTCCCAGTACAAATTGATGTGTTATCCCCAGCCATTATATCCAAACAACAAAGGAAAAAGAAACGGAGCCTACCAAATTTTAAATGAAGAAATTCTCACTGCCACAAAACACAATCCTAATAAAACACTAAGGTAAATCTGTAGAGGGCTGGACAAAACTTCAAAGAAATTTGGACGTAGCAAAAGAGAAAAAAAAAAAAGGTAAATCCCTAACTCCCTCTATTTATAACGCAACCATGGATCTTGGTTTACACCCCATTGTGTGACAATTAAGCAAACACGCTTGACCCTTGCGTACGTTTCTCAACAATTTGCAGAAAGAAACCTCTCATAGAAGGACATGTAGCAGGGTTACATCATTCCCAATCCTTACCAAAGAGGCGTGTCCCCATTTAACTCACATTTGCAAAATTTTCAGTGTTTTATTTTAGAAGCCAACCTTACATTCTGAACTTAAATTTCAAATTTTAAAATTACGAGTTGTAAACTTGAGAAATTACAAAGTACTCCAATCAACTTTCATAGTGTCAAAATCATTTTTTGAAAAAAGAGGGAGTCGACTTTTATTTTAAGAATGAAAACGAAAGAAACAGGAGTCGCCACCGATTCTTTTTGATGAAGTGTGATCGGGTAACTTCGAAAAGTGGGTGTTTTTAATAAACGATTTGATTTATTAAAACAACGGTTTTGGTCTATGAGTTTCAGAAAACAGGTTCGGGAGTCGGTTATGTACGAGGAAGGATTAACATCCTCAATACGCCCAAAATTGGTACCTAGTTGATTTATTAGTGTCTTAGTGTCGAAAATTGAGAACTTTGAAGAGATTTAAAATACAATCCTTTGTTAAAATATTGTTTAATTGAAAACTTTTTTTTTTGAGAAAATGGCATATTTCACGTAAATCGAGAAAAATAGAATTTCGTCCCGTAAGTTAGGACGCAATGTCTTAAATCCCTGAAACGAGAATAAACGCTAAAAAATTTATTTTGAAAGATATTTAATTATCTTGGTTTTAGAAAGAAATCATATTTCGTAAGTTAGAACATGATCTTTTCTTGGTTCCCGAGATTATTTAAAAATTTAAAATGTTCGTTTGTGCGGATTTATCGAGAAGATCGAAACCCCGTAAGTTAGGGTACGACTTTTTGAAATAAAAAACGTGGAATATTGCTTATTTTAAAACAAAAATTTTAATGCGTCGGGTAAAGATTAATGTAACACGAATTGGTAGTGAAATAAATTTCGATATTAATATGCAGAATAATAATAAATGCGTTAATATAAATGAAAATAATAAGGATGAAAATAAAATAAAGTACTAAAACAAACAAGCTATATAAATAAAAGGAAAAATAATAGGTAAAAAACTAAAAAATAAATAAATTAATAAAATAATAATAAAACCTAATAGTAAACCAATAGATAAATAAATACTATATACAATAGATTAATAATAATATTATTATTATTTTTATTAATATTAATATTAATAATATTAATAATATAATAATAAATAATCTAAAGTTTGAAAGGATATAGATAAATAAATAATAAGATGATAATAAAAAGTGTCTAAAAGAAATATGGATAATAGTAATAAGTAAGTAAACACACACAAAAAAGGGAAAAGGAATATAATGTAACAATAATATTATTAAATTAATTAGTTTAATAATATAATAATGATAATAATAATAATAATAATAATAATAATAATAAAGAATAATAATAATACATTAATAATAATAATAATAGTAAAGACAATAATAATAAGAATGATAATAATAATACTAATAATAATAATAGTAATAGTAATTAGTAATAATAGTAATAATAATAAAATTAATTAATTTAATAATAAAATAGTCAAAATAACAAAAAGTGACTAATTTGAACTTAACATAGAAATTCGAGGCAAATCCGAAATAAAATAAAAAAAGGACCAAGTTGCATAGGGAAATAACAAGGAGGGACCAAAATGGGAAATAATCCCTCCTCCAAAACGTGCAGCTTCGAGGTGAGCCCATTGGAAACGAAATAAATTAATGGGCAGAAATTAAAATGAAAGAAACTTGATTGCAAAATAATAAAAAGGCGGAAGGACTAAACTGGTAATAAGACCAGTTTTAAAAAACACGCAGATCCTCCCTAGCAGGTCCGATCGAATTCGGGTTAAGGGGCAAAACGACGCCGTTTTGGTGCCTGAAAGGCTTGCCCAAAACGTCGTCATTTTGGTGGCCTATTTAAGGCAAATTTTTTTGAAAAAATTTTCATTCTTCTCTTCTAAAAAAAAAAAAAAAAAACCCAAGAATTCTCTCTCAAACCCTCTCACTCTCCCCTAGTCCGACCTAGAGTTCCAGCCATCGGTCAACCGCCGGCGATGCCGGAGGTCCAAATTAGGGGTTTTTCATCCTTTCGACCCCCCGAACTCCGATTTGGGGTCGGTTTCTTTAGAAGATGGCCTAAAGTCACCCAAAAGAAAGAAGACTTTTCGGTTTTTGGCCACTTTTCATCGGAAGTGGCTACCTCGGCCGTTCATGACGGCGGGACGCAAAGGTTTGTCTTCTTCAACCTTCCCTTTTTTTATTTTGTGTTGTTTTTTTTATAAAATAATTTCGAAAAAAATGAAAGAAAAAAAATATCACCTTTTGAATATTTCTTGACTGTTTTCAAATTTTTTTGTATTCTCTCTATCTGTAAAAATATTACATTGACAATGGGGCCTTTTATAGTTGATTTACATGTATTATTTTGCTTTTATCTGCTATTTCTTTTCTTGCTTTTTGTTTCTGTTTCTTTTTGCAGGCAAGGTCAACGGAGGCAGAAACCCCGACTTTTTGCCATTTTGGTGCAAGGGAGGTAGATCTCGGGCGGTGGCGCGCTGACGTGGCACGTGGAGGAGCGACGGTGGCTAGGGTTTTTTTTCTGTCTTTTTTTTTTTTTTTGCTGAAAATAGTTTAGTATTTGGGCCATTAGGGTTTTAATTTATTTTGGGCCATTTGGGCCTTTTTTGTAATTGGACTTTGACTTTTAATTTATTATTTTTTTTGTTTACTTTTTTTGTGTTTGGGCCCGGGCTAAATTGGGCCTCTACAGATAGGTTTTGGCAGACCTCCTCACTATGTTTAATAGACTTGACAGAGATCACTTTATAACATTTCCTCATCTTGAGAGGGCAATTGTTATATTACCGCTACAAGCCTTACACATCTCATGCAAATGTCACACCAAGTAAATATTGCATCTATTGATTGTTTAGCTGTCTTAAAACATCATGTCACTAGCTTATGAGGTAACACCATCATCCCTACAAGACAAGACAAGATGTGACTGTGCCACTAGTAAGATCCTGACACGTGGCACACCCCCTATCTCATGTATATAAGCCTTCTCATTGCACAAAGGAGACAGAGGACAACAACAGAATAGAACACTCCATTCCATGCTTACTCTTTCTCTCTTCTTGTCAGCCACTCTCTCCACCCCTTTATCCACTTGTTACGACGACTATTCACCCTACTAAGGTGAATCGCCACAATCATCCTTATTTACTTATCTTTGTTGATTTCTCATGTAAATAAATATTTATAATTAAATATATTAAAAAATTAAATACTAAAATTATTTTCCATGCATTTAAATTTTTATCACTTTACCAAGAATACCTTAACATTATACGAATTGTTCTAATAATATAAACTTAAAAAATAGAACAAGAGTGCAAATGCTTAATTACTCTATTATAATTAAAATCGAAAAGAAAGTATTTTATGGATTAGCGTTTTTCCCTCTTAGCGTTGAAAACTTAAAAGATATAATTATAGATTTAGTTGCTAATGTTTATCTATTTTGACACTTCGATTTTGATTTTTTTTTTTATCACTTTGGCATGTTCAATTTTTAAAATTTAATCAATTTACCTTTTTTTACGAAATAGTTGGCTGAATTGATAAAACTTTAATGGTATTGACATGACAATTTTTATGACTGTTTATGTATACTTCATTATTAACATGTTCTTTTAAAAGATTTTGTAAAAAAATTTGAAATTTGTTGAATGTTCAATTTTATTTTATTTTTTTTTAAAATTTTATGAAGTATACATAGATTATCTCGTGAGTTTCTATGTTAATATCGTTAAAATTTTAACCATTCAATCAACTTTTCCATTAATAAAAAATATTAATTAATTAAAATTTGAAAGTTAAATACTAAAATGATAAAAAAATTAAATATAAAATAATAAAGAATAAATATTTAAAGATAAATTTATGATAGTGAAAATTTAAAATCAATGCATACATAAAATAATAGCATTTCTTTCAAACCCCAATAACAAACATTATTTTGAAACAAATCTTTTGTTTTATATACATACGATATTTTGGGGGATTAGATATTTAAAGTTTTTTGGGACCAAAACCGAGGTTTTGTTTTTGTTTTTTTTTTTTTATTTTATCTTTCAATAAGGTGTATCATAGAAATAGGATATTAATTACCTGATTTAAAAAAGTTGCAAAAATAAAATCATCTCCACATCTAACATCTTTATAGTACAAGTGTTCATAAATCATCTGAATTCAGTCGAGCTAGGTGATGGGCTGAAAATCTTTAATTTAAGTATTTTAAAATTTTAAATTAATAAAAATAAAATTATACTTTAATTCACTTTATTTATAAATTATTAAATTAATGGAATCCTAGTTTTACTATTATAAAAATTATAATTTAATTTTCACACTTAAAAACATTTTCTATTCTAGCTTTCTCCTTGGTGATGGGTCCGAACAGCATATTTACTATTAAATTATATTTGAAATATATTATATTTTTATAATTAAATTAAAACAAAATATATATTAAACTTATTTCTAGAATCTTACTTAGCCTGAATTAATATTTACTTTGGCTAAGGCTCAGAGTTTAAAGATTGGAAATAGGTAAGTTGTTTTCGATGTGAGTGGTTGGTATTGTCAGGGGTGAAGTTAAAAACATTTTTAGGGAGTCGAAATTAAATTATAATTTTATAATAGTAAAAATGTAATTCCACCATTTAAATAATCTATATTTTTATTATTTTTAAAAGATTAAATTAAATTTTTATTATTTTTAAGGGGTTAAAGTATAATTTTATTTTTACTAAATTAAAATTTTAAAAATTTTAAAGGGTGTAAATGAAAAATTTTCCCGACCCTGCTAGTTGTACAAATATTTATGTTGTAGTAAAGTGTTGAATAGAAGTCCAACCAAATCGGTAAAAAGATATCATATCCACAGATAGAAAAAAAAGGTAGTTGGTGTGGTCCAATAATTTCCCCAACCTTAATGCTTGACCATTGAAAAACATGGCACTGCCATGCCATGCATGGCGCATGCACTCAGACTTTGAACATTGACCCTATAATTTAACCTTATCTCTATTATATTCATCCACCTTACTTTTTCGTATTGTTATTGATGTGTTTTTGTCCATATTTTTAAAACATTTTTCACATATGTATAATATATATACTTCAATTTCATATGTATAATTATTTTTATCTGTAAATATAATTTTGATGAAGGTAAAAAATATTAAATACTGGTTTAAAATATAAAAAAAATTAACAATAGGGATTTACTAATATAGACTTGTAGTAGCTGAAACAGATTGAAACACCTATTTTTAACGAAGTTAACAAAGACTAGTAGGCATCAAATGGTATACCCAGCGGTACCAACCAACAATATTGCTAAAATCTCTCGTTCAATTCGTGGTTAAATAAAATCATAGTTTGAAATTAATGACACCACATGGTTAATTTTTCATAATTTCAACTTAATTAAATTTACTATTTAGAGTTCAATTAAGAACTATAGAGGAAATGTTGAATGAGTCTTAACTTGATTGGCATCAACATTGTTGTTAATGCAGAAAGACGTGGGTTCAAGGGTTGCGAAAAAATTATGGGTAATTACTTTTTAGATGTTAATAAAAATATTGCTCTTTATTCAAAAATATATTATTTTATTGTTTGAATATAATAAATAAGAATAAACATTTTTTACACTGAAGTTTTAGATTTTATATAAGTAGAGTTTAGTGCGCTAAATGGTGTGAAAGGTATAGTAAAAAGATGAAAAAAAATTAAATATATAAAAAAATAGATACATGTCACCTTTTCCATATTATTTGTCTACATCCCAGAATATAAAATAATTATCCAATAAATAATTTCATATTTAATGGGTAAATACAACATTAAAAGTAGCTAAAAATGAAAATAAACAATTTTATTTAGGGCTAAAATGAAAGTTTTAAAAATTGATATTCACTTTAATAAAGCGTCAGGTTGTGATTATGTGATAGTGTATAAAAATCATGTGAAAATCTTTTTAAAAATAACAACATTTTTTTTATCACCTAAATCTAAGTCCTACTCTAAACATTAAAAATTAGTTCCTAATTAAAGAAATTAATATATAAGGGCGAAGCTTGCTTTACTATTAGTTAATTTTGATTTGATTAATTAACACCAAAATTATAAAATAATTAAGATTAAAAATTATTAATAAAAATTGATTTTGTGAATAACCTTAGAAAATAATTATATTTTAAATCACAAATTCTAGTTTCTAACAGCAGATATTAGTCTTGCAGTTAAACCGTTAGAATAGTTAACCAAACTATCTTAGTCTTTGCTGTAACTTTTAGGACGGACTCATGGTCCCGATTTAAGACAACCACTTTCTAGAGAGAACAAAACTAAAAACACTGTATCAACATTATATATATATATATGTTGAAAAAATATAACACAAATGATGAAACAATAGGAATATAGGAATTGATAGATCCAACATTGTTAAACAAATAATATGAATATACAAATTAATTATTAATCTACATCCATATAACGCAACATAATATGAGTATAAGAATGATTAAACGTATTCCTTTTCTCCATTCTCACATCAGATGATGGGTATTTAAGTGAAACAGTACGGTCAGCAACCGGAAATTTAGGGCGAAATTATGAAGTCGGTAAATCAAGACAAAGAAACAGTAGTTCCAGGAGGGGAGGGATCTAGAAAATTACAAGCCCTGACATGTGAGTCGGTCCTAGTTTTCTTTTCTTTTCCTTTTTAACCTTTGTCTTTATTGCTTTCTTCCTCCCTAATCGCATATTTAAGTGAAGTTGGGTTAATTGGAACGTGAGGGGTTTGGGATTTAGCATTTCAAAAATAGTGTAAATTGAGTAATAAATTATTTAGAAATATAATGTTTAAATTTATAAATTTGGTAGAACTTAATTTCTTAAAATATTTTTAGATTTAATAAAACCATATTGTTTGACTGTTCTAATATATGCTATATTGAATCTTAACTATCATACTTACCATTTATATAATAATTAAAACCCAAATCTAAAATTTCAAATTCAAGTTCCCAAACAAAATCCTTCAAGTTTTTAAAATAAAATAGGTGGTTGAATTGATCAGGCTATTGCTCTAATTGGTCAGACTAATTTAATTAAATAAATAACTAAAAAAATTATAAAATTTAAAAAATTTAGTTCAACCATCCGATTTAATTGGTTTTTACTCTAATTCAATCAATACGTAGCGATTCTCAAATTAATAGGTTTAATGTTTTTTTCGAAATCTAAATGAACACCTCAACAAATTTTCAATCCCATCAGTCTGATTGACTGGTCCATCCTGTGAACAAAATATGGAAGGATAAGATGACAATGCTTCTATCTATTTAATGACGTTTTGATTTTTCATTATTAATTTAAATGTATTTGATTATATTTGATATTTTTACGATTATTTAATATTTAATTATACTTATTTAATGATGATTACTTTTTGTTAGATGTTTTGAAATATCATATCTATGTTTGCTTCATATAAAGAAGAATATTATATATATAAATGTATCGTTCACAATAAAATTTTATTACAGCCCAAAAGAGTGGAACTAACCAAAGGTTAAAAAAACACTGTAATAAGCACATCTTAATGACACCAAAATAACACACTTGACCCACGTCTAAATGAAACCAAAAAGCATCTCAGTACAAAGAACTTCATAAAGCACCAAAATATTGTAGCAAACCTACATCATAAAAGCACGTAAAGTTTTTTTACAAAACAACTAATCACAGAAAATCCACTTCAATTATATGTAGCCCTCCTAATGAATTCAATATTTGCCAATTCCACAACTACCTCTTCTTCTTACTCCCTAAGAGCCAACATTTCTTCTACTCCTTAACCATCTCTCTCTTCCACAACACAGTGGTAGCATCCCCTCAATATTTTCTATTACTTTAATGTCACCTATTGAAATAGATTTCCTTTTTCCTATTTTCTTCTTCTTTTTCTAGCAAAATCCCTAAGTTACTTGAACCAATCTTCATCACTACTATCTAACCTTTTCTCTTGGATCTAACCTATCATCACGCATACCACAACTTCAGATTGCCCAACCATATTACCAACTAAAGGGATTTCATCTCGGCTCGTTGCATCAAGGCCCTCTACTTCAACCTTCAAAATCGCTTTATCAAGCTCCCAATCCATTATAAAACCTGAATTGTTTCAACCCTCATCACATATGATCGGGAAAAGTTTTCGTGGGAGAGCTCAATCATTATAATTGTATGACAATGAGACTACAAAGAGCAAGAGTGAGAGTGAGATTAAATCATCTTCTACTATTGAAATTATAGAGGATTATTCATTAAGTAAGACTTCACAAACATAAGATTAGATACAAATTACGTAATCAATTAATCATATTCTTTATCTTACTTTTTAAATTTTAAATTATTTTCAATAGTTGCAATTCATGTTACAACTTAACCAACAACTCAACACTTGTCGATATTGTAAATTACACTTTTAATGTATAATTTAAATGTTTTTAAGAGTTAGAATACTTGTAGAAGATTGACCATACTTCAAATTGAGAAAGGATGCATTTTACAAACTAGCGTAGTGGTCATTTTCAGCAACTGGTCTACACTGTAAATTACACTTTATGTTTAGAGTTCTTGTATTCAAAAGGTTTGGCTTAAACTTATAGTAGTGCTTGGAAAGATTTTAGATTTTGGATTTGGATTTAAAAAATACTGTAAAATAAGTGGCAAACTACGTAGAAAAGTAATATTTATGATAATTTCTCAAATCAATAGATTTATTAGATACCTATGTAATAATGAATTTGAATTTTTGAATTTGACAAGTTCATGTTCTTATATTTTTCTAATGTATATTATATTGAATCTCAATTAACTTTTTCATAATATATGCATTTTATTTTTATCATTTACATAATAAAAGAAATCCAAATTTTTAAATGGGATAATGTAACTTTTTGTCCCTGAATTTGGCAAGTAGGTCCACATCGGTCCCTAAACTTTTTTTATCCGCTTTGGCCCCTGAACTTGAAAATCATAATTCATTTAAGTCCATTTTGTTAATGACCATGAAAAAAATGGGGATAATGTAACCTTTGGCCCCTTAACTTGACAAGTAGGTCCACATTGGTCCCTTGAACTTGACAACAAAGTTCATTTTGGTAGCTGTCCTTGTTTTATTCATTTTGGTCCTTGAACTTGACAACTAGGTCCATTTTAATCCTTAAACTCGAAAAATCTAAAAGTTTGATTATGTGACACTTTGAGTTTGAAAAATAAATTTTTTTTAGATGATCATGTGGCACAATCTCCAACTGTCATATTTATTATTTTAATAATTGAACCGATGATTAAACAGGTTAGACCACCAATTCTCAATTCAACCAGTTCGATAGATTCAACCGTTGGACCAACGATAATTAAATAAATAATTAAAAATTCATAAAAATCTAAAAAGAGTAAAAAGAAAATATAAAACCAGTCTTACTTGGCTTTTTAGATTTTTATAAATTTTTATTTATTTATTTAAATATTGTTGGTTCGATAGTTGAACCGATTGAACTAGTTGAATTAAGAACTAGTGGTCTAACATGTTCAACCATCAATTCGGTTATTAAAACATTGAATATAACACTCTAATATTGTATCACATCATTATCTAAAAATATTTTATTTTTCAAGTGATGATTTGGCGCAGTCTCAAGGTGTCACATCATCAAACTTTTAAAAATTTCAAAGTTCAGGAATCAAAATAGATCTAGTTGTCAAGTTCAAGTGCCAAAAACTAAAAAAAAAAAGTTTAGGTACCAAAATAAACTTAGTTGTCAAGTTCAGGAATCGATGTTCAAGGGTCAAAAGTTACATTGTTCCCATTTTCTTTTACGATCATTAACAAAATAGACTTAAATGAATAATAATTTTCAAATTTAAGGGTCAAAGTGGATAAAAAAAGTTTAGAGACCAATGTGGATCTACTTGCCAAATTTAGAGGTCAAAAGTTATATTATTTTTTAAAATTTATGCCAAATATAGGATAAACATATTTAGGGTGGGTTTGGACGGGTGATTGGGTGCGGTGCGATGCGATGTGTTTAATTTACTTTTTGTCATATGCTACAATATCTAATCTCCCTGTCACAGCTATTTGCAAATAAATGTACCACCCATCCAAAACACCCTTACTAATTTGAACAACTATAATTTCAAATTATTGTTTAATAAGTACTTTTTTAAAAACTAATAATTATAAATACATATTGATCATTTATTGGTTGAGCCGAGGGTTGAGGCGGATGGATATTTTTTGCTACTTTAGACTAAGAGAAAAAAAGCAAGTGTTTCAATCTCTAAACAGTTGTCTAGATATCCTACCATATCTATATTAGATTTTCATGGGCCAAGCTGCCGAGATTTTAACTTTTCAACATACGGAAAACGGAGATTAAATCTTTGATATTAATAGTAAGTTTATATTGGTTTAATTATTTGTTTTTATTAAATTATTTATTTAAAGTATTTTTTATATATTTGAAATTTAATTTTCATATTTTTATTTTTAAGAATTTATTCTTTTATTTTTTGAATTTAAAATTTTAAGCTCATTTGTTAACATTTTTAAAATTCTTTAGTTAAGTTTACTAGTGTAACATTTTTAAATAAAAAAATTTACTTGGTATCTATATAGAAAAAAAATAACATTGTAATGTGTCTGAATTTAGTAAAGAATTTTAATTTTGCTAACAATTCTTAAAATTCATATCATAATTGTAATTAAAATAAAGTATTTAGACTAACTAATTATATTATAAAAGTTGA
The DNA here is from genome assembly GCA_025503065.1 of Gossypium bickii. Taxonomy (NCBI): domain Eukaryota; kingdom Viridiplantae; phylum Streptophyta; class Magnoliopsida; order Malvales; family Malvaceae; genus Gossypium; species Gossypium bickii. Next base: position 103,055,972 of record CP106716.1, read on the forward strand.
GATATTAAATTATATCAAAATTAAAGTATATATATATTGAATTTCAAATTTGAACGAAATATAAGGATCAAATGAAAATTTAACCATTTTTATAATTAAAAAAATAAAAAAAATTGGAATTGAAATTTACCTATTATGTTTTAGTGTTAAAGAAAAGAAAGGAAAAAACAGAGGTAGGAGTCCATTAGTAGTATAGATTTTCAAAAACCACTAATATCTTTATGTGAAAATTTGATATTGTCTAAAACTATATATGAATTTAGATTTCATTTCTATTAATATTTTTATCGAAATGATATTATGTTACGTTAATATATATTGTGTACAAATAATTATGAAAATAATTAGATTATTAATTTGTAAAATATATACTATTTAATTAAAATCAAAATATCATATAAATAATTATGTCAAATTAAATATTAAATTAAAAATTATTAATAAATTTGAGATTTATTCCATTTGCATTTCATTTTGTTATCTAAATCGATAATGTAATAAATAGAGCCTGAAGTTTAATTGAAAAAACCAATGGAAGCAGCTTCCTCACCCTTACCGCCAACACAATTAAATCTGACTTATGATGTAGCTTGACAAATCCGATCATGTGGCAGAAGATTTGTCCATATTTTCTTTACATTTAAAAATAATATATTAGTTTTTAATAATATAAACAAATAAATAATTTTTTTTTTAAATTTACTAGTTACAAAATTTTGAAGTTTATTTTTAAAAAAGTGAATTATGAAATCAAATCATTTTTTTTGTTTTCATTTGCTGAAATTATATAACAATAAAATTGATTTAAAATTATATTTTAAGATATTAGTAATTACTTCTTCAATATATTATTATTTAAAATATAAAAAAGTACTTTTACGATATTGAAATATTTAGCCAAAATTAACTTCAGAAAATTTCATAATAACTTCAAATTTACAATATCTAAATTTATTTTCTATATTCTAAATTTTAAAAATGAAATATTTTTTAATCTAGTAAATAAACATTTTCTTAAAAAATATAGTTTAATAATTTTAAATTATTATAATATTCAAATATGAATTTAGATAATAAAAATTTTGGTTTTAGAAAAAATTGTATATTAATTTCTAAATAAAATTGGTTTTGTCAAGTGTAGGACTTAATTTATCAATGCCTCTATCGTCATCTTGATGTTGTTAGTAACGATTTAAGCTATGCAAATAATCCATCACTACGGCAGTGTTTAACTGACGGTCAATGTCATTTATAACAATATCCCTTTTCACAAAAATTAAGTCTCGCCATCGACTGCGTGTGTGAACCAAAGTTGTGACTAGAGGAGGCAAATTGCACGAGACAAACAGGAAAATGGCTGTGCCTGCATTAACACATATAATATATATATTAGAAACTATATCACACTTGTATACGCGTGATCACATATTTAGAATATATAAAAACGTTTATAAATAACATATAATAAATAATAAAATGTAAATTTTAAAACTAATAATAATATATATGTAATATATACGAAATTAAAATAGAAATTAATTTAAATTGTGAATAAAAAGAAATTTAAATAAATAAATACATCATATTAAGAATATTAAATACATTCAAATTGTACATCATAGTATTGCCATTTTTTCTTGAGTTGCTATCGAGTTAACTTATGACACTAAAAATTCACATAAAAAAGCAAATGTTACTTTAGTTAAAATGACAAAATTGGTAAACAATATATGTAGTGTTTTGAGTTTAAATTATGTAAGCATGAATTTTTTTTTTTAGATTTTATATAAAAAGATAAAAATATCATTAAATTAATAATAATTATTTTATTAAAATAAATTCTTTTTAGTAATTAATAATTGAATTATACCTAATTTTGGATCACAACAATTCAATCAAAATCTTTCTATATAATATATATGTGTATTGCAAGAGACAAGAGGAACCAATTTGGTAAGATGTAAACATCTGTATTTTGTACATTTTTCGTAGATATATATAATCTTTATTTAAAAAATTCAATTAGATAGTTCATAAACACTAATTTAAAGATTAAAAAATATTTGACAAAAAATTTAGACTGCTTCATACAAATTAAAATAAAAAATGCAAATCAAAACAAAAAAATATATATGTATATAGAGAATGGATTATATGGAATTGTGACTCTACGTCATCCTTATCATTTTCCGATGGGAGGATGGTTAATAATATTTTACTCCTGATTTTGAGCTTTTTTTAGTTGGATTTGAATTTTTTTTAGGAGGAAAAATTTAATTTGTCATTCTCCTAATGGAAAGGGATAAGAATGACGTATAATCATAGTTTCATACAATCGTTTCTCATGTATATAAACACTTTTAATTAAATTTTATCGTATAATATATTTATATTTTAAAATTATTAAAAGTGATGCTAAAGTTCTCTTTCCTCTACTTATATAAAAATATATGTATGCCTTAGTTTCCAACTAAATTTTGACAAGTGTCAATTTAAATATGCAAACTTTGCATTAACAAAAAAGTCTAATATATTTTCATATAATTAAACAAAAAGTATTTCATTTCAAACTGAGTTAAGCATGGCCTGCATAATTGTGGGCCAAAGTAATGCAGAAATATGTGACAAATGGGGCCTCCTGTTTGATTATTTTAGGCAAATCAGAAAACCAACAACAATTTTTTATTTTTTAAATATGTTTTTATCGACTACCACATTTTGAAATCTAACCCTCGAACTCTCTTTATAAGCAAGCCTACTTCCTCCTATGTCAAACTCCACCACACCATTATCAGTAATTTATAAAAGAGTGTTGGAAGGAAAAGAGCAAAAAAGGTAGCTAGGGTTCTTCATGTCTGGAGCTTCAAACAAAATCACAGATGATGAGCTCAATGCTCTCATCTTAAGACTTGGAACATTGCTTCCTCAGCTCAATCATGGCCGCCATGGCAGGGTAGTGTTTTCCTCTCTCTTTTCTTTATCCTATCCTCCTCTCTTGTTTCCATGTCATTGACAAGGCTGAAGTAACTGAAAGCCATGCATGGTTAGGCAAGCTCTTTAGTCTTTACGATGATAATGTTCTGGTAATAACTGAACAATAAACAACAGGGAACCCTATGATCCTATGCAGACATTTTGGACTGACAATCATGATCAGGATAAACTGTATTATTTTATGTAATAACCCTTTTTTTGGTATGATTTTATGTTTGTAGGCATCATCATCGACAACGAAAATTTTGAAAGAAACATGCAGTTATATCAGAAGATTAAAGAAAGAAGTAGATGATTTGAGTGAGAGGCTATCGCAATGTCTAGATTCCATGGATATAACTAGCTCTGATGCTGAATTTCTTACAAATTTGCTTCAACAGTAAAGCTTGTCCCCTTTCCTTTCTCAAATTGTCTCAAGTTTCAACGACAGACAAATGCATGCGTCCTTTTTTTTTTTTTTTTTTTTTTTTTTTTTTTTTTTTTTGTGGTTATGTGGAAACTTTTTCTTAATTAATATCCGAATTTGATTGGGCCTGGGAGAGTAATTAGAGTATAAATAATGTATATAAAAATTGAAAGTACTTTTCCAACTTTGATTGTATGATTGTATCTGTCTCATCTTGTTCTTCCTTCTTTGTCTCCATTACACTAAAATATTTGGTGTTGGGCCAATCGAATTATGTCAATTAATATCTTTTATTTTTCCTCAGTTTTCCTTTGTCTCTCTGAATCCAAGATATTACATATTTTTTACCACTCAATTTTGATCATATTTCTTCATTAATTATACCTTGTTGTAGTAGGCCCGGTTCTCCTCAAATTACATTTTAACCCTATAAATTTTGAAAAAAATAAACAATTTAATTCTTATAATCAATATTTAAAAGTATAATAACCAGTCCAAAACTTTCATATTTAGTTTTTAAAAGTATTATAGAAATTTGTAATATATTTTATGTCTATCGAACGTGAATTTAAGTTTGTAGTTTCTTTTTGAGTTTAACTTAATTAGATTGGATTCTGTAAGCTAAACTTAAATAAAATAGTTATAGTTATAAATAAAAAAGAAAAGAAAGGGTGGGTAGTCCATATTTTAAGGAAGGCGAGGTGAACAAAGTAATGGATTGCTAAACAGCCAGTATCATCACCAACAAACATTACATGAAATGTCAAACTCCATCAGTAATCAAAATAGTAGACAATCTGTAAAATAGGTGTTGATAGTTCAATTATGGTCAACCCAGGGAGCCACATATTGGGTTCAGGAGGCACCAGCTTGCTATCCTAGCACTGCAAAGAACGGATAGTTATCGCTGCTCTGTGAAACCAGCCTCACGCATTACCATTCTCCCTAGGATCCCACGAGACCCACAGCTTTCGCTCAAATCCCGTGGATCACTCCTTGCTTGGAAAGGGCAGGCCGGTGATTTGCCACAATGAATCCGACCGCTTAAGCCAGACCTGATGTTCTATAACCCCAGATACCCCCACCTGGGTCCCAAGCTCGGAGAATAACAGCATTGCTTCCATCCTATATAAACAACATGAATACTTCTCCTAAAATATCGATGTGGGATTAGTTTACCTTTTCTGAGTCTGCTGTTGTCAGGTTTTTTGAGTTTAAGACCTTATCAGCAGCTTAAATCCAATGCTTTGATTAGTATTGATGACTGACAAAGATCAACTCGACACAGTCAAGTGAAACTAAATAGAAATTTCCATGTCTGGACAAAACCCTGGCATATTTGACAAACATATCAAGTGCTAAAATGATAACCCCATGTCACAGGCATAAGTTAATTGAAGAATAGCAATATTGTTTTTAATTAATTAATTTTTTTAAGAATATATAAAAATATATATTTTATCAGGACATTTTTCATTCCATTAAGGCTGAATCTTTTTGGATCCAAATATCAAAGTATAAAGATAATTTTCCTTTTCAATTCCCACAAATAAATCACTCGTTGTTGGGGGCTAACTCCTGGATTTAAAAAGGATTCTTAAAAGAGAGGGATATCTTGGAGTGAGAGAAATGTCTGGGTATTCAGTGATAACAATATCGTTCATAGACAGCCTGACATTAGTCTTTCTTGTCATGAGAATCATATAAAAGTGACCACTACTAGACAATAGTTGTATAAACTGGTGTGACACTGGAAAATATCGAAATTGAATAAAATTGCAAATAGTCAAAAGTTGAGCTAGGGACTAATTTGCAAAGGAGAAAGAAGTGTAGTAAGTCTAATGTGAGAAAAGAGAAGAAGTAAATTGATATTAAAAGGGGCTTGATTGGTGATTTAACAAAAACTAGCTATGGCAATTAAATCATGATTAAATCATAATTTGGTCTTTTAATTCCTTCACCATTGATCTATTAGCAATGAGATAAAATAACCTTTGTGAAGCAGTGAAACAAAACAAAAACAAGCATGAGAATTACAAGTGACAGAAAGTATGCGTAATATGAAAAAGTGATTGGGAACTTGCACCATCTACCATATCAAAGTTTCAAGCAACCTATCATAATTACATAACATTACACAACCATTCATACTTCTTCACTCTCACAAAAATGTCTCTTTCCCATACACTTCATCTTGACAGTTGACAGCATATATGTATATATTATGGGTTGTTACTTGCTACACATAGAGCTACAAGGTTCAATATCTGTAGCCATCGTCATCATATATGTAACCACTGCTCCTCGACTTGTCAGCCTGCAAACCGATGGAAGAACAATGGATTATTACAAAAACCAACAGTAGTCAAATTTTTCAAGAGCTTGTATCAGTTAATAGCGAACCAATATGAATGGATGAAAATAAAAAGATGCTGTAATATCAAACTTCCTTGTATGAATTACAGCTCGCAAAAACATGTAAATGAAAGAGAACCCGATAATTGATGGCATACCCTATGAATGAGCTTCTCAAATGCATCAGTCCCGTTCTCTTCAATGTATCTCTCGGCAGCAGTTAAAATATCATCTGGTTTACTGAAGAAGTCCTTCTTCCTCGGGACATACCAGATGCTAATTGTCTGTTGTGGGTTCATAAAGAAAGGTCTCAAATAATGCTCGTAAACATAAGCAGCACCACTGAAGTACGGGATGACCAGCCAGCAGGTCAAAATCAGCTTCACGTGAGACCAGATTGGGATCCTGTATTCATGTTCTCAAATGTTTCAGCAAGGTATAGGCAAATGCAATTATGATAAGAAGCCTTTAGCATACAACTTCCCTTCTTTAAAACCAGCATAAGTATCATGAAGTTTTTCGCACAACTATCCGAGAAACTAAACCAAGGCAAAGAAATATAAAGATAAGTAATTAACACATTGGTGAAACTTCAATATAACCAAGTTAGATTTAACTTGGCAATGCTTTCCACTTTTTCGATGGAATCGATTTGTTGAAATAAAGTGAGTTGAAACCCTTGGTAAAGAAATGGGTTCCTCTTCTAGTGGATGAGAAGCTAATTAAAGAATACAACAGGTTTGGTCACCTAAATTGTCAATTTTATAAGCACAAAAACCATTTTTTTTCTTGAGTTGGTCAACTAGAATCATAATTGTTTAATCAAATGAAAAATCTGAGGTTTCCCTCTCTCAGGCACCCCCAAAGCGAAAGAGAAAAAGTTAAATCGGATTCCCAGAAACGGGAAATGTATATATAGGGATAGTGTTAGAGCAAGAAATGTGCTATCTAGGAGCAACACAAACTTGATCATTCAAGAGCATAAAAATTTACCATTCAATGACTTTGGCAAAGGTGAGTTCCAGCAATGTAATCATGGAATAGAGAACCCAATATGTAAGCCATTGTCGGTCATCGGCACGAGACTCGGATTCAATTGCCCTAACTGAGGCATAACTGTTTAAGAATTCAATGCCATGGAACAATTAAACCAATTCAAGTTCAGACAACTTGTAAATTACACCAATTAAAAGGGTAAGAGAAAAAAAGTAAATGAAAACCCAAAAAGATTGAAAAACACACTCACAGAGGATACAGAAGACTGATAACTGGCCTGCAAAATTAACCCAAAAACCAAATTAGAAAATAAAATATTAAAGATATTCAGAAACACACACAAATAGCTTGAAGTTAAAAGTATACAATAAGCCTAAAACTCTATTCCTTTTCTCTTAGTTGAAGTTTTAAAATTTACATTTTTAAAGCAGCAATAGCATACATATATAAAATACATGACCCAAAGTAGAAACAAGATAAATGGGGCAATAGGAAATTACCCAGCAAGAACATCAAAGTTCTTAAAAAAAACCTTAAGAAAACTTCCAGCCCCAGATCCCATCTTCACTTTCCAATGCTCTTTTTCTTTCTGAAACCTCTGATATAATTAAAAAAAGAAACTAACCCAAAGCTTTGGTTTTGTTCTTATTGGGGCAGTTGCTTGAGTGACAAGTGTGTTTTGTATGCGTAAGAAAGCTGAGCTGCTTAAGATGCTAAAAGCTGGTTTGTAAGGAAGGTTGGGGTTGTTTGGCGGTGGGAATCTAACGGTGGATAGTTTAAGAGTGACTAAAATGGACGGCTATGGATGTTCCTTAACTTTCAACAGAAAGAAACTTCTTTTGCTTATTCGTTTGGTGGAACCAATCACTCTCGTAGGAGAAATACCATGAAAGGGACTTTCTAACACTGGAATTACATGATTGCCATTTCCTTTGTCTACGTAGCTCTCATATGAACCGAGTCGGGCCGAATTACCATTTCAAAGTTCTTAGCATTTTGTCTAAACTTGGTTCCGCTATTAACTCGGTTTTTTATTAACTTTGTCACAACTCAAGTATGACATATCTAAAGTGATTGCAATCACTTAATATAATAAGGAAATCAACCTCGGATGTTTCAAAGCGGCGAGTAAAAATTGACAAAAAAATCGAGCATTTATCAAACTAGAGAGGACGACAATAAAATCATCTCTAAAGTCACTTATAAAATTAATATTACATACATAAGCAAAACTGAAAAACGTGTTATAAGAGCATATAAAAACTTTTAAAACCGAAGACTTATTAGATAATGGAAAAACAAACAAAAATATATATAAAACTTAAGAGAACAAGTAAAATAATTTATTATTCTGAAATGTTCTCAAACAGAAACAGTTTAAGAAGTTGACAAAGAACCACCCACTTTCCAAGAAAAACTATTGGTGACCTATGGAGTTTTAACAAACGACAGATACCGTCATTTATCCATCACAACTTGTGAAGACAATAAAGAAAAAGTTGATTGGAGAGGGAAAAAACAAAAGATAGCCAGCTCAGAAGCTGGTACTACCGCTGAGCAAAACAAAAGATAAGAAACAAATAGTTGGAAAGAAAAAAAGAGAAATTTTATAATAAGACATGTGAATAATATTTAAATATTTATTTTAAATGTACCAAAAAGAATAACTATTTTTAAATAAACCTAAATAACGTTAGAATTTTAAATCCAGAATAAATCGCAAGGTGGAATTCATGAAAATTCCAAACACATTAAGATTTGATAGGTAAAATTTTAAAGATTAAAAAGAAATACTTTCACATTCGAAAGGTGTTGACTTTTCAAGTAAATACATTTTATTATTTTCATATCAACACAAAATTTTATTTCTTTTTGATAATTGACATTTTATTTAGTTTGAATTATATCAACCTCATAATTTTCATGAGATTTCACATCATAAAAAGCATAAATTGGTAAAAGTAGAAAGAAAATGCATTTTTGAAAAGATATTCTTAATAATGTAAAACGAAAAAGAATATATCGTTCCATTCCCCATCAAGGGACAATATCATAAAATACCTTTGTGATATTTTAAATAAATAAAAAGAAGGCCATTAATACATCAAAATCAAACTCGTTGATAACATCCCAAATTCATGTTTGGAGTAGAAAGGTATCTTAACATATTTAATCCCCGCCAAAATAAAACTGTGAATTGTACGCTATCGTATCAACTCTGTAGGAGAAATGGAAGTTGAAATATGCTTAAATTTGCATCTGAATTTGGAACTTCAGGTTCTTGAGCAACCCATTTGGAACCTGCGCACCTTCATTTTTCCATTTAAGGCAAGGGCCAACACATCATATTCCTCCACATACCACAGCTCCTTTACCTTTGCCTGTCATCAAACACAAAACCAACCAATCATATTTTATATATATTGAGCACAAAAACACAGTTGACATAGATAACAAAGCATTCACATTCAACCATGTCCTTGCCGGTAGGACTAATGCTATGCCTAGTACAAGAGGATTCACATATTTGATGTTCATGTTCTTTGACAATGTAACAAAAAGTTCCAGTGCTCGAGTACTTCCTATGATGCCAGAATTGCATGCTAACTAAGAAAAGATGGGGAAGAATTGACAAATTTGATGCCATTCTCTTGGTGTTCTTCCACAAAATGAGCTCAAAAGTTTCCCAGAGCCATGCTTTCTACAAGTTCCACAGTTCAACATCAAAGAACTTAGATATAGAACATGATACAATGTACTTAAATTAAATGTCCTTTAAAAAACAGGGATTACCTCACTTCAAGACAGTTAAAATGGTAGCAACAAAGTAGGGACCAAGAAGCTCCCATCCCGAATACTAATATTTTCATCATAACAAATGTGCCTTTGTTTATAGTCATTTGCATGCATCTCCGATCCAATTATCATTGTCATTCTAGTTTTTGCAAACAAATTTACATCATATTGCGGAAGAACAACCAAATCATGCCGTGTTTCTATCATGTATAGTTGTTACCAACACTTTTAAATTCCTACCAAAAGTTCTAAATATCACAAAGGATATCCGATTAGATTAAAATACGTATATGTTTCAAGCAGGTACTAAGGTAAAAACTCAATTATGAGCAAGAGAAACCAAGAAAACAGAAAACCTGCAGTAACCATGGTATTCAATACAGTTTTATGGAAATTGATTTGGGTTACGATTGGAAGTATTTGGTTCAGTTCAATTTTCTATTCATGTTCAAACCAAACTGAATTTTATTTTTACTTTCAATATATTTAAATTTTTATGATATGAAAATCAATAATTTACATCTAAGTTACTGAAGAAAAAAAAAAACTTAAAAGCATTATATAAAAAATATAACTTTTTTTAATTTAAAAAAAATGAAACAATCCAAACTGATTTTGACTGGGGTAGATTAGTTATCAACTGTATTTGATTCAATTTCAGCTCCAGAATACCACACCCAACCAGCAAATTTCTTTTCTAAAACAAAACTGTATCTTATCACTTTCAGGTGAGAATATCATGCTATTGTTGCATGAATTGTCAATAGGGCCAAAGACAAGATTTGAAGTTGAGTTCTTTCTTTTCCTTTTTGTAGTTCAGATTTTAGTTATTTATATTAGTTGAAATAATATGCAAAATAAAAGAAACAGTCTTGCAGGAAAGTCAAAAAAAAGGAAAAAATAAAAGTTAAGGTTCAATAAAAAAAAGTACATATATCGCTGCATTGGAGTGCTTGACACCATTGCTAGCATATGGTTTTGTCAACAGAGGAATCTGGCTTCAATTTCCTCATTGTGAAAGTTATAACTAATAAGAAAATATTCAAAAGTAATAAGCAAACCATGAAAAAAAAAACGAATTTTGTAAAAGTTATGAGAGAAATCAAGCACGATATTTTAGGTAAAAACTATTCTATGAAAAATAAGAAAAAACATTTATACAAGGAAATATTGATAATACTCTCTTTTTTTTTCTTCTTTATGGAAAACAAAACACACAAGAATTAAGTGGAAAGTTTGAAAAGCTTCAACTTAGAAGTTACAAAAAAGTTACGGGGGCCAAGAATAGAAATAAATAAAAATAAAAGACTCGGAGTTATATTATGATTTTCAAGAAATTCAAAAGAGAGGAGAAGGGGGTGGCCGATTAAAAATAAAGTAAATAATCAAAAAATGGGGATCATGCACATGTGAGATTTCATGCATGGGCGGATTAAAAATAAAGTGATCAACCAAAACATGAGGATCACGCATAGGAAGCTATTCAGACAATGAAAATGCATGCCAAGTAATGATACAAAGTATAACAACTTGCCTTAAATCCACGGATTTCATTGTTTAGCTGAGAGACTAGCTTATGGAAAAGTTTGATTGGATTTGAAGTACTATCAGTGTCCTGCATAAGACATCCATTGTATACATATATATAAGAATATGAGCTTGAACCAATCACATAATTCTTGTAACTTCAATTCACCATTAGATCTAAACAAGGAAACTAATATAACAAGCTTTGCCAGCCATAGTTTTGCCATAGTGGCAAAAAGTCGCAGTTTACTCATACAAGAGTCAAGGGAAACCTTACAATGCTTGAGTCAGCAAATGGGCTTCTCTCAAATTACAACAGCAATTACTATCTAGTATTTCATGGTTCAAATATCACGGCAATATAAAAAGGAATGAAAATATACATGTTGACCTAGGGAACTCAAAAGAACATTGAAGGGGATGAAACAAAGAAGATAAATTTGTGATTGAAAATTCAGTCTCACAATGTGTGGGTTTAGTCCAACATTATGTTGGATTTATCCAATTATTTGCTGGTCCATTGGTTAATTTCTTATATGGATGTAAAAATTGGCATTAATTGTAACTACTCTTAATGTACTTCTATACATGTAACTTCATAAAAATTAAGAATAAAAAGGAAACTACAGTAACTGGATAGAACTTAAAAATAATACCATCAGTGAAGCTTTAGGGTGACTCAGAAGCCTTGCAAAAGATGTGTGAAGAATAGCCTCATCATACTGCAAAAGTAAGCAAAAAAGTTCTATTTTAAAATAAAAAACATTTCCCCTACAGTCACACAAATACTTATTATTTTCAAACAAGACAGAGATCCTAAAAATGTGCCAAAACCATCAAATAAGAATTAACAGGCCAAGATATTACCATAAAAAAAGTATAGCCCTTATATTAGCAATGTTGCCATTTCTTTCTTTCTTCTTTATTTTTGAAAGACACAATGTTGCCATTTGAATATTACTAGTTTAGTCAAAATTAAGATTTTCATATGGATCTTACAAGTTGCTTCTCTGGTGCTCGTGGAAGTGCTGTTCTCAATTTAGCACGAATGCTTACGGGATCCGTTCCAGAAATTACCTACAGAAAAATAAAAATGTTATCTGGCACTAAAATGTATAAAAATCCTTTCTTTCCTTTTTCAACAGCTCATTTAGGAAACAGGAGACTATAAATGAAGGACTAACCTGCCAGCAGCCAAGAAGCACACCAGTCGAAGTTAAAACTACCCTGTCTAAGACAATTTCTAAAGGGCATAGCCCCTCTGCAACAGCTTTAGCAGCAGCTGCTTCAGCTTCAATCTGACAAAAGAAAAGAGGCTTAAAAAATCGAACCCAACATCTAACAAGCAGAAAAAAGAGGTACCAAAATAGCCATAACAGGCAAGTTACCTCAATTTCAGAGGCGGGAACAGGTGCAATATGATGCGATGCGTGGAACATACTGAAATGGTACAAGCTTGAGTTCTGAAACCAGATCGCTAATCAAAATATATAAGCAAGCGAACACATGAGAATAAATGCAGAAAAAGCAAAAGTTATCAATTAACTAAAGGAATAAATGATAACTTATCTAAATTACTCTCGTTATTAAAAGAAGTATCAAATCAGTTAAATAGATAACAGAAAAATGTGGAAGAAACAGCAACACAAAAATATACTTCTTTACAACAGATTACCTTTGTCAAAGTATGGATCAAATACTTGCTTTACAGCCTTCCTGTGACAAACAAAGCATGCATCAGATTATAATGTAAGGGCTAACCCCTCGCTCAACCCACAAAAAGGGCTAAGCATAAAATGGAAATATTAAATAGAAGTCCCCTTTAATTATCTTAAAGTCCTATAAATTATAAAGCCAGCTTCAACTCTTAAAACTTTTGCTAAAACGGCATGATGGGAAATCACACTTAACTAAGATCAGATCAAAGTTATTAGTGCAGGCATTTTACTTCTGGGGTCAATATTCTGATAAGAAACAAGTAGATCAAAAATTTAATAAAAACAAAAAATGGAAAAAAAAACATTCCAATGAAAACAAAATTTTACGAGATGGGCACTGAGTATTCTGTGTTCATATACAAAACGTTGGCCCGTACAGGAGGATGTGCTGCCTGAAATGAGAAGGAAAGCCATTATTAACCGCTTGTACGGAAGGATTGATTATAGCTCGGTTGACTCATATATTACCTTAAGTACAGGTGTTACAAATCCATCTTTCAAAGTAAAGAGATCTGAAAGTGACAGCGATTGAGAAGTTTCACCATGTTTAAGAAAAGCTGCTCCATGCTGGTCCAATTCCCTTTCCATTTTATCATACAATGTTGATCTTCGATTGCTATTTGCCATAACAGAATCTGATAAAAATATCCCTAACAAAGTTAACACACTAAAGTCCAAGTGTGCAAAGCTTGCCTGAATTTGTGCAAAGCTCCGATTTTAAAAAAAGAAAAGAAAAAGGCTATCAATTTAATTTTTTATCAATAATTTGATAAAAGCATATTACAAAATGAGAATTTTTAATAATAAGGCAAGCATGATGAACTAACACCACGAATTCACAAATGGAAACATTATGTTCTACGGATCTCAAACCTAAAACCATCAAAATTAAGTGGTGTCAGGTAGCTCAAACAATCATCCAAAAGAGTTCAACCTTTTAATGCATATCATAAAAGCAATATTAAGTAAAAGGGAAGACTGTAAATCAATACACACACACACACACACAACATTTACACTCAAAATCCCGAATCCTAGCAAGAAAACGCGAAGTTTCATCAAATCCCAGCAACAAAAACACAGAAACCCAGGACAATTTTAAAGTTCATATGAAAAATTAGGACACCATGATAAACAACTAAGCTTCTCGTTAGTTATTTTAAAGCTAAAATGCGATTAGATCTTAAAAGTCATCATATTTTCAACTTTAATTACCAAGAAAACTTGATAGAAGAAGAAAGAGTACCTGAAGAAGGAAGGGAAGAAAGAGAGGTGGAATTTCGGAGAGCCAATTGGAAGAGAAAGAAGAACAAAGCAAGAGATGAGAACCATATTACAGCAACAGTTTTGGAATGGCTCCACCAATTTCCAACTCTACCCATCACCATTCTTTGGCTTCTGTTTCGAGGTCTTCCTTAAAATAGAATCTACGAATGTCGACGTTTGGAACGGGGCCAATTTTTTCCTGCCCCGACTTCCACCCGACGTTAAAATATTTTAATGCTTACTTTGGCCCCCAAACTATACATGTTTTCTCATTTTCCTACCTAAAACTCTCTTTTTTTCTAACTTTTCTGGTTATTCAGTTCAATCACTTTGTAGCTGTGTTAAAAACTGATGGGTAAATTGCACTTGTCTTTTTCTTTTTTTTTTTTGTCACCCAGCTATGTTGGATGTTTGAGTGTTTCCATTTTTATGTTAGCAAGCTGGAGACCAAAAAGGAAAAATGGAATAGTTAGTGACTATTTTGTAACTTTTCATGGTAGGATGACCAAAAAAGAAAATTATTAATAATTAGGTGATTATTTTGTAATTTTTTATAGTTAAGTGACTAAAAAAAAACATAAATGGATGACCTTTACCGCAATTTACTAAAATCATTTGACGTATTGCGTCAATCAAAACATATCAGTGACACCTCAGTCAATCAAAATGTATCTCACGACATTCATGTTTATTAAAATTAAATAAAATATTTTTAAATCAAAAATAGAAAAAGAATATTTAAAAATTTTAAAAATATACATTTTACTTTGACTTGTGTTGACTAGGTGTTGAACAATGTTGACTAACTTTCATTTTGAAATTCTTCATATTTTAAATTTTCATAAATTTTAATAAAAATATATACTTTCTTTTGCAATTTCTTAAAAGTTATAAGGAATTTTCTAAAAATTATATTTTTTTATTTTAAGTTTTAAATTTTAAATTTTAAATTTTTTATTTTTAAATTATTAAAAAATTATATTTTTTATATTACTTGCAACCTATAATGAGTTAAATTATTTATGCGATTGGAAGATCCGAAAGTTAATGAATTAGTAATTGAAAGAGAGTTAAAACTTGATTTACAAAAGATGCTTGTGGTTTAGTGCTCTTAATTTGAGCACATGCTATGGCTGAGCAAAAAACCCAATTAAACAGAGAACTAAGTTGAATCAGAAATTCGGTTCGACTTGATTTAAGTTTTTTTTTTTTTTGTAGTTTATTTAGTTTTAATTAGATAATGTCATCGAATCACGTCAATTCAGTTCGATTTCAATTTATTCCATTGAACACTAAAAAGTCCAAAAAAAACTAATTAAAAATTCCAATAAAGCCTAATATTTTTCTTCAACATATAAGCCCAATATATTATCAAACAATTTACCAAACTTGCAGAAAGAAAACTAAACTAGAGAAGAAGGAGAATACAAAAACTAAACTAAAGAAGAATAAACTAAAATCATAATACAAAAAGTAGTCTGCTTGTTTTATTGATTCAGCTTTAATATCTCAAGATGAGACGAGCTATGTATTTATACAGCAAAGTTAGTAGTTGCAAATACTAATTAACATTAACAAGAACCTATACTTTCTTTGCAACTGATTAACAGAATAACAGTCGATTGAGTCAATTGACCCGATTAGAAAAACACACCTATTTACTTTTCTTTAAAGAAAAGAACATTATCTTTATGGTGGGTACCCCTTTAATCAAAGTGGTATTCCCTTAGTTCAAGACCATTTTTATTGGAAGCGTCATTTAAATAAAAACTCGTTGCATTAAGGATGCACAGAATAACCCTTTGGTGGCCACTTAATTAACATTAATAAGTCAAAATAGCATTAGGTCATCAAAGCTTCCATTCAGTATTCAACTTTTTCAAAATATCGTTCAATACAGATTAAAGTTTCAAATTGGCAGTTTCTAACAATTGGCTTAACACCCCCAACAAATACATGTTACACCTGAAATTAAGAAGGCTTGCAAATCGTCACAAATCTAGTTGTATCCCTTCGATCACCTCGTTTAACCTAAGAACCTAAAAAGAAGAAGAAACTGGGTAAGTTTGTAAGAACTTAGTGAGTTCCTGAGAAGAACGATCTCACCTTAATTATTATCAGGCAATAAAAACAAAAGGACTTGACTAGTTCTCCCTATTTGGCGGATACATTACCCTGGCCTACAGATCAACTGGCGGATGATACCGCAAATCAACCCAGGCTATTGGTGAACAACACCGATTTTTATACTCATATATGACAATCATGGGCACATCTGCTCCGCGAACATGCCACTTGTGTGGACTACCATTTATGACAGATAGACTTACTATTCATGCTTTCATGCAACATGCAATACCACATGCACCCTTTTTATATGCACCCCTTCCTTATGCTAGCTTTTGATCTCAGTTCTCGAAGAACAAAATTTTTCCTATATCTTCAAATCTACTCGTCTGAACCATATAATAACATCACTTCTGTATCCTCCTCTCTCCCTTCCTTGTATAAACACATAAGTGTTCTCCTACAAGATCGGGTTTTTACCAATCACGGCTTGCATCTAAGTGCCATACCGGAGGCAAAACGTATTTTCTTGTATCTTCTTTATCATTATATACAACATCTCTCCTGTACCTCCTCACACCCAATTGGATACGGAGCTTGTGCACCAAGGAATGAGTACTCTACTGTATATATATACCAGGTTTTCTGGGCCTGTTTAACTGTGTTTAACCATACATGCACTGACTCTTTGAATGAGACTCCTCAAACATGAACTTCAAAAACAATTAAACAAATAACTAAGCCATATAACTGGCTATACGAAGTTTAGAGGTAAGCAAACTAACACAGATACTGGACACAAAGTACAGAGGAACTCACCAAAATACTTTACTCAGAGCTTTATCTACTCTACCGATTCTTTTTCTTTAGCACTGATACCTTCTCCTGTTACTTTAGCTAAATAATAAAACAACTTTTTTAATCAACGAAAATAATCAAAAACTTAGGATACAACAAGAATCTATAGACATGCAAACGATTTCTGGATAGGAGTTTCCTTCCTACCTCGTATTCAAAGAAATCCTACCAATCTTTTCTTAAGTTAGTTCCTAGTTTCTTCGATGATAACAAAGTTTGGTGGAGAGGACGAATTAGAAATCTTCTCTCTACTCTCATGTTATCCTATTTATAGATAACCCATATCCAACCAATCAGAATTATCTCTAATCATTACTTATTCTCACACGCTTTCACTAATTAATCATATCCTACAAGGCTCTACAAGTGTCCTAATTATTGACACGTTACCTCCACTAAGATGTTAGGTGACTTAAACGTGTCCTACAAGTCATTGTACTTACTTAAGGAATGGTACTAAAACACGAGTGGCGATCTTATTAGCGAGAAAGTCCACCTAATGAGGTCCCCGTCCTTATTATAGCCTTGCTATCGCTCAAGCTGCCACTCCACAACATTGGCGAAGTTATTTGTAGCACTCTGCCACGAAGTTACCAACCTTATCTGATCTAAGTCTTGCAACTTAGATGGTCTCCGCTGGCGTAGTCTCCCAAACCGAACTGGTTCGCCAAACCAGGTTGTGACAATTTCAATATTAGTCTCTCAGGATTCATTACTTATTTATTATTGTTGTTAAAATTTCCAAGAATTCAAGTGATCTTCTCTTTCTTTCTTCTTTTTTTTTTGGGGGGCTTATTATGTACCTTGTTCTTTTTTCTATTATATTGTTGTTAAATTTTCTAAAATTTTGGTTATCATTTAACATTTCCAAGTTGGGGTGCTTTTTTTTTTTTTTTTTTTGTCATTACACATTAAAAGTTAAAAAATACAAATAATTTAACATTTTGATTATGTTTAGTGAAGATTGAGAGTGATTAAATAAATGTTTAGTTAGATTGTTAATAAAAATTTATAATTATAGTTTTTATAAATTATTTTTTAGATAAATATATTAATTGAGATTTATGTATAATTAAAAAAATTAAAATTCTCAAATAGTGTAAGAAATATGAAACAAAGATAATTTTATCAAATTAAAGTTGAATAGTCCAAATCTAAAGATAATTTTGTCTAAATAAAGTCTAAAAGCTCAAGGCTAAAAAATAATTACGGAAATCTGAAACCTGAACCTAACCGATTTAATATAATTAGGTAATAACCGATTTCTTATGTCCACTGGTTATAAAATGGAAAAACTGAATACCCATGTTCGGTTAAAAAACTGAATACCAATCTCATTCCTAGCATATGTCATTAATTCTAGTTGATAGATAGGTTAACGATAATTCTAGAGGAAAGTGAGTTGAGAGCCACTACACAAGCATCTAGTCAAAGATTACCCAAGATTAGTTCTAGGTAACAACCTCTAGTTGACAACCACAATAACCAAGTGCAAAGCTAGTAACTATAATAAACCACTCAGAGGCATTAGGAAATATGCGATAGTGACAAGTATGCTTTTTAAGCATTTGGCCTTAATCTGGAGACATATTTGTGCCATTGGTTCTAGATTAGGAGTAATTTGATACATGTTATTAATTATCATTAATTGAAGATGATCCTTAACCACTACATTCATGAATTGAGATTGAATAATCAAAGTAGTCTTTTATTGTTTTATTTATTTTAATGGGTTAATATTCAGTCTACTAGCAGCGTATTTTTTTTATTCCACAAGCAACCCTTAAAAATTGTCACGTGTCTCTTTTTTAAAATATGTATTTTTAATATTTTACTATACCCTTATAGGATACTTGCCAACCTCTAACACTACTTGTAGAGTCTAAAATTTCCACCGGCAATATACCAAATATCTTCCCTATTTTAATTGCATTTATTTTATGAACTCCTCATATTTACTTACCGTATTGTCCTTTAACTTATATTAGTAAAAGGGTAATTATTTGATACACTGCCAATGGAGTTTCTTAGACTCCACAAACGAGTTGAGGGTGTGACAAGTGTCACATATATTTATGTAATTTATTTTTTTTACTATACCTTATAATACACTTGTCAAACCCTTAATCCACTTATGGAGTCTAACAAATTCTATTGTCGGCGTATCAAATCATTTTCTTAGTAAAATAGTTAGTACGTCAAGTTAATTAGTTGAAGTTAGCTGTAGACTTTCTTATGGGCTCGATCATCAGAATACTTCCTAACATATTTATTTCGTTGTAATTATTCTTTAATAATAGTATCGTACACTTGTAGTTATCGGATGAGTAGTTGACATTATTTTAAGAGCTAGTATTTGATTTACTGACAATGGGTTTTTTTATTCCAAAGCAACCTTAAAAAATTGTCAGGTGTTTCTTTTTTTAAACATTTATTTTGTAAAATATTTTATCATACCCTTATAAGACACTTATCAACTCCTGACTTTACTTGTAGAATCTAAAAACTCTAATAACAATGTATCAAATATTATTTGTTATTTAAAAGCTTTATTAAGTATTTATTTCTAAATTAAAATTGTATATGCTATTCACTACCTATATTCATTCCACCACATGGTAAAAAGGGATGGTAAATACTACCTTCAATTCACATGGTGGAATGATCCGAGTAGAATTTGCCGTCCTTTTTATTTTCGTGCAAAAGAAAAACTAACTTCAAATAATCCAGAAAACCAATAATGCTTTTTAAAATTGTAAAATTAATAGAAAAATTTTAAAAATTAACAAATAAAAGAATCAAATCACAAAAATAAATAGTGAAAGGAACCCTTTTTTTTTTTCCTTAGTCAATTTTCTTTTTAGAAATAATCATAAACATATTATTCCTAAATTTTATAATAAATATGATATACATACCTATATAAAAAAATAGTATTTGATACATTCTCTCAAAAAATTTAACTAGCCACCCCATTATTATTAAAAAAAAAATTTTCTCATCCAATTATGAAAAGTTACAAAATAGTTACTTAATTAGTAGTAAATTTCTTTTTTGGTCACTTAACTATGAAAAGTTACAAAATAGTTATCCAACTATTCAATTTTATCTTTTTTGGTCACCAACGAGTTAACAATGACAACTTTTAGAATTGGCATATGCCAACTTTAACCATCAACATTTATAAATTATGTCAATTTAGTCTTACTTAAAAAAAAAAAAACTTAACCTTCAACATTATACATTGTGTAATTTGATTTCTCTTTTTAATTTTATTTTTTTTTGTTGTTCTACTTTCTTTGTGGCAACGATGGTTTGATTTCAAAATGAGAATATGTGAAAATTGTTATATTATTTTTTGGGTTTTTCCATTTTTGTATATTTTCAATCAAATTTAGCTAATAAATTTTTTTTTTTAGATTTTTAGGTGAAAAGGTCACAAAAAAAAGCAAATCTGCAAAAAAGACCAAATTATACAATGTGTAAGCCTTGAGGGTTTAGTTATTTTTTAAAATCAAGACTAAATTGACACAATGTATAAATATTGAGAATTAAAATTGTTATTATGTCAATTCTAAAAGCTGCCACTTGTAACACCCCCTACCCGTATTCGTTGTCAGAATAAGGTACGAGGCATTACCGGAGTTTACAAATATTTTTTTTTTTGAAACCGAAACCATTCCAATTCAATATATTTTCAAAATAAAATTCATGCATATTTATAAGATAAATTCAACACATAAGCCATATCAATGGCTGACCTTATACTCATTCATGTTAACATTTATTTTATTAGCTTATACATGCCATTGATTTCCAAAATAAAGTTTCTTAAAATACCAAAATCTTGGGGTTGATAGTGTGATGAGTCTCCCACCGATCCGACATCCGAGCTCTTAATACTACAAAACAAGGGAAAGGAAAACAGAGTAAGCACTTTGTGCTTAGTAAGCCCAAGCAAAAAGAATTATACTTACCTAATATTTTCAATATAATGCATTAAACATTCATATAACCATTCAATGCACTATTATCCTAACAATCACAAACTCAACATTCAAGTTAGTCCATTAATTTCCATATATCAATAATATACACACCATGATTGATGAACTCATCAATACCGTGATTTCCATTTCCTTGTTATTCTTTTTCCATATTTATCCCGTTGAATTCTTGGAATTTTCGATGGATTTTCATAGGTACACTTTAGTGTACAAATCCGGGTCCGTCAATTCATATTCATGTGCGCACATTTTCATTTCAGAGAGCACACTCCCGCGAACCTCATCCTTACAGCGGGATTACCAGTCCAGGCTAAATCCCCTGCAACGACAATTACTCTAATGAGCTTGGATCTGAATTACCAGTCCAGGCTAAATTCAGACCCTAATTAGGATTACCCGTCCGGGCTAAATCCATTTTCCATATATTCTTCGAGAGGGCTATATCAGGATAGGATCACCCGTCCGGGCTAGATCCTTTTTACCATCAATTCCTTTTCAGAGATCCATCGTGTAATAGCCCAAAATAGGGCTTAGTCGGAATAGTGGTTTCAAGACCACAAACTCGAAGTAAAAATATTTAATTTATGATTGTTTTAGAGTCTATGACATGTTGGGTGATGGTGTGCAAATTTTGTTAAGTAATTTTTATCGATAAAATGCCCAATTTTATTATTGGGATTAAATTGCAATAAGTTGCAAAATATGAGGTCCAAGAATCTTTAAGTATGAAATAGCTTGGATTATCAATTTGAGGTCTATAATGTGATTAAATTGTTGTGTGGAAACTTCGTTGAGAAATTTTATCGAAAAAGTGTTTAATTTGGTTAGTAGGATTAAATTGTTATAGGTGCGAAGTGTATGTTCCAGATGATAAAGGGTGTGATTGTGATGGGTTTTTAAAGTGAAGGTCCTTATGAAGAAATTAGTCCACTTATAAGTTGATGAAGATATTTGTTTGGTATTTTTGAAGTTAGTTGACAAGAAAAATGGCAAATTTGGAAGTTAAGTTAAATGGTAATAAGACAAAAATAGTAATAAAATAAAATACCATTCTTTTCTTCTTCTCTAGCCGAATGTGAGAAGAAAAAATGGCAGCCATGGGTGAGCTCCATTCGGCCAAGCTTCTATGGCTTATATAGGTACGATTTTTGTCCCGTTTTTAATGATTTTCATATATTTGAGATCCTCAAAGCTTAATTTGTCTATTTCTACCATTAATTTAAAGTGTAATCAAAGTTTAAAAAAATATACCCATGCTAGATAAGCATGTATTTTGATATCTAATGGTAGAATATGGATGTTTGAGGTTAGGAGAGCGATGTTTGCTAAATGATTTTCGATGAAAACGAGTAAAACGAGTTAATCGGTAAAAGTTGTTACTGTTCATAAGTATGTGTTATAGTAAGAATTTGAAGTTGGTATAGAAGGGAAAAATGTCCAGCATGTCATAAAACATAAGAAAAAGGAATAAACTTTAATTTTCGAGCCTAGGGGAAAAATCATAATTATGCAAAAGTTTAGGGGCAAAATTGTAATTTTACCAAAGTTTGAGTTAGGGACTGTTTTGAGTAGTATATTAATAAAATAAGTGAAATGTGATGTTTTAGATCCCGAAAAATGAGATTTGGACCTAGAACTGGATGAAAATCGAAAATCAAGAAAGTTGGTAAAATGGTCGTTTCGGCATTCGAGGTAAGTTCGTGTGTTAATAATAATGCAACATTGTGCTTGAATTGTAATTTTCTATTGATATGACATAAATTTATGATTTAATATGTTTAGGAGAAGTTGATGTATGATATGGAAAATGTGATGTTTGTTGTGTTATGTGAAATTGAATGGCAAAATTAATGTTACATGAATTGAATGTTAAATTAATATTACATGGGTTGTATGAGTTGCTACTACACAAATTGTACTGACGAGATTTTGGCAAATAAGTTCATATGGTTGAGTTTACATGTTTATTGGTGAATGATTGAATGATATAATGCGTTGTTAAATATGAATTTGCTGTGGGATTGTGAAAATTATGATAAAATGGAAGAATAAATGCGATAATTCAAATTAGGGAAAAACGCAGAATTGAGTACGTTCGTAACGTGACATGTGATGAATTGTGGATAAGACCATGGTTAATCCATGGCAAAGTGTGAAATGTAGGTATGGTATCATCAATCCGAAAGTTATGAAATGTAGGTATGGTATCATCCATACCGAGATATGAAATGTAGGTATGGTATCATCCATACCGAGTTGTGAAATGTAGGTATGGTATTAACCATCTTTGAGATATGAAATGTAGGTATGGTATCATCCATACCGAAGTTGTGAAATGTATGTATGGTATTAACCATACCGAGTTAAAAATGTAGATATGGTATTTCCATACCGAAGTTGTGAAATGTAGGTATGGTATTTCAATGAGGAAAACCATACCGAGTGTGTGAACGTGGCATTTGAGCAACGACGTACTCAAATTTGTAAGACGTTTCCTAATTTGATAATAAGTAATACAAAAAGGAGTGAATCAAATGAAAGAGATTGAGTGATTGTTAATGTTGAGCTCAATTATGTGTACAAGAGAGTTATGAAATGGTTTTGGTCACATGTATAGTACTAAGTGCAGGCTACTATATGTACCAGATAGCTTCGGCTACAAGGGTGGTACCATTTGTAGGCCACCATGTATCTGTTATCATTACGATGAGTTCAACGGAAAATTGACTAAGAGAAACTACACGTGATTGTGTGATGACTAAGTGTAATTGAAAATGATCATGTTACGAATAAGTGCAAGTGTGAATGTGACCAATTGAGAAATTTGGCAAATGTATGTATGAACAATATGTTCAATATGTAATCGGAAATTGGAAAGATTGGTATAAGCAAGTGATGAACACAACTAAAGTGAAAAAGAGCAAACATTTACAATAGAACTGCTTTGGGCAGTAGCAGTGACGTAAATTTGAAAAATCACCAAAAATAGTAGAAATTGAATTATAAGTTGGATGAGGTATTGATTTAAAGCTTATTGAGTCTATTTTCATATAAAATAAATACAGCAAACACATGATTTGTATATTTTGAGATATTTGAATTTCTATGAGATTGGTTTAGAATGATTACGTGATCCCCTATTTTGCATTTGAAAAATCATTAAAATTTTTAAAAAAATAATTATGAGATATAATTTATATGCCTGAAATCTTGAATGAGTCTAGTTTCAAATTAACAAAACAAGGAGGCCATATAAATTCTGTAGAAAGAGAAAAATGATTTATAGTGAAGAGAGATCAAAATAGTTGAATAGTGAAACAGGGGAAATTTTAATGAATAAACTGTACTAATTGGCTAAGCCAAAAATTCTGAAAATTTTATGGTAAGAAGATAAATGAGTTTAGTTTCAGGGAAAATTAACGGATCTTAATTTGGAGTTCCATAGCTCCAGATATAAATTATTTAATGACTATGACTCGAGAAAACAGCTTAACTGGAATTTGAATAAATAGAAAGAATATGAAAATAGCATGTTATCGTATTGCTTATTATTTTCATGCGAGCTTACTAAGCGTAAAGCTTACTCCCTCCTTTCCATTTCTTTAAGTTTTGCCAGGTCAGCTCAGGGTTGGAGATCGTCGGAGGCAGCATCACACTATCGAGCCATTATCCTAGGAGTATTGGCATGTATAGGGATTTAGTTTTTCTATGACGGATGTTGTTGTGATTAGCCAAATGTATTAGCTTATATTGATTTGTTAATTACAGCCATGAGATGTGGCTTACAATGATTTTGGCTCGTAAGCCTATTTGTCCATGGTATATGTTAATGTCTTGCTATGTGGTATAAGTGATTAAATAGATGACAATTTCAAATGCATGTGTCTGAAAAGTTTTAAATTTTGGGCGAAATTTGGTAACCCGGTTTTGTATGATTGTGAATTTTAAGTCCGATAATGCCTCAAACCCTATTCTGGTGTTGGATACGGGTGAGAGGTGTTACACATCGAATTTTCCTTTCATTCAACCGGGATTTCTTCCCCTTTTTACCAAATATATCAATGTTTCATCAATTTTCATACAATGAACATTCAAATTATATTCACATCAATAACATACATTTCAAGCATTTAAGAATATAATTCAAGTTACATGAACTTACCTCGATACTAGTTCGTTTACAAAATCTACTAATCCGGGACTTTTTCCTTTCCTCGATCTAGCTTCGTATTTGAGTTTTCCGGATCTAAATAAATAAATTCAATCATCAATTCAATACATTTCATGTTCACATGTAGCATTTTCTATAATTCTATTATTATTTTTAGTTTGTTCAAATCTGTCTACTTGAGTCATAGTAACTAAATTATTTATTTCTCGAACAACAGAACTCCAAATGATAATATAATATAATATAATATATTAAAATATCTTTATTATATAATAATATAATAATATATATTAACATAAAAATCTCAGATTTTCTTCACAATAAATCGCCTCAACTAGACAAAATGGCTTAATTGCCATTTTGGTCATTTATACTTTCTTTTAATCTATAATTAAACTTTTACACCTTTTTCAATTTAGTCCTTTTCATTTAATTTCCTACCCAAACGTTAAAATTTTCTAACGAAAGTTTAATACCACATTACTAACATTTTATAAATATTTGTAAAAATATTTCCTATCATATAAATATTCATGCAAATATATTGAAATAAATTTCTATTTAAATCGGATTTATGGTTGCGAAACCATTATTCCGATAAACTTGAATTTAGGCCATTACACCACTGTTACCCAATTAGTGACAAAAAAAAAGACAAAATTGAATAGTTGGGTGGACATTTTGTAATTTTTCATAATTGAGTGGCAAAAAAAGAAATCTACCAATAGTTGGATCACTACTAATGTAGTTTACCAGAAATAATATGACACACGGAAGGTTAATTTTTTAACGATGAGGTGTGGTTTGGTAATTGCTCATCTCATCCCTTAACCATGAGGTTAAGAGTTTGGTTCTCACCCATGAGAATGAAGCACAGTTCATGGTCAACTGTTTACCTCTTTAAAGAGTAACTACAACAAAAATATTAATCACCGCTACTAACGATGTACATCTTGATTTCGAAAAAAAATTAAATACGAGCATAGCGAAAGAATCAAGCGTCAGAGAGTGGTACTGATCTAAAAGGGTTTGCTGGTCTAAAAGGAAATGCCCCCACTACTAAAAATTAATCAACGCTCCACCACATTAATATGGTTTGTAAATAGTATTTTTCTTTTTGGTGAATTATAAAAAGGGAGTAAAACCTTAACAATAATGTGATTAGTACAACATAAACCCAAATCACATCTAGAACGTTAAACACATTAACCATAAAGTCAACTCACGAGTAAATGGTGTTTTAAAACTATTCTTGAAAATCAATTAAATTAAATCCCAATCAGCTAACGGTGTTCACTAAATATTCATATGGTGACATCGAACTTCTGTATAATTCATTAACAAAATTTAGTAAAAAAAAAAATCTATTTTGAATAGAAATATTCACAGATTAGATGAGGACATGACGTTTCTTAGTTAACTAGTGATCCAATGCAATAAGCAATTTCATTATTCAAAGAGAGAATGAAATTATTAAGATATTATTTCCTTATTATTAATAATTAAAATTGAATAATTATTCAAAACCAAATCAGTTTAAATATAAATTATTCATTTAAAACGCAATTGAATTAAATTGGATGTATGATGTATCAGACCTAACAAAATAACCTTTTAGAGAGCAAAAAATTACATTGTGGTTCAGGTTTTTGGATTTTTTAAAATTATTTATAGTAATTCGATTCTCGATTTTTCTTTAGTTCAAGGAGGAGTCATTCGTTGATATCTAAAAGGATTTGGATAGAAAAAAATACTATAGACTTAAAAGAATGAGTTGGAAAAAGTTATTGGTCGGTTCAACTTTAATTCAAGATTGGTTTTTCAATTTTATAATATAAATTATTTTCATTTTTTTTAGCACTACAACAAAATAGACTTTTAGCGGCGTTTATAAGCGCCACTAAAAGTAAAAGCGCCGCAAAAAACGCCACTAAATCAAACGCCGCAAACTTTAGCGGTGTTTTTGAGAAAAAACGCCACTAAAGGTCATGACTTTTAGTGGCGCTTCTCCCACAAACGCCGCTAAAAGTAATGGTTTTTCGCGGCGCTTTTTTTACAAACGCCGCTAATTTGTACAGATTTGCATTATACAATTTGTTCAATAGTATACCCCTCCTACACTAAAACCAACCAATAACAGTAAATATAGCATATAATTCCAACCCAAAACAGCAAATTTAGCATAAAAATCACACCAAATGCATTAATTCTAAATGATACTTGAAATTCAATAAATTAAATGAATGAAAATATTGTTACAATAATGTTAAATGTAATAATGTTAAAATAATCTTACAACGAGAAACTAAATGTCTAAGATGGCAGCTTCTACATTTCTTTGAAACATCTGCATCATATGTCAAGTCGTATTTGGAGCTCATCGTATTTTCTCATTCTCGCTCGCTAGCATCGGCGTCGCCTCTGCCTCCTCACGCCGCTCCGATCCGCTCTAAGTTGTTGCTAGAGTTCTTCATATTTTCTTTGAACATCAGTAATTTGTTGCCTCTGCTCAACCGTGCTCTCTTGCATCTGAGCTATCTGGTCTTTTAGCCTCTGAACTTCAACACGAGATTGACCCTCAGAAGGCATGTATTGCTGGGAGCCGGATCCAAAATATTGGGTCGGGGTAACACCAGATCCTTGAAATCGAACCCGACCATACCTTGCAAGACCAAAAACATCAGTGATAATTCTATTATAAATATACTCAAGATTAACAGAACTATCAGTCGAAGCAGTCGTACCTTTCAGGACCCAAAACATCGGTAATAATTTTGTTATCAATCTCTTCAAGATTAACAGAACTATCAGTCGAAGCAGCCGCCTCATACTCCACCTTCTTCTCTTTTAGTTTATCCTATTAAATTAAT
The DNA here is from genome assembly GCA_025503065.1 of Gossypium bickii. NCBI lineage: Eukaryota > Viridiplantae > Streptophyta > Magnoliopsida > Malvales > Malvaceae > Gossypium > Gossypium bickii. Next base: position 103,084,003 of record CP106716.1, read on the forward strand.
GAAAGAGTTAGAAACGAAATATATAATAATAAGGAATGCAACATAACTTAACATTATAAATTTAAAACTACAAATGATGAATTAAACTATTATAATTAAGCATTAGAAATATTTATAAATCAAATTTTATTAAGTAAATATACCATAATTTCTGCAGCTTCGGATGTCATCAGAGATCCATCCTTCTTCCTATGCGTAATGTCAAAAAACTGAAGGCGTCCAACTTTTTGACCAGACGAAGCTTCCTACATTGTAGCAGAAAAAATATAATTTAATAGTATAAAGTCAATAATATTTAACAGAATTAATAAATTATAATACCTCGGCCTCAGCTACACAAGCAAAACTTCTGGAACCTGCCGTGTGCGTGAATTTTTGTTTCCGTCAGCTACTTGTTACAACTCGCTCACGGTTCTACATAATGGAATTTAAATTATGTATATAGTAAATACGATAAACCGAAAAATTTATAAGACTTTAAAAGTACGTAATACCTCTCCTTTCTTTGAATTCCAGAATCTAACTTGATCTTCTCATTGGTACCTCAACATTCTCGGCGGGACATTTCTTAATTTTTCGTCGAGGCTTATGTCTTTCTTAAAATATTTTTTTTTCAACATGCTTTTATTGTCTCTCCATTTTTTACCCAGTGTCTTCTTAACATAGTCATCGGAGACCTCTAAAGCAAATCTCTCTTGAACAAAAAAAGTTTAAAAAGTTAATATAAATGAAAGTTAAATCAAAGTATTATAAATTACATTCACGTTTTGTTACCTTAATATTATCGAGAGCCTGTTGGCATCAGGCATGTGATGCCATGATTCGTAGTTAATTGGCAACATATTGGCATTTCGTGCTATAATGCCCAAATAGCCTGCTAACAGTCGAGCTTCAGATCCAACAGGCTGGCTATGATTATTTCTCCTTACTTTAACACGCTCGGCAGGCTCTAAGTCGTATAAATCTTTAAACAATGTACGTCCCCGACCTCTGCGCGTCCCACCACCTTCAGCTGAAAAATGATATATTATTATATTAAAATTGAAAAATGAATATATAATAAAATTCAACATGCATGTAAAATAAACTTAACATTACTTTGAAATTCTGCAGGCTTGTCATCTATGTCCGGCAAACTAGAAGATCCAACAACTGTTTGCTGTTCACTATTTGCTTCTTCTAAATTTAGAGTATTGTGGACAATACTTAAATCTCGTAATCGTCTTCTAGCCATTTTTCCTGCAATACACATAAAATATTTCAAAATTTTAGTAACAAATAACAACAATAATAGTACATTTAAAATAGTTAAATTATATAACATAACCAACATTAAAATTATAATATTACATATAAATAATAAATCGTAAAATCTTACTACATCATATTTCGTAAATATCTTCGTCCACATCCTGACGAACCCATTGAAATTGTTGACTAGTACTAGGGATATTTTCATTTAAGTTTTGTTCTGGACAAGACAGTTTCTGATCTTTCGACTATGTCATCTCTACTTCCATTGCCCATGTCAAACAAGTCTCTAGGGGTGTTCCGGAGTACAATGTACCAACCCTCATCGGTTGGATATTTTGAGTAAAAAACTTGTTTCACTTGATAAGAAAATACATACGGCTTGTCCATCAATTGTTCTCCATTGTGAATCAATTGAGAAAAATTCACAATTGTAAAACCATATTGATCGTTTTTAATTCTGCGAGCCGTATTCACATCAGCCCAATCTCCTTAAAATAAGACAACTTTCCATCTGCCATAATAATCCAACTCAATTATGTCAGTAAGAAGTCCGTAATACTCTACATTCCCCTCGACAAGATTATTGTCCCTAACACTAGCATAACTTGTAATTGAAGAATTAACAACAATTCCACAATTTTGGGTTCTCCTCAATCTCTCGCGATACTTTGTATGAAATCTGAATCCGTTGATGAGGAAGGTACTATATCTTTTCACTATTATATTTGGACCTTGTGATAGCCATTTAACTTCGTCATTTACTTTATTCCGACTCCAAACCTATTGAATCGAAAGTAAATTGAGTAATTATAAATGTTATGAGAAAACATTATTACTTGACAATGAAAACTTCAATTGCATACCGTCTGGCTTAACCATTCATGAAATGATTCTGTGAACAACTTATTAATTTTTAGTTGTTGTAATCTTCAGGACCGTGAAAGAGCTCTCAATATTTGTTTGTACTCACTACGTTAAAAAAAGGTTTATTTTGTTAGAAGACAGACAAATTATAATTGATGAATATTTATCAAACTCTAGAACTTACTTGAGTAATGGTTCTATTGACTCATAATGAAAAAGAACATATCGATGTGCTTGGACCCATGATCTATCATCTAATTCTGCAATTTTGACTTTGCCGATTGGTTCTCCGAAACTTTGAAATAAATAAGTTTCGGCCAAGTTATGATCTGTGAGCCCAGCATTTCTACTTGGTCTGTTCATTCTTGTTTCAACATCTTCCAAATACCTTGAACAAAAAGTGATACATTCCTCTGCTAAGTAGCTTTCGGCAATTGATCCTTCCGGATAACATTTATTATGGCAGTAAAACTTCAATTTGGATAGGAACCTAAACACGGTATAGAACATTATCAAAAGTTACAACTAAAGGCATTTAGGTGAATGAAGGAATAATTTACAAATAAATTAAGACCTTTCAATGGGATACATCCATCGATAGAAAATGGGTCCACCAAGTATTGCTTCACGAGGGAGATGAATTAACAAGTGCACTATAATTGTGAAGAAGGAAGACAAGAAGATCTTCTCCAGATTGCATAAAGTTAGTGCGGCTCGATCTTGTAGTGTCTCAAGTTCTTGAACATCCAAAACTTTGCCACAAATGCCATTCATTATATTGGACAGTTCAATTACACAAGACGTCACCTTTTTCGACATACAACATCGCAATGCAACTGGCAGTAAGTCTTGCATCAAGATGTGATGGTCATGCGATTTTAAACCATGTAGTCTTCGATCTTTAAGACTCACACATCAAGATATATTTGATGCATACGCATAGCAGGCGGCAACCGATATTTCATATTCAGAAGTGCTTGGGGATGAAGCTCACACCGAATTCTCATGTGGACTAAATCAAGTCGACTCTGAATATTGTCTTTCGATTTTCCAACGACATTCAAAATAGTCCCAACGATGTTTTCGCAGACATTTTTCTCAATGTGTATGACATCAAGATTATGGCGTAAAATCTGATGCTCCTAATAAGGCAACTCAAAAAAAATACTTCTTTTTTTTCCACAAGTCCGCCTCATTAGGATCATCCTCTTCGTCAGATTCATCATCAAATTCATCCTTTGATCTTCTATTTCTTTGCGTGTTGGTCGGTTAATTCATCTTCCCATAAATGAAATTTATATCATTCAACATGAATAATATTTTGGATCCAATGGTCTACGAAGGAGCTTCTCTGAACTCTTCAGTATCGCCAAACTGAGTACTCTGAAATCTAAATCTATGATTTTCCGTTAACCATCGACGGTGCCCCATGTAAGAGAACTTCTTCCCATTATATAACCATTGCGAACATGTCTGCGCAGCACAACAAAGACAAACATAACGTCCCTTGGTACTCCAACCAAATAAATTGGCGTACGTCGGGAAGTCATTAATAGTCCACATCAAAGCCGCACGTAAATTGAAGTTCTCCTTTCTCAGCACATCGTATGTCTCAACACCAGCCCATAATTGTTTTAACTCTTCAATAAGTGACAGCAAATATATGTCAATATCATTCCCGGGCCCTTTCTCTCCAGGGATAATCATAGACAAGATGAAGGATGATTGTTTCATGCAAACCCATGGAGGTAAATTATAAGGAACAAGCACCACCGGCCAAGTACTGTACGCAATGCTCATGATTTTGTAAGGGTTAAATCCATTAGCTGCTAGCCCCAGCCTCACACTCCGAGGATCGCTTGCAAAGCTTGGAAATTTTGAGTCAAATGATTTTCAAGCTAAAGAATCTGCGGGATGCCTTAACAGTCCATCAACGGTTCGTCCATCACGGTGCCACGTCATTGATTCAGCTGTCTTCGACGACATGAAAAGCTGTTAAAGCCTTAGTATTAGCGGAAAATACCGCAAAATCTTAACTGGCTGCTTCCTTGACTGTGTATCGTGTTCATCCTCGTTACCATTCTCTGTATTTCTATTAATCCAACGGGATTGACCGCATACATGATAGCACTGTTGGTTTATCTGGTCGTCCCAATACAACATGCAGCCATTTGGGCAACTATGAATTTTGTTGTAGCCAATGCCCAAATTTGTTATCAGTTTCTTCATGTCTTTGGAAGATTGAGGGATTTTCGCAAACGGGAACATTTCTTGCAGAAACTCTAACAGCATTGTCAACGAGTTTCCGGTCCATCCTTCCAAACATTTCAAGTGAAAAAGACGAATACAGAAAGACAGTTTGGAAAATTTTGATCCCTCATAGTTCTTCATTCATTTCACCAAGTAACGTGTAGAACCTCGCCGCTTCTTCATTTGGCTGTTCATCAGGTACACTTCTTCCCCCTGCAGTGAAAGTATTTCCACCAAAATTATAATCATCGGTTGCACCCAAGTCAGGTCGAAATGACCCGAAACCATCACTACGCATATTAAAAGCATCCCGCAACATGCCTTCCATGTTATCATCTCTAACATCCTGATTGTAAGCACTATGAGGATAACCCAGATTCATCGATGAAGATGCTCCACTAGATGTACACTCTCCATGAAAAATCCATTTTTTGTACCCCCGGACAAAGCCATCAACAACAAGATGTTCGTAGACAACTTCACGATAATGCCAATTGATATTGCAACACTTCTTACACGGGCAAAGAATCATATTCTCTTGGCTTGCATTTTGAAATGCGAAATTCAGAAAAGTTTCTACTCCAATTCGATAGCCGTTGCTTACCCTTGACAATTTCATCCAAGTCCTATCCATTTCGTAGTTGTTGAAGTCTAAAGTTGACAATAAATTACACTGCTAAATTGTTAATTTATAATTTATGTAAGTAATGATATGATCATATATATAACTGAGTACTATGTAAGTTATGTAAATTATGTAAGTTATGAAGTTTCATTTTAAAATTATGTAAGTTATGTATTCTTTAAGATTCATCATACGTGGCATTGTTACACCTAGGGAGGATTCATTATATCTAACAGTGAGATATAAGGCAACCCGTCAAGTTTCCAGCCTATATACTTTGAATCTTTTTTTTTAAAAGAATTTGATTTTTAAAATAATTTTTTTTAAGATTCATCATACATGGCATTGTAAGTTATGTATTATGTAAGTTATGAATTTTGATCTTAAACTTATGTAAGTTATAAAATTTGATCTTAAAATTATGTAAGTTATGTATTATGTAAGTTATGAAATTTGATGAAAGTTTTGAAATTTGATCTTTAAACTAAATGCTTATATTTTAATTTGATCTTAAAATTATGTAAGTTATGTAAGTTATGTGAGTTATGTAAGTTATGTAAGTTATGTATGTTGTGTGAGTTATGTCAATTATGTAAGTTATTTAAATAATCATCATTACTATTATATTGATAAAAAAAATTTATAAGTTTTAAATTACTTATGTAAGTTTTAAATAATAATTATTTATTTAAATAATAATTATGTAAGTTTTAAATTTTCATTTTAAGAAGTTTTTAAATTACTTTTAAAAAAAAAAAGAATTTGATTTTTATATTAAAAATATTTAAATAATGATCATTATTATTATATTAAAAAAACTATTATAATTTTTAAAAACATTTAAAAATATATTATCAAACAAATAAACAAAGTTGGTGGAAGTAACAAGGCATGATGATTAGTTGGAGATGAGACGGAGAATATGAATGCACTACACGCATGCATGGTTATGGGATGATACAATTTTTACTATTACATGATATAACATAGTTTAATATATATTATCTTTAGATATATGTTTGTAATAAGTATATACAATAAATAAAATTTAAATAAAAAAATAAAGTTAAACCAATTAAATTGACTGGGGCTAAGTTGGTTGAATTAATTGATTAGTCAAGTTTTAAATCATGAAAATCAATTATTCTCCCCAAGGCACGACATATACCAACAGAGTAAATTGATATTGTGGTGTTTTTGTTACTGACATTTAGACTTTTAAGATTGTAGCCTGCCCTGCAGCAAGCAACCACTTTTTTTATTTTTTGGGTTGAGTAAACTAAGGCATCATTGAATGATGCAGATAAAAGCAGGAATTAAAGTGGCATAGCAATATTGACAGTATTTTAATGTTTCTTCTACCATTGGGTAGATTGGACAGCCCATTCATTTCCATCATGAAAAAACTCTCTTAGTTTCATAATTCCACACCAAATTAGAGATCAAATTAGCAGTAAATGTACTTGGGTGTTAATTTGAGCATGGAAATTATTGACTCATTTGAAAATTGTTGAGCCATGGAAAGCTACACTATACCTATAAGAAAAGACTATATATGGAGAGCTAATTGATGCATGCAAAACTCATTTGGACAGCAATTGGTACGAATCAGTTGATAAATTAAAAGGTGTAAAATGGTGTAAAATCAATATTCAACAGTTGAATGTGTTTGATACTTACCAGGTAATAAGTTGAAAACGAAACAATGTGTTGATATCAGCAAACCTTCAAGGCCACCGGTAAATGGTACAAGCTCAACTAAGATTTAAAAGTAAAACAATATAAGAATGAGAAAAAAAATCAAAATTTCTATAAGTAAAACAACAGCACATAACATTTGAACAGTTCAATTAATATTATACATGGATATACTGTTGCGGCAATGAATGCTCCCCCTACAACACAAAACAACGTAAGCCATCTATTGTAAACAAAAATAAACCAACTGTATCATCCTCCATGTCATTCTGAAACATGATTAACTAGGGTTTTCCTCTGTATTGCTCGGACTGACACAAGATATGAGGATTGAGGATACAAGCTCTAAGGATCCTCTTAACTCACTACAGCAATTTGGACTTTTAGCGGCGTTTTTTTAGGCCTTTAGCGGCGTTTTTAAGCGCCACTAATAGTATTTTGGCGCTTTTAGAAGCGCCAAAAAACGCCGCTAAAAGAGGCGCCGCAAAACTTAGCGGCGTTTATGAAAAAAAAACGCCGCTAGAAGCTATGACTTTTAGCGGCGTTTTTTCCACAAACGCCGCTAAAAGCGTGACTTTTAGCGGCGCTTTTTCCACAAACGCCGCTAAAAACCAAGACTTTTAGCGGCGCTTTTCCAACAAACGCCGCTAAAAACCAAGACTTTTGGCGGCGCTTTTCCCAAAAACGCCGCTAAAAACCATGACTTTTAGCGGCGCTTTCCCCAAAAACGCCGCTAAAAGTCATTAAAAATAATATCATACTTTTAGCGGCGCTTTTTCCAAAAACGCCGCTAAAAGTCATGAAAATTAAAAAAAAATTAAAATATTATATAAAAAAGCAACACTATTATCACAGCACCCAAACAAGCTTTAATTGATTACAGTTACATACAAATCCATTCTTATCCCTGTACCCACTTAAGCAAATCCTTTAGCATTACTTTGATAACAGTCCTTATACAAATCAATTTATGTTCCAAGGGCACAAATCTATTTAACAAGCAAATAGAAACTCAATCAATACACAAGAAATTTCATAAGTCTATATTATGCTATGAGTTTATCCAACTCACAAGAAAAATCGAGCTCCTACTATTGAAAATAGGTGGTGTCAAATCCAAAGACCAAAGACAATTAAACAATCACCAACGCCTTTGATGATGAAACATCCAAGTTGAGTCCAATGGCGCAGCAACAATGCACAACAAAGGTTCAAGCATTTTCTCTCGTGGGAGTTGGATGCCACTTTGAACCAAAAATTAATGTCGAGAGAGGCAAGCCGAAAGTGCCAAACAATAGCGATGTCAATGTCAAAGAAATAGCCACAACACTGGAATTTTCCATTGATAATCTGGATTGTTGAAGAGATTACACGATGTATAATAGTGACAATTATCATCCGCTAATGCTAATTTTATGATTAAACACCATCTTGGACCAAGTGGTTCACATTAAAAATACTAACATGCAATCTTATTTATCCTATGATAAATAATTCGATGATATAAATTTACGCAAGATCATAAATGGTTAGGATTTACTGTGGCATTTACAAAAATAAAATAATTTTTTGATGGGATAAACCTTATGGTTAAATCATAAGCACAAACAGAACTAGACAGTGAATGAAAGAAGAGGTACAATAGGAATGCAAGTCCCACAAGAACATTATAGCAAAGAAGTACAGAAAAAACAAGTTTACCTTAGTAGTGAACAAGAAGGAAAACAATCACGGATTTGTTTGGCAACTGAAACATGGGCAGCAAGTATGAATTCCTCAACCATTTGGTTTGCTTCTTGAATCTGGTACATGCCTGAATGAATAACTCAGATATCAGACAAAAATTGAGGCATGACCAAAAATGAAAAACATTCTTTCTGGATTTTGGGATCTCAAAACTATCTCAAAAATTGAGGCCGCTAAAAGTCTGTTTTGGTGTAGTGATAGTTCATATTAATAAATGTTCACTGTACTTTTAAATATGTAAGATGTTAATAATTTTTAGCTTGATGATAATAGTATTATATTGTCTTTATGAAAAAATTTCTCGTGAAAAACAATATTTTTTGAGTTGGGAGAAATTTGATAAGTCTATCAAATAATTAAGATAACAGATTTATATAAATAAATAATAAAAATAAAAACAACGATGAGAGTATAATATATTTCAGAACTAAGCATGTCCAATTATTTGGATTTTTAATATTAAAAAATATTTCTAAAAAGGCCTCACACGTTAACAACCGAGCTCCAATCCAGCAGTCATATTGAAAAGTCCATGGCCTGGGGCATATAGATGTGCAAGCGTATGGATGTGTGAAATTATGATATATCATGTTATAGATATACAAGAAAGGAACCAATAAAACGGCACTGGAGAGCCTTTAATCGATCTTCGCTAGAAGTTGGTCATTTATAAGCTGCAGACATTTCACCAACTCTTGTGAAGACTTCTTTGAAAAACAAACAAGAGATAAAGAAACATTAAAGTAGGAATATTGTTATGCGGCATAGTTAATAACTCTCAGTAGGTGTCTGCGGATCTTGTTATTATAGGGAAAGAGATAAGGCAAAAGAAAGGAAGAAATCCTTTAATGGCAAGCGTGATGCCTTCCATGACTCTCACCTATATATATACCATTGCTAATCAAACAATTTTTATTTTCAATTCATATTGCCATATGCCAACATCTCAGACACAGTAAAAAACGGCAATTCATAGTTTTCATTTCTTCAAGTCTCAATGCATTCAGAAACTAAAATTGTTGATGAACAATCTTGTTCTATACCTTGTAAACCAGATCACTGAAACTTATATTCAACTAGCAGTAAACTGACATTCATCCAATCCAAAAAGTTAACTCCAAAAAGACTTTTAGCTTGATTGATAAGTGATTACCGGAGCCATCCAACGACAAGTATCACAATCTATGCATGTATGATCTGCAAAATAAATTAAAAACCAATATACCAAAATTAGCAGAGATGGCACTAAAAAATTGTTCAACACCAAAGACATGCATCCTCTGCAGAGTTCCAATTATTAAATGTATAGCAGTAACATGTGCCCTTGAGTCCTATAAAAGCATATATTTGCAAAAATCAATTACTAATTCCAACGTTTTATTAGTAATAGCCATGTAAGTTGTAGAGACTCTAGAGGCATTGTAATACTCATCAGATTGTGCCAACTTACTGAAATCTCTTCCTCGTATAAAATGTAAGCTTGTGTGAAAAATTCATATGCCACGAGTTCTAAATCACAGTCATTCGCGGCTGATCAATAAAAATCCATCATAAATATTAGGAAAAAAATAAATTATCTAGCTTATGATTTTTATATTTAAGGTCCAAAAACACCATGTACCTCAAAGACACTGCAGAAACAATCTGAAGTGCCAACTCGTGGGGCGGAATGTTAGAGAGAGTTTCAACGATGCGAAACTAAACTACCAACATCATCAAATATGCAAAAAAAAATTGTGCAGGAATTCGGATAGAATTGAATAGACATGAGGACCTTCAATATGCGTTCAAATATAGCTTTTTGCGAACACAAATCACAATTTGAAATCTAAATGCGCCATGATCGAGAGATTATAATCTATTCATACTTCAAAACCCAAGCGGTAGTAGCCTAACTGCAGATTCAAGAAGAGAGTGACTGATTCAAAACACTGGAATATTTTTCTTGGCGTAGTTGATTCCTCCTCTCCAAAAGGATTTTCCTCTTGGCCTTGTAGTTGCGAACCAACTAACAAGTAAAAATTTAAGGTTAATTTCATTACAAGAAAGAAGAATCAAAGGTGCAAAGAATCAAAACATTAAGGTTAATCGGAGATGGGTTAACCAAAATTGTTGAAATCGCATCTTGGCTCATGATTTCGCCATTTATTGCTTTTCTTTTGGAATTTAGGTCGACGAAGGCCGACGCGATGAGGAAGAATGGGGAATCAACGGCAAAGCGGAGAGAGGATTTGAGAGGACTACGATTTTTGGAATTTAGGGATTACGAAAAAAAGATGAAGAGTCTAAGGATTTCGATCGGGTCATAAAATTGAATAAAAGACGATATAAATAAACGGCGTCGTTTTTTTAAAAAAATCTAAATTTTGTGGCGTTTTTTAAACTAGCGCCGCTATTGTCTACTTATAGCGGCGCTTTTAACCTAGCGCCGCTAATACTTGAATTCAATATAAAATATTTTTTTATAATTTTTTACAATTTTTTAAAATTTTATTATACATAAAGTTTATCTAATATCTCTTAAATAATTTAAAATATTATTAAAATTAAAATTATCTCTTTTACCATTATATAGTAAATTATTTAATATATAATTTAAACAATAATAAGTCATATACTTAAAAAACTTTAAAAGTATTTTAAATAATTGTATTTTCATTTTTTTTCATTTTTAACATATATTTTTCTATGTTATTTGTTTTAATTTTTTTTCTATGTGTTATTAATTTTTTGTAAAGATTTTAAATATTAAATTAAAAATATGTTTTAATTAATATAATTAAACTAGTTAAATAATAAATAGAAGAGGCTAGATGAAAGAGTGCTTGACTTTTATTATAATTTTATATTTAGTTATTATATAATTCATATCAAATTTAAATAAATAATTTTTGAAACTTTGAGCAATATTTAAAAGAATTAGATACATGACATATTTTTTTTATATATATATTTTATGTAAGAAAACAAAAACAATAAGTTTCAAATATAAACCCCAAACCCTAAACCATAATCCCCTAAACCCGAATCCCTTCTAACAATATTTTCAAAATATTTTTTTTCTCAAAAATGCCGCTAATACCTTCAATATTAATAATTTTTTTGTTTAATTATTAATTAGATTCTTTTAAATTAATTTTGTTTTGTTTCTAACAATATATTTAATTTGTACAGTTTTATAATTTAATTTCTCATACCAAAATCCTAAAACCCTAAATTATATATACATCTACCTCTAAACCCTAAATTATACACCTTAACTCATATATATATATTACAAGTTGCAGAAGTAATTAAAGAAATAATCTAATTGCTTACCTAAACCCTAAAATAATATGATTTTTATCTATTTTATCAAAATCCTTAATACTTAAAATCCCTAAACACTATTAAGACTCTAACTTACTAAACTCAAAACCCCATAACTCTAAAATACTAAAAACTAAACTATAAACCCGGTCTAAACCCTAACATAACCATTAATCTTAAATCTTACACCTAAATAATTAATCCTAAACCATAGACCCTAAATTATAAATATTAATGGTTAATGGTTTAGTGTTTGTAGTTTAGGAGTTTATGGTCGAGTGTTTAGAGTTATGATTTAGGGTTTAGAATCTATATCGTAAATTAAAAGAGATTAATTACTCTAAACCCTAAACCCCAATCTTATATCTCATAATCCCTAAATCATACAACATAAACCCCTAACCCCTAATCATTAACCCTTAAACCCATGAAACCCCTAAACTTTAACCCACAAACTATACACCATAATCCCTAAACATTTAAAATAGAAACTCCTAAACCTTACAATTATGTAAGAACCCTAACCTTAACCCATGAAACCTTTATGATCACTCATATATACCCAAAAACTTTCAAATTATTTGCGGCGTTTTTTCCAAAAAAGCGCGCTAAAGATCGGACTTTTAGCGGCGTTTCCCCAAAAAGCGCCGCTAAAGATCGGACTTTTAGCGGCGTTTCCCCAAAAGCGCCGCTAAAGATCGGACTTTTAGCGGCGTTTTCCCAAAAGCGCCGCTAAAGATCGGACTTTTAGCGGCGTTTTCCGTAAAGCGCCGCTAAAGATCGGACTTTTGCGGCGTTTCCGTAAAGCGCCGCTAAAGATCGGACTTTTAGCGGCGTTTTCCCAAAAGCGCCGCTAAAGATCGGACTTTTAGCGGCGTTTCCACAAAAACGCCGCTAAAGATCCTTTTTAGCGGCGTTTTTCAAAATAAACGCCGCTATTTGTCATTTTTTGCGGCGTTTGAATTAAAACGCCGCTAATATGTAATATTAGCGGCGTTTTTCTTTAAAACGCCACTAAAAACGCCGCTAAAAGTCTGTTTTGGTGTAGTGACTACATGAAAGAACTTACAAAAATCTAAGTATATCCATATTCGACACTCATACCCCCACACCAAGTCCGAGTAACATAGGTATGATAGGTTTAACTTACCTCTGACACATAAAATTAATAATGGAATAGAACAACCTATAAATTACTAATAGATTAATTCGCAACATTTTAGAAAGATATCACATTGTATTTGTATTTGTGTTTCTAGATTTCTTCCTGTGGTAGCTAGCACGAAGAGGTAAGATAATGACATTAATACATCCCCAATTTTGGAGACAAAGGTCGTAAAAGATTTTAGCGCAAATACCTAGGATACGAGAACCACAAGACAAAGCATATTCTTTTACTTCTTACATTTTTCGAGTGCGTGATCGAACAATGTTGCTATTTAAGGCAAGCAACCATCCAAACCGAAAAAGAAAAGGACCAAATCTCAAAATAAAACCAAACAAGAAAAGCGAGAATATATTCTTTCGAGTGTACAATGCCGGCTAACCTATTGTTATCAAGACTTCAACTTTATAACTAAATTGTACTTACTGTTTCCATTCCTATTTCATAGTTATGCTATTAATAAGTCTTTTAACATATGTCCAGAAAAAATTTCTACTGCCACTTGAATATTGCAGTTTTAACACATATTGCAGTATTTCATAGTTATCCAGTTTAGTTGCAAAGTTCAATTCAAAGCATATGCGATTGACAGAGGCAAATAGCTAATTAGCAAACTAAGGAAAGCAAGAAATGAAAAAACATGCAAATAAGCAACTATATCAACAGTCGTAGACCTTGACCCTTCTTCTTGTTGCCTCAGAATCCATTGATAGAGTTTCTCCTGCAAAGGGGAAAAAGATCTATACGGTTAGAGAGGAAGGCATTACACAATGAAAACAAATTCCATACACCAAAACCAGCAAGAAATAATACAGAAATTTTAACACCTTGATTTTGCAGCCCCCGTGCCCTTGTTAATCTGATTTTCTCTAACTGGGAAATCAATGGCCGGTAGGAAGGGTGAACTTTAGGGATTTGAAATTGGGGAAAAGGGGTTATTACCTTAGGGATTTCGGATGTTGAATAGGGGAAAAAGAGGTGATAGGGTTGACGAGCAGGGAAGAGGGGAGAAATTAAATTGGGAAAACGAATATAAGTCTCGTCTGGGTAAAAAACAAGAGAGCAAAATGACACCGCTTTGCCCAAAACAATTTAACATTTGCGGTGTTTTTAATCAAAGCGCCGCTAAAATGGAAACCTCACTACAGCAAAATAGACTTTTAGCGGCATTTTTTTAGGCTTTTAGCGGCGTTTTTAAGCGCCACTAATAGAGTTTGCGGCGCTTTGAAAAACGCCACAAAAAACGCCGCTAAAAGAGGCGCCGCAAAATTTAACGGCGTTTTTTTGAAAAAAACGCCGCTAGAAACTAGGACTTTTAGCGGCGCTTTTTCCACAAACGCCGCTAAAAACATGACTTTTAGTGGCGCTACTAAGACAAACGCCGCTAAAGGTGAAGACTTTTAGCGGTGCTTTTTCCACAAACGCCGCTAAAAACATGACTTTTAGTGGCGCTTTTCCCACAAAACGCCGCTAAAAACATGACTTTTAGCGACGCTTCTCATACAAACGCCGCTAAAGGTGGAGACTTTTAGCGGCGCTTTTTTCACAAACGCCGCTAAAAACATCACTTTTAGCGGCGCTCTTCATAAAAACGCCGCTAAAGGTTTAGACTTTTAGCGCGCTTTTTATAAAAACGCCGCTAAAAACATGACCTTTTTGCGCGCGCTTTTCCTACAAACGCCGCTAAAAGTTATGAAAAATAAAAAAAATTATTATACTTTTAGCGGCGCTTTTAAAAACGCCGCTAAAAAGTCAATAAAATTAAAAAAAATTATGTATTATAGAAACACCAAAAATCTAATTTAAAAATGTATAATTTAATTTGAAGACATTAAAATGAAAATTTTAGAAGAATACATATTTCTATAATTCCATCTAGTAACAAGCATTTGAGATTTGCCTAAAATTATAAAAATGCTCCTAATAACAAGCACATTACGATGGAGGTAATACCGAAGCTAGCATAATATGAGTGCTCTTGAATAGCCATGACTGAACAAAGATTGTACCCAAGTCTTTTAATACTGGGAAGAACATCATTTCTAAAGTTGGCGTATGTATTAATCATTGGCTCCTACATCAGAGAGTAGATAATACTAAGAGAATTGTAACAAAGAAAATAAAGATCAAAGGTGCTCGTGGGACAATTTTTCTTTGAATGACGGAATGCATGAACATTAAGTTTTAGCATGTTAGTCATATTCTAAACAAACATGTTAGTCTTATATCATATGCATATGCCATTATCCATAGTGAGACCAAACATAAGTCTAAAATGTTTATTGATGCAAAATCAAATGTTTAACCACCAATGGAATGGAACTACCTAAACGAAGGATAAGGATTAGATGTCGAGAATCTTCTTCTCAGTAAAAACAATTAAAACACACAATACTATTATTTTTCGGTCTTTTCCAATTTATGAGGAAAATTTTATAATTTAAGTACAAAAACTACTGCTTTACTTTCAGTCCTAATGCCCAGGAGGAAGATTTATTCTAACAAGTCTAGAAATAAATAGAATATAAAATAAGATCTCACATATTATAGCATTGAATGAAGATTTTATAGAACTTATGATCCTCCTTCACAATTAAAAAAACCATATGCAACTGAACTTGTGGAAGAGTTGACTAACAATTTGCTACATGCCAAGGAAAAGGGAGATGCATAACAATTCACCAAATATTTCTACTTTTATTTCTCAATCCATAACATAAAGTTTAATTAAGGATGTGGGTGGCTTACACGATCGGTGGGACTAAAGACAACCGGTGAGAGTTTGTCGTGCATGCACCACGTATATTATGTTATAAATACTCCATTTATTAATTTATGATATGCTAATCCGAAAGGGGTAGAATTACAAACTGTAAACGTTTAGAAGCAAGAAGATGATAGCAAATGCCCACAGAAGTGTGCTGCAACATCCCAAAAACCTACAATTATATTTTTAGATTTTTTTTATTCCAGCTAACCAAATATACTTAAAAGTAAATATATAAATCTTTTTAGTTTATTAATATATAAAATATTAATCAAAAATGTAAAACTGTAAAATATTAACCAAAAGAAGAGATGTCCTCCAAATTATTGTAAATAAATTTGCAGGAAGTTTTACTAAATTAAGTTTCATCTTTATCATATCCGAAGGGATGGTAGGAATAGGCTGGGTTCTTCAATCATCAGTACAGTTCAAAGATGCAGCAACCTAGAAAAAAAAATACAATAAACCTAATTTTCTCAAAATATTTTAATGCTACACTATTTGTCTTATATGCCATGTCAATAAATAATTTAAAAATTACAAAAATAAAAAAATATTAAAAATTTCATAAAAACTCAAAAAATAAAAAATACATGAAGTACATGTGAATTGCTATGTTGGCTTCAATATTAAAAAATTTAATATTTCAGTTAGTATTTTTGTTAAAAAAAGTAATTCACTTTTTTTTTTTAAATGTTGAAGGTGAAATATAACTTAGGGCTAATTAAACAATAGAGGTATATATTAAGGGTTAAATTTGTTATTATACTTATAAATAAATAGCAAAACTCAAATTGATTTGGGTCGAGATACATCCAACATCAATTTCATAATGGAGTAAGACGGATGGTGAAACAAAAATACCAATTACAAAGTGTTGATAGATCTAACAACATCTCTCAACCTCGCTTCATTACTATAAAAAATATAAATTTACAACCAAATTTATGGAAAAAATATAAAAACTTTATCCAGCAAATCTACAACCAAAACAGATTAAATCTCTCACTTAATCACACATTCATCTCAAGATTATTGTAATATAATTTATTTAATTCTAAAAAATCATTGAAGTAAATAAATATGCTTATAATATGTTAATATTTTTCATTATCTTTTCTCAATCAAACTAGTGTTGGATTAACTTATTATAAATTTTGCCATATTATATATATATATATATATATATATATATAAAAGAAGGTGAATACTTCATACAGAATGATGTGCAAGGAAGCGTTGGGTGTTATTTATGGGTTCCATACCTAATCGAAACCCAACACCTACCCATGTATTCGCCCTTTCTCTTTCGGTAATACATTAGCCCAAAGTTGATGGTATAGAAGATCCCAACTCAGCTGAAATCGCATGCCCAATAAATAAATAATAACTCCAAAATCTTACCTTGTACTGATTGATTTTTAATAAACATCAGGGAGAGAAAAAGGTAGACTTTCATCTAAGTCAAGTGATCCTCTATAAATTGACCATTATGGATTCGTGCTGAAGCTAAACAAATAAAGAGGGAAAAGAGGTAAGGGAAGGTTAGACTTTATAATCAAAAAGAAAAAAAAAAGGTGGTCCTGGTTTTGAAGAAATTGGACATTATGTAGAGCTAAAAGGAAAAGAGAGTGGTTCTATTTTGAAAAATGAAGGCAAAAGGCCCATTCATGTTTTGAATGCAGCTAGTAACGTGGGAGTTAAATTGCCTTTTATAGATTTTGTTTATTCACCATTCTTAATCGCACTGATCTTTGTTAAGGCAAAGCTATCACAACATTCAAGCACATCACGCCCCCAAGGAAAGTAGTGAGACCACGATTTTCAGTTCTCAAATTAATGAGATCACAAAGACAAACGATCGATAAAATGACTTCTAAGCATTCACAATCCTTATATTGCATACATTACAGAACTACAACACGCCACGAAATGAACTACATTATCCATAAAAAGTAAATGCAAGATTTGGGGAATTATGTCTTACTGAGAATTGTGCCATTTCACTATGGGGAATTTCTTTGGTACATTGTTTCATAAAATATCCATGATGGATCCTCGAAATTCAACAGTGAAAACAACGATAAATTACTCAAAAATTAGGAAAATAAATCCCCCCCAAAAAAATGCTTAAGTCAGTGTACCTCCTCGGGAGGATCCTTCTTTGACCGAGCAAATCATAAACCTTCTTCTCCCGCTTCACTTCCTTCCCAAAGCACGCTTCTTTTTTTTTCTTCCCCTTTTCTTCTTTTTCTTTATTTCCCTTTCTTTAAAAATTTATAAGCGGAAACAAAAATACCAAACACATTATCTTTTTTTTTCCCGCAAATACCGAATGTAATGTAAGTCTTTTTGACAAAGAGAAAGAGAAAAGGAATTCCAAAACCTTATCTCGCTTTAGTATGAGCTTCTTTTGGAGATGGGTTTTTCGTCTTCATCGTCGCTCTCTTCCTTCTTGAGCTTGGTTGCTTTAGTAGCGGAGCTCCTTTTAGAGATGGGTTTTTTGTCTTCATCATCAGTCTCTACGGGCTCTTCTTTCTTCACTTTGGTTTCTTTGGGACGTGATTTGAGTTAGAAACAAAGAAACATTGTTGCTATTACTCGAGGGTTTCTTTTCTTACAATTCTCCGCCATACTCAGGCTTTTGAGGTCCTCATTATCCTCTTCGGGTTCCTCCTTTTTCACCGACTTCGAGTCCTCAGATGGCATGCTTAATCTTCAAGAGAACAAACAAGTTTCTGCCTTTCTGCCTTTTTCACCGATTTTGATTTTCTTGGTTTTAGGGATTTATCTATAGGGAATCGGAATGTCAAGGAGAGCTTGGTAGCCATAAAAATAATCTATTTTTCTACTGTCAAAGATTGAAGAAAATAAAAAAACGGCGATGGCGACTTACAAGTTGGTCGATGGCGACAGCGACTGGCGACTGGCGACGAGGCAGATGAAGGCCGACGTGATGAGGAAGAATGGACAAATGACGGCAAAGCAGGAGAGGATTTGAGGAGGATTCTGATAATTGGGAATTTAGGGTGAAAATAAGGTGAAGACAGTAAGGAATTTCGGGTGATGGAACTGAATAAAACCCAGCACAAACAAACGACGTCGTTTTGATTAAAAAAAATTAAAGTTTGTGGCGTTTTTTACCCTAGCGCCGCTAATACTAAAACATAATATAAAATGAGTTTTTGGTAATTTAAAAAAACTCATATATATTATTTTTTAGTAATTTTTTAAATTGAATTGGTATTAAAATAATATTAAATTTTTTCAATAATTTTGAAAAAAAGAAGATATGTTTTAAATTTTTTGAATAAAATAACTTTTAAATTATTACAATTATAAGGACTTTTTTTAAAATTAATCTTATTGTTATTATTTTCATAATAAAATTCTTTCTGTTACAGTTAATTATAATTAATTTACATAAATTAATTTGTTCATTGGCACAAATTTCTTCTATTTATTTTAACATTTGAATATCTATTTATTATAATCATTTTAATTTATTATTTTCAAAGAATAAAATACCTTGAATATTAAAATAATATTGTTTAGTAATTTTTTAAATTGAATTGGTATTAAAATAATATTAAATCTTTTCAATAATTTTGAAAAAATAATATATATTTTAAATTTTTTTGAATAAAATAACTTTTAAATTATTACAATTATAAGGATTTTTTTTTAAAATTAATCTTATTGTTATTATTTTCATAATAAAATTCTTTCTGTTACAGTTAATTATAATTAATTTACATACATTAATTATAATTAATTTACACACTTTTGACATCTCTATTTATTATAATCATTTTAATTTACTACTTCAAAGAATAAAATATTTTTTTATACTACTAATATCTATTATTGATTTTTTTATACTACTAATATATTTTACAATTATGTAAGAAATTATTTAATATATAAATTAAAAGAGATTAATTTCTAAACCCTAAACCCCTAACCCCTAACCATTAACCCTTAAACCCATGAAACCCTAAACTTTAACCCACAAACTATACATATAATCCCTAAACATTTAAAATAGAAACTCCTAAACCTTACACCCTAAATTATATATGCTAAACCATAAACCCTAAACTATAATGATAATTAATTTAACATATTAAAATTAAATATCTATTTTACAATTATGTAATAAATTATTTAATATATAAATTAAAAGAGCCTAATTACTCTAAACCTTAAACCTCTATCTTATATCTCATAAACCCTAAATCATGCAACATAAACCCCTAACCCCTAATCCCTATCCATTAACCCATAACCCTTAACCATTAACCCTTAAACTCATGAAATTCTAAACTTTAAACCATAAACTATACACTATAATCCCTAAACATTTAAAATAGTAACTCCTAAACCCTACACCCTAAATTTTATATGCTAAATCATAAACCCTAAACTATAATGATAATTAATTTAATTTATTAAAATTAATATATCTATTTTACAATTATGTAAGAACCCCTAACCCTTAACCCATGAAACCCTTAACAGTCAATCATATATACCCAAAAAAACTTTCAAATTATTTGCGGCGTTTTTCCACAAGCGCCGCTAAAGATCAGACTTTTAGCGGCGTTTTTCCGTAAGCGCCGCTAAAGATCAGACTTTTAGCGGCGCTTTTCCGCAAGCGCCGCTAAAGCTCAGACTTTTAGCGGCGCTTTTCCGCAAGCGCCGCTAAAGATCAGACTTTTAGCGGCGCTTTTCCGCAAGCGCCGCTAAAGCTCAGACTTTTAGCGGCGCTTTTCCGCAAGCGCCGCTAAAGCTCAGACTTTAGCGGCGCTTTCCGCAAGCGCCGCTAAAGCTCGAGACTTTTAGCGGCGCTTTTCGCAAGCGCCGCTAAATCTCAGACTTTAGCGCGCGTTTTTCATAAGCGCCGCTAAAGCTCAGACTTTTAGCGGCGTTTCCCCAAAAGCGCCGCTAAAACTCAGACTTTTAGCGGCGTTTTACAAAAAAACGCCGCTATTTATCATTTTTAGCGGCGTTTTCATAATAAACGCCGCTATTGCTCATTTTTTTGCGGCGTTTTTCTTCAAACGCCGCTAATGTGTAATATTAGCGGCGTTTTCCTTTAAAACGCCGCTAAAAACGCCGCTAAAAGTCTGTTTTGGTGTAGTGCCTATTGTGACGGCGTTTTATCATAAAACGTCACTAAACTTCTAATCAAACGGAGCCGTTTTGTTTAAACATATCTTTTGCGGCGTTTTTAAGCAAAACGCTGCTAATGCCTTTAACAATTACGAGCAAAACGACACTGATTTCCCTGAAATAATTTAACTTTTGCGCTAAAAAGGAAACCTATTGCGGCGTTTTACCATAAAACGCCACTAAAATTCTAATCAAACGACGCCGTTTTGTTTAAACATATCCTTTGCGGCGTTTTTTAAGCAAAACGCCGCTAATGCCTTTAAAATTTACAATTATTTAATATATAATATAAAAACAATATAAATTAGAAAACAATCAGTTATATACCCAAACAACTTTAAAATTATTTCAAATAATAGTATTTTAATTTTTTCATTTAGATAAGTAATTTTTTAAAATTTAAATAATATTTAAAAGAATTAGATGAAATTTGAAATCTTGAAAATTATTTAAAATTTCAAATTATTTAATATATAAATTAAAAACAAATAGTCATATACCAAAAAAACTTTAAATTTAGTTTAATAATATTATTTCAAATTGTTAACATATATTTTTCACACAAAATACCCTAAACCCCTAACCCCTGTCCCATTAGCTCTTAAACCCTAACATCCGTCCTCTTAACCCTTAAACCCCTAACACATAAACCCTAAACTCATGTCCTCTAAACCCGGCCTAGTCACTAACCACTAACCCCTAACCTTAAATCATGGACTCTAAACCATAAATCGTAAACTTTAAAACCCTAAACCCTAATTTGACATTCTGTCTTCATTCGATAAACCCTAAACCCTAAACCCGTGAACCTTAAACCATACCCACAAACCCATAAACTCATAAACTCAAGCCATGACCCTAATACTAAGACTAACCGTAAACCATAAACTCTAAACACTAAATCTTGAAATACTGAACTCGAAACCCTAATCAGCCCATACAAACCACTAAACTAAACCGTTAATTATAACCTCAACCCTAAATTATTTAGATAAATTTTTAATATTACATATTCTTTCAATATTTTATGAAATTTAAATAACATTTTCGATTTACTAATTAATCTACGGATGCATCGGTTACCAATTTTTTTAATTTTAATATATATAAAGATTATCTATTATCTCTTAAATAATTTAAACTATAATTATAATTTTAATATATATATAAGAAATTAAATAATTTAAACAATAATATATATATAAAGTCTATTTTCTTATAGTGGCTAAATCCTAAATATTACTTTTATAAGGAACAAAAGTAATTAAAATAGAATGTTAATGCTTACATAGACCCTAAAATAAATTACTTATTTTTGCGGCGTTTACAAAAAAAATGCCACTAATGAAGACCTTTTGCAGCGTTTAACAACAAACGCCACTAATTCTCGATCTACCAACTATAGCTCAACAATAAAATGTCGTCGTATTGATTAACATTTTTGCGGCGTTTTTGTATAGGCGCCGCTAATACTCAAATCTTTAGCGGCGTTTTTGTACAAGTGACGCTAATACTCAGATCTTTGATCTTTAGTGGCGTTTTTGTACAAGCGCCGCTAATACTCAGATCTTTAGCGGCGTTTTTGTATAAGCGCCGCTAATGCTCAGATCTTTAGCGGTGTTTTTGTACAAGCGCCGCTAATGCTTAGATCTTTAGCGGCGTTTGGGTTAAAAACACCGCTATTGCTCAACTTTTTGCGGCTTTTAAAACGCCGCTAATGTATAATATTTGCGGCGTTTTTTGTTGAAACGCCGCAAAAAACGCCGCTAAAAGTCTGTTTGGTGTAGTGTAGGTATACAGATATTTTTAAAATTCAAATTTCATTTCTAATCCAACTTACATACATACATCTATTCCACTTTTCCAATGCCACAAATTATAGAATCATAATGTATAAAACGAAAGAATGAAAATTGGTAAACTTTACTACCATAAGAGGTTGGGAAAAGATTATGAGTGGTTTTAGGCATTTGTATTAAAAAAAAAAAACTAGTTTTGTTAAGGAAGATAAATACACTTCAATACGTTTGAATCTATACTCACCTACATTGTAATATTACCGATGCTAATCAAGTTATGATTGCATCAATAATTTTTTTTAAATAAACTTTCAAAGCATGAAATTTTTTATAATTCTAATATTTTAATTTAATTTAATTTATTAATTCTCAACTAAATATTTTTTTCCGTTCCACTTATTAATTGGAGAAAATTTTAAATTAAATTAAATTGATTAATAAATTTAGTCAAACCAACCAAGCCAAAACTTATTCTTCTCATCGAAGGCTAATTTTTTATTATTATTATTACAAGAGATTGATATAATCTTATTAATAATGCAATTAACAGGATTTAAATTTACATCACACTTAGAAATAATAAATATCCTAACTATGAAGCGAATCAGGATTCAAACTAGCTTTACTTTTATCATATCTTTCAGTGTCTCTATTCTACTATTATTACTGCTGTACGTAGTGCACAAACTTTGCGGCCTTTACAACAAAATATGAATAAATGAAACTAAAATAAAATAAATATTCAATTATTGGTTAGGTAGGAGAATGGTAAATTTTTATTTCTTTTAAATGTATTTAACACAATAATTTTAATGAATTCAAGAAAAAAAAATTGTCCTTTCATTATCCAAAATCACTAGAAATTTGCTAACAAATTTCAGATTGCACAAGCAGAGGCCTTTTTCTTGCCTCTTCCAAAAAAAAAAAACCTAAAAAAGAAATAAAGATCAAATAAAATTGAGTGTAATAAAATAATATAAAATAGTGTCTTCACCTCTGTCTGTCAGTCTCTTACTCTCCATCAAACCCTAAAAGCAAAATAACCCATTTTAATCACACCGAAAAATAATTTCTTTTTTTTTTTTGTGAATAATAAATAAAATAAAACTTTTTTTTTTTCAAAGAGAAATCAGACCTCACGTGTGTTACACATCAAATTACACAACCAATCAAAAGAAGTAAAGGAGGATGCTTGGTGATGATGATCATTTCTATGAGTGATGACTAGTTGTATCATGTCGATCATCGCCGCCACCAGCTCCGTCGTGGTGCGAATGTGACCCGCTTACTTGTGACTCCGATACGACAGTGCCCGGCACTTGCCGATAAGGATTCAATCCCGCTAACATATTGAAATGCCCTTCACTTAAGCCACTACTTCCACCACCAACGCCACCACTGGAAACGCTGCTTGAGCCCAACTGTTGACCTGACAATAAGGCCATCGGCGTTGGAAAATTCATGAAATGCAATCCAGTAGACATAGGACCCTTATAGAAAGCACTGTTAGTAACCGATGGAAACGTCCATACAGGATCACGATCGGCGCTCATAACTTGATTATTAGAATTAGTAACCATCCAAAAATTCGCCGGAATCTGACCGTGACTTGCCGCCGGGATTTCCCCAGTGCTTGACTGCAACAAGTAGCTTCCCAGTTGATGTTGTGAAGATAAATCTTGGTCGGGTCTTCTTTTCCTTCCTAGAACACCTTCTTCAGTTTCTGATATTTCCAACGACGTACCGTCATTGTCACGCAACTCTTGCTTAGTTTGGAACATGAAGTTCAAGTTACTACTAGTATTCGATTGGAAATTAAGGAATGTCGGGGTTGTTTCGAGTCCGATTCCGGGGAACAAACTCCGACGTTGTTGCAAAGAGAAGTTGGAGTTGAAACCCGAGGAGCGTAGCTGAGAAGGAACTGACATGCTTGAGCCGGAGCTACGGAGGGAGATGTTGAGGGAAGTGAAGTTTGCAGGGATTGTGCCGGTGCCCGTGGCGGCGATCACTGCTGGTTCAGCTTGTTGGAGCAGCCACTGGATTGTTTCACCATCGGATTTGTGGCCGAGCTCACGGGTGAGTTGAAAAACCCTAGCTGCACAAAGAGCTGGCATGCGGATCCTACGACCACGTCCGTCGACCTTGGTGTGTCGGTCCTTGGTAGAAGTACGTTTAGAGGGAGGTTTCTTGGAAGGGTCGGGGGAGATTTGGAGGGCAGAAATGGAAGTGGGGGTGTTAGTTTGATCGGCAGAGGAAGAGGAGAGGGCCATAGAAGGGAAAGTGGGGGAGGAAGAGGATGAACTAGGCTGGTTGTCTTCTTCTTTCTTCTCTAGCAATTGGAATGGAAAAGTAGGGCGTTGGTGGTGGTAAAGCTGGTGGTGGTTGTGGCGGTGGTGGTGGAGTTGATGATCATCACTACCTCCTCCTTCCATGATACCATTAAAAGTAGTACAGGTTGTTTCGCTAATGTAATGCCTTTCTTTTTCTTTATGAGAGACAGCTTGTGATGGCGATGACAGATAGATTAATGGGGGGAGATGAGACTATGTTTTTGATTAATTTAATTTGCTTTTCTTTCATCAAAATATCTCTTTTCAAGGGTTTGTAATTCCCTTTCAGAATTCATGTGCTCCAGGAGAGGGAAGCGAGGGCAAGCTTTATGCACTTACGCCCGAGCTTTTAATATTTGATTAATCCATATTATCGAAACCTAAGCCATAACATTATTGTAGGACGTATGTGGATATTATAAGGTAATTATTCCGAATGAAAATATTTATATATTTATAAAAATAATTATGGATAGAGTGATAAAATAATTTAAATATTCACGTTTTTCAAGTATTTTATTTGAAATGTTATATAAAAATATGAAGTGATAAAAATACTCTTAAATAATATTAACTATCCTTTTAATGTAAGAGTATTTTAATAATATTAGCATAATTTTCGTAGAAACTAAATACTACAAGTTAAAATGGTTAGCAATCATGAAACACATGTATAATTACACTCAAATATAATTATTAAATTACTTTTTGAACACATAATATTTATTTCTTATATACTCAAAACTGAAACCGTAGTGAAAAATAGAGAAAATAAAGAAATGGGAATTGTGGTTGGAGTGACAGAGGGCTATTGTTCAGATTCCACGTGAGGTGGCCTTTTTTATGATTGAATCCATAAAGACAATGGTGGGGAGTGTAGGACACCATCCCAAGTCAAAAAATCTTGTTTGAAAGATTTTTTTAAAAAGGAAAAGATTTATGAAATGGGACCCCTACTCTCCATTCAAGTAATCATTTCATTTTGCCTTTGTTTTGGGGGGGGAGCACTTTGGGATTCCTCTTGTTTCTTTACTTTGCCTTCTCCATTGTGTGTGTGTTTTAGGGTTTCCAAAACACATCATATCTTTGATCAATTCTTTGGCCCCCTTTTCCGCATTAAAGACAATTTAAAAGCAATCACTTTGGATTAAGACTTTGTTTCCATACTTTATACCCTTGGATTATATGATACGTCTGAGCAAATTAGGTTTTTTTGGGGATGACTATTGATTATAACTTCATAATTAATTTGATTAGTATATTAGAGAGGGGCAGAATTAATATAATTATATTATTTCACTTTAATTATTCCCAAATCCTTTTGCCTTGGACTTACCTGATCAGCTGTTTTTGATGGTGAAAAAACTCTTGTTTCTTTTTATACTAACCAGTTTTTCCTTATTACTGCAACTTTATGAGATTTAAAAGCAATTAAAAAAAACTAATACAAGCTTTCTTCTCAAAAATAAAAATAAAAATACAAGCATTGTTATTTCACTAGAATTTTTATCACATGCATATACGTAGAGAAATTACGCACTTAGAACACTAATGTTAGTTTAGAAATAACTTACAATAAATAATAAAAATGTATGGTTTGAAGTTAATTAATAATAACACATGAAATATGTACTATATTAAAATGAAAAAAATATATTAAGTTGTGAGTAAAATTAAATTTAAACATGTAAGTATGTCATATTATTAATACTAAATGCACTACAATTTTTTATCATGAAGTTGTCAATTTTGAGCAAGGGCATAGACAAGGAGATGCGATGGCTTTTTCCCCACCCTCAAAATGGTAAAATTGCCCTATAGCCCCTTCAAAATTTTAAAAGTTATTAGTATAATGGTAAATTTACACTTTGACCCAAAAAATAATGATTCATCTTTGGCCCCTCCTAAAGCAATTTTTTGGCTTTGTCCTTTATCTTGAGTTAGTGTCTAGTTGACTTGTTGCATTAATTCAATCAACAACAATATTATCAATACTAAAAACCCTATCACACGCTTGTGCAAGTGAAAACTAAGTACTTAGAACACAAATATAGTTTAAAAATAACATACAATAAATAATAAAATGTATGGTTTGAAACTAATTAGTCATAATAACAAATGAAATATTTACGACATTAAAATTAAAAAAATAAATTAAATTTTGAGTTAAACAAAATTTAAATGCATAAATACATCATATTAAGAATACTAAATGCATTACATTTGTTTATCATGGTGTTGTCATTAATCGTGAGTTAATGTCAGGTTGGCTTGTGACCTCATCTCAATTAACAACATTATCAATATAGAATTGATGAAGGTGATAAAGTTTGCATAATACATGTATTAAAATGTAAATATTATATTAAAATAAAGTTTTGGTTTAGCGGTAAATTTAATATTTTTATTGATGCTAATAGCATGAGATCAAATCCACCCACATGTCAATATTTTTTTTGGTTTGTTTTTGAAAGTAAAAAAACTAAAATACCTTTGAATAAAATAACTTAATTTAATTATGGAAGAACATTTTTGTAAATGTACTAACTAAATTGGTGCCTAATTACCTCGTGAGATTAACTCAGGTAAGAACTTAAATGATAGTATAAATATTTTACTAATTTCGCTCTTATATGGTGGCGTCGTAGGTCCACAAATGAAAAACTTGGTCAAGCCACAATTTGGACTTTGGACGAGTTTTAAAAGAAGTTTAAAGAGCAATTTTATCCAGAATATGCCAAGAAGAAGGCTTAAGCTAAGTTGTGTTGGTTCTGGCAACAAGGCACAATTAAGAATATGTAAAAGAGTTCAGTGAACTGATGCTCCAAATCAAGGATCTGAGTGAGAAAGAGGCATTCTTTTTTTTCATGGTAGTTTGAAACCATGAGCCAAATAGGAATTGGAATGCCAATGGATCCAATAATTAACCAAAGTTATGATCATGGAAAAGTCCTTAATCGGACTTGTTTCAAGGAAAGACAAGTTCAAGTCTTCTAAGCCCAAAAAGAAGGGCAATAGTGGAGAAGACCATGAGAAAGAACAACATAAAAATGGCAATAATGACAATGGTAAGAATGGTAGTAATGGGAAACCACAAAATGAGAAGAGGAAACCCAATGACTATCAAAGGGACAAAGAGAAGGAAAAAAAGCCAATATAGTGCTTCTTATGTTGCAGACCGCATATAATGCAGGACTACCCATAGAGGTTCAAGTTCATCGAGATCAATATATAAGAGGAAGAGGAGCCTGAAGAAGGTAGACTGTTAAAGCTTAGGTCAATAATACTCAAATTTGCTAAAGAGAAGAAGGATCACAAGCAGAGAAGGTTGATGTTTGTAGACATCAACATCGCAGGTCAAATAACGAGTGTTTTTGTTTATATGAGGGCAATAGACTTATTCATGCGGGAAAAAGTCGCAGGCAAACTTAGTCTCTCAATTAGCAAATTAACTAAGAAGATTAAGACTGTTAATTTGAAAAATGTCCCAATTGTGGGAGTAGAACAAGGAGTTGAGCTACATAGTGGGGATTGGAAAGGCAATGAAGACTTTGAGGTAATTCATTTAAATGATTACGATTTTTTTCTCGGCTTGAATTTTCTTGACAAGATTAATGTTCTATTGGTTCCTTTTTTCGATTGCATATCTATCTGGGGTACTCATCAACGACAATGCATTGTGTCGGTGAGTTGTGACGAGAAAGGTGGAACCAAAGTATTATTGGCAATCCAACTAGTCGAGAATGTTCATTGTCATAAGAACACTGACTTGGTAGATCAGAGTGTTAAGGAGACCCCCTTGAAAATGCTAGAGGTGTGACAAATTAATATGAAGCCTGTTGAGTTGTCAGTAGGGCTACCACTTGTGAGAGAAGTGGGTTGTGTATCAAATTGTGGGAAAAGTGGTGATGCAAACTGAATAGTTAAACAGAGTAAATGCTATGAGCGAGGTACATCAAAAACACATTCCTAATGTTTTTCATTATGACTTACCATTGGCTTGGCAAAGACACAAGGGCTTTTTTAGAGTTCTGAAACGGGTAAGTCGAAGGGTTTACATACCAGAGTTGGTGGCAATGCTCAAGGTTAACCCAATGTTCAATGTGGGCATGCCTAAGTCTATTTGTGCGGGTTAAAGGAATTCATATCGAGGCAAGTAAGAGCGGTGGCCTCTTATAATCGAGATGTCCAGAAGAGAGAAACGATTTTAGTTGGACCACGCTAGAGACATAAGCTAAGGCAAATGTTTTAAGGGGTGAAACTACCTAACAGAGAGACTAGTTGGGAAACGATCGAGGCATTGAGGTAGTTTTGAGACGAGTTAGACTAGTGTCATACTGAGGATGCCACGAAGGCGTCGCGAGAATGGGTGGGGGAAAATGTCATGGGCCGCGTATCAAAGCCCATGATAAATGCACATAAAATGCCCCATGGAGGTCAACTGATTAAATGGGGCTCATTTGACCCAGTTGAATCGGCCTGATTCATTGAACATATGGAAAAATCCATCTACTTGAAGCCCTGGTGGCCTAGTGAAACACTCAAATAAAACTAGAGTTACTATGGTGAATATTGTAAATCTTAATAACTAAGATTATATAGAGTTTAAATCTCTTAGGATTCTCATATTGTAGATAGGCTTTGATATAGATTGTCGATGTAATTTAAACTGTACCATCAGATTTGGGGGAGCTTAACTGTAATTCTTCCTCATTTATAATCACTCGATTGTAATTTTTCAAAGTAATAGAATACTTTGAGAGCATTTACTCAAACACTTGTGTGGTTAGTTTTCTTGTGACTTTTCTGTTTGCTTCTTCGTTTGAGAGTTTGTTTTCGCTTCATTTCGGTGCCTTAGAGAATTATTTTCCTAAAAAATTCTCGCTTTTTCGAGAAATAAACTAACTTAGGCGAATTAGAAGCAAATGAATCGCATAAAGCGACATAATTTGTCCCACCTATTCAATCATTCGCACGACTCCCTAATCTCAAGCCGTCATCTAAACGTCATTGGTTTGCTTTGCCTCGTGGTTCCAACACCCCTTATTTCTCTTATCAAATATATATATATTTAAAAATTTATGTATGTTTTTAGATTATATATTTATTTCTATATCACTATATATTTCTTTCTATTTCTATTTAAATTTAAATTTATATAATTTAGAATTTTATATATTTTATGGATTTATATACATTTTTTAATATTTTTTCTATTTTTATATTTTTTTTAAAAAATTATACATATTTGATAAATTTTTTATATTTTTAGATATTTTACATATATTTTATAGATTTTATATATTTATTCCTATTTTTATAAACTTTTAAAATGTATCTTAATTATTTATATTTATTTATTTTTTTATAATGTTTTAAAATTGATTTTTTTGATGATTTAGAAATATATATTTTTTATAAAAGAAATTTTATATATACATGCGCTAAAAGAATGATATGTAGCGTGTGTTTCTTGTCTAAATGACCTAAAACAACTACCAGTTTTCTTTTACTGATGTTAAAAAATAAATAAAATATTTCAAATATCAAAATGAAAGAGAAACGAGTATACTTGGTAGCAAATTAGTGATTTTAACTTGTTTTAATTATTATAAGTTAAACAAAAACGAGTTTTATAATTCAATGCTTAAACATGCCGCGCGTAACCAATACACGCAAACTAATCATTCCTTAAATGGGCTGCTGTGGTGGGTAATGACCATACTCATTTGGTTTGGTGTATTTGTAGTTCATGAAAAATAATTTACATTTTTTTTTTTTTGTGGTTGAGATTTAGGTAGTCGGTGTGTTCTTATATTAGCTCCCGTCTCTTCATTTGGATGGTATTAATTTTGAAAAAGCATAACTGTAATAAATACTTTCAACATTTAACGGTTTTTAGTTTTGTGCCTTTAAACTTTTCTTTTATTGAAGCTTATAAAATAACGATATTTTCATAAATCAGCTCAATTTTAATAAAAAATGTCAGTTACTATTAGTCAAGTGCCGGTCAACAAAACTGACTATGTGGCGTGGTATGCCATGTTGAAGATGACATGCCAAAAAAAAAGAATTAAATATAAAATTATTGAAAAGAAATAAATAATATGAAAAAAAAAAAAAAACTCCAAATCGTCCCAAAAAAACAACTGTGTCCGTATTCTTTCTTCTTCTCTCTTTCTCTCTTCCCCTCTTAACTGCTGTTACAGAAAAAAGAAAGCATAGTGACCCACCACCACCATTTTGTTAAACAATTTTGTCATTGATAGGAGTCTCTAGATAAACCTACACAAACATTTGAGAATAAATCAATTAAACATAATAAACTTCAAATCAAATGAGCACTGAAAGTCTGAAACCAACAAAACTAGTACTAGTATAAAACAAAAGGAAACATGCATGAAACAATCCCATCGTATAATTTCAGGGAAAATGGGATTAAATAAGTGAAAATGCAACCTTATAAGAAGTTATGCCAAAATGTCAAAAGTTAAAAAATGTTAAAAACTATTAACATGATTTATATACCTCTAAGCGACTTGAAGAAGCAATCTCTGGAAATGGGTATCTAGACTTATTAATAGAAACTGGTTGCTTCTGTATATTATAAGAAACTTTACCACCACAAAGAATAGCAAGGTGATTGCAATGGTTCCTTCAAGACTTTTGAGTCCTGATTGAGTTGGTGTTACAATTCAATCGGACACCAATTCGATTAAGAAAATTACAAAAATATCTTTTTGTATTAATTAAAATAAGTTATATTATTTTAGGATAGTTTAGTCTTTCTATTTTGAAAAACCCAATAAAAAATTTACATGTGGTCAAATTTGAACTCGTGTTGTTTACATAAATAAAATATTAACTTTACCATTAAACCAAAAAGATAATTTAATATAATATTTACATTTTATTTGTATTATGCATATTTTATTATCTCCTTCAATTGTATATTTATACAACCTATGCAATTAATAATATGTTTGACTAAGTCAGTATTACCCATCTGCTAAGTCCCAACTTAGTTATGAATTTACCGAAAACTCATTATTTTTACAAAGCTACAAAATATTATTTTGAGGGCAATTGTCCTTTCATATAAAATCTAAAAAAATTGCATAGGATTCGAACCCAAAATATTATAATTATTATCATTTTAATTTTACCATTCCACCCAAATTCACATTTGGTTTTTTATATCAATTTTTATAAATTAGTTACATAAATTATTTCACTTGCATCTTGGGTGTCATAATCTAGTGTTGATAATATTGTTGATTGAGTTGGTGTCATAAGCTAACTCAACATTAACTCAAGATTCATGATAAACAATTTTTGTTCATTTAATATTCTTAATTTGATGTATTTACGTATTTAAATTTTATTTTACTCACAATTTAATCTATTTTTTCATTTTAATATCATATATACTTAATGTGTTATTATTAATCAATTTCAAACCATAAGTTTCATTATATCATATGTTATTTTTAAATACCCTTATATGTTCTAAATACGTAGTTTCCACGTGCATACACGAATGATAGAATTTTTAGTATTGATAATGTGGTTGATTAGGTTGATGTCACAAGCTAAGTCAACATTAACTCAAGATTCATGATAAACAATTTTTGTACATTCAATATTCTTAATTTGATGTATTTACGTATTTAAATTTTATTTTACTCACAATTTATTTATTTTTTATTTTAATATCATATATATTTAATGTGTTATTATTAATTAATTTCAAATCATACGTTTTATTATATCATATGTTATTTTTAAATACCTCTATGTGTTCTAAGTATGTAAAGTGCATAGTTTCCTCGCATACGCGAATGATAAAATTCTTAGTATTGATAATGTTGTTAATTAAATTAGTGTCACAGATCAACTCAATACCAACTTAAGAAAAATGACAATACTATAATAAACAATTAGACTGCATTTAATATTCTTAATATGATATATTTAGCTATTTAAATTTTTTTTTACTCATAGTTTAAACTATATTTTTTTATTTAATTTTGTACATATTATATATATATTGTTGTTGTTGTTATTATTAATTTTAAATATTACGCTTTATAGTTTATTGTCTATAATTTTAGATATACTTTAAATACGTAATTTATACATTGATGGAATTGTCTAATTGATATTAATTCCGGGCAAATGGTAAATAAATGGATTCAATGATGTTGTTTTTTTTAATTAGTTGGATCTTCTAAATCCTTTGAATGTTCTCTCATAAATCATCCTCAACTCCCATTTAGGGATAACAAATTAACAATTGATAATGGAAGACTCCACGTTTATTTGCTTGTTAAATTTCGAATGAATATAAATATCATTTTTTAATTTATATTAAAATAAATTATATAAATAATCACTCAATTATATAAAAAAATAAAATTTTATAATTTAATTATCTACGTAAGTTAGAAGTGAATGATAAAAATTTGTATAATAACAAATTTAACCTTTAAGTTTTATATATTATATTAATTTAGTTATAAATTTAAAAAATTAACCCTCAAAATTTACAAATAATATTAATTTGATCCTAATTCTAAAAATTTAAGAAAATATAAAAAAATACATAAATATTTTCAAAAAAATATAATAATAAATTTAAATTTTATATTAATATAATTTTATTAGTATTAAATAATAATAATAAAAATCCCTCCCCACCACCGTCCCTCTCCCTGTTTGCTGTTGAATTTTCAGCAACTTTCTCAAACGTCTCATTTGCAGCGGAAAAACAAAAACAATTGAATCACCATACAATACACAAATTTCTTCATATATTAAAAAACCCAAGAAAAAAAATCAATTCAAGCCTTACATATAACAAAAGGCACGGTCTTAAGACCACACAATTCCCTGCTCACATGCTTCTCTTCATCACCACTTTTCGCTTGTTCACTAGGGTTCTTTTCCATTGATGCCATCCCCTACTACTGCTGTTGCAAATGCAAAAGCCAAAGAGTTAAGTCGCATGTGTCTTGGCTGCCTAATTTTCGTCTTATGCTATTCGATATCAAGCGGCTCTGCCGTCACTAGTAATTTTCGTCATATTTTCAGCAGCAGCAACAACAGAGAGGGAGAGGGAAGTAGGGAGAATTTTTTTGTTTTATTTAACATTATTATAGTTATATTTATATAATATTAATATATTCATGTATTTTTATATATTTTTTAGAAGTTTTTAGAATTAGGATCAAATTGAGACCATTTAAAAATTTTGAGGATTAATTTTTTAAAATTATAACTAAATTGATATAATATGTAAAAGTTGATGACTAAATTTATTATTATTTTACCAATTTTTTTAACTGTCATGTTAACTTACCATTTGTGATTTTAATTAGTGTAACCAAAATGATCAAACTATGTAGTATGAATATTTAAATTGTAAATTTTTTATTTATTTTAAGTACCTATAATAAAACTTTTTAATAATTAGATAATTATTTGTATAGTTTATCCTTTATATTATTTAGCAAACAAAAGACTTAGGGCACGTTTGGTTGGCATGAATAGCCATTCCATTCCTGCCCAATTCAGCGTGCTACAGTAATTTTGTTATTACACCGTTTGGTTCACCGTTTTCTTCATTCCACAGTTTTGCTATTACCTTCGTATTCCCTCATATGCCGTAATAGGGATTCCTGGGTGGGAGCGCTGAATTGCTATTCGACGCATTTGTCGTAAAATTTATCCCCAAAATAGCCTGCTTTCTTCTCCGTTGCTCCAGATTTCTTCCACCCAAAATAGCCTTTTCTTCTCCTCTCCCTCCCCTGTTTGGCCGCTGCTCTAAATTGTTGCTGCTTAGCTCGACGGCCACCATCAAAGCTTCTCCGTGCCGACCGTTGTCGTTGCCGCGCTCCGCTCGGTCTCTCACCACGCGCCGGCATTCTTTGCCGCCAAAGATCATCGCCCCCGCCTTATCGCCTCGCGCCACCATCATTGTTCTCGCACTGCACCACCGCTGCCAACACCGGTCATCGGATCGTTGTCGCCAGCCCACATTAGTGCCCAAACTTCCTCTCGCAGATGTCGCTTCCAATTTTGGATGATGTAACCAGTCAAAGTTGCTGTCGATTACTTCAAATAAGATCGCTGCCTTCTCTTTTATAAGCCAATGTATGCATATCATCTCTTCTATTATTGTTATTATTATATTTTTACAGAACTTGTTTAATTTTCGGGCATGAGATAATAATAAAAAAATTCGTTTGAATAATTTTGGCTAAACTTAGTTCATTTTTTTACAGTTAATTAGTTTAGATTAAAACACTTTTTAAGTTTCTTATACCAATCTTGATGAGTATATTTTCAACTTTATTTGAGGATAGTGGAATCCCTCCAGTAGTATGGGGTGAACCAGTGAACATCTGAATGTTTTCTGTCAATTGGTGAAGCTTTTCTTTATGGCTGATCTCATTGATTAATTTTTGGAATTGTATTTACCACTGTAGTTGAAAATTAATATAATGCACTTAATAGAATGCACTAACATGTGTTGTGATTTTGTCCATCAGAATTTTGCTCACTGTGAATACTGACTTTGTTGTTTAATCTTAAGAAAACTAAAGTTATATTCTCTTTTGCCTTCCATTAAGAGTTTGCATGAAGTTTAGATGCATGGTAGAAATTAATAATGGAATCAGACATCTTTTCTTTTATTATTATTTAAAACGTTTGAGGGTGTAGCTAGCTAGTAGCAATCTCTTGCTCTGGGAAACAATGTTAGGTGAGGAGCATGTTTGAGCTCGTAGTCTATTTATTGTTTGGCAGATTGGTGGGGCAAACCGAGGATTAAATATAGAACTCTTTAAGGACCATTCTTACAAGATTGGAATTTGATGTCATTTACCAAAGCCCTTGTTCAACCGTAATGCTTAGAAATTAAGTTGCTAATTTTAGATGATAATATTAAGTCATGCATGTGTAATGATATCTATACGTGTTTGAAGTTGCAGGTGGGTGGCTAGATTCTGTAATCTTTCCATTGTTTGGCCCTTTAGTAGCATTTTTATTTGATCTGTCAATTTCCTTTCTTGTGTTGCTTTTTCTCCAGTTATGCTTGTGTGTATGTATATGCATATATACAAATATGAGGATGTTGTTGACTGTGGACCATTACTCCATCTCATGTTATCATTGCTTGAGTGAAACAATGATGACAAGAGAAAGTAATACACAAGTATTTTCTAGCATAATTTTGACTGCAAGTCTTAAAAAAATGCGATGATAGCATAAATGGGACCACAATTTTATTATTCTAGTCAAGGTTAACATTAGAAAGTAGTATCCATTTATGCTAACATGGCAATTTCAAATGCTGCCCTCACCATAATTTGATGGACCACCAATTGATATGGTAGGAATGTAACACTTTCTCCTAGCTAACTTTTTTTTACGAGGAATACTAATGTGCTTTTTAAGTTTGCTTGAATGTGTTTTAGTGGCTGCCCTTCTGTTTTTTTTGTGTTTTCTTTATTTCTCCTCTTAAGTGAATATTTACAATATTAGTTGATAACACTTTTGATACGTTTAGCTAAAATGGTGATTTCTTCTACAAATCAAAGCTTCTTTGAGTGAAATTGTTGACAATTATTGTGGCGTAGTTAAGACCCAACTCCATCAAACTCACTTTTAATCCCAAACTAATTGTGTCGGTTACAAGAATCTAAATATGTATGCTTACTAAAAGTTAAAAGCAATAAGAAATATAAGCCATATTTGCTTTCTGTTCTATAGGATGGAATGCTTAAGCACAAAGGTACTTATGAAATTATTTCGCCTGAAGATATTGGGCTTGAATGGTCTAATGAAGTTGGTATTGTCCTAGGAAAACTTAGGTGGGTATTTCATCTTTCAAAATTTTTCCTGCATTTTTGTGGTAATATATTTTTTTTTTCCGTTTGATATGTTTTAAATAGTGTTTTAAATACTCCTGCAGGTAAAAGAAAAAAATGTACATGTAAATTGTTACCTAAACCATGTTAAAACTATCCATGTTAAAAATCTGTTCAGCAGCAAAACAAAGCTCACCCACTTCGTAAGAATCCAAGAAAAACCTCCTATTAGCTGGATCTTTCCAATCACTATAATTGAATTCAAATACTAATGAAATCTGAGTTTTTTCTTCTTTTTTTTTTAATTACAGCTTTTTTGCTTGTTATAACTTAAGGGATGGTATTTATAGCTTGGTTAAATCCTTTGTAATCAATGTGCTTTGGGTTTTAGATAATTTCCTTGAGTTTCATTGAGTTACTTTTTTATTTTGCCCAATGATGGGAACTCAGTTTTGATTGAACCATTCTGATTTTCGATTTACCTCTAGCTTTTACACACCGCCTGCTTCATTCTCTCTTCCAATTACAATTATTACAGAATCTAGCTACCTATTATGTCTTAATGCTGTCAAATGTTAATTTGTTTTTTTTCTGAAGATAATTATGTCAGGTTTTTCAGAATCAAATGTTTCTTCCCAAAGTTCTCGAGGAACCAAAAGGAAATGGGCTCCAGAAGAAGATGCTGTGTTGGTTTCTTGTATGGTCGACTTGCACAATGTTGGAACCTTTAATGCTGATACGGGATTTAAAGCCGGTTATTTAAATGAGTTGGAAAAAATGTTAGAAAAAGTTTTACCCAATGCAATGTTGAAGGCTAAACCTAATATTGAGTCGAGGATTAGAATACTGAAAAGGGATTGGTCAATCGTTTATGACATGCTTAATGGAAAAAACAATAGCGGTTTTGGTTGGGATGAGCATAGGCAGCTCGTTGTTGCTGAAGATGCGGTGTGGAACTCATATATAAATGTAAGAATTATTTCAAGTCTTTATTATCTTATTTTTACCAAACTTATAACTAATATGAATTCCTCTTTTTTATAGAGCCATAAAGAAGCAGGTCAATTCAAACATCGTAGTTTCCCTTATTACGGCCAACTTACTGCCATCTATGCAAAAGATCGAGCCACTGGGAAAGATGCTCAAACAGCTGCTGATATCATTGAAGAAATAAATCTTGAGGATGTAGCTCCTACAAATATTCATGAAGAAAGAAACGATTTCTATGAATGTGAAGTCAATTTCTCTTTGGATGACATGGATGTTTCAGCTACAGAATCGCAACCATCTAGAAACCAAGGGGGTTCCACATCTTCAAAGAAGAAAAAAAAGAATTTTGATTCAAGTGATCATGTTTCTTCTTTATTTCATGATGCTGCCACTTTTTTGGGGGAAAAAATGCTGGCCGTTGGCGAACAAATCAGTAGGAGTATTGCCTCCGATGCGGTAATTCAACAAAAGTCAGAAGAATTTCAGACCATCCAAGAAAAAGCTATAAATTTATATCCAACATTATGTGAAATAGAAGGTTTAACTGTGGATGAGTGTTTTCAAGCATTGAGCAAAATTCCAGATCATCCAACACAAATGCTCATTTTCTTTAGTTTACCTTCTTCTGTACGATTGGAATGGGTCAGAAGATTTCTTGCTGACCATTAAAAATCATAGTTGTATTGATGTAACTTTTTGTGTTTGTAATATTTGGGACGGTATAATGACATGATATATGTCATTACAATGTTGTAACTTTTTTGATGTAACATATGAATTATGACATATAAACTAATGAAATCATGTAACCTTTTATTAATATATGAATATTATTTTTATGCAAAATATAATTCTCAAGTTATTTATTACTTCTAATATTTTTTATTGTAGAATAATTAAATTATTTGTTTTAATTATGATATTTTAGCACATTAAATATGTATTGCGGTTTAAAAATAATAAAATAGATTATATATATTTTTATAGTGTTATATATTTTAATTTTTTAATTCACATAATAATTATATTAAGAAGGTTATTAAATTATTTTTAATTAAATTATATTTAATAATAATTATGTTAAAATATGATTAAATTATTTATTTTTTTATTAAATTATTTCCAATAATAATCTTATTAAAATTTAATAACAATAATAATCATCTACCAAAAAAATTCTCGCTAAGGGTATTCGGTCATTTTAGTTCTTTTCCTCATGCTATTACAACATCATTCCATTCAACCAAACACAAGAATTTATTACACTTTATTCCATTCCATTCAACCAAGCGGTTGAATTACTTATTACAATTTCTATTCCATTACACCTCTATTCCATTACACACTCTATTCAATTACAATTTCTATTCCATTACAGCGAACCAAACGTGCCATTAAAGTATTTTTTTTAATAGTGGATTAAAATGTCTCAAACTGCATTTATTATTCACTTGCATGTACAAATTAGTAAATTAAAAGTTTAATTTAACATCAACTAATTCAATAATCAATTAAGCTTTCAATCAAATATCACATCCACTTGAATATCTAAATAAATATAAGCGATT
The DNA here is from genome assembly GCA_025503065.1 of Gossypium bickii. Classification (NCBI taxonomy): domain Eukaryota; kingdom Viridiplantae; phylum Streptophyta; class Magnoliopsida; order Malvales; family Malvaceae; genus Gossypium; species Gossypium bickii. The sequence continues at coordinate 103,123,416 of CP106716.1, forward strand.
AATCTAACCCTCAAAGTACTAAGTTTTGTGTAAGCCTCTGACAACATTTAGCATTTAGGTTTATGCCTGCATGATAGATGGTGTGGCAAATTACTGAGTGACAAATGATGCGGAAAAATACTGACATGAAAGGTTTAATTAATTTTTTTAATGTTTTGAGCTTAAAAATTATAAAAATATTATAAAAAGTTTTGAAAATTATAAAATTATTACATATTATTAAAATAGTAGAAGATTTTAAATATATATATAAAGTATATAAAATATTAAATGTTATTTAAACCAAAAATTTCAAACTTTCAAAATAATGAAAAAAAATTCTATTAATTTTTTTATATTTTTATAACTTTTTGATAGTTTATTATAATATTATAATACTTTTTAGAGTTAAATAATTAAAAATCAATTAAGTTTGTGAGGTTAGCATTTTTCCCGCATCATCGATCAAGCTAGCAATTTGCCACATCATTTACCATGTAAACATAGACTTAATGGCCATTAAGGGCTTACATGAAATTTGACGATTTAAAGACTGGATTGATTGCTTATATTTTATCAAAAACTCAGCTGGGTACTGCTTTCAATTAAAAGCTTTTTTCTATTAAGCTTGAAATAAATTTGATGTAATAAAATTAAATTGATAAATTCACATAGATAATAGATTGTATTATCTAATTTAGATTCGGACTGATATAATAATTTTAGGAGTTATTATTTAAAATAAATACAGTTAAATTTTGAAGCAACTACATAATTTCAAATATTATCCAAAATTACAAACACCCGATTTGTGAGAAAAATTGATAAAATTTCCCTTTTTACTAAAAGTTCGGTCAGAGATTAAGAAAGTTGTAGATGTTAAATTTTCTTCTTCTTGAAAAGTGTAGATTAAAAGTCGATGTGATGATCATCCACATCCGTGTTTTGATTGGTTGTTTTTTTAACATTATCATCGATAGGAGTTAAAAAGTGTAACGGAACAATGATACTAAAATGCCACAAAAAATTAGATATCAATATAAAATATAAGTATAATTTAAGGGCCAAACAATAAATAAAACTTTTTTTTTACCGTAATGCTTAAATTTCAGTTTTCATCCTTATATTATATTGAAATTTTATACTTAAAATTTTAGTTTTTAACACAACTTTGTGTCTATACTTTTTGTAATACCCCGAAAATTATTATAGTAAAAAAGTAAGATATTATTATTGATACAGTTAAGTAAGGAAATAAAGTAACAAAAAGGGAAATTTTGGATTATGTCAACATTGGGAAGTATATTATGATATATTACATTATTAATTCAAGAAAGGACTAAATTTTAAAAGTGAGAAAAGTATTATTGTCCAAGAGTAAATATTCAAAATTTAAAGGGTTAAAGTGTAAATATAAAAAAGTTGAAGGACCAATAGTGCAAATATTTTAGGGGTGGAATAATCTAGAAACTAAGGAAAATGGATGAATTAGGACCAAATCGAATAGATGATGAATTATGAGGGACTAAATTGCAATTTTTTTTAAATTAAGTGATGACTCAATGATGGAATTTTAAAAGATCATGAAGGGCAAAATGGTCAATTAGTAAGAGAGAGAACTCTAGAATGTAATGATTATGTTGATGATATTTTAAATTAATTAATTAGATAAATATTACTTTATTAATATTTTAATAAGATATTTTTTGTTATTTTATTATTTTATTATTTCATTTAGTATATATATGTGTGTGGAAAGAAAAAAAAACACACGCACACACACACACACCATCCATCATCTTCTTCCATGCACCCCACGTTAGAAAGAAGAGAAGAAAGAAACTTTCTTTTCTTTACAATTTAGTCCTTCCACCAAAAATTCACCATTTTCACCTAGTAATTAAGAGAATTTTCATAACTACCAAGAGAGAAAAATAACAAGGAGACTATGGGGAGCTAAAATATCAAATTAGATTGAAGAAATAGAAGAAATAGAAGATGGAGGAGAGAGAAAATCAAGTTAAAGATTGAAATCAACAAGACAAGGTAAGAACATTAAGATTTCAATGTATTTTTAAGTTTGATATTGTTGAAAAGAGCTTGGAACTGATGTTATAATAGAGTTTTCTTATATATGGTCCTATGTTCTCGATATGTTAGTGAAGGAAAATAAGAGAAAGTGATGAGAAATATTGTAGAGAAAGTAAGTAAAGGTGTTACAAATTTGGAAATCAATACTTTGCACTAAAACAGTTTTAGACAGCAGCAGTAGTCTAACTTTGAAAAATCATCAAAAATTTTAGAAAATATGGAATTAAATATTTTTGAGTCTAGTTTTTCATATAATAAGTGGTGTTAGCAATGGACTTGTAAATTATGAGTTATAGTAAATTTTGTAAGACAAGGTCAGAATGATTTCGGGTTCCCCTGTTCTGAGTTTGGAAAATCATCAAAAATTGGAGAAAAATAATTATGGGCTTAAATTTATATTTCTAAATCCTTAATGAGTCTATTTTCAAGAGAAATAAACATAGGCATCATTTGAATCCCGAATAAGTAGATAATTAATTTTTAGTAAAGAATGGTCGAAACTGTCAAATAGCAGAACAAGGGTGACTTTAAAGAATAAACTGTACTTATTGGCTAAACCAAAAATTCTGAAAATTTTATGGTAAGAAGATATGTCAGTCTAGTTTCAGGAAAAATTAGCGGATCTTAATTTTGAGTTCGATAGCTCAAGATAAAAATAATTTAGCGACTGTAACACGGATGGACAACTTGAATATCCATATAAGTAAATAGTGAAAATTATAGATAATGTTACTTACAAGTGTGTTATTTATACTAAGGATGTGGTATGGAGAGAAGGGGGAGGAAAAATATGTATATGAATAATCAGCTAGTATGGATTTATGTTAAATGGATAATTTGCATGGTTTAGACTCAGGGACTAAATTGAATAAAAGTAAAACTTTAGGGGTAATTTTGTAAAAATATAAAAATGACCAAATTGAGTGAAATGAATTATTTTATTGTCTAAATCAATAAATTGAATGAAATTATTAATTTAGATTAAGATCGGTTGAAAAATTGATGAAAATAGAAAATTACCAAAATACCCCTAAATCTTGGTATTTTTGCAATTTAGCCAGGTAAGTTCGTATAACCTAATTATGTGATACAAGGAATTAAGTATGTTGAGACGAGTAATAAATTCAAGTAAGACATGTTGAGAAAAATAAATATGTTTAAAGGACAATATGTTTGGTTTTGATTGGTTCCAAATTTGAATGCTAGATGAAATAAAATGTCTGATAAATAAATTTGTAACTTCGGTAATGCTCCGTAACTCTATTCCGGTGATAGATTCGGGATAGGGACATTACATAGTAATTTGTATGTGTCATAATTGGTTTGGCCTAAAATGTTGGCCTTTAATATTTAGTAGTTCATTTTGTATAAGGTCATTGATGTTGGTTAGTATTATTCAAGTTATATGTTTGTGATGATGAAATTTTATGACTCGGTTTAATACGTTTACAAGTGTCTGTGATCCGGTAATGCCTCGTACCCTATTCTAGCGTCGAATACGGGTAAGGGGCGTTACACTTTTATAATATTATTATTTAATCTAAATTATTAACTATTTGGTTAAAATGTTGACACCTATTTTCTTAACATCGTTATTCCATCTAAATATTTTATTTTATCATGCCATATATGAATGGGTGTTTTTAAGAAAAAAAATCCACAATAGTATCTTCAACATCATTTTTTTTTTGCTACATAGCTATCGAGTGAATTTTTTTTTAAAAAAAGAAAAAATTAAAATGTCACGCAAATGAATTAATGAAAGAATTTTACGATGGTAAATAACAACTAAACTTAAGTTTTAAATTCGAAAAGTAAAAAGACTAAATTCTTGAAAATAAAAGTAGAGAGATAGAATTTTTAAATTTACAAAAACCTATAGGAATTCGAAACCTATTTTAACTTTCAATTTATTATTTTATATAATTTGATCTAAACAAATAATTAACGTATGGCAAAGCAGGGTGTTATACCCCGTCTAGCTTTGGACATGTGGCAACATGACAAGTCTATCGTAACCATTTTTTTGAAAAAAACGGGAATCGACTTTTAAAAATAGGGAGTCGCCACCGATCCTTTTTGTTTAGGTGTGATTAGGTCACCTATAAAAACATTTTTGGTCTTCGAAATTCGAGAAAATGGGTTCGAGAGTCGGTTACGTGCAAGGAAGGGTTAGCACCCTCGTCACGCCCAAAATTGGTACCAAATTGATTAATTAGTGTCTTAACGTCGAAAATTAAAAATTTTAAAAAGAATTGAAACAGAATGAAGCAATCTAAGTTGGATAAACGTAGGATTTGATGCACAATATAATGGCAGAATATGAAAATAATAATGATTATAGAACAATAATACATAAGTATTGCATAAACAAATGACAATAATATGATCACAAATATGCGAGTAAATAAAGCGAACAATATGGGAATAGCAAAACAAATAAGTAAATAAGGTAACCGAAGAGTAATAAGTAGCTTGGACAAATAAAATGCAAGAATGAAATAAAAGGACTCGATTGATGTTAGAGAAAAATTAAAAGATATATATTACGAATAAAAATTAAAATAGATAACACATAAAATAGTTTAAAAAAAACAAAAAAAAAATTAAAATGGATAACACATATATAAGTTTAAGAGATAAATGATTCGTGAAATTTAAAAAAACAGATAATGAATAAAAAGGTTTAAAATAAATGATATGAATGTTTTGAAATGAATAAATGGCAAATATGTGAAAATAAATTGAAATTAAACACATTTAGAACCAAATCAGAATAAAAATGGAGTTAAAGGTATAAACTATAACAAAATAAATAAATGAGGGCTGTACTGAAATCAGAGTGAGAATTAAGGGCTAAAATTGCGAAAGGTTTTAAAAAAAGGGTGAACAAGGACTACATCGCCGTGCGTGTAAACTCATAGGGACTAAATGGGTGAATAACCCCGAATGGCAAAATGTGGTGTTTAATAAGGTCGAATTGCAAAATCATCAGCGAAACAGAGGGACTAAACGCGAAATAACTCTTTTTAAAGCAAAGGGGCGCGGATCTGGGTCGCCAAGCGGGTCGACGCCCGGATCTACCCCCCTAAACGACACCGTTTTGCATTATTCTTAAAAAAAAAAGAGGGATTAATCAGAACCTTTAATCCTTTCATTTTTTTTAACCCAGAACCCTAACCCCTTTTGTTTCATTCTCAGGCGCCTTCGACGCCCCCTCATTCGACCACTAAAACACCGCAGCCATCGGGGATTAGTGGCCTACCCAGGTCCGATCGCCTGATCTCTTTCAACCTAGACCCAGACGCTTCACTCTTTCTACCATTAGGGACCGCTTTGCTCTACGACAGAGAAAACAGTCTGACGGTCCGTATTTTGAAGGTAAATCCCTCCTATCTTTTTATTTGGTTTTGTTCTTTCGCATGCGGTGAAGAAGAAATAGAAGACGTGAGATAGGGCTAGAAAAATCAAAGAAAATCAGATCTGAAAACAACCTTTCGATGCACTGCTTTTGCTCTTGAATTTTTGTATTTTTTGTATATCGATTCGTAATCTGTGTATGTGTCTTGTTAACCTTTGCTTTTGATCTCTGATGATTTTTAAGAGAAAAGGAAATCAACTTTAATTTCTTTTTTGTGGTTTCCAACTATGCGTCCAAAAAAAAAAAAAAAGAGGGCTGTTTACAACAATTTTCAATGGCCTTATAGCCGAAAGATGCAACACCTTTCATTATTCTACTATTTATTTCATGCCTCTGTTTTTTCGTTTTTGTTTGTCGTAGGGTATGGGCAAAGGCAGCGCGTGGGTGTCGCTAGTGGAGATGCATGGGGGCTGCGGCTGGTCAGAGGAGTGGTGGGCGTGGGGAGATCTTCAAGCCTCAAGTGGCGTGGGCACGGGGGACGACACGCGTGGGAAGTCGGGACGACGTAAAGCGCGTGGTGGCAGACGAACGGTTGGTGCACGTGGGGTGATGTTGGCTCAGCGGCGCAAGTTTTGGGGCTCCTTAGGGTTTCTGAAACTCTAAGTGTTTTGGGCCATTGGGCCTCTGTAATTAGGTTTGGGCTTGTTTGATGGGTTTTGTAATTGATTGGACATTTTTTGGGTTTTTTAGTAATTTTGTAAATGGACATTATGGACCATTTTTACTATTGGATTTTTTGGTTTTATTTTTTGTTTATTTGATTGGGCCTTCGCTCTGTATTGGGCCCGGGCAAAAATTGGTTATTAGAGCTGCCCCTCTTTGCTCATTGTCATGAAAGGAGAATAGAGCAAAGACAATAAAAGAACCAATTTTGCCCGATCTTGGCCAAGCTTTGAGTTATTGGTCCTCGTCTTCCTCGAACATCTTCAAACTCTACTGTAACCTAGTATCTTCAATTCGCTTTTCCTCAATCTTCTAAGGGGTGAGATTTGTTTATTTTTAACTTGCTCCAATATGACTTCATGGCACGAAGAGCTTCGATCTACTAATTGCTCCACTAGGATTTCGATGAAATAAATCCGAACTTTTCAAACTGCTTCCTTATTCTCGCAATATGAGTTGACCCCTTTTTCTTTTTCTTCTTCTTCTTCTTTCTTTTTGTTCTTTTTCTTTTTTTTTTGAAAAAATAGAAATTGAAAAACAGAAATTAAAAATACCTCAGCATGCGACCCGGGGCCCAACTCACCTCTCGTATTATGAGTTGATTTTTGAACAGAAATTGAAAGATAGAAATTAAAAATACCTCAGCGTGCGACCCGAGGCTCAACTCACCTCTCATATTATGAGTTGATTTTTGAACAGAAATTGAAAGACAGAAATTAAAAATACCCCAGCGTGCGACCCGAGGCTCAACTCACCTCTCGTATTATGAGTTGATTTTTGAACAGAAATTGAAGGACAGAAATTAAAAATACCTCAGCGTGTAACCCGAGGCTCAACTCACCTCTCGTATTATGAGTTGATTTTTTTGAAAAATAGTGATTGAAAACATATCATCTGGTGGAACTCGGATGTCTTCTTTCTCCTTGGTTCGGTACAGTTATCGTCAAAACTTCTTACTTTATTGGCGTGCCTGTATGTATCATGCGTGATGTTATCATGATATGCACGTGTTTGTTTTAAATGTTTTTATGCCTACATGATTATGTCATGCGCCCTGGGCTTGTTTGTCATATATCTCTTTTCATCACGACTTTCATGATGACCTGTATTCATTGCTTTGATTCCTGACCCTCCTTTTAGGTTTTGTACCCATCCTCAAGCTTTACGAGTAATCTGCATTTCTCGTATATCACTCTTTTGCCCCTTATTGAGCTTCGTCTTTGCTTGGGGGTCTTGTACTTACCAAACTCATCCAAGTAATGCTCAACATTCCTTTTTTTTAGAGTATGTCATTTCACTATTTATCATTTAGTTGAACCAAACATGAGATGCATGAAAAAGACAGGGTAGGTGTGAAAGGGATACCTCACATCCATATTTATTTCAAAAGTGACAGACAAGGAATAATTCAATAAAGGAAATGTTATAAAAAGGTAAGTAGGTTCAATTGTCGCAAATGCTCTGGATATCCAACGCATGAACTTTTCCACGTTTCTTCATCCTGGATCTTTTCGAACAAAGCTTCTTGTGCAGAAGATTTTCAGCTTCCGAGTCCGCTTCAAATATCAATATCTCGTCATTTGACCCCCTGTTCAAGTCGCTCTTGACGCCTTTTCGAGTTTTCATCCTAAACCTTTGTGTTTATCAAGACGCCCTTTTCGGGTTTTCATCCTGATTTTTTCTTTTTTCCTTTTTTTTCTCTTTTTTTTCATCAAGATGCCTTTTTCGTGTTTTCGTCATGGTGATTTTTTTTTTAGGCATAGTACTTCTTCACGGCATCTGAGTTCACTGGATTTGGTACCTCTTTTCTATCCATCTCAGTGAGAATCAAAACTCCACCCGAGAAAGCCTTCTTTATGACATATGGTCCTTCCCAATTTGGTGCCCATTTTCCTCGAAAGTCTTTTTGTATTGGGAGAATCTTTCTCAACACGAGTTCTCCTTCGCGGAATTCCCTTGGCCGCACCTTCCTGTCATGGGCTATGATCATTCTCTTTTGGTACATCTGTCCATGACAGATTGCTTTCAAGCGTTTCTCTTCGATCAGATTTAGTCGGTCGTATCGAGCTTGAACCCATTCTGATTCTTCTAGTTTTGTCTCCATTAAGACTCGTAAAGAGGGGATCTCCACTTCGATGGGCAATACAGCTTCCATTCCATAGACCAATGAGAAATGAGTTGCCCCCGTAGAGGTCCGCACACATGTGCGATATGCATACAAAGCAAATGGTAGCTTCTCGTGCCAGTCTTTATACGTCTCGGTCATTTTTCCAATAATCCTCTTAATATTTTTGTAAGCAGCTTCTACTGCTCCATTCATCTTTGGGCGGTAGGGTGAGGAGTTATGATGCTTTATTTGCAATTGCTCACACACTTCCTTTATCATCTTGTTGTTTAGGTTTAATGCATTATCTGAAATAATTCTTTCAAGCAAACCGTATCGACATATGATCTCCTTTTTTAAGATCCTGCAGACTGCGGTCTTCGTCACATTAGCTAATGAAGTAGCTTCTACCCATTTTGTCAAGTAATCTATGACCACAAATATGAATCGATGTCCATTAGAAGCTTTTGGGGAGATTGGCCCTATAACATCCATGCCCCACATAGAAAAAGGCCACGGAGAAGTCATGACATGAAGGGGCGAAGGTGCTACTTGAATTTTATCGCCGTAAACTTGACATTTGTGACACTTTCGTGCGTAACTAATGCAGTCGCTTTCCATCGTCAACCAGTAATAACCGAGTCTCATAATCTTCCTAGCCATAGTGAAACCATTAGCATGCGTTCCACAAATTCCTTCATGGACCTCTTCAAGTATCTTTCTGGCTTCAATATCATCCACGCACCTCTGGAGCACTTGATCTTTTCCTCTTTTGTACAGGATGTCCCCATCAAGAACAAATCCCACAGCCATTCTTCTGATTGTTCTTTTGTCGTTCTCATTTGCTTGTTCGGGATACCTTTGATTTTTGACATATTCTAAGATATCGTGGAACCATGGCTGTCCATCTGCCTCTTTTTCAATGCTAAAATAATGTGCAGGGGCCTCATATATGCTCATCTGGAGAGGCATTATTTCTGTTTCTCGGTTTGCTTTGAATATTGAAGCCAAAGTGGCTAAGGCATCAGCCAATTGGTTTTCTTCTCGTGGGAAGTAATTAAAAGTTATTTCTTTGAATTCTTTGATCAGCTCTGCCACGAGATCGCGATATTTGACCAACTTCAAATCTCTCACTTCCCAATCTCCACGGATTTGGCAAATCACCAGCGCTGAGTCTCCGTATACCTCTAAGATTTTGATGTCTTGTTCAATAGCTGCACGAAGTCCCATGATGCAAGCGTCATATTCCGCTACGTTATTGGTACAGAAGAAATTCAATCTGGCAGTGAATGGGTAATGATTCCCTTCTGGGGACACTAAGACTGCTCCAATCCCATACTCCAATGCATTTGATGCACCATCAAAGCTCATCTTTCATGATTTCTCTTTTGACAACTCACATTCCTTTTCCGTAATGCACATCAAGTCTTCATCTGGGAAGTCAAACCTCAATGGCTCATATTCCTCTTTCGTTCGAGTTGCTAAGAAGTCAGCTATTGCGCTCCCTTTTATCGACTTTTGATTTACGTAAATGATGTCGTACTCCGATAGTAGGATCTGTCATCATGCCATTCTTCCTAAGAGTGTAGGTGATTCCATCATGTATTTTATTAGATCCAAATTTGAAATTAACGACGTCGTATGATACAACATATATTGTCTGAGTCTTTGAATGACCCAGACCAAAGCACAACAAAACTTTTCAATTGACGGGTACTTCGCTTCATACTCAGTGAATTTCTTGCTGAGGTAGTAAATTGCCCTTTCCTTTTTTCTCTGACTCATCATGCTGCCCCAGTACACAACCCAATGAGTTATCGAACATAGTCAGATACAATATTAGGGGTCTCCCGTGAGTTGGTGGTACTAGCACGGGGGGGCTAGACAAATATTGTTTTATCTTGTCAAAAGCCACTTGGCACTCCTCGTTCCATTCTCCAGGATTGTGTTTTCGAAGGAGTCGGAAAATCGGGTCACACTGGTTGGTAAGTTGAGCAATGAATCGAGCGATGTAGTTCAACCTCCCTAACAATCCTCTAACTTCCTTTTGTGTGCGCGGAGGCGGTAGTTCTTGTATGGCTTTTATCTTATCTGGATCAACTTCATACCTCTCTCGCTGAAGATGAAGCCCAGTAATTTCCCCAAGGTTGCTCCAAATGTGCACTTGGCTGGATTAAGCTTCAGCTGGAACTTTCTCAGTCTTTCGAACAATTTCTTGAGGTTTCTAACATGCTCTCTTTCTCCTCGAGATTTGGCAATCATATCATCGACGTAGACTTCTATTTCTTTATGCGTCATGTCATGGAACAACATCACCATTGCCCTCTGATATGTTGCCCCGGTATTCTTTAATCCGAATGGCATCACCTTGTAGCAGAATGTTCCCCATATCGTCACGAATGTAGTTTTCTCCATATCCTCGGGAGCCATCTTTATCTGGTTATGACCCGAAAATCCATCCATGAAAGAAAATAATCAATGATTTGCCGTGTTATCCACCAATGTATCGATGTGTGGCAAGGGAAAATTATCCTTAGGGCTTGCTCGATTTAGATCGTGATAATCCACACACATTCGTACCTTGCCGTCTTTCTTTGGCACTGGGACTATATTAGCTACCCATTCTGGATATTTAGAGACTTGTAAGAAGCCAGCATCATAGGCTTGCATTCTGGTTTCAGTGGGAGTCTATGGACCACTACATCCTCGTTCAAACCTGGCATGTCTTGATACGACCATGCAAATACATCTTTGTACTCATGAAGCAAGGTGATCAAATCATGTTTGGTGTTCTCTGAAATGGAGGTCCTAATTTTCACTTATTGCCTCTTTTCTTCACTTCCCAAGTTTACTGTCTTAACGGATCCTTGATGGGGTAGAATCTGTTTATCTTCTTGTTCTATCATCCTTAGTAAGTCAGGGGACGAGACATAATCTTCAGCGTTTTCCTCAGCTTCGAATTCTCCTAAAAAAATAGCTTTCTCGAAATCGATTTTAGGACTTTGTAACGGGATTATTCATGTCGTCGATATCTGAGCACCTGAAAGGTGAATAGTAAAGAAAACTATAGAGGAGTATCAAGGTATTGGGACACACAAACATAATACCATGGCATGATATGAGATATATGTAAGGACAGGCTATGAGAAGAGGGAATAAATATGAAGCCAATGAGAATGAAGAGACCATGACAAAAATGCATCTCCATTAACGTTCATTGAAAAGATAAATAGTAAACATAAACTCTTGTAACAGTTTCCCAAATAACTTGGGGCATAAAAAGAGTTAACATTGAGCATTACTTTGGAGAGGACCTAGAAACTACAAGAAGATCTACATCGGTCCAATTGTTCAAAACAAATCTAGGAGGACCAGGGCGTATCATTGAAATGTCTTCCATCGTATCATCCACTTTGACAATAACATTTATACTGAAGTTCTGAAAATCCCTTTCAACCAATAACAACGTGTTTCGTGAATTATCTCTTCCTGGGTACATCATTCGTACAGATGTAAATGTTTTCGACAATGGCGGATACATTATGGGCTCCCATTCCACTTCTCGACCTGAGGCTCTTGCGATCCTCTTTTCCTGCTCTTTCTGCAGCTGTTTCCTTCTTTGTCGCTCATCCGGCTTGAATCCTAAACCGTATCGAGCCTTGTGGTGTATCGTTTTTAGTGCTCTTGCTATCCCTTGTTGGTATCTTCCGAAGCATTTCCTGGCTCGGGCTCCTTTTCCCCCCGTCAGTTTAATTCCCATCTTGGCATTCCTTGATAGTTTGAGTGTGGGAATCTTGTTTCCTTTAGCAAAAAAGCTTTAATAAATTCGAGGGAACGGAAGGAACATTCTACTACATCTTTGTTCACTTCGATGTAAGGTGTGACAGCAAAAATAGATGCAACAATGTCTTCTTCACCAGTGACTGTGATCAAGCGGTTATCCATGACAAACTTCACTTTTTGATGGAGAGATGAAGGAACTGCCCCAGCAGAGTGGATCCGAGGCCTCCCCAAAAGGCAATTATACGAAAGAGTGATGTCCATGACCTGGAATTTTATGTTATATGTGCATGGGCCCACTTCTAAGAGGATTTCAATCTTTCCCATAACCTCTCGTCGTGTCCCATCAAGTGCCCTTACTGTGGAATGACAAGGCCTTAGATAGGACATATCAACGGGCATCTTGGAGAGTGTGGCCAAAGGCATGACATTGAGTGCGGATCCATTGTCGATGAGCACATTCGGTACTATGTAACCCTTACAACTGGTCGTAATATGCAATGCCTTCACGGAGCCCCTACCATTTGGTGGTATTTCATCATCACTGAATGAGATGAAATTATCCGCATTTAGATTGTTCACCCATCTATCAAGCTTTTCTACAGATACATTGCTTTCCACGTAAGCTTGATTGAGCATGTAATAACTGAATTTTGCCCGGCCTATACCCAATAAGACAATAAACCCGATAAACAAGCAAGAATAAAACGAAAAATTCAATAAAACCAAAAGCCATTAAAAAAATAAACCAATTAAATAAAGATTCCAGTCCATTCATAAGACAAATCTGGAGCCCAATTACAAAATCAATACCAGGCCCAAACATGTCCAAATACACAACCCATTAAACCGACCCAACTAAGCCCAATCTATACGGGCCCAAAACACTAACTAAAACCCTAGCCCCTCAGCGCCGCCAACTTTTGGCCTCCCTCCGCGGACACCACGTGCGTACCCACCAGCGCTCGCACACCATCGGCGCTCCCCGCACCTCGGTCAACACCCGCACTCCTCTGACTAGCCACAGCTCCCCAGGCATCCCCACTAGCGACACCCACGCGTACCTAGCCCATGCCCTGCAAAAGAAGCAGACAACGAGGATAGCAAAAACAAAAAACGAATGAAAACAAATGTGTACAATCGGTTATAAAAACCGAAATGAAACGCCAAACACCGGGGGGGTTTTGTACATGATCAGAAAAAAATATAAAAAAACTCTTGTAAATTCGCTCTTCCTTCTCGAGGAAGACAAAAAAATTCAAAAAAAGAAATCAGAAAATTGAAGGTTGAAATTCGTTTTTTTGCTTATTATTATTTACTGCTATTTTTGTTTCTTTTTTATTTCGATTTATTTAGTTTAAAATTTTTTACAAACAATAGCCAAAAAAACAAAAAGAAGAAGCTTACCAGAGTCCATCACGTCGCGGCATCGGAGTGCTTGCATTCTGTCGCCAGGGATCGACCTTGGGGGCATCATTGGTCTTCTCTCTTAGCCTCGAAGACGCTAAAGGGTCAGGGTTTCTCTGAGTGGAGCATTAAAAACCCCTCGTCGCGCACTCCACCGGCCACCGCGTGGTGGTGATGCGATGGACGGCGAAAATGAAACCCAATCGCCAAGGGAGGGCTGATGGAGTTGAGAAATGAAAAGTTTTCAAAACTTTTCCTTTTTCTAAAAAGGGTTGCTGAACAAGAGTAAAAAAAAAAATGGGTTTGAAAAGATTAAAGGAAACAGCTGTTAGGTGGGAGGGGGGAAACGAATGCTCGTGTACCAACTTCAAAAAGGGGTTATTTCCAGCTTTAGTCCCTCCTCTCTTCAGAACATCTTAGTTTTTTAAAATATTAGCTTATTACTCTGACAATTTTTTTTTATTTTTATAACTATTATCACTATTAATATTGTTTTATTTATTTATTATTATCATTTCCGTTTTTTTATTACCATTATTTTTATATATTATTATTATTATGATTATTTATTCTAAGTCTTTATATACTTCTTTTGCTAAACTCCTTTTCACACATATCGTTTATTTTGAGATTCTTTTACATGTTATTTGTTTTAATTTGTTTATTAATTATTTTAAGTCTTTTTCATATTATTATTTTATACTTTTACACATATATATATATATACATTATCTTGTTTAAAGTCTTTTATATATATCATTTCTTAATAAATATTTTGTATATTATTGATTTAGTAATCCCTTTTTTTACATTGTCAATTCTGAACTAATTTATTGTCGCTTCAAATTATATATTTGACATTTAATTTATTTCGACTTGCCTCATACTTGCTGTAAATAGTTTCATATGTTGTTAAATTTATTTGCCTTAATTACTGATGTTAATGTTTAAATAATGTACGTCATATGATTGCCATTTTTGTACGTGTTGTAGTTCGTCATTTTATATTCTCGTACTGTTGTCGATCATTCGTATAGTATTTTATTCATGTATCATTCCAAGGTTGTTGCTGTTTTTATATTATGCCGTCACATTGTGCACTAAATCTTGATGTATTTATCCAACATAAATCGTCGTATTTTACTTTAAAACCAAATAAATGTATGCCTATACATGTTTCACTCGCTATCATTCAAAACGAAAATTCTTTCAAAATAAGGCAATATTCCATGTTTGGAAACTCGAGAGATCGTGCCCTACGTGTTGGGCTTCGGTTTTTTTGATTGGCCAAACTATCGAATATCCTTTTGATATTTTAATGCACGAGTCTCGAGAATTAAGAGATGATCTTGAATTTGAGGATTAAAATCATCGTGTCCTATGTACTGGATGTGATATTTTATTCTTGTGGAACGAGAAAATCATAATATTCCATTCGAGCAAATTCAAATATTTCCAAAAGAGATCAAATTTTTAAATTCTTTCAAAATTTTCAAACTTTCGACACAGGGACATTAATTAATCAATTTGGTACCAATTGTGGGCGTGACGAGGGTGCTAACCTTTCCTCGCACGTAACCGACTCCCGAACCTATTTTCTTAAATTTTCGTAGACCAAAAACATTGTTTTAGTAAATCAAAATGTTTTATTAAAACAAAGGTGATCCGATCACACCTAAATAATGATCGGTGGCGACTCCCTATTTTTAAAGTCGATTCCCGTTTTGATAAAAAAATGGTTACGACAGCTTGACGACTCCACTGCGAACCTTGAGAGTCAGGCCATAAATTGATTATTTTTGTCCTTTTGATGGAAAATTTGGAAATTTGTTTTGAAAAATCGTGTTTTGAGTCTCGTGAAATACTTTGGCATTACATTGCATGACCATTGCGGTCACACCTTTAAGTGGGAGTGAGAAGCTACTCTTTCGTGAGGTTTTTACCTCCGTGTAAGATAGTGGATCACTTTTGGGATACATCCGTACCTATGTCTTCGTGAGATTTTTATCTCCGTGCAGCCATAGGGAAATGTATCCCCTTGAACCGAACTCGGTCCATATGAGCCTATAATGGGTGAGGATCGAGGAATCTGCTGGTTCAGGTACCTATGCTCTAGAACCAAATCACATATAGAGAGCCCTAAGAGCCCGTTGTAGGTAGAGCCACGCCAAACCTTAGTGGTTACCCGAGTAGGTGCTTTATTCCTTGTGTGCTTTAAACTGTATGTGAAATATTGACTCTTCTTGTTTTAATAAATGTTATTTTCGTCACACTTGGTTTACTAACGGGCATCATATCGCATGACCGTCGTGGTCGTACCTTTAAGTGGGAGTGAGAAACTAAGCTTTCGTGAGGTTTTCACCTCCGCATGGGCTAGTGGATTGCTTCCGGGATACATCCGTACCTACGTGCTTCGTGAGGTCTTCACCTCTGCATGGCCATAGGGAAATGTATCCCCCTAAATTGAACTTGATCCATATGAGCCTATAACGGGTGAGGATTGAGGAATTTGCTAGTTCAGGTACCACCCCTAGAGCCAAACCACATGTGGTCACCCGGATAATTGTTCTGTGCCTGTTTACTTCTCTTATACTAGCGTGTTTTCTTCTGCTTTGATTGCATCACATTGCATCATTAGAAAGGAGGTGTCGATTCATGTTCGATTGCTGAATAGAAGAGTTTGTCATAAGGAAATATGTTACTTGATGAAGCGGATTATAACACAGTCATTCGAATGTAGTCTAGGTAACAACGAGAGAAGGCCTTGCCTGAAGATCCAAAGCCTACAAGGATTGTTTGGGAGTCATCAGAAGATTATGAACATCGTGGAGGATAAGCGGATGACGAGGCACGACCTGGACCCAGCAACAAAGAGCTAGAAGAGACGTAATCAAAACTTCCAGGCACGAAAGAAAGGATTGTTGTTTTCACCTGGACTATGAGGACATGGCCGTATATGCAATCCGTTTTAATGTAAAGAAACGTATTTTCTAGAAAAATTCTTCTAATGGAATCGAATTCATGATTAACACCTCTCTTTTTGCATTCATACCATACATTCGCATTACATTGCATATAGCAGCATCATACCACCCTAATCATTCACTAAGGCTAAAATCGTGACACCACGAATCTGAAATCACGTCATCCTTATAGGACACGGCTAAGAGCTAGAGCTATGGATGCTGAACTCAAGGAAAGAATCGAAAGAATGGAAAGAATCCAAGAACAGTTGCAAGAGCAGTTGGCCAAGTCGCAGCAAGAAACAAGGGAGCTGATGGTAAGATCCAGGGAAGAATTGCTTGAGCAAAAGGATCAAATGGCCAAGCTGATGGAGATGATGACAACTCTAGTCAAAGGAAAAGGACCCGCGCAAAGTCTTGATATTACAGAACCCCAGTCAAGAGATAATCAGGATCCGTTCTATCTCCCAGGATTCACTCCGCCCCACGCTCATACAACGCAAAGAGGGTATCCTCACGTGGAACCGGTAGGCCTAGAGCCACAACCTGCACCATCTGTTCATCCAGGGCAAGGGATATTTGCATCAAACCCCGGAGATAATTCTGCTAACCCAATAGTTCCAGATTTGGATGACCCGGTTGAAATAGCCAGGTTGAAAACGAAAGGTCGCTACGCTCAGGACAAGTATAAGGGTCTAGAAGAAAGACTCAAGGCAATAGAAGATACTGGAGTCTTCTCTGTACTAAGCGCCAAAGAGCTCAGTTTGGTTCCCGATCTGGTTCTGCCCCCAAAATTTAAAGTGCCAGATTTTGAAAAGTATGACGGAACGAGGTGTCCAAAGGCACATCTTATCATGTTTGTCGAAAGATGGCCGGTTATGTGAATGAAGACAAATTGTTAATTCACTATTTCCAAGATAGCTTGGTCGGATCAGCCCTCTGATGGTATAATCAACTCGACAGAGAGAGGATCCGATCATGGAAGGACCTAGCATCAGCGTTTTGTGAACAATACAAGCATGTCTCTGATATGGTGCCTGATCGACTAACGCTGCAGATGATGGAGAAGAAGCCAACAGAGACTTTTAAACAATACGCTCAAAGGTGGAGGGACATCTCAGCCCAAATAGAACCCCCACTGACCAAAACTGAGATAACAGTCCTCTTCATCCACACTTTGAAATCACCATTCTATGACAAGTTGGTGGGAAACGCCACACAAGACTTCGTCGATATCGTAATTTCAGGGGAACTCATTGAAAATGGCATCAAGAGTGGAAAAATAGACGCAAGAGAAAGTGTCAAAAGGTCAAGCTTAAGAAATATGGAAAATGAAGTGAACAACTTGGGCAAGCGTTCCAAATCAGTCTCTGCAGGTCAACCGAGGGCTGTGACCACTGGTCATCAGGGATCACCAAGTCAAGAATCCAATGCAAGGCATCTCCAATTTACCCCAATTCCAGTGACATATGGAGAGTTGTATCAAAGCCTGTTTGATGCACATAGGGTGGCTCCTCACTACATGAAACCAGTGCAACCCCCATACCCTAAATGGTATGATTCGAATGCTCAATGCGAGTATCATGCGGGAATAACGGGTCACTCAACCGGTAACTGTATTGCATTTAAGAAATTGGTGGAGAGGTTTATTAAAATAGGGGGTTTGAAGTTCGATGAGTTGACTGGGGCAATGATTTGTGATAATTGAAGGAGGGGGCAAGAGAGTCTCAATTCCTTAAGGAAGATATTAGAAGCCTAGAAATCGAGAAATCAGAACGCCGATGACACATTCGAAAGGAAAACGGGGAGCATAAAACTTTTCGAAGCTTTACACACTTGGGAGTGTTTTGAACAATAGGACGGTGGAAGAAACCTGCATTTTAGATAATCTAGAGTAATATTCAAAACATGCTTGTTGCTTTAAGCCTAGAGGCAACAGGAGTCCTCTCGTGAAATGGGCTTGTTTCCAGAATTGTTATTTTAATAAAATGCATCTTTATTTTCACTCCTCACATTTCATACTCTACATCGTTTCATTTTCATATCATACTTTTAATTTTCTACCTTTATGCCCACAATGGGTCCCCAAGATATCAATGACATGAGCGACGCTGTTACCGACTCTCTTTTTAACGAGATATGTGTTTAAAGGGATTGGGAGACTGTAGAGATGACAGAGGTCACAACTTATTTCCTAAATTGTCAAGAATGGTAGATCCTATCTTACGAAGCGTCAGCAAACACTACAAGGGAGATGAAGATGGAAGCTTAGCTTGCCGCGGGAACAAGGTAAGGAATCATTGAGTTATCTCCAAGAGTTCAAAGATATCTTCGTATGATCACGTTAAGACACGCCGGAACTACTAAGGCACGAGTATGCTGTCAAAGCTAAGGAAGTCACAGAAGAAACCCATAGGGATATTTGAAGATCGTATGCTGATGGTTCTACCCTGACTAAGCCAATCAAGAGGTCCGAGCTACTGGTCTACCCAGAAAGGAAATTTGTGTCAAACGCCAAATCGATGACAGAACTTATGTGCCTTTTCCTCCTTGTCTACACGTGGGGCAGGGACGTTATCAAGCCTATCTCCTTGAAAGCTTCAGGTCCGCATTGATCCATCTTTGTGGATGTCGTTCTAAGAGGGTGAAGGTCGCTTCATATGCCAATATTACAAAGTCGATAGTCATCAGCCAAAATGAAAAAAGAAAAATATTAACAAAAAGGCGAAAAGGTCATGTTTAACTGCACAATGTCAAAAGTTTGCGGTTATTTCAAAGATCAAGTGCCAAGTCATGGTGTAAAAAAAAAATATTGAAAAAAAAAGGGGCGACAAATCAAAGATTGTTAGGAAGATGACCTAAACTTGTGAATGTTGGCGTACAGAAGTTACGTTTACCCTTTTTATGATCATTAAACTTTGGCTAAGACCTCTGCTGGGACAACGCTTTCCTCATTAGGTTTTGCCTAGAGAAGTCAAAATTCCCTTATCCCCAGGCACAGGCCGAGCCAAAATTGGATAAGTTGGAATAGATCCAACCCCGATGTGATCAAGTGAAAAGAAAATGTTGAGAGATATCTGTCACGATGAGATGAAGCGAGTTTATAACAAAAAGGATCGCCTTAGAAAATTTCATGATAGGGCTTTGAAAGAAAAATTCTTTCACGCAAAAGAGACTTCAGAAGAAGGAAGATGCCAAGCCGGGAAGGACCTTAGGCAGCAAAGAAGGCCCGTTCTAGGAAAACAAAGATATTGTCTGAGATAGACGAGAAGGACTTGCCCAATCTGGTGAATCAAAAAAAAAAAACACAAAAAAACACAAAAAAAAAAACAAAAAATGAGAAGGAAAAAGAAAAAAGAAAAGGAGAGGCCATAGGCGAAAACCCGCAAAGGGCGCTTTGAAACCAAAGGTGGGTTTGAGTTGAAAACCCGAAAAGGGTGTAATAACCAAATTTGCTCGGCCCATTAAAGCCTAATGCCAAGCTAAAAACAAGACAAAATGAAAATGCGAAATCCAGAACCCTTATTTGCAGCAAGGCCCAATACAGTTAAAAAAACCAATAATAAAGTCCAAACAGTTTAATGCAAATAATCCAGTCCATTTACAATGCAAATTCAGAGCCCATTTGCAAAACCAATAAGTAAACCCAATATAACAGTCCAAAAACATGTCCATTTACAAAATTAAACCCAAATAAAAATAAACAATCAATCAATCCGAAACCAGAATCTATCCTCAGCCCAAAACCAATTCTGGCCCAACACAGCCCCATAAACCCAAGCGGTCTAAAGGCCCATAACCACAAACTAATCAGAAACCCTAGGGCCTCTATTTCTATCGCCGCCACCAACCCATCGTCTGCCCCGCGCGCGCGTCGCTTCCACGCGCGCCACGCTCGCCACTCCTCACGCGCCTTTGGGTCGTTTCGGTCTCCACGCATGCACCCGCTCAGATCTGCACTCCATGTGCACGCTTCTCTCCACCAGTGCATTTCCCCAAGTGCCTCGGTCACGCACGCCTCGGCCTGACTTCTCCACCAGCACCGTTTGCCCATTACCTGCAAGGAATACGCACGACAACACTAAAAAACAAGAACGGAGACAACAAAAACAGAGAAATATGGGAGAAATAGTTTGAATAATAAAAAAAGAATATTGTATTTGGCTATAAAGCCGTAAAAATTGATGTAAGAGGGGGTTCGATTCAGATGCATTAGGAGAAATCAAAGAAAAACGAATCAAAAAAGAATTTTTTTTCCTTCAAATCACGGATCACCAGCAATAAAACAGAATACAAAGGTCGATTATTTACTGTTATTTTATGTCTTTATTATCTTGTTTTACGAATTAAAGCATTAACAAAAAGTGAAGGATATACCTCTGGGAGTAAATCGCTGAAACTTTTCCCTCTTCCGTCGAAATTAGGGCTTCGGGGAGGGTCCTGGCATGGAAACGGCCTCAGTGCCTGAATTAAGGTCTCAAATCGGACCTCGGCGCGGCACCAATCGTTGTCTCCGATGGAACGATGGTGCTCGAGCGGGGAATTCTTGCGGCGGCTGAAAGGAATTGAAAGAAGGGCTAGGGTTTGTCTTAGAAATGAAAGGGATGAAGTTTTTTTACTTTAACATTTTCTTCACTGTCTCAAATCACCAAACGACGCCGTTCGAAGCTTGATCAAGTGGCTACAAAACGACGTCGCATAAGGCAGACCTGTGCGACCCGACCCGCATAGCAGAGGATCCGCGCGTTTTTTACCCTTAATGGGAAAATTGCACATTTGGTCCTCCTATGTTACGCCATCGTTTAATCGCGCTCAATTCCATTTTTTAATTTTAAATTTGGCCCCGACCATTTGTGCGCCTTTTCAGTCCAGACCGATTTCAAACGTTGCGCATTAAAAGAGGGGGTATTCACCCATTGGGTCCCTGAGAGTTCACGTGCACTGCAATTAGGTCCTTCGTGCTTCCATTGGTTTTAAATTAGGCCTCAAACTTCTGTTTTAAATTCAATTTGGTCCCTTTTTCAATTACCTTGCGATTTCTTTATTTATTTGCGGTTATCAACATTATTATTATTATTACTTTATTATTATTATTATTATTACTACTATTATTACTATATTCATATTAGTATATTATATATATATTTCGTATTATCGTTATTATTATATTTATTATCACTATATTATTATTATTATTACTTATTTGCTTATTTGCTTACTTATTTTAAGGAGTTTTTATATACTATTTTTTAGTAAACTTTATGCATACTGTATTTTACATCTTAACATTATGATAAATTATTTCATATTATTTACCGCATTTTTCTGTATTCTTTATCTTAAAATCATCTTGTTAATTCTTTTAAAATTGTCTTATGTGTCATGCCCTTTTAAAATTGTTTAATTCATCGCTCCTGTATTATTAACGTTGATATTTAAATTGTGTAAGCTTTGTGATTGCCGTTCTTGCATGTACTATGAGTTGTCTGTTCGTATTTTCATTGTCATCATTACTACTGCTCATATTATTGTCCATTATTGATATTAGTATTATTATTATTCATACATGTCGACATTTTAGATTAATGATTTCAATGTCATGTATTATGTGTATTATGTTGTCATTGCACCAAATTCATGTTACACTACCATTCTCTTCATCGCGTAATTCTATCCGCGCTTTGAATCATATTTCTTTAAAACCTAACCAAAAATCTCTTATAAATCTCATCCAAAAACCAAAATTTTCAAAATAAGGGAATGTTCTGTTTTTGGAAATTCGAGAGATCGTCCCCTATGTGTTGGGTTTCGGTTCTCTCGCTTGACCAAACAATCGAATATCCTTTTGATATTTTAACGCGCGAATCTCGGGATTAAATGATGACCTCGGATTCGGAGATTAAAATTGTTGTGTCCTATGTACTGGGTGTGATATTTTATTCTCTCGGAACGAGGAAATCATAAAATTCAGTTCGAGAAATTCAAATATTTCCAAGAGAGATCAAATTTTTAAATCCTTTCAAAATTTTCAAATTTTCGACGCGGGGACATTTATCAATCAATTTGGTACCAATTTTGGGCGTGACGAGGGTGCTAACCCTTCCTCGCACATAACCGACTCCTGAACCAATTTTCTCGAACACTCGTAGGCCCAAAAACTCTGTTTTAATAAACTAAAATGTTTTTATTAAAATAAGGTGATCCGATCACACCCCGAATAAAAGATCGGTGGCGACTCCCTATTTTAAAAGTCGATTCCCGTTTTGTCAAGAAATGGTTACGACAGCTTGGCGACTCCACTAGGGAATGTCGAGAGTCAGACCATAAATTGATTAATTTTTGTCCTTTTGTCGAAAATTTGGAAAATTGTTTTGAAAAATCATGTTTTTCTTTGATGCATTTGCTTGTGCTACAACGTCGAGTCTCGTGAAATACTTTGGCATTGCATTGCATGACCATTGCGGTCACACCCTTAAGTGGGAGTGAGAAGCTACTCTTTCGTGAGGTTTTTACCTCCGTGCAAGATAGTGGATCACTTTCGGGATACATCCGTACCTATGTCTTCGTGAGATTTTTATCTCCTTGCAGCCATAGGGAAATGTATTCCCCTGAACTGAACTCGGTCTATATGAGCCTATAATGGGTGAAGATCGAGGAATCTGCTGGTTCAGGTACCCTTGCTTTAGAACCAAACTGCATATAGAGAAACCTAAGAGCCCGTTGTAGGTAGAGCCGTGTAAACCCTAGTTGCTACCTTAAATAGGAGTTTGATTTTTTCCTGTTTATTTTAAGTTCTTTTGTATCTGATACTAACCTGTTGTGTTTTGCTTTTATTGTATGACATTTCATCATAAAAAGGTGTTGATCTGTATCCGGTTACTAGATAGAAAAGCTTAACATGGAAAAGGGGTTTCTCGATAGAGTGGAGGATAATGCGGCCGTCCAGGTGTGGTCCGAAAGGGTACAGCAAGAAAAAGGAGATAGCCTTGCAGTGGGGTATGAATCAGAGTTATGGGATTTCACCCGTATTAGTGCGGCTCAAAATGACCTGCGAGAATTGAAGGAAATATGGGACTCATGGGGGAATGAGGACAAACAACTGTTCCACTATAATTACGGTGATTTGCACTATCTGCTGGCTATCAAGGTAGACGAGTACCTACTCCGAGCTATTACCCAGTTTTGGAACCCCGCCTGCAGTTGCTTCACTTTCGGAGAGGTGGATTTGGTGCCTACCGTACAGGAGTACACTGCTTTGCCTCGATGCCCGTGAATTCAAATTGATAAGGCGTATTCAAGGTTTGCAAATGTACCGGCATTCTCAAAAAGGCTAATGAACATTACAGAGATGAGCGAGCAATGGATTACGGCCCGGATCAAGCAAAAGGGAGATTGTAAATGCATTCCTTGGAAACACTTGAGGGATTTGATCTTGGCGCATCCGGATAATAAGAAGAGGGTCGACGTCTTCACTCTAAGCATCTATGGCTTGGTCATCTTTCCCAAGGCGTTAGGGCATATAGAGGATGCGGTTTCAGACCTATTTGATAAACTTGATAAGGGAGTTACGCCTGTCCCCACAATTTTAGCCGAAACCTTCAGATCATTGAATGCTTGCCGAAGGGCGGGCGAAGGGAGATTCGTGGGTTGTGCACAGTTGTTGTTATCTTGGTTTCATTGCCATTTTTGGAAGAGAGAAAAGGTCTCATACAAAGTCTTTTTCGAGAACTACTCTCCTCTGGAGAAATTAGCGAGTGCACCAAGGCGGGACGATCTATCTGGAGAGAAATGGATGGCGATTCTCTAAAATCTGCAAGTCAATGATGTAGAATGAAAGGCTCCATGGATGATCACTGACGAGATCTTGTATCGGTGTGGAAGGTTCGACTGGGTTCCTTTACTCGGAATATAGGGAGCTGTGGGATATGCCCCGTTACTAGTGATGAGGCAGTATCAGTCGAGGTAGTTCATACCTGCGACACATGGATTAGCCCAATGTGAATTTTCATACAATGATGACAACTATAAGAAGAGAGTTCGCGAAATGTCAGATGCACGGACCCAAACCCGGAAAATGAAGAGGCTTGCCATGGGGCCAATGGCGACCCCCGAGTACGATCGATGGTGGGCTAAAAGAATCAACGACAATGTCCCAAGGCCAATCCAAGGAAATGCTCGACCAATAGAAGAACAGCTGCAAGTGATCCCGATTGAATTAGAGATTATCAAGCAAGATTTCGAGAGAAAGAGCCGGGAATGGGGTAAGAGAATAGAGTAGTTAGAAGGGGAAAAGATGCAGTTGGGGTTATATGTTGACATCCACAAGTTCGAAGCCGAGAGATTGAAAAAAGGGAAGAATAAGGCCGAGGAAGATTTGGATAGTTTAAAGACGGACTATAAGAAGCTACGCATGTCCATCAGAACTGCTGGTTTGGGCAAAACGTTAGAGCAATGGCGACAGGAAATCGAAGAAGAAAAGTCCAGAACCGATCAGTGGGAGAGGAAATTTCAATATGCTCGAGTACGAGAGGACGCTTTGAAAAAGAACCTGTTAGAAAGCCAAAGCGAAAAGGAGAGGTTGCGCGCCCAAGTAGCAGAATTAGAAAAATCACTGCGTCTGCACCATAGTCGTAACTCAGGAGTCGAATTAAGAGCCAGTCAGAACAAGATCGAGGAGATGAGAGGAAAGATAGGGGAGCTCGAGACTGCATTACAAGATAGCAAAAATCGAGTTGAGCTCCTTGAAGCGAACAATGAACATTGGAAGGAGCAGCTCCACCACTCCCAAGAACAGATTAGAAATAGAGACTATGTAATGGGCGAAGCTATGGCTCAAATCCGAGAGGTGGCCGATGTAACATCCCGAATTAGGGCCTAGTCAGAATAGTGGTTTAAGACCATGAATCTAAAGTAGAAATAATTATTTTATGACTATTATGGGGTTTATGATATGTTCGTATTCATGTGTAAAAATTTCATGAAGAAATTTTAGGCGTAAAGTGTCCAATTTGACTTTTGGACTAAATTAAATAAGTTGCAAAATATGAGGTCTTAGAAGATTTAAGCATAAAATAGCTTGGATTATCAATTTGAGGTCTACAATGTGATTAAATTGTTGTGTGAAAATTTCGTTGAGAAATTTTATCGAAAAAGTGTTTAATTTGATTAGTAGGATTAAATTGTTATAAGTGCGAAGTGTGTGTTTCAGATGATGATAAAGGGTGTAATTGTGATGGGTTTTTAAAGTGAAGGTCCTTATGAAGAAATTAGTCCACTTATAAGTTGATGGAAGATAATTGTTTGGTATTTTTGAAGTTAATTAAAAAAAGAAAAGGGCAAATTTGGAAGTTAAGTTAAATGATATAATAAGACAAAAATAGTAAAAGAATAAAAAAATAAAACACCCATTTCTCTTCTTCTCTAGCCGAATGTGAGAAGAAAAAATGGCAGCCATGGAGAAAGCCATATTCGGCCAAGCTAAGGAGCTTGATAGGTGAGTGGTTTTTGTCCGTTTTTAATGATTTATACGTTTTGAGTCGTGGTAACTCGATTTAGCTATCCCGAACCTTTATTTTCAAAATTGTTGAAGTTTGTGAATTTTTCCACGGTTGATTAAGTGTGTATTTTGATGATTAATGGTGGATTATGCATGTCCATGAGTAGATGAACAATTTTTACTAAGTGATTTTCGATGAAAACGAGTAAAATGAGTTAATCGGTAAAAGTTGTTATTGTTCATAAGTATGTGTTATAGTAGGAATTTGAAGTTTCTATAGAAGGGAAAAATGTTCAGCATGTCATAAAACATAAGAAAAAGGAATAAAGTTTAATTTTCGAGCCTAGGGGCAAAATCGTAATTATGCAAAAGTTTAGGGGTAAAATTGTAATTTTGCCAAAGTTTGAGTTAGGGACTGTTTTAAGTAGTGCATTAATTAAATAAGTAAAATGTGATGTTTTAGACCTCGAAAGATGAGATTTGGACCTAGAACTGGAGGAAAATCGAAAATTGGGAAAGTTGGTAAAATGGTTGTTTCGACATTCGAGGTAAGTTCATATGTTTAATAAGCAATTAATTATGCATATTTGGATGATAAATCGATATTTTGGACATAAATACTTTAGTATTGAGTTTCAGATATAATAATTAATGTCGATAATAATTCGATATTGGAAAGAGAACTTGTATAATTTATATGTTAGACCATATTTTGTATTATGGCTTTGTATGATAATAAGAAAGTATTGACTAGCATAATTTGAGGAGAATAAGTTAAGTTGATGACATGATGAGATTTAGAATGTAAGTATGTAAGTTGAGTAGTATTTTATTTTATGCAATTATTGTTTTTAGCAATGCTATTGCTGAATTATGTGTCTAACCTTGAGAATTTGAGCAAGTATGTTTCAGCTATGACTTAACAAGGAATTGATATCTCAAAGTCCATGGCTATACCATGGCAATTAAAGCAAGGATACCATGTAAGACCATGTCAAGACATGGCATTGGTAAGGCAAGGATACCATATAAGACCATGTCAAGACATGGCATTGGTAAGGCAAAGATCCCGTGTAAGACCATGTCAAGACATGGCATCGACATTGATCAAGGACTCCATGTAAGACCACATCAAGATGTGGCATTGGCACTAAGACAAGGATACCATGTAAGACCATGTTTGGAACATGGCATTTGGTATGATAAGGATATCATGTAAGACCATGCCAAGGCATGGCATTGATAAGTTCTATAAGGCAAGGAAATCATGTAAGACCATGTCAAGACATGGCATTGATGAGTTACTATAAGGCAAAGGTCCCATGTAAGACCATGCCAAGGCATGGCATTGGTGAGTTCATAAGGCAAGGATACCACGTAAGACCATGTCAAGACATGGCAATGGTAAGTTCAAAGCGAAAAAGGGTCACGAGTAGTCCAAAGAGCAAGTCAAAGAAATGACAAGGTGAGAACATGAAGAAAGAGTATGGTATGCATTTAAGGCTTATTTAATATTGAGATTGTAAGTAATTGAGATTATCAAGTATTAAGTAAGTGATGAGTTTTCAGTTATGCTTGTAACATTTTATGACATGATTGGCAATATGCCTATATTATGAAAGAGTGCTCATGTGTTAAGTGAGAATGTTGCAGGTATGTAAGCAAGCTATTAAGTAAGGTGCCCTTTGTATTCTCGAGCCTTTGGTAAGGTTACTGGACCGATGAGTTCATCGGGAAAATCGATTAACTGAAATTATGTATGACTTTGTAGTGATAAGTGCAGGTATATACATGCGTAACGCATGAGCAATATGCTCGATATGTAACCGGAAATTGGAAAGATTGTTATAAGTAAGTAATGAATACAACTAAAGGGAGAGAGAGAGCAAAATTTACAATGAAACTGTTTTGGACAGCATTGGTGATGTGAATTTGAAAATTCACCAAAAATAGTAGAAATTGAATTATAAGTTGTATAAGATATTGATTTAAAGCTCTATTTTCATATAAAAGAAACATAGAAAACAAAGAATTTTATATTTCGAGATATTTAAATTCTTGTGAGATTGGTTCAGAAGGATTACGTGATCCCCTGTTCTGATTTGGAAAAATCATTAAAAATTGTACAAAAATAATTATGGGATAAAAGTTATATGCTTGAAATCCTTAATGACTCTAGTTTCAAATGAAACAAATTATAACATCATTTGAATTCTAGACAGGGAGAAAACTGATTCGTAGTGAAGAGAGGTCAGAACAGTCAAACAGTAAAATAGGGGAAACTTTAAGAATAATCTGGTATTGATTGGCCATACCAAAAATTCTGGAAAAATTTTAATAAAAAGATATGTGAGTCTAGTTTCGGATAAAATTAACGGATCTTAATTTGGAGTTTTGTAGCTTGAGATATAAATGATTTAGTGACTATGACTCAAGTAGACAGCTTAAGATAAACATGAGAAAATGGTGGAACTATGTGTAATTATGATTGCATTATCTTGAGAACTTGTGGTGAGGATTTGTCATGTTGAGGCCTTGATAAGGCTACAAATAAGTTGGGAAAGTAAGAACTTAGCATTATTTATGCAAGTTATAACGGCTTAGTAGTAAGCTAAATTCATTGCTAATGCTTATTATTTTTACATGTGAACTTACTAAGCTTTATAAGCTTACCCCCCCTTTTCTTTCCCATGTTACAGAGTCCTATTAAACAAGCTCGGGTTGGAGGTCGTCGGAGATCGCTTCACACTATCAAGTTATCTATGGGTATCTTTATTTATAAATGATTTAAGTTATGGCATGTATAGGGACTTGACTAAGTCATTTTGTATATGTGTTAAGTAATTTGACCAAATTTATTGTTAAGTCTGGTAATGCCTCGTACTCGGTCCCGGCATAGGATACGGGTAAGGGGTGTTACAGCCGATCATTTGCAAGCCTTGGCGGTTCGGGCTGATGCGTTAAGTCTGATGTACGAGTCAAGATCGGAGCGAGGCCAAAGTCTAGCTTGGCTCCTTAGGAAAGTTAAGGATTTAGGCGTTAGAGCAAAGTCGTATATGTAATTGTCCGTTCTATGAAAGGAAATTCGTTTTCTAGTAAAGTTTATCTAATGGAATTGAATCAAATCAACACATTTTTGCATTCATACCATGCATTTGCATTACATCGCATACATTAAGTATCACATCACCTTAATTATTCACTAAGGTTAAAATCGTATAATCCGCAGCTACGACATTACGAATCTGGAATCACATCATCCCTATAGGACACGTCTAAGAACTAGAGCTATGGACGCCGAACTCAATGAGAGGATCGAAAGAATGGAAAGAATCCAGTAAGAGCTGCAAGAACAGTTAGCCAGGTCACAGCAAGAAGTAAGGGACCTGATGATGAGATCCCGTGAGGAATCACTAGAGCAGAAGGATCAAATGGCTAAAATGATGGAGATGTTGACGGCTCTGGCCAAAGGAAAAGGACTCGCGCAGAGTCCTGATATTACAGAACCCCATCCGAGAGTTAATCAGGATCCGCTCTATCCCCCAGGGTTCACACCACCCCATGCTCATGCAGCGCAAAGAGGATATCCTCAAGAGAACCCGGTAGGCTTAGAGCAACGACCCATACCACCAACTCATTTGGGGCAAGGTATTTACGTATCAAACTCTGGAGATAATTCTACTAACCCGATTGTTCTGGATTTGGATGATTCGATAGAAATAGCTAGGCTAAAGAGGGACGATCATGATGCTGAGGAAAAGTATAGGATCTTGGAAGAAAGACTCAAGGTGGTGGAAGGTACTGGAGTCTTCTCTGCACTAGGCGCCAAAGAGCTCAGTCTGGTGCCCGATCTGGTTTTGCCTCCAAAGTTTAAAACGCTAGATTTCGAAAAGTATGAGGGAATGAGATGTCTGAAGGCACATCTTATCATGTTCTGTCGAAAGATGGCCGGACACCTGAACGAGGACAAGCTGTTAATACACTATTTCCAGGAAAGCTTGATCGGATCAGCCCTCCGGTGGTATGATCAACCTAGCACAGAGAGGATCCGGTCATGGAAGGACCTAGCAACTGCATTCTGTGAACAATATAAGCATGTTTCTGATGTAGCTTCCGATCGACTGACGCCACAAATGTTGGAAAAGAAGCCAACAGAGACCTTCAGGCAATACACTCAGAGATGGAGGGACCTCTCAGTCCAAGTCGAGCCCCCACTAACTAAAAGTGAGGTAATGGTCCTCTTTATCAATACCTTGAAGGCGCCATTCTACGACAAACTGGTGGGAAATGCCACAAAAGACTTCACCGACATCGTAATGTCTAGCGAACTCATCGAAAACGGCATCAAGAGCGGAAGGATGGAAGGTTCCGAGAACTCGAAAAGGCCAACGCCTGTAAAAAAGAAAGAGCCCGAGGCTCATATGGTGGGGACCGGGAATCACTACGCTTCCAATTCGTACCCAATCCAACCACGACCTCAGTTCCGCCCATCTCCAAATTTTTATTTTCCTTCTCAAAACCTCTATTATCAAACACCCCCTCCTTGCCCCGTCTATGCCGCGGATAACCAAAGACCATTCACCATACCCCCGCCAAATACTATGTCTGTTCAAAGTCAGCCAAAAAATGAACAAAGACCGGCAAGACCCAACCTCGAGAGACCCCAATTCACCCCTATCCCGGTGTTGTATGGAGAGCTATGCCCGAAATTACAAGAAAAACAACTGATATCCCCACACTACATGGCACCCTTGAAGCCCCCATTCCCAAAGTGGTATGATCCCAATGCTAATTGCATGTATCATGCTGGAAACCAGGGGCATTCTATAGACAACTATATAGCCTTTAAGAGGAGAGTTCAAGGCCTTATCGACGCAGGGATTTTACGGTTTGACGGTACCGGTAATATGGCTGGAAATCCACTCCCTAACCATACTGTAGGGAACGTGAATATGGCGACACAGGAGGACAGGTGGCGAGCCAAGTGTTGTGTCTCCAAAATAAGGACACCTTTGATGAAGGTCTGGGAAATAATGACTGAGAAGGGTATGTTCGACAAAAGTTTCAAGAAGGAAAGCATGAAGAGTCCGAGTTTTTGCATCTTCCACGGCATAGAAGGACATCGCATCCAATCTTGCGAGAAATTCAAAGAGCTACTTCAAGGTATGATGGATAATAGGGAGGTTAAGATCTGCAATAAGATGGAAGAGGCCGATAAAGAGGATGTATGCGCCTCTGAGGGCCAATCATCAGGCCCCCCTTATAGCGTCGATCGACCTTTGGTGATCTACTACGAGGCAAAGAAGGAAGAGGTGAGACCAAAAATGATAATCCAAGTACCTTCTCCTTTCCCTTACAAGGATAGCAAGGCGGTGCCATGGAAATATGATGTCAATATGACCATACCCAAAGCTACAACTGGAGACGTCAGCGAGGTGGGGCATTTTACCCGCAGTAGGAGGTGCTATTCCCCTGAGATAGTTGAGACAAAGAAGAAAGCCGTTAGCACGAGTCAGAAAGGGAAGGCACCAATACACGAGGCCGAGGGTGAGGTTGAAATACAATCTAAACAAGAAGCCAAGAGGTCCGTGAACGAGGATGAAGCGCAGGAATTCTTAAAGTTTATTAAACACAGCGAATATAACATCGTAGAGTAGCTGAACAAACAACCGGCAAGAATCTCAGTATTATCCCTGTTGTTGAACTTGGAGCCACATCGAAATGCTTTACTGAAAATGTTAAACCAGGCGTATGTGCGGAGCAACGTACCCGTTGAAAAACTTGATAGATGGGTGAACAATTTAAATGCGGATAATTTCATCTCTTTCAGCGATGATGAAATACCACCGAATGGTAGAGGCTCTGTTAAAGCATTGCACATCACCGCCGGGTGCAAAGGATAAATAATACCGCATGTGCTTATTGACAACGGGTCTGCGCTCAATGTCATGCCGTTGGCTACACTGTCCAGGATGCCCGTCGACATGTCTTATCTGAGACCTTGTCATTCTGCAGTAAGGGCATTTGATAGAACACGGCGGGAAGTCATGGGAAAGATCGAGATTCCTCTGGAGGTGGGCCCGTGCACATATAATGTTGAGTTCCAGGTCATGGACATTGCACCTTCATATAATTGCCTTTTAGGAAGGCCCTGGATCCATTCCGCTGGAGTAATCCCTTCATCCCTCCATCAGAAAATAAAGTTTATTATGGATAACCGCTTGATCACGATCGCTGGTGAAAATGACATCGTCACATCACTCTCTACCGACGCACCCTACATCGAGGCAAACAAAGATGCGCCAGAATGCTCCTTCTGTTCCTTCGAATTTATCAACGCTACATTTGTCGCCGAAGGAGACAGGGCTCCCACACCCAAACTGTCAAGAAACACCAAGATGGGAATCAAGTTGACAGTAGGAAAAGGCGCCCGGGCAGGGAAAGGTTTAGGAAGACACCAACAAGAGATAGCTAGAGCGCTAAACCCGGTACACCACAAGGCTCAATACGGCTTAGGGCTCAAACCTGATGGACGACAAAGAAGGAAACAGTTGTAGAAAGATCAGGGGAAGAGGGTTGCAAGAGCCTCAGGTCGGGAAGTAGAATGAGAGCCCATGACGTACCCGCCCTTGTCAAAAACTTTTACGTCCGCAGGAACGGTGTGCTCAGAGGGAGAGGATTCACGAAACACGCTGCTGTTGGTTGAAAAGGATTTTCAGAACTTCAACATAAACGTCATTGATAAAGCGGATGATACGATGAAAGGCATCTCAAAGATACGCCCTGGTCCTCCTGGATTTGTTTTGAACAATTGGACCGCTGAGGATCTCTTTGTAGTTTCTAGGGCCCCTCCAAAGTAATCCTCAATGACAACTTCCTGTATACCCCTAAGTTGTAGGGGAATCTGTTATGAAAGTTTGTGTTGGCTGTTTAGCATTTAAATGAACAATCAATGAAGATGCATTTTGTCATTGTCTCTCATTCTCATTGGCCTCATATTTATTCCCTCTTCTCATAGCCTGTCTTTATATATATTTCATGTCATGCCATAGAATCATATTTGTATGTTCCAGTACCTTGATGTTCCTCTATAGTTTCTTTTCCATTTACCTTTCAGGTGCTCAGATATCGACTTAAATGAACAATCAATGAAGATGCATTTTGTCATTGTCTCTCATTCTCATTGGCCTCATATTTATTCCCTCTTCTCATAGCCTGTCTTTATATATATTTCATGTCATGCCATAGAATCATATTTGTATGTTCCAGTACCTTGATGTTCCTCTATAGTTTCTTTTCCATTTACCTTTCAGGTGCTCAGATATCGACAACGTGAACAATCCCGTTACAGATCCTAAAATCGACTTCGAGCAAACTGTTTGTTTAGGAGAATCCGCAGCTGACGAGAATGCTGAAGATTATGTCTCAACCCCTGACTTATTAAGAATGATAGAACAAGAAGACAAACAGATACCCCTCCATCAAGAATCTGTCGAGACAGTAAACTTGGGAAGTAAAGAAAGGAAGCAAGAAGTGAAGATCGGGACCACCATTTCAGAGAACACCAAACACGACTTGGTCACTCTACTTCATGAGTACAAAGACGTATTTGCATGGTCATATCAGGACATGCCAGGATTGAGCGAGGAAGTAGTGGTCCATAGGCTCCCACTGAAGCCAGAATGCAAGCCTGTCCAGCAGAAGCTAAGACGAATGAGACCCAAAATGCTCTTAAAAATAAAAGAAGAAGTCAAAAAACAATTCGATGCCGGCTTCTTACAAGTCTCTAAATATCCGGAATGGGTAGCTAATATAGTCCCAGTACCAAAGAAAGATGGCAAGGTGCGAATGTGTGTGGACTATCGCGATCTGAATCGAGCAAGCCCCAAGGATAATTTTCCCTTGCCGCACATCTATACATTAGTGGATAACACGGCAAAACATTCGTTATTTTCCTTCATGAACGGGTTCTCAGGCTATAATCAGATAAAGATGGCTCCCGAGGATATGGAGAAAACTACATTCGTGACGATGTGGGGAACGTTCTGCTACAAAGTGATGCCGTTTGGATTAAAAAATACCAGGGCTACATATCAGAGGGCAACGGTGATGCTGTTTCACGACATGATGCACAAAGAGATAGAAGTTTATGTCGATGATATGATTGCCAAATCCCGAGGGGAAAGTGAGCATGTGGGAAACCTCAGGAAATTGTTCGAAAGACTGAGAAAATTCTAGCTGAAGCTTAATCCAGCTAAGTGCACATTTGGAGCAACCTCGGGGAAATTACTGGGCTTCATCGTCAGCGAGAGAGGTATCGAAGTTGATCCAGACAAGATAAAGGCCATACAAGATTTACCACCTCCACGGACACAAAAGGAAGTCAGAGGGTTTCTAGGCAGATTAAACTACATCGCTCGGTTTATTGCTCAGTTTACCAACCAATGCGACCCAATTTTCTGACTCTTGCGAAAACACAATCTTGGGGAATGGAACAAAGAATGCTAAGCTGCTTTCGACAAGATAAAATAATATTTATCTAACCCGCCGGTGCTAGTACCGCCAACTCCCAGGAGACTGCTAATATTGTATCTGACTGTGTTCGAAAATTCAATGGGTTGTGTACTGGGGCAACATGATGAGTCGGGAAGAAGAGAGAAGGCGATCTATTACCTCAGCAAGAAGTTCACAGAGTATGAAGCAAAATATCCGTCAATTGAAAAATTCTGTTGTGCTCTAGTCTGGGCAGCTCGAAGGTTCAGACAATATATGTTGTATCATACGACGTGGCTAATCTCAAAGCTAGACCCAATAAAGTACATGATCGAATCACCTGCACTCTCAGGAAGAATGGCACGATGGCAGATCCTGCTATCAGAGTACGACATCATCTACGTGAGCCAAAAGTCAATAAAAGGGAGCGCGATAGCCGACTTCTTAGCAGCCCGAACTACAGAGGAATACGAGCCATTAAGATTTGACTTC
This sequence comes from Gossypium bickii, assembly GCA_025503065.1. NCBI lineage: Eukaryota > Viridiplantae > Streptophyta > Magnoliopsida > Malvales > Malvaceae > Gossypium > Gossypium bickii. The sequence goes on from CP106716.1 coordinate 103,158,305, forward strand.
CCGGATGAAGACTTGATGTGCATCATAGAAAAAGAATGTGAATCGTCAAAAGAGGAGTCATGGAAGATGAGCTTTGATGAGGCATCAAATGCATTGGGGCATGAGATTGGAGCAGTCTTAGTGTCACCGGAAGGGAATCATTATCCATTCACTGCCAGATTAAATTTCTTCTGCACCAATAACATAGCGGAATATGAGGCTTGCATCATGGGACTTCGCGCAGCTTTCGAACGAGACATCAAAGTCCTAAAGGTATCTGGGGATTCGGCATTGGTGATTTACCAAATCCGTGGAGATTAGAAAGTAAGAGACTCGAAGTTGGTCAAATATCACGGTCTTGTTGTGGATTTGGTCAAAGAATTCCAGGAAGTGACCTTTAATTACTTCCCACGAGAAGAAAACCAATTGGCTGATGCTCTGGCCACTTTGGCTTCGATGTTCAAAGCAAACCGAGAAACAGAAATAATGCCTCTCCAGATGAGCATATACGAAGCCCCGGCGCATTGTTTTAGCATTGAAAAAGAGACGGATGGACTGCCATGGTTCCATGATATCTTAGAATATGTCAAGAATCAAAGATATCCCGAGCAAGCAAATGAGAACGACAAAAGAACAATCAGAAGAATGGCAGCGGGATTTGTTCTTGATGGAGACATCCTATACAAAAGAGGAAAAGATCAAGTGCTTCTAAGGTGCGTAGATGATATTAAAGCCAGAAAGAAACTTGAAGAGGTCCATGAAGGAATTTGTGGAACGCATGCTAATGGTTTCACTATGGCCAGGAAAATCATGAGACTCGGTTATTACTGGTCGACGATGGAAAGCGACTGCATCAGTTATGCACGAAAGTGTCACAAATGTCAAATTTACGACGATAAAATTCATGCAGCACCTTCGCCCCTTCATGTTATGACTTCTCCGTGGCCTTTTTCTATGTGGGGCATGGATGTTATAGGACCAATTTCCCCAAAAGTTTCTAATGGACATCGATTCATTTTTGTGGTCATAGACTATTTCACGAAATGGGTAGAAGCGGCCTCGTTTGCTAATGTGACAAAGACCGCAGTTTGCAAGTTCTTAAAAAAGGAGATCATATGTCGATATGGATTACCTGAGAAAATCATCTCAGATAATGCTTTGAATCTGAACAACAAGATGATGAAAGAAGTGTGCAAGCAATTCCAAATAAAACACCACAATTCCTCACCCTGCCGCCCGAAGATGAATGGAGCAGTAGAAGCTGCTAACAAAAACATAAAAAAGATTATTGGGAAAATGACCGAAACTTATAAAGACTGGCACGAGAAGCTACCATTTGCCCTATACGCATATCGTACATGTATGAGGACCTCCACAGGGGCAACTCCTTTCTCTCTAGTCTATGGAATGGAAGCTCTACTACCCATCGAAGTCGAGATCTCCTCTTTATGAGTCTTAATGGAGTCAAAACTAGAAGAAACAGAATGGGTTCAAGCTCGATACGACCAACTGAATCTGATCGAAGAAAAACGCCTAAATGTAATCTGTTATGGGCAGATGTACCAGAAAAGAATGATCACGGCCCATGACAAGAAGGTACGGCCAAGGGAATTTTGCGAAAGAGAGCTCGTGTTGAGAAAGATTCTCCCGATACAAAAAGACTTTCGAGGAAAATGGGCACCGAATTGGGAGGGACCATATGTCGTAAAGAAGGCTTTCTCGGGTGGAGCTTTGATTCTCACAGAGATGGATGGGAAAGAGGTACCGAATCCAGTGAACTCAGATGCCGTGAAGAAATACTACGCCTAAAAAAAAAGGAGGAATGAGAAAAAAAAAAGAAGGAATGAGAAAAGAAAAAGGAAAAAGATCAAGATGAAAACTTGAAAGGGCGTCTTGATTTAAAAAAAAAATCAGGATGAAAACCCGAAAAGGGCGTCTTGATAAACAAAATTGGGATGAAAACCTGAAAAGGCATCCTAACGAAGGGTATTCGCACGTAAAGAGCAAGGGCGATTCGAACGGGGAGTCAAGGGGCGAGATTATAATATTTGAAGCGGACTCGGAAGCTCAGGATCTTCTACGCAAGAAGCTTCACTCGAAGAGATTCAGGATGAAGGAACATGGAGAAGTTCATGCGTTGGATATCTAGAGCATTTGTGACAATTGAATCTACTTTCTTTTTTTTCCTTATCGAATCTTTCTTTGTCAATTTTCTTTGCTTGTCGCTTTGAAATAAATATGAATGTAAGGCATTTCGTTCGCACCTACTTGGTCATTCTCATGCATCTCGTGTTTGGTTCATTTAAAGGGCAAATAGTGAAATTACATACTCTAAACAAAAGGAACGTTGAGCATTACCTGGATGAGAACCTGGTAAGTACAAGAGCCTCAAAGCAAGGACAAAAGTTCAACAAGGGGGCAAAATGGGTGATATATGAGAAGTGCAGACTACTCACGGGAACAAAACCTGAAAGAAAAGTCAAGAATCGAAGTAATGAATACAAGTCATCATGAAAGTCATAACGAGAGATACATAACAAACAAGCCCAGAGCGCATGGCATAATCATGTAGGCATAAGAGTATTTAAGAAAAACATGTGCATATCATGACAACATCATGCACAACACATACAGGTACACCAATAAAGCAAGAAATTCTGATGATAGTTGTACCAGATCGAGGAAAAGAAGACATCCGAGTCCCACCAGAGGATATGTTTTAAGATTCTGATTGCAAAAAAATCAACTCATAATACGAGGGGCGAGTTGAGCCTCAGGTCACACCCTGAGGTGTTTTTCAATTTCTGTCCAAAGAATCAACTCGTAATACGAGAGGTGAGTTGAGCCCGGGGCACACGTCGAGGTACTTTTAAATTCTGTTTGCAATCCCTCGGGTCGCACGCTGAGGTATTTTTAATTTCTACTTTTTAATTTCCGTTAGCAACTCCTCGGGGCGCACGCCGAGGTACTTTTAATTTCTGTTTGCAATTCCTCAGGTCGCACGCTGAGGTATTTTTAATTTCCGCTCTTTAATTTCTGTTTGCAACTCCTCGGGTCGCACGCCGAGGTACTTTTAAATTCTGTTTGCAATCCCTCGGGTCGCACGCTGAGGTATTTTTAATTTCTACTTTTTAATTTCCGTTAGCGACTCCTCGGGGCGCACGCCGAGGTACTTTTAATTTCTGTTTGCAATTCCTCAGGTCGCACGCTGAGGTATTTTTAATTTCCGCTCTTTAATTTCTGTTTGCAACTCCTCGGGTCGCACGCCGAGGTACTTTTAAATTCTATTTGCAATCTCTCGGGTCGCACGCTGAGGTCGCACGCTGAAGTATTTTTAAGTTCTGCTCTTTAATTTCTGTTTGCAACTCTTCGGGTCGCACGCCGAGGTACTTTTAAATTCTGTTTGCAATCCCTCGGGTCGCACGCTGAGGTATTTTTAACTTCTACTTTTTAATTTCCGTTAGCAACTCTTCGGGGCGCACGCCGAGGTACTTTTAATTTCTGTTTGCAATCCCTCAGGTCGCACGCTGAGGTATTTTTAATTTCTGCTCTTTAATTTCTGTTTGCAATCCCTCGGGTCGCACGCTAAGGTATTTTTAATTTTTGCTTTTTAATCTCCGTTTATAACTCTTCGGGTCGCACGCCGAGGTACTTTTAATTTCTATTTACAACTCCTCAGGTCGCATGCTGAAGTATTTTCAATTTCTGTTTTCCAGTTGCTATCTAAAAAAAACTGTCAAAAAAGGAAAAGAAAAAGAAAAAGGAAGGAAGAAGGGGTCAACTCACATTGCGAGAAGAAGGAAACAGTTTGAAAAGTTCAGATTTCATCAAAGTCTCGATGGAGCAGTTAGGAGATCGAAGCTACACTTCTCTTCGTGCCCTGAAGTCACATCGGAGCAAGTTATAATAAACAAGATGGAAGAAAAAGCGAATTGAAGCTACGGGTCGTGTTTTGCGGAAGTAGTGGCAGAATGGATCAAAACAGCGTGAGGAGTTTGAAGATGTTTGAGAAAGACAAGGACCAGTAAGTCAAAGCCCATAAAGACCGGGCAAAATTGGTTCTTCTAGTGTCTTTGCTCTATTCTCATTTTACGACAATGAGCAAAGAGGGGCAGCTGTAATAACCAAATTTGCCCGGCCCATTAAAGCCTAATGCCAAGCTAAAAACAAGACAAAATGAAAATCCGAAATCCAGAACCCTTATTTGCAGCAAGGCCCAATACAGTTAAAAAAACCAATAATAAAGTCCAAACAGTTTAATGCAAATGATCCAGTCCATTTACAATGTAAATTCAGAGCCCATTTGCAAAACCAATAAGTAAACCCAATATAACAGTCCAAAAACATGTCCATTTACAAAATTAAACCCAAATAAAAATAAACAATCAATCAATCCGAAACCAGAATCTATCCTCATTTAAAACCAATTCCGCCCAACACACTTATAAACCCAAGCGGCCTAAAGGCCCAAAACCACAAACTAATCAGAAACTCTAGGGCCTCTGTTTCCAGTGCCGCCACCAACCCATCGTCTGCCCCGCGTGCGCGTCGCTTCTACGCGCGCCACGCTCGCCACTCTTCGCGAGCCACGCTCGCCACTTCTCACGCGCCTTTGGGTCGTTTCGGTCTCCACGCATGCGCCCGCTCAGATCTGCACTCCATGTGCACGCTTCTCCCTACCAGTGCATTTCCCCAGGCACCTCGGTCACGCACGCCTCGGCCTAACTTCTACACCAGCACCGTTTGCCCATTACCTGCAAGGAATACGCACGACAACACCAAAAAACAAGAACGGAGACAACAAAAACAGAGAAATATGGGAGAAATAGTTTGAATAATAAAAAAAGAATATTGTATTTGGCTATAAAGCCATAAAAATTGATGTAAGAGGGGGTTCGATTCAAATGCATTAGGAGAAATCAAAGAAAAACGAATCAAAAAAGAATTTTCTTTCCTTCAAATCACGGATCACCAGCAATAAAACAGAATACAAAGGTCGATTATTTACTGCTATTTTATGTGTTTATTATCTTGTTTTACGAATTAAAGCATTAACAAAAAGCGAAGGATATACCCCTGGGAGTAAATCGCTGAAACTTTTCCCTCTTCCGTCGAAATTAGGGCTTTGGGAGGGTCCGGCATGGAAACGGCCTCGGTGCGAATTAAGGTCTCAATCGGACTCCGCGGCACCAATCGTTGTCTCCGATGGAACGATGGTGCTCGAGCGGGGAATTCTTGCGGCGGCTGAAAGGAATTGAAAGAAGGGCTAGGGTTTGACTTAGAAATGAAAGGGATGAAGTTTTTTTACTTTAACATTTTCCTCACCGTCTCAAATCACCAAACGACGCCGTTCGAAGCTTGATCAAGTGGCTACAAAACGACGTCGCATAAGGCAGACCCGTGCGACCCGACCCGCATAGCAGGGGATCCGCGCGTTTTTTACCCTTAATGGGAAAATTGCACATTTGGTCCTCCTATGTTACGCCATCGTTTAATCGCGCTCAATTCCATTTTTTAATTTTAAATTTGGCCCCGACCATTTGTGCGCCTTTTCAGTCCAGACCGATTTCAAACGTTGCGCATTAAAAGGGGGGTATTCACCCATTGGGTCCCTGAGAGTTCACGTGCACTGCAATTAGGTCCTTCGTGCTTCCATTAGTTTTAAATTAGGCCTCAAACTTCCGTTTTAAATTCAATTTGGTCCCTTTTTCAATTATCTTGCAATTTCTTTATTTATTTGCGGTTATCAACATTATTATTATTATTATTACTTTATTGTTATTATTATTACTACTATTATTACTATATTCATATTAGTATATTATATATATTTCGTATTATCGTTTTTATTATATTTATTATCACTATATTATTATTATTACTACTTATTTACTTACTTGCTTACTTATTTTAAGGAGTTTTTATATACTATTTTTTAGTAAACTTTATGCATACTGTTTATTTTACATCTTAACATTATGATAAATTATTTCATATTATTTACCGCATTTTTCTGTATTCTTTATCTTAAAATCATCTTGTTAATTCTTTTAAAATTGTCTTATGTGTCATGCCTTTTTAAAATTGTTTAATTCATCGCTCCTTTATTATTAACGTTGATATTTAAATTGTGTAAGCTATGTGATTGCCGTTCTTGCATGTACTATGAGTTGTCTGTTCGTATTTTCATTGTCATCATTACTACTGCTCATATTATTGTCCATTATTGATATTAGTATTATTATTATTCATACATGTCGACATTTTAGATTAATGATTTCAATGTCATGTATTATGTGTATTATGTTGTCATTGCACCAAATTCATGTTACACTACCATTCTCTTCATCGCGTAATTCCATCTGCGCTTTGAATCATATTTCTTTAAAACCTAACCAAAAACCTCTTATAAATCTCATCCAAAAACCAAAATTTTCAAAATAAGGCAATGTTCTGTTTTTGGAAATTCGAGAGATCGTCCCCTATGTGTTGGGTTCCGGTTCTCTCGCTTGACCAAACAATCGAATATCCTTTTGATATTTTAACGCGCGAGTCTCGGGATTAAATGATGACCTTGATTTCGGAGATTAAAATTGTTGTGTCCTATGTACTGGGTGTGATATTTTATTCTCTCGGAACAAGGAAATCATAAAATTCAGTTTGAGAAATTCAAATATTTCCAAGAGAGATCAAATTTTTAAATCCTTTCAAAATTTTCAAATTTTCGACACGGGGACATTTATCAATCAATTCGGTACCAATTTTGGGCGTGACGAGGGTACTAACCCTTTCTCGCACGTAACCGACTCCCGAACCTATTTTCTCGAACACTAGTAGGCCCAAAAACTCTGTTTTAATAAACTAAAATGTTTTTATTAAAACAAGGTGATCCAATCACACCCCGAATAAAAGATCGGTGGCGACTCCCTATTTTAAAAGTCGATTTCCGTTTTGTCAAGAAATGGTTACGACAAAGGGTAGCTCAAATTTTGGGGCATACAGTAGTCTTGCTACGCTTGAAGTAATAATGAAGAGGAATGTTGCGCCTTGGGGCATCGACAAAGTATTACGGATCCCCTAAACGCATATTGAGTTTAGAAAGGTCCTCAAGAAGTTTGAACAGAGAAGCTCAAGCTACGATATCTGGGGCACCTAGTTTCCATTTTACCCATTTTGAGTCTGCTATCTTTGTCTTTTCAAAATGCACTCTAAATGAATTTGCTTCTTCATTACACATGCTAGCTTCGATTAACTTGTTTGATTCGAGCTATACTCCCAATAAATTCCCATTCTGTCCATCATTATGATCCTTCTTGAGCATTTTGCATTGAAATAACGATTATTGGACTAATAATACTTTCATGAAAGGAGTTACGCATATTACTCTGGAAACCTCTAAGCAATACAGGAGTCTGAAACAGGATTATTGCTTAAGATTCACCGAGCTTAAAGGTTGGAAATGTCTGAGTCCAAATTATGAGGGCTGAACAAAATGACAAGGTACCGCGTCAGTGACACAATCCTGACGGAAAGCGGGCATTGTTAACCTAAGTGCAAAACCAAAATCATTCTCGAAAGGAAATGACATTCTGCATTCATGCGAGCATCACGCATATACATCTGGTCGGGTCACCTAAAGAGTGACCGTTAGAAGGAAGCTGATATAGATCCTGTACCTTTAAATAACAAGAGGGTGGGCTGAATAAGAGACAAGCCCTATGTTTTAAAGTCGCAGTGGGACGAATGGAAGATATTCAAATCCTATACCCTCAGGTCACAATGAGAGGAGCCTTGAAATCACAAGGGGCAAAAGGGTGATATACGTGAAACGCAGATCGCTCATAAAACTCGAGGACGGGCACGAAACATGAAAGGAAAGTCAAGAGTCGAAGCAATGAATACAGGTCATCATGAGAGTCGTAACAAGAAGAGACACAAGACAAATAAACCCAAGGCGCATGGCATAATCATGTAGGTATAAAAGCATTTAAGACAAGCACGTGTATATCATGATAACATCACGCATGACACATGCAGGTACACCAGTAAAGCAAGAAGTTTTGATGATAACTGTGCCAAACCAAGGAGAAAGAAGACACCCGAGTTCCACCAGATAATGCATCTTGAAATTCTAATTGCAAATTATCAACTCATAATACGAGAAGTGAGTTGAGCCTCGGAACACGCCGAGGTATTTAATTTCTGTCTTTCAATTTCTGTTCAAATATCAACTCATAATACGAGATGTGAGTTGAGCCTCAAGTCACGCTATTTGAGGTGTTTTTCAAATTCGTCTTTCAATTTTCATTTCAAATATCAACTCATAATACGAGAGGTGAGTTGAGCCTCAGGTCACCCGCTGAGGTGTTTTTCAAATTCTGTTTTTCAATTTCTGTTACGAGAGGTGAGTTGAGCCTCAGGTCACCCGCTGAGGTGTTTTTCAAATTCTGTTTTTCAATTTCTGTTAAAAGCAGATCTCGCCTTCCTAAGCGAAGCAGATCAAAGACAATAGATCTTGCCTTCCTAAGCGAAGCTGATCGAAGATAACAGATCTTGCCTTCCCAAGCGAAGCTGATCTATGATGACAGATCTAGCTTTCCTAAGCGAAGCTGATCAAAGACAACAGATCTTACCTTCCTAAGCGAAGCTGATCTATGATAACAGATCTTGCCTTCCTAAGAGAAGCTGATCTATGATGACAGATCTTGCCTTCCTAAGCGAAGTTGATCTATGATGACAGATCTTGCCTTCCTAAGCGAAGCTGATCTATAATAGCAGATTTTGCCTTCCTAAGTGAAGCTAATCGATGATAGCAGATTTTGCCTTCCTAAGCGAAGCAGATCGAGTATAGCAGACCTTGCCTTCCTAAGCGAAGCAAGCCGAGGTATTTTAATTTCTGTCTTTAAATTTCTGTTCAAAAGTCAACTCATAATACGAGAGGTGAGTTGAGCTTTGGGGCACGCCGAGGTATTTAATTTCTATCTTCTTTTTAAAAATCAACTCATAATACGAGAGGTGAGTTGGGCCTCGGGCCACACCGAGGGAGAAAACGAAAGGAAGAAAAAGTCAACTCATATTGCGAAAATAAAAAGGCAGTTTGAGAAGTCACATTGGAGCAATCAGTAGATCGAAACTACAAATCTCTTTGTGTCGTGAAGTCACATTGGAGCAAGCAAATCCCATCCCCTAGAAGATTGAGAAGAAGCAAATTGAAGCTATTAGTCACCTCGCGGAAGCAGTGGCAGAACGGATCAAAGCAACAGGGTACAATAGAGTTTGAAGATGTTTGAGGAAGACGAAGACCAATAAGTCAAAGCTTGGCCAAGACTGGGCAAAATTGGTTCTTCTATTATCTTTGCTCTATTCTCGTTTCACGACAATGAGCAAAGAGGGGCAGCTGTAATAACCGAATTTTGCCCGGCCTATACCCAATAAGACAATAAACCCGATAAACAAGCAAGAATAAAGCCAAAAATTCAATAAAACCAAAAGCCATTAAAAAAATAAACCAATTAAATAAAGATTCCAGTCCATTCATAAGACAAATCTGGAGCCCAATTACAAAACCAATACCAGGCCCAAACATGTCCAAATACACAACCCATTAAATCGACCCAACTAAGCTCAATCTATACGGGCCAAAAACACTAACTAAAACCCTAGCCCCTCAGCGCCGCCAACTTTTGGCCTCCCTCCGCGGACACCACGTGCGTCCCCACCAACGCTCGCACGCCATCGGCGCTCCTCGCACCTCGGTCAACACCCGCACTCCTCTAACCAGCCGCAGCTCCCCAGGCATCCCCACTAGCGACACCAACGCGCACCTAGCCCATGCCCTGCAAAAGAAGCAGACAACGAGGATAGCAAAAACAAAAAACAAATGAAAACAAATGTGTACAATCGGTTATAAAAACCGAAATGAAATGCCAAACATCTGGGGGGTTTTGTACATGATCAGAAAAAATATAAAAAAAAACTCTTGTAAATTCGCTCTCCCTTCTCGAGGAAGACAAAAAAATTCAAAAAAAGAAATCAGAAAATTGAAGGTTGAAATTCGTTTTTTTGCTTATTATTATTTACTGCTATTTTTGTTTCTTTTTTATTTCGATTTATTTAGTTTAAAATTTTATACAAATAATAGCCAAAAAAACAAAAAGAAGAAGCTTACCGGAGCCCATCACGTCGCGGCGTCGGAGTGCTTGCATTCCGTCGCCAGGGATCGACCTTGGGGGCATCATTGGTCTTCTCTCTTAGCCTCGAAGACGCTAAAGGGTCGGGGTTTCTCGAGTGGAGCATTAAAAACCCTCGTCACAAGACTCAAGTCGGCCACCGCGTGGTGGTGATGAGATGGACGGCGAAAATGAAACCCAATCGCCAAGGGAGGGCTGATGGAGTTGAGAAATGAAAAGTTTTCAAAGCTTTTCCTTTTTCTAAAAAGGGTTGCTGAACAAGAGTAAAAAAAAAAATGGGTTTGAAAAGATTAAAGGAAACAGCTGTTAGGTGGGGGGGAACGAATACGCGTGTACCAACTTCAAAAAGGGGTTATTTCCAGCTTCAGTCCCTCCTCTCTTCAGAACATCTTAGTTTTTTAAAATATTAGCTTATTACTCTGACAATTATTATTTTTTTATTTTTATAACTATTATCACTATTAATATTGTTTTATTTATTTATTATTATCATTTCCGTTTTTTTATTACCATTATTTTTATATGTTATTATTATGATTATTTATTTTAAGTCTTTATATACTTCTTTTGTTAAACTCCTTTTCACACATATCGTTTATTTTGAGATTCTTTTACATGTTATTTGTTTTAATTGGTTTATTAATTATTTTAAGTCTTTTTCATATTATTATTTTATACTTTTACACATAGATATATATACATTATCTTGTTTAAAGTCTTTTATATATATCATTTCTTAAAAAATATTTTGTATATTATTGATTTAGTAATCCCTTTTTTTACATTGTCAATTCTGAACTAATTTATTGTCGCTTCAAATTATATATTTGACATTTAATTTATTTCGACTTGCCTCATACTTGCTGTAAATAGTTTCATATATTGTTAAATTTATTTGCCTTAATTACTGATGTTAATGTTTAAATAATGCACGTCATATGATTGCCATTTTTGTATGTGTTGTAGTTCGTCATTTTATATTCTCGTACTGATGTCATTCATTCGTATAGTATTTTATTCATGTATCATTCCAAGGTTGTTGCTGTTTTTATATTATGCCGTCACATTGTGCACTAAATCCTGATGTATTTATCCAACATAAATCGTCGTATTTTACTTTAAAACCAAATAAATGTATGCCTATACATGTTTCACTCGCTACCATTAAAAACAAAAATTCTTTCAAAATAAGGCAATATTCCATGTTTGGAAACTCGAGAGATCGTGCCCTACATGTTGGGCTTCAGTTTTTTTTGCTTGGCCAAACTATCGAATATCCTTTTGATATTTTAATGCACGAGTCTCGGGAATTAAGAGATGATCTTGAATTTGAGGATTAAAATCATCGTGTCCTATGTACTGGATGTGATATTTTATTCTTGCGGAACGAGAAAATCATAATATTCCATTCGAGCAAATTCAAATATTTCCAAAAGAGATCAAATTTTTAAATTCTTTCAAAATTTTCAAACTTTCGACACAGGGACATTAATTAATCAATTTGGTACCAATTGTGGGCGTGACGAGGGTGCTAACCCTTCCTCGCACGTAACCGACTCCCGAATCTATTTTCTCAAATTTTCATTGACCAAAAACATTGTTTTAGTAAATCAAAATGTTTTATTAAAACAAAGGTGATCCGATCACACCTAAATAATGATCGGTGGCGACTCTCTATTTTTAAAGTCGATTCCCGTTTTGATAAAAAAAATGGTTACAACAGAGCACTTTTAGCAAGGCATTCCGATGTGACTCTGAGTTCAACAGTAGGGATAACACCGAGATTTTTTTCCGGCTGCTTGTTCAACTGCTCCACGATGTTATATTCACTGTGCTTGATGAACTTCAAGAATTTATGTGCTTCATCCTCATTCACAGGTCTTTTAATTTCTGGTTCCAACTGTATTTCAACATCCACCTCAGCCTCATGCATCGGTGCCTTTCCTTTCTGATTCGAGTCAACGGCTTTTTTCTTTGGTTCAGCCATTTCCTGAGAATAACACCTCCCGCTGCGGGTAAAGTGTCCTACTCTGCTGATATTTCCAATCACAGCCTTTGGCTTTTCAACTTCGGGTGCGACAATGTTAACATCGTATTTCCATGGCACCGCCTTATCGTCCTTGTAATGGAAAGGAGAAGGCATTTTAATCACCACCGTCGGTTTGACTTCCTTCTTCTTGGCCTCATAATAAATCACTAGAGGCCGATCAGCGCTATAACGGATGACTGATGGTTGATTATCAGAGGCGCATATTTCCCTTTCCTCGGCCTCATCTATTTTGTCAAAGATCTTGACCTCCTTGTTGTTCATCATGTCTTGGAGTAATTTTCTGAATTCTTCACAAGACTGGATGTCATGCCCTTCGATACCATGAAAGACATAAAAACTTGGACCTTTTGTACTTTCTTCTTCGAAACTTTTGTTGGAATAACAAAACAACCCATTTTCCATCATCACCTCCCAGACTTTTTGCAAAGGTGTTTCTATTTCAGAAACGCAGCTTTTGGCTCGCCTCATGTCTTCCCTTGTCACTGCGCTCACGCTCCCTTCGGTATGGTTAGGGAGCAGATTTCCAGCCACATTACCAGTACCGTCAAATCATAAAATCCCTACATCAATGAGACCCTGAATCCTCCTTTTGAAGGCTATACAATTCTCCGTCGAATGCCCCTGGTTTCCAGCATGGTACATGCAACTGGCATTGGGATTTTACCATTTCGGGTATGGAGGCTTCAATGGTGCCATATAATGTGGGGATATTAATTGTTTTTCCAATAATTTTGGGCACAGTTCTCCGTACGACACAGGAATAGGGGTGAATTGAGGTTTTTCAGGATTGGGTCTTGTCGGCCTTTGTTCATTTTTGGGTTGGCTCGGAGCAGGCATGGTATTTGGTGATAATATGGTGAATGGTCTTTGGTTATCAGTGGTATAGACGGGGTAAGGAGGAGGTGTTTGATAGTAAAGGTTTTGAGGAGGGAAATAGAAGTTTGGATATGGGCAAAATTGAGGTCGTGGTTGGGTTAGATACGGGTTAGAAGCGTTGTGGCTCCCAGTCCCCACCATATGGGTTTCAGGCTCTTTTTTCCTTATAGGTACTGGCCTTTTCGAATTCTCGGGACCTTCCATCCTTCCACTCTTGATGCTATTTTCAATGAGTTCTCCAGACATTACGATATCGACAAAGTCCTTTGTGGCATTTCCCACCAGCTTGTCATAAAATGGCGCTTTTAAAGTGTTGATAAAGAGGACCGTTATCTCAGTTTTAGTCAGTGGGGGTTCTACTTGGGTCGAGATATCCCTCCACCTTTGAGCGTATTATCTAAAAGTCTCTATTGGCTTTTTTTTCCATTATTTGCAGCGTTAGTCGATCAGGCGCCATATCGGAGACATGCTTGTACTGTTTACAAAATGCAGATGCTAGGTCTTTCCATGATTGGATCCTCTCTCTGCAGAGTTAATTATACCATCGAAGGGCTGATCCGATCAAGCTGTCTTAAAAACAGTGTATTAACAATTTGTCTTCATTCACATAGCCAGCCATCTTCCGACAAAACATGATGAGATGCGCCTTTGGACATCTCGTTCCATCATATTTTTTAAAATCTGGCACTTTAAATTTCGGAGGCAGGACTAGATCGGGCACCAAACTGAGCTCTTTGGCATTCGTGCAGAGAAGACTCCAGTACCTTCTATCAGCTTGAGTCTTTCTTCCAGACTCTTATACTTGTCCTGAGCATCATGATCCTTCATTTTCAATTTGCCTATTTCTGCCGGATCATCCAAATCTGGAACGATAGGATCAGCGGGACTAGCTCTGGGGTTTGATACGAATACACCTTGCCCTAGATAAGCAGGCGGTGCAGGTGGTTGTTCTAGACCCGCTGATTCCCCTTGAGGCCAACCTCCGTGCATTGCATGGGCGTGAGGTGGAGTGTATCCTGGGGTATGGAGCAGACTCTGATTAACTCTTGAATGGGGTTCTGTAATATCAGGGCTCTGCGCGAGTCCTTTTTCTTTGACCAGAGCGGTCATCATTTCCATCATTTTGGCCATTTGATCCTTTTGCTCGAGCGATTCCTCTCGGGATCTTACCATCAGGTCCCTTGCTTCCTGCTGTGACCTGGCCAACTGCTCTTGTAACTCTCTTTGGATCTTTTCCATTCTTTCAATTCTTTCGTTGAGTTCAGCATCCATAACTCTAGCTCTTAGACGTGTCCTATAAGGATGACGTGATTCCAGATTCGTAATATCGCAACTGTGGATTATACAGTTTTAGCCTCAGTGAGATATTGCAGTGATATGCACATGTAATGAATGGATGAATGCATAAATGAAAAATGAATGTTAGTCATGAATAAATATGCAAGAATTTGGTGTTGATTTCAAGATAGCCCCATACTTAGGCATTCCATTAATCCAAAGAGTCTACTACAAAGAGTTTTTCCATATCTGATCTAACGGTTACACTAGTTTCCTAGCCACATCGCCTTGTTTTTTTACTCGCTCTAGGAACTCTGCCATGCTTGATCCTTGTCTCGGTGGGAATTGGAAACTGAGAGCTTCAGCTTCATCTGACAATTGCACGATTTGCATAGCCACTTTGCGGATTTCATTGATCATTTTGCTGAGATGCATATCTTTTTCTTGGAGAGCTCTCTTGTAGACCTGAATGTCTCTGTCATATGTCGACTTTATTTTCTTCTAAGGTTTTCAGGAGAGTGTCCAAATGCTGCTGATGAGCTTGCACTGTATCTTCTAAATCTCGTATCTTCCTTCTTAGCTCTTAGCGTTCAGACTGATTAGTCATTAATTCAGAGAGCACGGATTCGTATTTAACATTCTTCTTTCTTAAATCTGTCATAGCACGTGCGGCCTTTTCTTCTTCCTTCTTTGTTTTTCCTTTCCAGAATTCCACCCCGCCTTTGATGTTATTTAGTTCTTCCTTCCATTCTGCTGTCGATTTGCCCAGCCCACTATTCTTTATAGTTTCTCTTAATTTCTTATTTTCCAAATGGAGATCCCTTAAGTCATTACTCATGGTCTCAGTTTCTTTCTGGGCTTTCTCGGTTCTGGATTTTTCAATTTGCACGTCGATCTTCAGTTGGTAGTTTTCCTCTTGAAGAGAATTAATATCCCGTAACAGCTTGGTCTTTTCACGATCAAGTTCATGTTTTGCCATTTCCAGTTTGGACGGCATTTCCTTTAAGAAATGATTCTGGGAAGTGTAATCTGTTGGCGACATTTGCTGACTACTCACTCGCTATTGTTTCCATACATTCTAATCTTGAGTGATAGTGTCTGCGTACAGAGCTAGCTCCATTAGGTAGATTTCTTTCCAAGACTTTGCAGTATCCTGGACCTTTTTCATGTAATTCTTACCTGTAAAAGTAAATTCAGACTGTGCCAATCCTCCGGTAGCTGGTATGAATTGTCGCGAAGTGAATTGCCTTGGGACCATTAACGAAGCGTATCCAATTCCTCCCCATAATCCGAGCAAAGGCACCCAATCTTGGCCCCCACATTTGTATAATAGAACCGAAGGACGGATCCATGGTGCTCTCCAAGTTATATCTTCGGCGCAGAGATGTTGAAAAACTGAAACCCAGTGCTGTTCAGTGACATCCTTCGGCCAATCTTTCCCAAGGTGAGCTTCCAATGGAGATAATGTTTTTGAAAACATGTGGAAAGGTGTGCGTTCCACTTTCCAGAAATTGCTCAGAATCCAAACATTAAGTAACTGTGCATATCCGACAAAACGTCCTTCCCCTTTCCTCCTGCAGCTACATAGAGATCTAAAAGTCTCAGCTAAGATGGTTGGGACGGGATTGATTCCTTACCTCAATTTTTCGAAGAAATCCGCTACCGTAACTTCAAAATGTCCAAGGACCTTTAGAAAGACGATTAATCCGTAAATGGACAAAGTAAAAAGATCCACTCTTTTTACAACATCTGGATGGTTTTGAACTAAGCCTCGTAGAGAAAACCACGGAACACAACTAACTTCATTCTTTTTTTTATCTGTTTTTCAACCCATGCATCGGTCATTCCCGTCAACTTCGTTAGCTTTTTCTTGAAAGTCATTGGCTTGGGCGTCTTCACATATATCTTGTTGGATTGTGCATTGTCAACGCCGAGCAAGGCAGCATACTCTTCTATGGTTGGAGTCATATCTTCTCGGTTGAAAGTAAAACATTGGTAAGCTGGGTCCCAAAATTGAACCGAGGCTTGAATCAGCTGTTCATCGACATTGACAGCGATCAAGTGAGCTATATCCTCGTACTTTTCAGTGAAGGTGCCTCTAGTGTCTGAGTCCCACTGTTTCCATATCCGAGTCAGGTCTTCGAGATTATTCTGACGAGTATTCGTAGTCACATGCTCAGGAAGGTTGGAGATACCTCCTTCCTTTAAGCTGTCTCCTTTTGCTTTCTGGGTTTTCAAAGACCAATCTCGAACCACGGCATTTTTCTCGGTTACTCGTGTAATTGACTCCTCCATCAGAAACCCGTTTGTGGCAACCAATCTTTAATCAACACCCTCCTAACAGAATGGCTATGATACATGATGGAAAAAAAGATAAAATGAAGACAAATAACCTTGGTTAGTAATCACAACAAATATAAACGACGAAAAATATAGAAAATCTAACAAATTAAGCCATTCAATCCTACATTTTGGTGACTATTCTATGGACAGAGGTTCAGCATGGCTCTAATTGAGGTGGTTCATACGGTTCACTACATACGGTTTCGGTTCTAAAAATGGTACTCGAATTGTCCATACTATCGCCTACTAAGGCTAGTACGGAGCCTCGTTTATCGCCCATTATAGGCTCGCGAGCTCAATTCGAGGGATTACATTTACTTATGCCTATGCGGAGGGACAAGTTAACTTACGAAAGCATAAGTCATATGTAACCCGAAAGTATTCACTAGCCTGTGTGGAGGGACGAGTTAACTCACGAAGGCATAGCGTTTACTTCCACTTAAGTGGATGGAGCCCGGGTAGAGAGCTCATGTTATGCAAAAATGCAAGTGCATGGTGTGTGGGGAGAAACTCACAAACCTTTCGTTTTTATTTAAAAACTAAAGAAAACTAAAACCGTAAAAACATAAAGCTGAAAAACAAAAGATAAAATAAGTTAAAAAAATATTTACAACATGATGCAGAACAAAGAGTTTCGAAAATTTTTTTTTTTAAAATCAAATTTTCAATTTTCGACAGAAGGACAAAAATTAATCAATTTACGGCTAGACTCTCTTGGAGCGTCCCCAATGGAGTCGCCAAGCTGTCGTAACCATTTTTTTGAAAAAAACGGGAATCGACTTTTAAAAATAGGGAGTCGCCACCGATCCTTTTTGTTTAGGTGTGATCAGGTCACCTATAAAAACATTTTTGGTCTTCAAAATTCGAGAAAATAGGTTCGGGAATCGTTACCTGCGAGGAAGGGTTAGCACCCTCGTCACGCCCAAAATTGGTACCAAATTGATTAATTAGTGTCTTAACGTCGAAAATTGAAAATTTTAAAAAGAATTGAAACAGAATGAAGCAATCTAAGTTGGATAAATGTAGGATTTGATGCACAATATAATGGCAGAATATGAAAATAATAATGATTATAGAACAATAATACATAAGTATTGCATAAACAAATGACAATAATATGATCATAAATATGCGAGTAAATAAAGCGAACAATATGGGAATAGCAAAACAAATAAGTAAATAAGGTAACCGAAGAGTAATAAGTAGCTTGGACAAATAAAATGCAAGAATGAAATAAAAGGACTCGATTGATGTTAGAGAAAAATTAAAAGATATATATTACGAATAAAAATTAAAATAGATAACACATAAAATAGTTTAAAAAAAACAAAAAAAAAATTAAAATGGATAACACATATATAAGTTTAAGAGATAAATGATTCGTGAAATTTTAAAAAAACAGATAATGAATAAAAAGGTTTAAAATAGATGATATGAATGTTTTGAAATGAATAAATGGCAAATATGTGAAAATAAATTGAAATTAAACACATTTAGAACCAAATCAGAATAAAAATGGAGTTAAAGGTATAAACTATAACAAAATAAATAAATGAGGGCTGTACTGAAAACAGAGTGAGAATTAAGGGCTAAAATTGCGAAAGGTTTTAAAAAAAGGGTGAACAAGGACTACATCGCCGTGCGTGTAAACTCATAGGGACTAAATGGGTGAATAACCCCGAATGGCAAAATGTGGTGTTTAATAAGGTCGAATTGCAAAATCATCAGCGAAACAGAGGGACTAAACGCGAAATAACCCTTTTTAAAGCAGAGGGGCGCGGATCTGGGTTGCCAAGCGGGTCGACGCGCGGATCTACCCTCCTAAACGGCACCGTTTTGCATTATTCTTAAAAAAAAGAGGGATTAATCAGAACCTTTAATCCTTTCATTTTTTAACCCAGAACCCTAACCCCTTTTGTTTCATTCTTAGCCGCCTTCGACGCCCCCTCATTCGACTACTAAAACACAGCAGCCATCGGGGATTAGTGGCCTACCCAGGTCCGATCGCCTCATCTCTTTCAACCTAGACCCAGACGCTTCACTATTTCTGCCGTTAGGGACCGCTTTGCTCCGATTACGAAAGAGAAAACAGTCCGACGGTCCGTATTTCGAAGGTAAATCCTTCCTATCTTTTTATTTGGTTTTGTTCTTTCGCATGCGGTGAAGAAGAAATAGAAAACATGAGATAGGGCTAGAAAAATCAAAGAAAATCAGATCTGAAAACAACCTTTCGATGCACTGCTTTTGCTCTTGAATTTTTGTATTTTTTGTATATCGATTCGTAATCTGTGTATGTGTCTTGTTAACCTTTGCTTTTGATCTCTGATGATTTTTAAGAGAAAAGGAAATCAACTTTAATTTCTTTTTTGTGGTTTCCAACTATGCGTCCAAAAAAAAAAGAGGGGCCTATTTACAACAATTTTCAATGGCCTTATAGCCGAAAGATGCAACACCTTTCATTATTCTACTATTTGTTCCATGCCTCTGTTTCTTCGTTTCTGTTTGTCGTAGGGTATGGGCAAAGGCAGCGCGTGGGTGTCGCTAGTAGAGATGCATGGGGGCTGCGGCTGGTCAGAGGAGTGGTGGGCGTAGGGAGATCTTCAAGCGTCAGGTGGCGTGGGCATGGGGGACGACGCGCGTGGGAAGTAGGGACGACGTGAGGCGCGTGGTGGCAGACGAACGGTTGGTGCGCGTGGGGTGATGTTGGCTCAGCGGCGCAAGCTTTGGGGCTCCTTAGGGTTTCTGAAACTCTAAGTGTTTTGGGCCATTGGGCCTCTGTAATTGGGTTTGGGCTTGTTTGATGGGTTTTGTAATTGATTGGACCTTTTTTTGGGTTTTTTTAGTAATTTTGTAAATGGACATTATGGACCATTTTTACTATTGGATTTTTTGGTTTTATTTTTTGTTTATTTGATTGAGCCTTCGCTCTGTATTGGGCCCGGGCAAACACCTTTTCACTCGCCATCCTGCACACTATTAATTGGCCAGTCACCAAAGGACCAATAACTCGGAAGGTGTAATTCCAGTCAACCTCCTAAAGAAGATGGGAGGATCAACCATCCTTGCAAGTTGGCCACCCGCTCCTAGACTTGTCCATGGGCCGAGTCATCTGGCTCGTTTGAAAAGTGGGAAGGTTTGGGGGAAAAAATGGGCTTGGGCACAAAATAAGGCTCAGTTAGAAAATGGGCTGGGCCTCGGGTAAGTTTTTTTTGCCTGAGTCCAACCAGAATTTGCAAAAAAAAAGCTATTATTTTGCTGCTGTTTTCCTACTATTTTCTCACTATTTTGTTTTCCTACAAAAATACATTTTGTTGTTATTATTTGGATATTAGATAACTCTTATTTTATTGTTAATTTTGCTACTATTTTAAAGGCATTTGCTTATTAAGTTGCATCTACTATTTTAAAGGCATTTGCTTGTTAAGTTGCATCTATCTTAGTGTTATTTAAGTATAATTTTTTAAACTTTATTTTCAATTTGTTAGGAAACATTTATTTTAATATTTTTTAGTGTTTTTGATGTATTATATTTTTAAATTTTATATATAAAAAATAAAATAAAAATTTCAATACAGGCGGGCTATGTCCAGGTTTTAGCATTTTTATCCGAGTTGGGCTTGGGAAAAAATTTAGGCCCATTTTTTGGGCTAGGCCCTGGCCTATCAATTGGGTCTAGAATTTTGTTAGGTCTCGGCCTGACCCATGGACAACTCTACCCACTCCTGTTGAAAGGTCTTCATCCACCATCTAGCCAACCGTTCCTGGCGGAAGGCTCTCCCCAATAGGACACTCGCTCTTCTATTTAGAATGTGACTTTTTAGGTCACCAAACTTTACGTGGGTCTAACTACTTTACTCCACGGTTCAGAAGGAATTATAAAATATATCTCATCATAGATATCCTTCCCATGCATTCCACAATGATGGCATGATAGCAAATTCACCACGTTAGTACCACCAAACACATAATTTCTTTTATATATACCCCTTTGCATGATGAATAAGAGATCGACTCTCAAGCATACATAACCCCCTCAACATCCCGCGACTCTCCACTCTATATGGGTGAATTGACCTTCATCAATGCCACCACATCTTCCTTCATGTCTACTCTTATAGATACCCAACATCAACATGTGATTTGATTATCTTCTATGCTTTTCATAAGAGGGGAATTAGAGAGGAAAAGAAAATAAAGAAACAATAAAGGAAAAGAAATAAAAACAGTAGTAAAAGAATATGATGGCCCATAAGACATGACAACCACAAAAAAGATAAAAGAAAAATAGTAAATAGCTGTCTCTTTTGTAATCTAGTGCTGAATTTGAGGGAAATTTCGAGGTTTCAAATGTGTAGGTCTTGTTAGTTGTTAGCATCAAATATATCATAAAATATAAAGATAAATAAAACAACAAGTAGTATAATATTTGGTTACTAACCGGCATCTAAAATAAAATGAAGATGGTTGTGTGCAGTGCGCAGTGGTGGTGTGAAGTTTTGGATAAGGGAGCGAGACCAATGTTACTGCCTTTCCTCACACCACATGCCTTTGCTTCTCAACACCAAGCCTTCTGTTTCTGAAAAACAACTACAACACGCTTTACCTTCCAACTCTGTCAGCTGGTTTTACTAAATGCTTTAATTGTATGATTCTTTTTATATAAATATATTAAGGTTTTTTTATTCAATTATACGTACCAATTATTTTATTATAATAAATAATAATGTGTTATGAATATCTTATTTAGTGAATATCCATCATGATCAAGATAAAAATTTTAACCTACTTTAAATTTTAATAGTTATTAGAATTAGATCTCTACTTATTTTTATACTTTTTATGCCTATAAATAGATACTCTAATGAACTATTATAACTATCCCTTTTTATTAATAAAGTACATCATCTATTGCTTTCATATTTTCTTTGTTCTTTATTCCATCCATCTCTTTTTATTTTATAATACAATGAATAAATTATAATATTTTTTTTACAATTTTAATTTAAAATTGTTATTAAGTTACATTTCGACAACACAAAAGATTCAATTTTAACAGGGTTGGTTATTTTTTAATAAATTTCGTTTATAATTTTTTATGATTTTTTAAAAATAATTTTAAAATTTTAAAATGATTTAATTGATTTTTAAAATTTTTTTAAGCCTTATTAGTTTCAAAAAATTTTAATTTACATCCAATAAAAGAGTAGAGAACATATTAAATAAATGTATAAAAATTATAGACTAAATTTATTATTATATATATTATATATAAACACTAAAATAAATATTTAACAGTATAATTTAACAAAAAAAATTTATTTTACTTATTCGTCTATCGTACTGAAATTAATATAATTAATTTTTTTAATAAACGAGCTAAAATGCAAGGTTTTGTACTTTTGTGAGCAGATTGAAGGTCAAAAAAGTAGATCCCTGCATTGCGCCCGCTTTACTCCTGCAATCTTTATTGTGGTCAGGATATTATTTTTCTTAATTATATGCTGGAAGTTTGAGCTACCAAGTTATGGTTTCTGCAGAACCAACATATAAACAATGTGTAGGAGGGATGGGGGCTTCACGAATTTGAAAAATGAGCTAATTACATATATATAAATGGACGATGGACCGATTCTGATTTGACTTGGTATCCACCACTAAGCTGCAATTCTATTATTATCTCTCTTTTTATTTTTTTTCCCCTTATTCTTTTATATTTATGATTTATGATTATTTTTCTTAATAATTTCATCTTCAATATTTAAATTTATATTTTTTAAGTATAATGTATTTTATCACAATACTCATCACTTGTTGACTGGCTGTCTTTATTATATATTAAGTGTTCAATTTCTTTTGAATGATATTTTAAATGTAATTACATGTTAAATTAGCCAAATATGTTTGTTGAAACCATTTTTTTTGAAAAAAGGGGTCGACTTTGACTTTAAAAATGAAAACAAAAAAGGGGAATCGCCACTAATCCTTTTTGATGAGGTGTGATCGGGTCACCTCGTAAGATTGTTATTTTTAATAAACGGTTTGATTTATTAAAACAACGCTTTTAGTCTACGAAATTCAGAAAGATAGGTTCGGGAGTCGGTTACGCACGAGGAAGGATTAGCACCCTCGTAACGCCTAAAATTGGTACCTAATTGATTAATTAATGTTTTAATGTCGAAATTTGAAAACTCAAAAAGAATTTAAAATACAATCCTTTTTTATTAATGTTAATTAAAAAAAACGCTTGAATAAATTGAAACAAGCATCAAAGGCCCACTCGTCCCGCGTTAGCAATATGCCACATCCAGTAAGTTAGGATGCGGTATTTGAACCCTCGAGAATAAGCTTGCCTTTAATTTTTATTTAAAACTTAGGTATTTTAAATTGAGAAGGATGTTCGGTTGTTTAGATTTAACGAGAAAATCGAAACCCCGTAAGTTAGGGTACAACTTCTCGAATTTCCAAAACAGCAAAACATTGCCTTATTTTTTAATTTTTTTTTTTGAATAATAGCGATTACAACACCTAAACGATGCGAGCTATTTAGTTGAAATATAATAAAATGGCCTATTATAGATAAAGGAAAAAATTAAACACGACCTTTGAAGTGATTTTAATGAAATGTGATTGATTGATAATATACAACATGGAGTAATAATTTACGAATAAAATGTTACACTAATGAACCACAATAACATGAAAATACAAATTAACTAATTATAATACACATAATGGCAATAATCACACAACATATGTTGCTTTAATATCAATATTAACAATCAAAGACAAATGAAATAAATAATATATAAAACAATTTAAAATAAATAGTATAAAGCAACTTAAAATAAATAATATGTAAAACAATTTAAAATAAATAATATATAAAATAATTTAAAATAATATATATAAAATTTTAAAATAAATAATATGCAAAAAGAAATTTAAAATAAATAATTTATATATATATATAAAAATTTAAAATAAATAATATGAAAAACTTAAAATAAATAATAAAACAATTTAAAATAAGTAATATATGAGAAAAAAAAGTTTAAAATAAATAAAAAAATAACAAATTTGCAAAAAATAAATTGAAATCAAACAGATTTGGGACCAAATCAGAATAAAAATAAAATTTAGAGTAAGAGCTACGAAGAAATAAGTAAATAAGGACTAATATGAAAGGGCGAGAAAGGGAAGAGGACCAAATGGGCAAAAAAACCAATCCCTGGACACGTGTCTGTTTTTCAAAGAGTTAATGGGTCAGGGACTTGATTGAAACGCGCAACAAAATTCTGGGGTCGAATTTATAAAATAAGAAAAAGTAGCGAAAGGACTAAATTAAAACAAATAAAAAAAGAGGAAGGGCCAAGGGGTAAATAACCCATTAAACGAAAACACGCGGATCCTCCCTGGAGCGGGTCGGGTCGCGCGCGGGTGGCCTTAAACGACTTCGTTTTGGTGCCTGGGTTCCTAACCCAAAACGGCACCGTTTTGCTTCTTTACTTAAATCAAAATTTCAAATTTTTTTTCTCATTTTAGACACTCTCTTCAAACAAAAAAAAAAGAGAGAAGAAAACCTCTCAACCCTCTCTCCCTTTCTAGAATCCGGCCAGGGGTTCAGCCATCAGCCACCGCGTCAGCCGCCGGTCACCAAAAAAACCCGAAACTCCTAAAATCGTCCCTTCGACCCTTCTAAATCCAAATGTGAGCCCAAAATCCCAAAAATATTAGCAAAAACACCCAAAAAAACTGAGTAACTTTTCGATTTCCGGCCACCTATCCTCGGAGGTGGCTACCTCAGCAGTCCACGGTGTTGAAATACCGAACACCAGGTGAGTTTCTTCACCATTTCCCCCTTTTTTTTTTATTTTTGTATGTCGAAAAAAATAAAAAAATGAAAAATAAAATGAAATAAAAACAAAAGCTTAAAACGAAAGTAGAAGTAAAAAAATCACCTCTGGAAAATTTGTTCTGTTTGTTATTAATCTGTGTTCGTTTTTTGTATTTAAAAAAAAATCCTTTTACAAATGGGTTTTTTAATTGGCTTCATAGCCGATTTTTATAATTTGTTTGTTTTTTTGCTTCTGTTGCTATTTGTCCTTGCAGGTACGAAGGCCGTAGGCCAGCTGGACGGAGGTGCTGACGTAGAGGTGGAGGCGGCGACGCGAAGAGGCTAGGATAGGGTTTCTTTGTTTTTCTAATTTTTTAGGTTTAGGCTATTGGGTTAGGGTAGTTGGGCTGTATTTGGCTGGATTTGTTGGGCTTCAGGTTTGAGTTAGTTTTTATTGGGTTTGTAATGGGGTCTTAATTTGTAAATGTACTGTTTAAAGTTTGGATCTTTATTTTATTTATCTTTTGTGTTAGTTTGTATTTTGGGCCTAGGCCAAATTGGCCTATTACAGCTGCCCCTCTTTGCTCATTGTCGTGTAATGGAAACGAAGCAAAGACTTTAAAAGGGCCAATTTTACCTTGTCTTACCGAGTCTTGACTTCTTTTGGTGCTTCTCTTCCTCAAGTAACCTCATTCCATCCCACTACATCTTTAGGGGCATAGAAATTAGTGCTTTAATCTACTTCAGGGAGATTAGACTTGTATCTTCAATCTGCTCCTTTGCAACTTCAGGGAGATAAGATTTGCTATCTTCAGTCTACTCCACTGCAACTTCAGGGGGATAAGGTTTGGTTTTGGTAGATTTGATCCGACCTACTGCAACTTCAGAAGTGTAGGATTTGTGACTTGTAGATTTAATCTGTTCCACTGCAACTTCAGGGAAATGAGATTTGCTATTTCAATCTGCTCCACTGCAACTTCAGGTAGATAATGTTTGTGTATTTTTATCCTGCTCCACTGCAACTTCAGAGAGATAAGATTCGTCATACTTTGTAGTTTTAATCTGTTCCACTGCAACGTCAAAGAAATAAGATTCGCTATCTTTGATTTGCTCCATTGCAACTTCAAGGAGATAAGATTTACGACTGCAATCTGTTCCACTGCCACTTCAGAGAGATGAGATTTGTGGATTCACCGATATTGCTGCACCGTTCTCTGGGGGACATGACCTGTAGAATCGATTTCATGGGCCTATGATTGTGCCAAATAATTAGGAAGCAATGATTAGAGTGAATCAAATGGTCCTAACTAGATGTGTTATGAATGATATTTATATGAATGCAGAATGTCATAAGAATGATCCCTTTTTAATGTCTGGGTTGTTTTTGCTTGTTGTTCCTCAAGGTTGTATTACTGACGTAATATCTTGTCTTCTTGTTCAGCTGATGTCTTTGACAGAAAATCCAAAGAAATAGTTACAATTTAGACTGTTTTTTCTCAAATATTTCTAACCCTTAGGCTTGGTGAGTTCTAAATAATAATCTTGTTTCAAGTTCTTGTACTATTTAGAAGCTTTTAGAGTAATACACAAAACTCCTTTTTTGAAAGTATTATTAGTCCATTAATTGTTATTTTAATGCAAAATGCTTGAAAAGGATCATAATGATGGACAAAACTGAAATTTATCGGGGACAAAATCTGAAAAAAATGGATTAATCAAAGAAAGCAAACATTGCTGGAATACAAGATAGGTCATGGGACAAATAAGTACCTTATATATCGCAGCCTGAGCTTCTCTGTACGAACTTCTTGAGGACCATTTTGAGCATGTGTTTAAGAGATCTAGAGTACTTTGTCGATGCCCCAAGTTGTAGCATACCTCCTATTCGTTAATTCACGCATAGCAAGACTACTGCGTGCCCACCCTTGATTAACATTTGAATTGCCCTTTCACAGGTTTTCAATTCAAAACCCTTTTGGTCTCAGAGTGCCCTTTACGGGTTTTTGCCCTGGCCTCTCCCTTTTTTTTTAAGTGAAGTACTTCTTAACTGAATCTGCATTTACTAGGTTAGGCAAGCTCTTGCCGTCCATTTCAGATAATATCAACGCTCCTCTAGAAAAGGCATTCTTTACCACATAAGGTCCTTCCCAGTTTGACACCCATTTTCCTCTGGAATCCTTTTGTAGGGGTAGGATCTTCTTTAATACCAAGTCCCCCTCATGGAATTCTCTGGGGCAAACCTTTTTGTTGTAAGCTCGCATCATTCATTTCTGGTACATTTGACCATGATGGATAACTTTTAGCCTTTTCTCTTCGATTAAATTTAGCTGATTATATATTGGATCCATTCTGCTTCATCTAACTTCAGCCCTGACAAGACTCGAAGGGAAGAAATCTCAACTTCGATGGGTAACACGGCTTCCATTCTATAGTCCAATGAGAAAGGAGTTACCCCAGTAGAGGTCCTGACTAACGTTCGATAAGCATAAAGAGAAAATGGTAACTTTTCATGGCAATCTTTATAAGTCTCAGTCATCTTTCCCACAATCTTCTTGATATTCTTATTAGTTGCACCATTCATTTACGGGCGATATGGTGACGAGTTGTGGTGTTTAATTTTGAACTGACTGCAGACCTTTGCATCGTGCTGTTGTTCAAGTTCAATACATTGTCTGATATGATCCTTTCTGGCATTCCATGTCGACATATGATCTCCCTCTTTAAGAACTTGTTGAATGCCAACTAGGTGACATTGGCATATGAAGCAGCCTCTACCCACTTGATGAAGTAATCGATGACCACAAAGATGAATCGGTGCCCGTTAGAGGCTTTTGGCGAGATTGGCCCAATGACGTCCATGCCCCACATAGAGAAAGGACATGGAGAAGTCATAAAATTAAGAAATGAAGGAAGCACATGAATCTTGTCTCCATAAATTTGGCACTTATGGCACTTTTTGGCATAATTGATGCAATCCCCTTCCATGGTGGACCAATAATACCCGAATCTCATGATTTGCCTGGCCATTGTAAAACCATTAGCATGTGTTCCGCGGACACCTTCATGAACTTCTTCCAAGATTTTCTTAGCCTCAACAGCATCTACACATTTTAATAGCACCTGATCTTTTCTTCTTTTATATAGGATTTCCCCATCTAAGACGTAATCACTGACCAATCTTCTCAACGTTCTTTTATCATTATCAGTTGCTTGATCGTGGTATTCACGATTCTTCACATATCACAGTATATCGTGATACCAAGGATGATCATATTTTTCTTCCTCTTCGTTGATGTTGTAGCAATGAGCCAGAGCCTCGTAAATACTCATTTGGAAAGGCTTCACATCCTCTGATCATAGAAGCTAATATAGCCAATGAGTCAACCATCTGGTTTTCATCTCATAGGAGGTAAAAGAAGGTGATATCATCAAACTCCTCAATTAATTCTAGAACTAGCTTTCAATAATTGATCAATTTAGGTACAGAATCCCCATACACCTCGAGCACTTTGATTTTGCGTTCTATGGTCGCATGGATTCCATGATACATGCTTTGTACTCTGCCATATTATTTGTGCAATCAAAATCCAATTTGCAAGTAAATGGATAATGGTCTCCATTTGGGGATATTAGGACTACCCTAATTCCGTTACCAACAGCATTTGATGCTTCGTCGAAGTTCAGTTTCCAAGGGCGATCTTCTGGAGCGTCTTCTTCGGTAATTGCCACATGCATTAGATCTTCATTAGGGAAATCAAAGTTCAAAGGCTCGTAATCTTCTAGAGCTCTACTGGCTAGAAAATCTACTATTACACTCCCTTTTACAGCCTTCTGGTTCACATAGACTATGTCAAATTCGGAAAACAGATATTGCTATCTAGCCATCGTTTCATTCAACGCAGTCGACTCCATCATATATTTTAGAGGGGTTAGTTTCGAGATTAGCCAAGTCGTATGGTACAACATGTACTGTCTCAATCTCCAAGTTGTCCAAATCAAGACGCAACATAATTTCTCAATTGGCGAATATCTCATTTCGCACTCAATGAATTTCTTACTGAGGTAGTATATCGTCGTTTCCTTCTTTCCTGTCTCATCGTGCTGGCCAAGCACACATCCCACAGAATTGTCAAATACAGTAGCAGTGGCCTATCTGGACTAGGTGGTGACAGCACTATGGCTTTGGACAGGTACTGTTTTACATTGTCAAAAGTTTTCTGGCATTCATCATCTCATACACATGGATTGTGTTTTTTAAGAAGACGGAATATGAGGTCACATTTCTCAGTTAGTTGTGAAATGAACCGGGCAACGTAATTTAGTCTTCCTAGGAAATCTTAAACTTTTTTTTGAGTGCGCAGCGGAAGTAATTTTTGTATAGCCTTGACTTTGTCTGGGTCGATTTGAATTCCCTTTTTACTGACTACGAAACCTAGCAGTTTTCCTGACCTAGCCCTGAAAGTACATATTGTTAGATTGAGCTTTAGCTGAAATTTTCTCAACCTCAAGAATAATTTCCTCAAAACTTGCACGTGCTCCTTTTCTGTTCAGGATTTTGCAATCACATCGTCGATGTAAACCTCGATTTTCTTATGCATCATGTCATGAAACAAGGTTACCAAGGTTCTTTGATACGTTGCTCCCGCGTTTTTTAATCCAAATGGCATCACCTTATAGCAAAATGTTCGCCACAAGGTCACGAATGTGGTCTTTTCCATATCTTCAGGATGCATCTTTATCTGATTGTATCTAGAGAAGCCATCCATGAAGGAGAACAGTGAGTAGCCTACCGTATTATCCACTAAAGTATCAATGTAAGACAATGAAAAATTATCTTTCTCTGTAATCTACACACATCCGTACCTTTCCATTTTTTTTAGGGACGGGGACGGTATTGGCTACCCATTCTGAGTATTTAACCACTTGTAAGAACCCAACATCAAATTGCTTCTTGACCTCTTCTTTTATTTTTATCACAATATCAGGTCTCATCCTTCGGAGCTTCTGCTGAACTGGCTTGCACTCTTTTTTTATGGGGAGGGGGTGTACCATAATATCAGTGCTTAACCCGGGCATATCTTGGTACGACCATGCGAAGACATCTTTAAATTCTTGAAGTAACTCAATGAGGTATCGTTTTGTTTCTTCGGCTATGCAAGTTCTAATTTTCACTTTTTTTCCTTCTTTTAATATCACAATCTCTACCGTCTCTTTGTGAGGTAGAATCTATCTCTTCTTGTTCTACTATCCTTAACAAATCCAGAGATAAGTTACAGTCTCTGTCATCTTCAAAATCCTGAGATCCCTCTAGACACATATCTCGTTCAAAAGGAGATTCTGGGTCAATAGAAGCGTTACTCATGTCGTTGATATCTGGAGACCTGTTGTAGGCACGAAGGAATATCTAAAGAATAAATGAATCTAAGAATAGCTATTTGTGCGGTGTGATTATGAATGAAATGAAAGAATAAAAGAATAATTACTCAGAGTGGTACACAAAAATGGATTTTTTTTATTGAAATAAAGATATTGGACATGAGCCTATTTCACAAAAGGATTCTTATTGCTTCTAGGCTTAAAGCAACAAACATGTTTTGAACATTACTATGAATCAGCTCTAAAAACTATACGAATATCTTCCGCAGTCCAGTTGTTCAGAACTCTTCTGATGCCCGATAAGTTTTCTTCCACTATTCCCTCTTCAGATATAGCATTGATGCTCAGATTTCCAATCATATCTTCAGCAATTTCTTTTCTTGTCATCTTTCATTCAGGGTGAATAATTCCTCTTAACACGAAAGTTCTAGATATATGGGGGAAGGTTATTGGTTCCCATTTGACCTCTACCCCTTTTAATCGCGCTCTTCTTCTCTCCTGCTTCTTCTCCAACTCCTTCTTCATTTGCTTCGCGTCTAGCTTATACCCCAATCCAAAGTGATCTCATTTGTCAGCCAAGATTGGTACTTTGAGCCGTCCATGGAGGTATTTCCCAAGTCCCATTTCAGGCAGTGCTCCTTTTTCCACTATCAATTATAAGCCCATCCTCGTAGCTTTGGATATTTTGGGCATTGGGATCTTGCTTCCCAAGCCCAAAAGAAACATTCTATCGCTTCACCATCAGTCTCTATGTATAGCGCATTACTTGTAACGGACGTAATAATGTCTTCTTCAACGTTTATCGTTATCAGTCGGCCATCCATTACCAACTTTAGCTTTTAGTGCAGTGATGATGTTACCGCCTCTCCTGAAGGAATCCAAGGAATAGGCAATTGTAAGAAGGCTTGATGTCCATCACTAAGAAATCTACCTCATATATGTTTGGACCTATCAAGACAAGTATCTCAATCCTTTCCATTACCTTCCTTTTGGTGCCGTCGAATGCTCTCACTATGTTTTGACATGTCTTCATGCGAGAGCTATCCATAGGTAACCTATTTAATGTGGATAGGGGCAATACATTCAGTGCCGATCCATTGTCAATTAGTGCCCCCGGTAATGTATACCCCTTGCAGCGGGTGGTGATGTGCAGAGCCTTAGTGGATCCCATGCCTCCCGACGGTATTTTATCGTCATTAAAAAAGATGAAATTATCGGGCTTATGTTGTTGACAAGACGGTCTAGCTTGTGTACTGAAATATCATCAGCGACGTAGGTTTCATTTAACACATTCATTAGTGCGTTACAGTGTGTCTCCAAGCTTAAGAGTAAAGCCAGTACCGATATGCGAGCTGACTGCTTGTGTAGTTGTTCCATTATACTATACTCGTTGTGTTTTAGGAATTTCAAAAATTCCTTAGCTTCTTTCTCACTTACCGGCACATTAATAGGTAGTTCTGGCTTCTCTTTTCTTTGTTCGATCACCAAGGATTTCCCTTTTACAAGTTCAGCTTTTATATTTGGGGCATCATAATGTCTTCCTCTATATGTATAGAAACCCACATTTTGACCTTCTTTTGGCGTACTGATCGGGCCTATCTCTCCTAGGATTGTCACAATGCAGTCATAGTTCCAAGGTACCCTTTTGCTATCTTTATAAGGAAAAGCATTGGGTTTCCGGATTACAACTCTTGGTGCAATTTTTACTCCGGCTTCATTGATTCAAGGTCGTGAAATGATTACCACCGGGTGGTTGGCCTCATAGACCTTCTCTGCTGACCCTCCCTCTGAGGCACACACCTCTTCTCTTTTGGTATACTCAAAGAACTCTAGCTCCTTGTTGTCCATTAGTCATTGTGCTAAGGCCTTGAATTCACTACATTTTTGAATCTCATAATTTTTTTCATCATGGAACTCACAATAGTTCCTTGCTTCTCGGGATCTGTCCCTCGAGTCTTGTGTGATTAACGCTCTTTCCATCATTTTCTTCCAAACTTCTCTCAATGGGGTTTTCACTTCTGCAATATTCACCTTGATTTTCTTCCCAGCATTTTTGACTATCACATTTACCCCTTTATCAGCATGGTTGGGTAGCAGATTTTCTATACCAGATGGATCATCAAATTTTACAATGCCCATTTTGATGAGTCTTTCGGCAAACTATTTGAAAGTGGTGCAGTTTTCTATCGAGTGTCTCGTGATTCCCGTATGGTATTCGCGTCGAGCGTTTGCATCGTACCATTTGGGGTATAGGGCTTGCATTGGTTTTAGGTAGAAAGGGGATACAATATGTGTATCAAATAAACTTTGGTACAACTCCCTATGCGTAATTGGAATAGGCGTAAACTGGAGTTTCTCTGTATTTTGCCTTGTGTTGGACTCTTGTCTTGGTGGGCCTTGATGGCCAATGGTTGCCGTTTTCGGTTGGTTTACAGTGATTGGTTTTGCATAACCCCTGTTATACTTGCTCACATTATTTACTTCATTTTTTCTTTTTCTCGGGGCTGACCTCTTTGTGCTTTCCCTAACCTTTATTTTTCCACACCTTATTGTATTCTCTATCATTCCGCCAGACATCACTATGTCTGAGAAACTCTTAGTTTCGTTTCCCAGCATGTGATTGATAAAAGGTGCCTTCAGGGTATTAATGAAGAGCATGGTTGTTTCTTTTTCTAGCAATGGCGGTTGGACTTATGTGGCGACTTCCTTCCACCTTTGAGCATATTGCCTAAATCTTTTGTTTGACTTTTTCTCCATATTCTATAATGTGATTCTGTCAGGTGCCAGATCTGTCACGTGGCCATATTGTTTCATGAAGGCCTGTGCCAGGTCTTTCCACAAATTAATTTGGGCACGATTTAGCTGATTATACCATTTGGCCGCAACCCCAGTCAAGCTGTCTTAGAAACAGTGAACCAATAACTGATCATTACTGACATATCCGGTCATCTCTGACAGAATATTGTAATGTGAGCCTCAGGGTAGCTAGTCCCGTTATATTTTTCAAACTCTGACATTTTGAACTTTGGAGGGAGCAATAGATCTGGGACCAGGCTCAATTCCTTGGCATAAATTCCATAATGGTAATCAATGCTTTCCAACGCCTTGAATTTCTCTTATAGCCATTTACATCGGTCTTTCAATTGCTTTGGGAGCTCCACTCTTGCCTTTCCCATTTTTACTATATCATCAAGTTTAGAGACAACGAGATTTGCTAGATTGTTTCCAAGGTTGGAGCCTGAACCCGTTGAGAAGTTTATCAGTGCTGAAGTACCGCTTTGATATTGAGGCCTGATGTTGACGGACACCCTTTGTGGTTGTGCTTGGGTGTTTGTTGGGGTGAAGCCTAGAGGATAAGCAGGGTCCTCGTTGTCGTCTCCGGTATTGATCATAGGGCTCTTTCTTTTTCTAGCCCTCTAGCCAGCAACTGCATCTCTCTTTGCATTTGTTCCAATCTTTCTAACCTTTGGTCTATGGCTTTAGTCTTTCTTTGTGTACCGTTATGATATTCCAGGGTAACTGCCACGATTTTAGAGTCTCTTTGTGATTTTTAGTGCACACGATGCAACGCAATGCTGATGCGTAAATGTAATGAATGCAAAAAGAAAAAGGCATTGATTCTGATTCAATTTCATTAGAATAACCTTTCTAGAAAACAAATTTCTTTACATAAAATAGATTACATAGATGGCTTTGTCCTAATGCTTAAGGTCTTGACTTGCTTAAGAAGTCAAGCTAACTCTTGGCCTCGATTTGACTCTGACTCATATTTCAAACTCAGTACATTAGCCTGGACAGCCAAGGTTATTAAATGATTAGCCACATCTCATACTTGAGCCAAAGTTTCACCCATGACGTAATCCCTATCCTTGACCTGGTCTTGAGATCGATGAAATTGCTCTTTCCACCGCTCATTATTTGCTTCTAGTAGTTTAACCTGGAGTTCACAGTTTTGCAGTGCGGTTTCAAGTTATTCTATCATCCCTTTTAGTTCCTCAATCTTACTTAGGCTGGCCCTTAATTTGATTACGGAGTTGCGATTACGATGCTAGTGTAGTGCCTTTTCTAACTCTGCCACCCGAGCTCTTAACTTATCCTTTTTATTTTGGCTCTATAACAAGTTCTTTTTTAAAGTGTCCTTCCGTACTCGAGTATCATGAAACTTCTTCTCCCACTGATCAGCTCTAGTCTTTTTTTCTTGGATTTCTTGTCCCCATTGCTCAAACGTTTTACCTAAGCTAGCGGTTCTTATTGACATATGCTGCTTCTTGTAATCCATTTTCAAACTGCCCAAATCCTCTTCGACCTTATTCTTTTCCTTCCTCAGTTTCTCGGCTTCTAGTTTCTAAACATCGACATCTAGCCCTAGCTGCATTTTCTCCTCCTCCAATTGCTCGATCGTTTTTCCTAGTTCTGAACTTTTCTTCTCAAAATCCTGTTTGATGATCTCTAGTTCAGACGGGACCACCTGCAAGTGTTCTTCTATTGATCGGATGTTTTCCTGATTTGACATAGGGATATTGTCGTCGATTCTATGATGCCACCACCGGTCATACTCTGGGGTAGTCGTTGGATTAACAGCAAACCTTTTCATTCTACGAGTTTGGTTCTAGGCGTTTGATATCTCACGAACTTTCTTTTTGTAATTATCTCTCTTGTATACGAACTCGTACTGAGCTAACCCTTGTGTTGCTGGCGTGAACTGTCTTGACCTGTATTGCCTTAACACGAGTAGGGGAGCATACCTGACAGCTCATCATATCCCAAGCAAGGGAACCCAATCAAAATCTCTCCATCGATACAAGATCTCACCGGGGACCATCCAAAGGGCTCTCCATTTGATATCTTCTTCTTGCAGATTTTAGAGAATCATCATCCACTTCCTCCGTAATATCATCCTGTCTTGGCTAGCCACTATCTCTTTCAGGGGAGAATAGCTTCCGGAGAAGATTCGGTATGAGATCTTTTCTACTTTCTAAAAATGGCTGTGGAACCATGCCAAAAAAAGTTGCGCACACCCTATAAATGTAACACCCCAAACCCGGCCCAAACACCACGATTGGATCTAGTATGTCACTAAGAAAATTTTGGAAAAACATGTCGTATTTTCAGAAAATATTTTTCTAAAGTTTATCTTCTTATTCGAAAGAAATTTAATAGTTGATAGTTTAAATAAAATATGCCTTTATAAATTATAAACCCAAATTTAAATACATGCATTAGTTCAATAAGAATTTAAATAACTAAAAGTAATTAAAGCCCAAAATAAAACAAAACATAAACTAGTGGCCCATGGCCTTATTACAACGAGATTTAAAATCCATTAATTAAAAATATAAAGTATTAACTTGAGTCTTTTTGCTGGATCCAGATGTTCTTTTGCATGGCCACCTTGTGTTCCTCTCCAGCCCGGTCCGAAGCACTAGGTATCACCTGAAAGGTTAATTAATACGGTGAGTCGCGAGACTCAGTGTGCAACCCTCATGCACCACTAGATTTTGGCCTTAGTCCCATAAAACAGATTAATAATTTCATTTATAAAAAAATAACAAATAATATGCAAGGCCCAACCCGCTTGCCTAGGTTTCCATCCGCTACACGCCCGCACTGCAGTCATTCACACCATTGGGGATTTCTACAATCGACCCACACCGCTACACGCCAAGATGGGGTCATGCCGCTCATCAACATATTATGGCCGAAGCCCTTATAATGAATCACAAAGATTAGCCGCTACAACATATAACAAATCACAGTATAAACCGCTACACATATAACGTATAACTTCCTCCTTTCATCAACCCAACCCATGCAATCATAAAATCAATATACTTTTATCATATAAAGTCAAAACATTCACTGACCTGGTGATTTGCTTCACCCTTTTCGGGTTTCCAACATTAAACCAAGATATCGGCATTTATCACAACATATAAACTTATGAACATACATTAATAATCAGATCTAGATGGTGGGGAAGTATTACACATCTGATTAATGTCGATACCCTTGCTAGACCGATCTACAACTTTGCTTAAAAAGCCGGAAAGATGTGAAAATAGGGCCTCTCCTATATTCGGCCAAGGGTTAGTAAATCTCGAATTTACACGTTGAAACTAATAGATCTTCTTACCTTGAAATCTCGAGAGTAACACGATTCGAGTGCTACCGATCTATAACTTAGAGATCTACGCGATTGACTCCACTAAAGTTCCCTTCAGATTTTGGCACAAGTAAGCAATTCGGCAATCACAGAAGATGAAATCTAAGGATTTCAGCTTTTAGGAAAATCCCGGAAAAAGTATGAACAAGAGAAGGCTGATGTGTCTTTGGCTTTTAAAATACTTAAGTGAAGAGTTTCAGTTTCTGACAGGAAAAGAGAAGAAGAAAAGAAAACAAGGAAGAGACTTGAAGATTTCGGCTAGGAAGAAAAAGAATGGAAAGACTTTCAGCTTTTGAATCAAAGTGAAGATGAGGGATTAGGCTTAGAGATTTTGGCTTTTGCAGAGAATGAAGAAGAAGATGGAACTTTAGGAGTTTTCGGCTTTTACTCAGAGAAGAAGAGAAAAGAATGAGAGAAAAACCCAAATGCTGAAATTTAAGAGATATTCCCTCTATTTATAGAAATTTCGGCACTTACCTAACCTTGCAAATAAATCCTATCTTTTCTCCTTTATCTTAATCTACTAGCTCATCTAAAAGAGACTTAATTATCTCTAACGCCTCCCTCCTTTACCAGCATATTATCCACATATTTTAATCATTAAAATCCCTAAATTTTAGCCTTTATCTGCTTATTATCCACATAAAATAAATTCCTAAATAATAGCCTTTATCTGCTTATTATCCACATATTTTAAACATTAAAACCCCTAAATTTTAGCCTTATTGCCATCCACTCCACCTAATCCTAATGCCCAAAATTTAGCTAACTTAAATTAAAAGAATTGGGCTCCATGAAACTTAAATTTGGGCCCCTTACTCCCTTGTGTGGCGTCACCTCCTAAGATTGGGCCACAAGCCCACTTTGGTATTTTAAACATAATTACCACTCTTTTAACTCTATAATGCCCAATCTAATAATTTAACCAAGGCCTTTGCCTAATTCTGAGCCCAATTTGGACCCCTATTTCTTAGATTAACATATTAAACATATTCACCCATTAAACGCATAGGCTCAAAAATTCAGGATGTTACGATTCTACTTTCTCTAAAGAAATTTCGTCCTCGAAATTTCCAACTAACTATTAATCGTACTACCTAAGTCTCACTACCATGCTTTCGCTGCGCACTCCAATTCTAAACCCAAAATAAACACTTAGTACACTATGGTAGAGTACCGACCCAGTATTCACATCTAGAGCGTCCTCGTCCCCTTGTACTCATGCTATCGGTTCGCGTTTTTCTGATTAAAAAATTTTATGAATTATTGGTTTTCTTCCACTGATTATCCACGAACAGTCTTATGATTAGTAGTTTTAAGAGTAGTTCTTTCGAATTCGCAATTCAGTCTCAAGTTCACCTTTCCTAGTTCTATAAACTACATACATTCAACAATCAACATACAGGCAACATCCTTACATCCACACTCAATACATAGGGGTATTCTCGTTATTCCACTACCGGGGTATTTTCGTAATTTATCCTATAGGGGTATTTTTCATAATTTCCCAAAGTAGGGTTCCTTGGTGATTTTGTGAAATAAGGGTATTTTGGTAATTTACAATCCGAGGGTAATTCGATAATTTTAAAATCTGGGGGTATTTCGGTAATTTTGAAATCTGGGGGTATTTCGAAGATTTTGAAATTCGGAAGTATTTCGGTAAATTTGAAAATTAGGGGTAATTTAGTAATTTACAAATCAGGGGTACTTTGGTCATTTTGCAAATCAAGGGTAATTTGGTAATTTTACAAATCAGGGGTATTTTGGTCATTTTACAAGTCAGAGGTATTTTCAAAATTTTTTTTACAAAACTAAGGGGGTATATATATATTTTTTTTAAAAACAAGAGTATCTTGGAGAATTTAATTTCAAAAGAATAATAGTAGTGTTCAGGTGTTTGTGGGTTTTTGGTTGTTGTCGTGTGTTGTATTTGTTTTTTTTTTTTTAGGAAAAATTTTGTTGACTTTGTAAATCAGGGTATATTTGCAAATCATGGTATCTTGGTATTTTTTTTTTTCAAAATGAGGGTATTTTAGCAATTTTGTAAAAATACTATGGCTGGTCCCTTTCGGGTTTTAATTATAGATTTTGGCCCGTCAACAAATCTTTGTGGCTAGGGTGAACAATCACTACGCACCAGGTAGGATTCCTGCGAAGAGGAGCTGAGTCACTAGGACTGCTTAAGTACCAGGCTCTTCCGGATCCAATCCTAGACATGTGCATGCCTATTGCCACACCCTAGTCTTGCGACTCGTTCACGGGTTTGTTTAGTGAAATTAAGCCTTATGAGATTTAAGGAGTTATTTCAGCCAAGCCTAAAGTCCATCAAGTTCTAATCTAACTAATCTACGTCCCATAAAGCCCATCAAGCCCACATACTTATAATCACACAGTGAGTCCAGAATACTTACCTGGCGGACTCGGGCCGGAGACGCTGGTGCCATGCCGAGCTAACAGACCTGTTATCATTTAAGAACATGCATGTTTCAAAAGCCCATTTTTAGAAAACATTTTGAGCCCAAAACCCCCAAAGTCGAGTTTTGAACCGGGCTCTGATACCAATTTGTAACACCCCAAACCCGGCCCAAACACCACGACCGGATCTGGTATGTAACTAAGAAAATTTTGGAAAAACATGTCGTATTTTTAGAAAATATTTTTCTAAAGTTTATCTTCTTATTCGAAAGAAATTTAATAGTTGATAGTTTAAATAAAATATGCCTTTATAAATTATAAACCCAAATTTAAATACATGCATTAGTTCAATAAGAATTTAAATAACTAAAAGTAATTAAAGCCCAAAATAAAACAAAACATAAACTAGTGGCCCATGGCCTTAATACAACGAGATTTAAAATTCATTAATTAAAAATATAAAGTATTAACTTGAGTCTTTTTGCTGGATCCAGATGTTCTTTTGCATGGCTACCTTGCGTTCCTCTCCAGCCCAGCCCGAAGCACTAGGTATCACCTGAAAGGTTAATTAATAGGGTGAGTCGCGAGACTCAGTGTGCAACCCTCATGCACCACTAGATTTTGGCCCCTTAGTCCCATAAAACAGATTAATAATTTCATTTATAAAAAAATAACAAATAATATGCAAGGCCCAACCCGTTTGCCTAGGTTTCCATCCGCTACACGCCCCTGTACCAGCCATTCACACCAATGGGGATTTCTACAATCGACCCACACCGCTACACGCAAGATGGCAGTCATGCTGCTCATCAACATATTATGGCCGAAGCCCTTATAACAGATCACGGCATTAGCCGCTACAACATATAACAGATCACGGTATAAAACGCTACACATATAACGTATAACTTCCTCCTTTCATCAACCCAAAACATGCAATAATAAAATCAATATACTTTTATCATATAAAGTCAAAACATTTAATGACCTGGTGATTTGCTTCACCCTTTTCGGGTTTCCAACATTAAATCGAGATATCGGCGTTTATCACAACATATAAACTTATGAACATACATTAATAATAAGATCTAGATGGTGGGGAAGTATTACACACCTGATTAATGTCGATACCCTTGCTAGACCGATCTACAACTTTGCTTAAAAAGCCGGAAAGATGTGAAAATAGGGTCTCTCCTATATTCGGCCAAGGGTTAGTAAATCTCGAATTTACACGTTGAAACTAATAGATCTTCTTACCTTGAAATCTCGAAAGTAACACAATTCGAGTGCTACCGAT
Source organism: Gossypium bickii (assembly GCA_025503065.1). Classification (NCBI taxonomy): domain Eukaryota; kingdom Viridiplantae; phylum Streptophyta; class Magnoliopsida; order Malvales; family Malvaceae; genus Gossypium; species Gossypium bickii. The sequence goes on from CP106716.1 coordinate 103,198,106, forward strand.
CTATAACTTAGAGATTTATGCGATTGACTCCACTAAAGTTCCCTTCAGATTTCGGCACAAGTAGGCACCATAAAAGCAATTCGGCAATCACAGGAGATGAGATCTAGGGATTTCGGCTTTTAGGAAAATCCCGGAAAAAGTATGAACAAGAGAAGGCTGATGTGTCTTTGGCTTTTAAAATACTTGAGTGAAGAGCTTCGGTTTCTGACAGGAAAAGAGAAGAAGAAAAGAAAACAAGGAAGAGACTTGAAGATTTCGGCTAGGAAGAAAAAGAATGGAAAGAGTTTCGGCTTTTGAATCAAAGTGAAGATGAGGGATTAGGCTTAGAGATTTCGGCTTTTGCAGAGAATGAAGAAGAAGATGGAACTTTAGGAGTTTTCGGCTTTTACTCAGAGAAGAAGAGAAAAGAATGAGAGAAAAACCCAAATGCCGAAATTTAAGAGATATTCCCTCTATTTATAGAAATTTCGGCACTTACCTAACCTTGCAGATAAATCTTATCTTTTCTCCTTTATCTTAATCTACTAGTTCATCTAAAAGAGACTTAATTATCTCTAACTCCTCCCTCCTTTATCAGCATATTATCCATATATTTTAATCATTAAAATCCCTAAATTTTAGCCTTTATCTGCTTATTATCCACATAAAATAAATTTCTAAATAATAGCCTTTATCTGCTTATTATCCACATATTTTAAACATTAAAACCCCTAAATTTTAGCCTTGTTGCCATCCACTCTACCTAATCCTAATGCCCAAAATTTAGCTAACTTAAATTAAAAGAATTGGGCTCCATGAAACTTAAATTTGGGCCCCTTACTCCCTTGTGTGGCGTCACTTCCTAAGATTGGGCCACAAGCCCACTTTGGTATTTTAAACATAATTACCACTCTTTTAACTCTATAATGCCCAATCTAATAATTTAACCAAGGCCTTTGCCTAATTCTGAGCCCAATTTGGACCCCTATTTCTTAGATTAACATATTAAACATATTCACCCATTAAAAGCATAGGCCCAAAGTTTCAGGATGTTACAATAAATCTTCCCTCGCCCACTCTCCGGCACGCGTTCAAGGATCTAAAAGTTTCGGTCAAAATCACAGGAACCTGTGTAACCTTTTTGTCGAGTCAATCAAATAGATCTGAGACTGTCTCATCTACGTGCCTTAATGCCTTGGGGAAGACGACCAAATCGTAGATACTCAAAGTGAAAACATCAACCATTTTCTTCATATCCGAATGTACTAGAATCAGATCTTTCAAGTTTTTCCAAGGAATAAACTTACTATCTCCTTTTTGCTTGATCCGGGCTGCAACCTACTGCTCACTCATCCCTGTGATGCTAATCAATTTCTTCAAAAAGGTCGAGACATTAGCAGCTCTTGAATATGCTTTGTCGGCTTGAATCTTCGGGCAACGAAGTAAGGCCATATACTCCTCCACGGTAGGTACCAAATCAACTTTCCCAAAAGTAAAGCAATTGTAGGCAGGATTCTAGAATTGGGCGAGGGCTCGAAATAAGTGCTTGTCCACCTTCACGTCGAGCAGATAGGGCAAATCTCCATAGTTACAGTAAAACAGCTGCTTTATCTCTTCATTCCACTGGTTCCATATCTCCTTTAATTCTTGAAGATTATTCTGAGTCACGATGATGTGGGTGAAATCCCACAACTCTGATACGTATCCCTCAGTCAGACTATCACCCTTTTCTTGTTGTGCTGTCTCGGCCCAAATCTAGACGACCGCATTATCCTCCACTTTATCAAGAAACCCCTTTTCCATGATAAGTTATCTATTTAGGAACCGAATGTGAATCAACACCTTTTTTGTGATGAAAATGTCGTGCAATTACAAACAAAGCAAAAACAAAGCAAGTCAGTACTTCATACACAGTTTAAAGTAAGCAAAGAATAATAAGTAAAGCACCTACTCGGGTGACCACTAGGGTTTGGCGTGACTCTACTTAAGGTGGGCTCTTAAGGCTCGCTACATGGGGTTTGGTTCTAGAGTAAAGGTACCTGAACCAGTAGATTCCTCGATTCTCACCCATTATAGGTTCATGCGGACCGAGTTAAGTTCAGGGGAATACATTTCCCTATGGCTATATGGAGATGAAAATCTCACGAAGACATAAGTACGAATGTATCCCGAAAGCGATCCACTATCTTATACGGAGGTGAAGACCTCACGAAGGAATAGCTTCTCCCTCCCACTTAAAAGAGGTAAAATCGAGCGAGTATGCAATATGATACACGAAAGTATACTAAGAGACTCGAGCCAAAAGCAAACATATCAAATGACGCAAACCATGAAAATGAAATGAAAAGATTGTAATTTTAAATCGGATTTCTAATTTTCGACAAAAAGACAGAAAATAATCAATTTACAGCTTGACTCTCGTAGCTATTTTTTTTTGAAAAAACGGGGTCGACTTTGATTTTAAAAATGAAAACGAAAAACGGGAGTCGCCACCAATCCTTTTTGATGAGGTGTGGTCGGGTCACCTTGTAAGATGGTTGTTTTTAATAAGCGGTTTGATTTATTAAAACAACGCTTTTGGTCTACGAAATTCAGAAAGATGAGTTCGGGAGTCGGTTACGCACGAGGACGGATTAGCACCCTCGTAACGCTCAAAATTGGTACCTAATTGATTAATTAATGTCTTAATGTTAAAAGTTAAAAACTCAAAAATAATTTAAAATATGATCCTTTTTTATTAATTTTAATTAAAAACGCTTGAATAAATTGAAACGAGCATCAAAGGCCTACTCGTCCCGCGATAGCAATATGCCACATCCAGTAAGTTAGGATGCGACATTTGAACCCTCGAGAATAAGCTTGCCTTTAATTTTTATTTAAAACTTAGGTATTTTAAATTGAGAAGGATGTTCGGTTGTTTAGATTTAACGAAAAAATCGAAACCCCGTAAATTAGGGTACAACTTCTCAAATTTTCGAAAAAACGAAACATTGCCTTATTTTTAAAATTTTCTTTTTTTTGAATAATAGCAATTACAAAACCTAAATGATGCGAGCTATTTAGTTGAAATATAATAAAATGGCCTATTATGGATAAAGGAAAAAATTAAACACGACCTTTGAAGTGATTTTAATGAAATGTGATTGAATGATAATATACAACATGAAGTAATAATTTACCAATAAAATGTTACACTAATGAACCACAATAACATGAAAATACGAATTAACTAATTATAATACACATAATGGCAATAATCACACAACACATGTCACTTTAATATTAATATTAACAATCAAAGACAAATAAAATAAATAATATATAGAACAATTTAAAATAAATAGTATAAAGCAATTTAAAATAAATAATATATATAAAAGTTTAAAATAAATAATATGAAAAAAGAAATTTAAAATAAATAATATACAGAACAAATTTAAAAATGAATGATATATATATAATTTTAAAATAGAAAATATATATAAAAGTTTAAAATAAATAATATGAAAAACTTAAAATAAATAATAAACAATTTAAAATAAGTAATATATGAGAAAAAAAAGTTTAAAATAAATAAATAACAAACTTGCAAAAAAATAAATTGAAATCAAACAGATTTGGGACCAAATCAGAATAAAAATGAAATTTAAAGTAAGAGCTACGAAGAAATAAGTAAATAAGGACTAAAATGAAGGGGCGGGAAAGGGCAGAGGACCAAATGGGAAAAAAAACCAAACCCTGGACACGTGTCTGTTTTTCAAAGAATCAGTGGGTCAGGGACTTGATTGAAACGCGCAACAAAATTCTAGGGTCGAATTTATAAAATAAGAAAAAGTAGCAAAAGGACTAAATTAAAACAATTAAAAAAGCGGAAGGGCCAGGGGGTAAATAACCCATTGAACGAAAACACGTGGATCCCCTTTGGAGCGAGTCGAGTCACGCTGCGGGTGGCCTTAAACGGTGTCGTTTTGGAACCTGGGTTCCTAACCCAAAACGGCGTCGTTTTGCTTCTTTATTTAAATCAAAATTTCAGATTTTTTTTTTCATTTTAAACACTCTTTTCAAAAAAAAAAAAAGAAGAAGAAAACCTCTCAACCCTCTCTCCTTTTCAGAATCCGGCCAGGGGTCCGGCCATCAGCAACGGCGCCGCCGTCTGAGGTGGCCAAAAAAAGCTAAAACTCCCAAAATCGTCCCTTCCTCCTAAATCCAAATACGAGCCCAAAATCCCCAAAATATTAGGATAAACACCCAAAAAAACCCAAGTAACCTTCCGATTTCCGGCTACCTATCCTCGGAGGTGGCTACCTTAGCCGTCCACGGTGTTGAAATACCGAACACCAGGTGAGTTTCTTCACCCTTTTCCCCCTTTTTTATTTTTGTATGTCGAAAAAAATAAAAAAATAAAAAATAAAATGAAATAAAAACAAAAACTTAAAACGAAAGTAGAAGTAAAAAAATTACCTATAAAAAATTTGTTCTGTTTGTTATTAATCTGTGTTCGTTTTTTTGTATTTAAAAAAAAAAAGATCTTTTACAAATTGGTTTTTTAATCGGCTTTATAGTCGATTTTTACAATTTGTTTGTTTTTTTTTCTTTTGTTGTTGTCTGTCCTTGCAGGTATGGAGGCCGTAGGCCAACTGGGCGGAGGTGCTGACGTGAAGGTGGAGGCGGCGACGTGAAGAGGCTAGGCTAGGATTTCTTTGTTTTTCTGATTTTTTAGGTTTAGACTATTGGGCTAGGGTAGTTGGGATGCATTGGGCCGCATTTGTTAGGCTTCGTGTTTGGCTTAGTTTTTATTGGGTTTGTAATGGGCTCTTAATTTGTAAATGGACTGTTTAAATTTTGGATTTTTATTTTATTTATCTTTTGTGTTGGTTTGTATTTTGGGCCCAGGTCAAAATTGGCCTATTACAATGTTGATTCTTTTTAATTAGTCAAATAGGTCGTTTTTTTTTAAAAATTTAGGGAAATAAGCTAATTTTAGAGAGAGTGTGTGAAAGAGCGCCTAGCTCATCGGCCTTCTATTTTGTAAGTGTTTTTAGGGTTAGGGTTAGATTTTTTTATTTAAAATTTAAGGTTTAGGATTTTAGGAGTAAAACTGTGAAGTTTATAGGTAGATTTGAGGGGTTGGGGATGCAATAACGCGTCTCAGAACACATACATTTCATATGTCATGCCAGGATAGGACCATTACCTCACAAACCCATCCTATGAAAGTCAAGTTTCAGGGTGACAATGTTTGATACGGTCACAGGTCGAAGTCTAAGTGGAGGTTTCAATCAGCGGCCGTGATGTAGTCATGGGTTCGAGTATAACTAGAGGCCAGTTGACGGTCGTTATGCGGTCATGAGTTCAAGCTTTTTGGATATCCACAAATGATGCATTATACATATACCACACATAAGATTGATGTCATAATATAAGGAAAAATGAAGGGCTTTCTGGTGTAATCAAGGAATTTTTTTTTCTCTATTTCTAGGCAATTGGTATCTTTAGCATTTCATTCTTATCCGAAGGCTAATATCGAGATGGACACAAGAGGGTACTCAGGAAGAAAGTGGATGTTCTAGCGGAGTAGAAATCAAACTCGAGTCGGCACGACAGCGACTATAATTATTAATGGGTTGTTTATGTAACACCCCTAACCCCGAACCATCGCCGGAACAGGGTTACGAAGCATTACCGGACATATCAGACAATTTGCAAATATAAATTTTGTTTAATATAAATTTCGGCAGCATTTCTGCTTATTAATATATAAAACCCCCTGTAAAATAAATCGTATTCATTTCAATAAGCAACCAATTTAACCAATTCATTTGATAAATTCATTTTCTATTCTAAATACCTTCTAATCAAACTCAATCAATATAATATCAACTTAAATTTATCAAAATATTAGTTAGATTAAAATAAATATACTCCTTTCATTATAATTTTTAAACTTGTAATACTAACATTTTTAACCATTTACATTCAAAACATAATAACATTTAAACATAACCTACGTACATGCCACATTATAAAAAGGAAATATACATCACCAAAGGTTTGCTGAAGTCGGGTCCGGCCGGATCTTTGGTTCGAGATTTGACTTCTACAACTGCGCGCACGGAGTTAAACCGTGACACTGAGTATACATATACTCAGTGGTATTACCATAATTCAAATTATAAACATAATAATCATATCATTAAATCATATAACTTTAATTTAACTAACCCAATTCAAACATAAGTTTATCATTCTCAATATATTCATACAATTCAAATTTAGCTATTTAACAATTGAAATAATACACAATCATGTTGAGCCATTATCCATTTCTTGAACCAATGGTTCATACTTTCTTTCTCATGCTCATATTTCAATCACATTTTTCAGTTCATGTTCTATTTTCGCATTTCTTCCAATGGCTCAACCATTTCATTTTATTCAATTTAACCTTTTCTTTATTTACCCCTATTAATGACTCGGACCTTAACGGATACACGGATTCCAACCCAACACTCGAGACGGCACAATGTGCCTTAACGGTAACAAAGATATCGACGACACACAAAGTGTCGAATCGGTAATGATAACAATATCGAGTATTCAACACACAAAGTCTTTGAACTCAGTAACGTGATACTTGATAACGATATATCGACACACAAAGTGTCGAATCGATGCAATAATGAATAAGAATGATGAGTCGGCACGTAAGTGCTCTGATCGATAAGCCGGCAAAATCCCGTACTCTTCCATGTCCTATGGCATGCCAATTATATCCGACTCGGCCCGACTAGTTAATAGGGTATTTGATTCTCAATTTCATTTTCATTTTCATAATAAATTCAATTTCAATATTAATTACACTTTTCCATATCAAACCAGATACAATTCAGTTTCAATAAAAATACTTACCTTATAATTTACTTACCATATCCATAAATTAATCTAATATTTAATGAATAAATAAATAGCTTGAATTATAGTAATACAAACCCGAATTTGCTTGATTATTCCTCGGTAACCTTCTCCTTTCCTTTATGGGTTGATGCCTCGAGTTCCTTTTTAGCTACGAAAATAATAATTTACATTATTAATTACAACATTAAATTACAATAAATAATTGAATTTTATTCAATTTCTACTCTTCCTCTTCATTCCACATCTTTTATACACAATTCTATTATTTACTTATAAGTTCTTTCTAGGCTGTCTACCTGAGTCATTGTCACTAAATCATCTATATCTGGAGCTACGGAACTCCAAATTAAGATCCGTAAATTTTTCCCGAAACTAGACTCATATATATTTTTACTGTAAATTTTTCAGAATTTTTGGTATGGCCAATCAATACCAGATTATTCTTAAAGTTTCCCCTGTTTCACTGTCCAACTGCTCTGACCTCTCTTCACTACGAATTAAATTACTCTTTGTACAGAATTTAGATGGCCTCCTTGTTTAGCTCATTTGAAACTAGACTCATTAAGGAATTTAACCATATAAATTATGTTCCAAAATCATTTTTATACAATTTTTAATTATTTTTACAAGTCAGAACAGGGGATCTCGAAATCACCCTGAACCAGTTTCACTAAAATTTAAATATCTCACAATACAGAACTTATTTGCTATCTCTGTTTCTTTCATATGAAAATAGACTCAATAAGCTTTAATTTCATATCTCACTCAACTTCTAATTCCATTTCTACGATTTTTGGTGAATTTTCAAAGTTACTCTACTGCTGCTGTCTTAAATCTGTTTTCTTATGACTTATTTTGCAATTAAATCCTAGTTAAGTTTACTTATTTTCTTAACTTAATTCATGCTTGATTCTACTTAAATTCCTTCCATATTCAACTTGATTACAAAATTTTCAAAATAAACCCTAATTTATAATTTCTTCCAAATCAATCCCTATAATACAAAACTTATAGCTTACTTTACAATTTAATCCTTTTACTAACTCTAACTTAAATTTCATTCAATTTAACCCCTTGTTCATCTTTTTCTTTAACATAAACTATACTTAAAAACCAATAAACTCTCAAAATATCAACTTAGTTTCATCAAAATCTTGCTTTAAAGCTTCTAAAACATCAAAATTAAAAGAATAGGACTTGATTGACTTACCTTTTAAAGTTTAAAACCTTGAATCTTTAGTTTTTCCTTTTCCTTCTTTTTCTTCTTTCTTTCCTGCTTGCTTTTTCGTATGCTCTCTGTTCTTTTCTGTTCTTCTTTGTTTTTTTTTTTATTATTTCATTTACTATTTACTTTATTATATAATATAATATTATATTAATATAATTATTTAATAATATTAATAATATATTTTAACACATAAAATCTCAGATTTTTTAAGCTTATGCGCGCCTCAACTTATGCTAAATGGCATAATTGCCATTTTGGTCCTTTTTATTTTCTTTTAATCTACAATTAGACTTTTACTCCTTATTCAATTTGATCCTTTTTCCTAATTACTCTCAATTAAGCTAAATTCACTAAATAAAAATCTAATTAAGCACACTACTAGACTCATAATTACTCCTAATGATTATTTACTAACTCGATTTACTAAGACGGAGGCCGATAACACATTTTTTTTTTTTTCGGTGCCCACGAATTTTGGTCGTTACATTTCTCCCCCTTAATAAATTTCGTCCTCGAAATTTACGAGAATAGGTGAGGATACTGCGCTCTCATAGTTTCTTGAGTTCCCAAGTTGCTTCTTCTACATTATGGCTTCTCCACAATACTTTTACCAAAGGGACTCGTTTGTTTCTTAATTCTTTCACTTCTCGAGCTAGTATTTGAACCGGTTCTTCTTCATATGACAAATCCGGTCTAATCTCAATGTCTTGAGAGAAATAATATGAGATGGATCCGATCGATACCTTCGTAGCATGGAAACATGAAAAACATTATGAATTTTTACGTAATTAGGAGGTAAAGCTAATCGATAGGCAACCGGTCCGATTCTTTCAATTACTTCATATGGCCCAATGTAACGAGGACTTAATTTTCCCTTGCGACCAAATCTCAAAATTTTTCCAAGGTGATACTTTTAAAAACACTTTATCACCCACAGAATACTCTATATCTCGTCGCTTTAGATCGCATAAGACTTTTTGTCTGTCAAAAGCTACTTTCAACCTGTCTTTGATCTTTTTAACTACTTCTTCTGTCTCCTGAATTAATTCCGGTCCAACAATCTTTTTCTCATTCAACTCTATCCAACATACCGGTGATCGACATCTTCGACCATATAATGCTTCATATGGAGCCATTTGAATACTAGATTGATAACTATTATTATAAACAAATTCAGCTAATGGCAAGTATCGTTCCCAACCTGATTCAAAGTCAATAATGCAAGCCCGAAGCATGTCTTCTAAAATTTGAATTACCCGTTCTGATTGTCCGTCGGTTTGTGGATGAAATGCAGTACTAAAATTAAGCCGAGTACCCAAAGAATCATGTAACTGCTTCCAAAATCTCGATGTAAATCGTGGATCTCGATCGGAAATTATAGATCTTTGGAATGCCATGCGATCTCACAATTTCTCGGATATATACTTGACAAGCTTTCGTAAAGACCAATCGATCCCGATCGCTATGAAATGAGCAGACTTAGTAAGTCGATCAACTATCACCCAAATGGCATTCTTTTTGCTCTCTCGACGGTGGCAACCTGTAACAAAATCCATAGTAATACTATCCCATTTCCATTCGGGAATACTAATAGATCGAGTAACCACAGCCTTGCACTGATGTTACGCCTTTACTCGTTGGCAAGTCAAACATTTCTTGACATATTCAACTATATCTTTCTTCATTCCCGCCACCAATAGTGCTCCTTAAATTACGATACATTTTGTTCCACCCGGATGCAACATAAAAGTACCATCGTGTGCTTCTTGAAGAATCATCTTCTTTAATTCGAAGTAGTTGGAACACAAATCCGATTTTGAAACCTCAAACAATTATGTTCATCAATACTAAAATTTTCGATTGTACCATTCGAACCATTTCTCTTTTCTTTAATAATTTGACATCTTCCATCCGAGCCGCTTAATGCTGCTCTAACATCATTGGCTTAACCTTTAACTTTCGGCTAACAAGCTTCCATCATCATTAACACTAAGCCGAGCAAACATTGCTCGTAATTCAATCGCAGACTTTTCTGCTCAATGCATCAGCTACCACATTTGCTTTTCTGGATGATAATCTATAACACAATCATAATTTTTTAGAAGCTCGATCCACCGTCTTTGCCTTAAATTTAAATCTTTCGTGATGTGTGAGATATTTGAGACTTTTATGATCTGTGTAAATGTAACATTTCTCGCCATAAAGATAATGTCTCCAAATCTTTAAAGCAAAAATTACCGCAGACTAGCTCCAAGTCATGTGTCGGGTAATTACGTTCATGCGGCTTCAATTGTCTAGATGCATATGCAATAACCTTTCCATTTTGCATCAATACACAACCCAAACCACTCAAAGAAGCATCTTTGTACACAATAAAATCTTTTCCCGACTACGGTAATGTTAATACAGGTGCCTCTGTCAACATTTGCTTCAAAGTCTCAAAACTATTCTCGCATCGATCATCCCGGATAAAGGAACATTCTTTCCGTAGTAGTTTAGTCATCCAGATCGTTATTTTCGAGAATCCATTTACAAATCTTCGATAATATCCAGCCAAACCGAGAAAACTACGTACCTCGGTTACATTCTTTGGCGCTTTCCATCTGAACAATTGCTTCGATCTTCTTGGGTCAACTCTAATCCCATCAGCAGATACCACATGTCCTAAAAATACCACTTGGACAAACGAATTCACATTTACTTAATTTCCCATACAAACTGCTTTTTCCCGAGAATCTGTAAAACCTTTCAAGATCTTCGATCATGTTCGCCTCTGTTTTTGAATATACCAATATATCATCAATAAAAACCACCACAAACCGATCTAGATACTACTGGAAAATGCGATTCATCAAATCCATAAAAGCGGTGGAGCATTGGTCAATCCAAACGGCATCACCAAAAATTCATAATGGCCATAACGAGTACGGAAGGCGGTCTTAGGCACATCACTTTCCTTCACCTTGGTGATAATACCCGGATCTCAAATCAATTTTAGAAAATATCAAGCTCCCTTGGTGATCAAACAAGTCGTCTATACGAGGCAAAGGATACCGGTTCTTGATTGTCACTTTGTTCAACTGTCGATAATCAATGCACAACCGCATAGAACCATCTTTCTTTTTAACAAACAATACCGGAGCTCCCAAGGTGAAATACTCGGTCGGATAAATCCTCGATCTAATAAATCTTGTAATCGCACCTTCAACTCTTTCAATTCGATGGCGACATTGATGCGGAGGTATAGAAATTGGTCTTTGTACACTGGATACACATCAATAGCAAATTCAACCTCTCTATCGGTGGTAAACCGGTAGTTCTTTCCGAAATACATCTCGAAACTCCTGATACGCCCTAATCTGGTTGCATTGGCTTCCCATTGAATCGAATTAATAACATATGCCAAATACTGTTTGAACAACCTCTTTGTAATAACTTGTTAGCTTTAGTATTTGAAATGATACGTGTCGAACCACCGTACGGATGCCATTCACTTCATTCTGTCCCCATTTTTACGCTCTGAATACTAAACCTCTTTTTATAGCAATCCAAAACTTCCCCTTGTTCGGATAACCAATCCATACCCAAAATGATATCAAAATCGCCAAAAGGCATGATCAAGCAAATCCACAGAAACATTTTATCATGTATTATTAATGGGCACCTCCAGGCATACTCTGTCTACTAAACTTTGTTTGTCCCAAAGGGCTAGACACCTCTATGAAAACTCTAGACATTTGATTCTAACTTCCCGATTCAACTAATTTTAAATTAATATATGAATGTGATGAACCGGGTCAATTAAAGCATAAATAGGCTCGAATACAATAAAAATATACACTGTCACCACATCGTGAGCATTGCCTTCTTCACGGTCCGAACTACGTATGCTCTGCTTTGGTGCTCTAGCCTCCATTGTTGTGTAGCTATATCAACGCCTCTACTAGCTCCTCCTCTCCTCGAAACAAAACCTCCTCTAGACATCCTCTCTACTCTGGCAATCGATCATCGATCTCTACGAGATGTGGTAGGTGTACTACTGACGAGTTTTCGAACAATCTTTAATAAAGTGTTGAAGAGAGCCACAACGAAAACATCCTCCAATTTTCTTCCAAAGCATTCACCAAAATGTCTTTTTCCACAATAGTTACATTCGGGATATTCATTTTCCCGGGGTGGAGCTTTTACACTACCAGGTGGAAATAGTAATCTGCTTTTCTCTCTGCTTTTAGTCACCTCTATCGGATCGAAAGCTTGATCTCCAACCACCTCTGAATTCTCTAGATCTTTTGGTAGTGGATTTGAACTAGTTGCTCCTACTCGCTTTCTGGTCAATCCAATCTGCTTTTTCGACTTTTATCAAGTCCCAAGACTTGCTCTATCATTTTGGCCCATTCGATCAAATCAACAAATTCGATAATTATTTGGGACACTAATTGTAGTTTTATTTCATCTTAATCCTCGTAAAACCGTTTACAACTATCGACCCTCTGTTGGAATATATTCTCAAGCATACCGCTCAATCTAGTAAACTCTCGATCATAATCCAATATCGATATATTACCCTGTTTCAACATTAAAAACTCTTGCTTTTTCTCTTCAATATACATTTCCCCAATATACTTCTTTTGAAATTCTTTTTGAAACAAATCCTGTGTTACCGATCATCCAGGTAAATGTCTAACAACAGATTCCCACCAGAGAGATATGCTTCCTTGTAACAATGATACAAAGACATATCGATTCTCTCGGGGGTGCAATCTAATTGTTGCAAAACTCTTTTTGTTGATTCTATCCAATTCAAAGCAATAGACGGATCAAGACCTCTTAGTCCCGAAAACTCCGTGGCACCATATTTTCTTAACTCTTTAATCGGGGCCCGTCTAACCGTAGGTACTGATGTAGTAGCAGGTACAGTTTCCGCTACATGTTGCAATGCATCGGCTATAGCTCTTAACAGTTGTGAGTTATCTCTTTCTCTTCTTACATTAGGAGGTTGGTTATTTAACTGATTTATGTGAGGTGTAACATGATTCAGATTTCTTCAATTTCTCGATTTCCAGTATGCATTTCCTGTTCAACATCATACATTCTTTCGACATTTTATCTATAAAACAAAATCAAATAAATATATATCAGCATCCAAAAACCCGACTCAGCTTCGACTCAATAGTGGCATGTACTTCTAGACTCACTTTCGAGCCCGATTTAGCCCGAGAATCGACTAAACCTGATAGCTCTGATACCAATAAATGTAACACCCCTAACCCCGAACCATCGCGAACAGGTTACGAAGCATTACCAGGACATATCGGACAATTTGCAAATATAAATTTTGTTTAATATAAATTTTAAAACATTTCGCTTATTAATATATAAAACCCAGTAAAATAAATCGTATTCATTTCAATAAGCAACCAATTTAACCAATTCATTTGATAAATTCATTTTCTATTCTAAATACCTTCTAATCAAACTCAATCAATATAATATCAACTTAAATTTATCAAAATATTAGTTAGATTAAAATAAATATACTCCTTTCATTATAATTTTTAAACTTGTAATACTAACATTTTTAACCATTTACATTCAAAACATAATAACATTTAAACATAACCTACGTACATGCCACATTATAAAAGGAAATATACATCACCAAAGGTTTCTTTGAAGTCGGGTCCGGCCGGATCTTTGGTTCGATGATTTGACTTCTACAACCGCGCGCACGGAAGCAACCGTCTGACACGAGTATACATATACTCGATGGTATTACCATAATTCAAATTATAAACATAATAATCATATCATTAAATCATATAACTTTAATTTAACTAACCCAATTCAAACATAAGTTTATCATTCTCAATATATTCATACAATTCAAATTTAGCTATTTAACAATTGAAATAATACACAATCATGTTGAGCCATTATCCATTTCTTGAACCAATGGTTCATACTTTCTTTTCTCATGCTCATATTTCAATCACATTTTTCAGTTCATGTTCTATTTTCGCATTTCTTCCAATGGCTCAACCATTTCATTTTATTCAATTTAACCTTTTCTTTATTTACCCCTATTAATGCACTCGGACCTTAACGGATACACGGATTCCAACCCAACACTCGAAGACGGCACAATGTGCCTTAACGGATAACAAAGATATCGACACACAAAGTGTCGAATCGGTAATGATAATAATATCGATATTCAACACACAAAGTCTTTGAACTCGTAATGATAATAAGATAACGATATCGACACACAAAGTGTCGAATCGTATGATAATAAGAATGATGAGTCGACACGTAAGTGCTCGATCGATAAGCCGGCAAAATCCCGTACTCTTCCATGTCCTATGGCATGCCAATTATATCCGACTCGGCCCGACTAGTTAATAGGGTATTTCAGATTCTCAATTTCATTTTCATTTTCATAATAAATTCAATTTCAATATTAATTACACTTTTCCATATCAAACCGGATACAATTCAGTTTCAATAAAAATACTTACCTTATAATTTACTTACCATATCCATAAATTAATCTAATATTTAATGAATAAATAAATAGCTTGAATTATAGTAATACAAACCCGAATTTGCTTGATTATTCCTCGGTAACCTTCTCCTTTCCTTTATGGGTTGATGCCTCGAGTTCCTTTTTAGCTACGAAAATAATAATTTACATTATTAATTACAACATTAAATTACAATAAATAATTGAATTTTATTCAATTTCTACTCTTCCTCTTCATTCCACATCTTTTATACACAATTCTATTATTTACTTATAAGTTCTTTCTAGGCTGTCTACCTGAGTCATTGTCACTAAATCATCTATATCTGGAGCTACGGAACTCCAAATTAAGATCCGTAAATTTTTCCCGAAACTAGACTCATATATATTTTTACTGTAAATTTTTCAGAATTTTTGGTATGGCCAATCAATACCAGATTATTCTTAAAGTTTCCCTGTTTCACTGTCCAACTGCTCTGACCTCTCTTCACTACGAATTAAATTACTCTTTGTACAGAATTTAGATGGCCTCCTTGTTTAGCTCATTTGAAACTAGACTCATTAAGGAATTTAACCATATAAATTATGTTCCAAAATCATTTTTATACAATTTTTAATTATTTTTACAAGTCAGAACAGGGGATCTCGAAATCACCCTGAACCAGTTTCACTAAAATTTAAATATCTCACAATACAGAACTTATTTGCTATCTCTGTTTCTTTCATATGAAAATAGACTCAATAAGCTTTAATTTCATATCTCACTCAACTTCTAATTCCATTTCTACGATTTTTGGTGAATTTTCAAAGTTACTCTACTGCTGCTGTCTTAAATCTGTTTTCTTATGACTTATTTTGCAATTAAATCCTAGTTAAGTTTACTTATTTTCTTAACTTAATTCATGCTTGATTCTACTTAAATTCCTTCCATATTCAACTTGATTACAAAATTTTCAAAATAAACCCTAATTTATAATTTCTTCCAAATCAATCCCTATAATACAAAACTTATAGCTTACTTTACAATTTAATCCTTTTACTAACTCTAACTTAAATTTCATTCAATTTAACCCCTTGTTCATCTTTTTCTTTAACATAAACTATACTTAAAAACCAATAAACTCTCAAAATATCAACTTAGTTTCATCAAAATCTTGCTTTAAAGCTTCTAAAACATCAAAATTAAAAGAATAGGACTTGATTGACTTACCTTTTAAAGTTTAAAACCTTGAATCTTTAGTTTTTCCTTTTTCCTTCTTTTTCTTCTTTCTTTCCTGCTTGTTTCGTATGCTCTCTGTTCTTTTCTGTTCTTCTTTGTTTCTTTTTTATTATTTCATTTACTATTTACTTTATTATATAATATAATATTATATTAATATAATTATTTAATAATATTAATAATATATTTTAACACATAAAATCTCAGATTTTTTTAAGCTTATGCCGCCTCAACTTATGCTAAATGGCATAATTGCCATTTTGGTCCTTTTTATTTTCTTTTAATCTACAATTAGACTTTTACTCCTTATTCAATTTGATCCTTTTTCCTAATTACTCTCAATTAAGCTAAATTCACTAAATAAAAATCTAATTAAGCACACTACTAGACTCATAATTACTCCTAATGATTATTTACTAACTCGATTTACTAAGACGGAGGCCCGATAACACATTTTTTTTTTTCTGGTGCCCACGAATTTCGGGTCGTTACATTTTAATAACGGCAACTATTGTCGCCCCGAAAGGAGCATCACCTTTATTACACTGTAACAACCGCTACCCGCCTGAAAGTCCTCCTGCGTCTACGATGGTGTCGACCTTCAGATAAGAAAGAAAGTTAAAGATACCGGCTGCGTGGAAATGGTATATCAGTGCCTTTTCTGAAGGTTATAGTGGTATTCTTGACCCAATCTATACGAATGTTTTATCCAAGAAGTGAAGTATCTAGTGTTAATGTATATTTTGGATAACTTGTAGTCTATATCCTACAAATGCCCTGCAACATTTGTTTTGTTGGAGACAATACATTTGCTAATGAACTTGAGAAAATAGGAGTTTTTGGTCCCATCTCCTGAATATCATTCCCATGGCAAATCCTAGCCAACAAAGACAGATTCTTGGAGGAGGATGAAACTTGGATGATTCAACATTAGTTTTGCCGTTGTCAACAATAGACTAAACTCTTGCACCAATGTTACATAATTTACGCCATACTTTCTCCATGTTCAACTAAAAAAAAAAGACAAAGAGTTGCTGGAGAAGAAAAAATTTTAATGATTAAAAGGGGTTAAATAGCCAATTATGCTAATAATCTATCTGGCAATTTTGTAGATTCCACATATGCATCAAATGATAATTTAGTTTCCATGTGATATTTTCGTCACACCGTTAATAAAGGGTAACAGTTCAGTGGCTAAAACGTAACAAATTGATAACGTTGATGACCATATAATAATTTTTGAAAAAGTTTGAAGATCAAAATGTAATTTAAAACATACATAAATGACTAAACGTATACTTTTTCCTATATTTTAAATAAGGGAGGGATCCACTTGCATCGGTGTAAAACTTAAATGATTTTACACCCTTCCTTAACTTTTTATATAATTAATGTTTTAACAATCCAACCATCATATTTCATATTCTATTCATGTAGATCATGTATGTAAAATTTGGCATAAATTAAAAATTTTCTAACTATTCATTTAAATAAAAAGCTCTCGATCATTAAATATATATTAATATAAACAATATTTTAGATCAATATGATAGAGATATAAGATTGATTCAAAAACTTACATGCATGACAAGTACATATATATTAACAAATTCAACGATTAGATTGTCAAAATCACTTAAGTTTTACATTGGTATGAGTTGTAATACCCTTTGCCTGACCTGACCGCCAGGTCCGAGCTACGAAATGCTATATTCATTTCTGGAGAAATTGTAGTCAATTACACAATATTTAATCATTCAAACATGTAATTAAGTATCAATCACATACAATTTACGTTAAACAATCATTTTCAGATATTATACGAGCTTATGGAAGCTCTTTTGTTAACTCGAGCATGAAATAGGAACAAATTGTAAAGTTTGGAAATCTTGGGCCGACGTCACGATCTCACAATTTTCACGCCGTGACGTCGCCAACCTAATAAGTCACGTTGCAACTTCATGCTTATCGACGCCAGTTACTGTCAACTGACATTGCAGCGTGGGATGTTGGTTGTCGAGACATGGCCCCTGTTTTTGTCAAAATGTAAGTTTTGGTACCAACCAACTAGCAATTCTATCTAACCAAAACATGCCAAACAAGTTTATTACAATTTCAATCAATCATCATTTAGACCTAATCAATTTTCCAATTCAATCATTCATGCATTAATTATTTCACTTACCATCTCAAACATGTTCAATATGCAATTAAGAGCCAAGCAATTTAGTAAACTTGACTTGAAATAATCAAGCACATACCAAACTATATGACATGCTTAACTATATAAATATATATATACCATTTCTAAATTCATTCATCCACCTAGATATTCCAACAAATGCACTCATAACCTTTGGCATTCAAAACCATACCAAAAAATTATGTTCATTAATCACAAAGGCATCAACCTTGACCATTTACTCAACAAGATAATACTATAAACATGTCACAATGTCTAAACTCAAAATAGACATATGACACCTTATACTTGACCCAGTTGTTGGATCCGAATATAAAATGTCACATTTTGTTGCCAAATCAATTCACTTTTCTATTTTTTTCCGAAAAGGAAACGTAGCGGTAAAATTATTTTATAAAAATTTTGGCAGCATTTCTACCTATTTTACATAAAACCCCTAAAAAATTTAGATTTTCACAAAATATTCACATTCAAATTATCTCCCAAATCAATTCCCACCACTACGATTTCTCAAAACATATCAATAAACTAGATTTCTCTGTTTTACTATTTTATCAAAACATTAGTTATAAAATACTAGCTAAGAAAACATAATGAAAATATTTAAATTCAGTTTACGATATAATATTATATATTTATAAGCCTAGGTACATGCCATTTACATTAACTATAAAGTAAACTCTTGACCAACATTGTTTGAGCTAAACTTCGGTTCTTCGGATGCTGCTGAAACGATCTAACGAATCTAACTATCCACGCGCGGAAAAATAAACAAATCGTAAGCTGAACAATTTTTATGCTCAGTGGTGTTAATATCATATAAATCATTACATAAGTATTGGACACAAATTAATTGATAGAAATAAACTAAAACATGATTATAAATATCATTAATAACATCACAATAACAGAAAATTCTAATATTAATAAACTTTAATATTTTGATATTGACGAATTGAATAAAGAAAATAAGCTTTTTAATTAGATTTAGAATTGCGTAATTAATTTAATTTGCATAGTATAGAAATTCAAATAAATTCAAGTTTTGTTTTCGCTTTTCTTTCAATTTAGACCCCGTACTAAAGTTTAGACTCATAACTAGATACACGAATCCGCCACCCCAAGTTGTTCGGCAACGATGGTTATCAGAGTAGTCCATGGCCCTCTGGGAATTGGGACTGCCCACGACCCTCTGGGAATTGGGGCTAACAATAATAACAACTGACCGACTTGGCCTTTTCTCCCTCGACCCTCTGAGAATTGGGGAGATCTAAATTCTCTGATATAAAGATTCTATGGCATGCCAACTATATCTGATTTAGTTCTAACTTAGTGAAACGGGGTAAAAACCAAATTTCATGATCCATTTTAATTCTATTTTCATATAATTCTCATTTCAATTCTGTTTCATATTCAAATCACATATCGCCTAATGTAAAATAAGCCTTTGAAAAATATTAAATATTTTATTGCTCAATCATCTAAAATCATAATACTCAAATCCAAATCATAACCATGAATTCGCTAATTTAGTCTTATGAAAAACATAGTAATCATCTCAAAACATAATTTTATAAATACTAACTAAATTATTCAAACTCATCCAAAACTCATAAAAATAAAATAAAATAAATACAACTAGTTATATTAAATTAAATATTCTAAAGCTTTATGTAATGAAAATAAGAAATTAGCACAAATTGAAGTTTTAATCGCTTTACTCCTTTTCTTCGCCTTTCTCCTTCAAGATGTTCACTTCATTATTAGCTACAATAGGACCAATTCAATACAAAACAACATCATTTATTCATTCTAAAATTAAAACTAATAAAAACAAACTTAAATATGCATGATTATTCATATTGACAACTTAAGTTTTCTAGTCCGAAATTCGCATATCTTTCGACCCGATTATCCGTTTTCAATTCCGTCTTCATCAGAGTACTCACTGCTTCACAAGCTATCCTTTAGCACCAATATTACACAAAGTGGCCAATGTTCTCTACTTCCCCTTTAACATGGCCAAATATACCTAATAAACTTTTCATCCATTTTTGTTTCTTTTTCACACTTCTAACAAGCTAGAACTCATCTTCTAATAATTTCCTATCCAAAAATATATCTATTTCACTTATTTTTTCTAAGCTTCCATCAATGTCCTTTAATGGCAACTTCCAAAATACTTGACAAAATAAAAACCTATTGATATATATATGTAAAGCAAGCTTCAAAGATTCAAAATCTAAAAAAAAAATTGAAGAAAAACCATTCCTTACACTTGAATTTGAAGGAAAATGATGGAAGAAAATTTTTTTTCTTTCCCCCTTATTTTGACGTGAAAGAGAAAGAAAGATGAGAAAGATAACATCTTTCTCTCTTTTTTATGTATTATAATATTAATTAATAAAATATTATTACTTAAGTAAAAAAATCATTTAAAAGCCATCATGAAACCATTGATTTTTTTAAGTAATAGAAAAATTGTCATTAAGTCCTTTCCATCAAAATAAAAATAGGATAATTCCACTTTAGTCTCTATACTTTTCTAACTTATTCAATTTAATCCCTGAACTCGATACTGAATTTTTAACTTAACCCTATACTCCTACTAATAATCCTCTATGTTTTCATGTATGACACTTTTCTCTAAAAACGTTCACAATTTTTTATACTACTATTTATTTATAGATCACTTATTCAAGAGCTTCAACCATAAATATTCTTCTTCTCTTCTTTCTTTTTTTTAAAAGTGGAGATGTTACAGGACACCAATATATTGTCTGTTGATAGTGTATGCTTCTTTACTAATCTGACTCAACAAGTTTCATAATGTGACAATCTACAAGCGAAAGAAACAATGGGAATAAGTATTTAGAATACTTAGTAAGTCCAAATAGACCTGATCATGGGTCGGGCCACCCGAAATGTGGGAGGGTTTGGGAAAAAATATAAGCTCGAAAAATGGACCTGGAAAAAAATAAGGCCCGTTTAAAAAAACGGGCCGGGTGATCGTGTCTGAGAGTTTTAATATTTATATAATGAATGATCGAGCTTAGAAACTAACTATCACCACAATTGAGGCAAGCACACCTATCGAGCAGTAGTATAACTTAGTGGCAAGACGGAATGTCAAACCCAAGGGAACCAAAAGTAGTAGTATTGACTTTCTTTTTATTATCTAGCCTAAAATAAAAGGGATTGATATTTATCTAACTAATTCCTAAGCTAAGGATGCCAAGACACAGAGAATGAACTGGGAAAATACTTTTGAGAAAATCAATTAATTAAGACAATACCCGAGGAAGATTCCACCTAGATTTCACTTGTTATTTAACTTTGAACCAGACGATTTATTCACTTGACTTGATCCGTAGGATTCCCTAATTTATATTAATATCTCTTTCTAATTAAAACCCTTAGTGTTGCATTAACTCAATTTATGGACTCCCATATTAGGTTTGACCCAAATCCGGTAGATTTTCGTCGTCCTATCTCTAGGAGTGCGATCAACTCCGCTTAATTATGCTAGATCTACTCTTAAATAGGGACTTTTGCTCCTCTGAATAAGCACATCAATACTTGAATCAATATCCTGAAATATTAAAGCAAGAATTAAGAACACATAATTAAGAACAAATCAAGTATTTATCATATAGTTCAGAAAACAATAACAAGATCCGTCTTAGGTTTCATCCCCCTCAGGTATTTGAGGGGTTTAGTTCATGTTTATAAAAAAAATACATCTTAAAAGAAATTAAATAACAAAACATAAAGAAAAACCCTAAAACCCCTTGAAGGAAATTGAAGGGAAACTCATCAGTCTTGAGCGTGATTCTGGCTTCTGAGATCGATCAAGTGGCTTTCTTCGAGTAATTCCCTATATTCAGCCCTCTTTGGCCTTGCCCCCTGTCAAAAGCCCTGACAGAAGCCTTCTATCGAACCCCCTCTTGGGTTGCCCTCTAGGGTGTTTATATAGGCTTTTGGGATGCCTTACTTGGCCCACAAGTATCCTATTTTGAGTGGAATTAAAACGGGTCACGGCAGGGACATGCCCGTGTGGAACGCCCATGTGAATCGAGCCCAGGGCCGTGTTCAAGTCTACTAAAGTGGCACGGCCGTGTGTTGAACTCTAGGCCGTGTTGATTTCTTACTTTGGCCCATTTTCTCTGTTTTTGGCCCGTTTCTCGTTCTTTTCATCCTCTTATGCTCTTCTAAGTATAAAACATGAAATTAAGGGATTAGGAGCATCAAATTCCACAATTCAAGGGATAAATCATCCAAAAGTATGCCAAATGTGGGATTAAAATATGTATATATTACGGTTTATCACCGGGCCTCGGGTAAGGCTAAATTCACTAAAAGACAAAAAAAATCTGCTCTTTTTTTGTATGTTTTTGAATGTTGTTTTCTTGTTGTTTTCTCCCTATTTTGCTACCATTTTACTATTATGTTGCTACTATTTTATTGTTATTGTTTGGATATTATATAAAACTTATTTTATTGTTAATTTTTTATTATTTTAAAGGCATTTGTTAATTTTGTTATTATTTTAGAGGCATTTGCTTGTTAAGCTGTATTTATCTTAGTGTTATTTTAACGCCCCAAAATTTTAAAAATTTAATTGTAAGATTCTGCAGTAATTAATTTTTGTATCTGTAGTTCTGTGTTCTGCAATTGAGTTTAAGGTCTGGAATTGGAGTCGCCTCATTAAAAGTTTTTGGTTAGTTTAGAAATCAACCTATAAGCACGCGTTACCCGCTTAAGTTTGATTCGGCGTGAAATTGTGACAAGAATGAGCCTGCTGGTTCACTAGTTAAGCATCTATTTGTATTTTGTCTGGTTCCGAGTTCGAATACCATCGTATGCGTAGGGAAAATATTTTTGCTATATGTCAGAAATCTGCTTGGAAGTTAAGAATTTAATTTTAACAATAGTTCTTCTTTTTCCTTTCCTATTATTTTTATTTTTGTTCTTCTTCTAGTCATTTTTTATATTTTTTTATTAACCGGAAGTGATGAAGGGATTAACGGAAGTTTTGTCGTTGGTCACTGGTCAGAAGGCTGTCAGTAAGTAACTGTCAATGCGAGCGTCTCCGTGAATTTTCCTTAGTTTTGTAAATTACTTGGAACGAAGGATTTTTGTGAGTTTCGGGAATTTTTTCTAAACGTGTGTGTATTTACTTAGCAGGCAGGGCTATTAACAATCAGGATAGCAACAAGACAATCTCTGTGATTATTGCTGAAGTTTCGGTAAGTTGGGATATCTGAAGGTTTCATGTCGAAGATTTCGACGTAGGTATTAAGTGAGTAATCGAGAAGTTTTGTTGAGTATTTGGCTAGATTGTGTTACTAGATGCTTGTTTTAGGCTTCGAGGATCTTTAGGGTTGTTGTCACTTCGAAATATTTTCAGATGCATACCTGAAACCTCAGTTTTTGCAAGTTTGGTTGCCGGAAAATGGTGGTTGTCGATGCCACATGGCCAGGCACACGGGCATATAACTAGGTCGTGTGAGCCACACGGGGTTATGGTCGATCGTGTGATCGGCCGTGTAACTCATTGTTCATCGAATTGAGGCCACACGAGCTGGCACATGGGCATGTGTCCAGGCCGTGTGTGGCCATATTAGTGCAGGGTTCACATGGGCATAAGACACGAACATGTGTCTAGGCTGTGTAACTCACTGTTTGTGACTTAGGACCACACGGGTAAGCACACGGGCGTGTGCCCTGGCCGTGTGAGTCACATGGGCAAGGACACGGCGTGTCAAAGCTGTACAACTCTCTGTTTACAGCTTAGAACCACACCGGCAGAGGGCATGGGCATGTGTCCAGGCCGTGTGAGCCATACGGGCAAGACCATGGCCATGTGTCCAGGCCGTGTGGCAGTATAAATGAGGCCCGAAACCCTTTTCAAGGCTATAAATGTGGTCTATTAGTGATAATGATTTCTCCATTGTATGAATGATCTGAACTTGATTGAGTGGGAACTCTCTGATACTCTGTAACTGACACATGAATGTTATAACTAAGTGCATTGTGAATATCTGTACTCAGTATATGCATGGGTTGGGATGTGATGAAGAAGGAAGTAACCTACTTTGAATTAGTGGTTAAGCCACTATGTGAATAATTCTGATTCTGGCACTTTGACGCATTAAGATCCAGCAGCTAAGCTGTGTTATTGTAAACGTGTCAAATAGACACTTCGCAGTGTATAGGGTCGGATGGACATTGAATGTCCTTAATGGTGTGTTGAGATGGTCGAAGATGATGTGTAGCGGATGGGGTTTAGAAATATCTGTATCTGCATCTGAATCTGATTTAATATATATATATGAAATTGCATGTATATAAATATCTATCTGTGTACAACTAATCTGTTCTGAATCTGAATTGTAAATAGTCCTATACCGAGCCGAATATCTGAATATAACTAAATAACTTAACTTCGGTTACGCACTGAGTTCACAACTCATTCTATTTTTGGTTGGATTTCAGGTCATTCCCAGTCTTGATCGGGTCGATGTCTTGGGAGCTCGCTCAAACTTTGATCTTTTCTTTTAAGCATTACCACTAAAGATTTATGTTTTATGGAATTTATGAAGATTATATGTTTTAAACTATTGTTATTACGAATGTTAACATGGTTTCGTTCAACTGTGTTATAATAGTATGAATTTTAATACGGATGACGTAACTCTCCAAACTTGGTCCGAACGTCTAGACCGAGTCTAGGGTGATACAATTATTTAAGCCTACATATTTTTTAAAATTTATTTTAAATTTGTTGGGAAATATTTATTTTGATGTAAAAATTATATAAAAATAATATAAAAAATTAATACAGGTGGGTCGAGTTAGTCCCGGGCTTAGTAAATGGGCCTGAATTTTTAGTTGAGCCCTGCCCGGCCCATGAGCACCTTTAAGTCTAAATAGGAAATCTTATGCTTACCTTGTTTTTACAATAAGCATTAAAGCTACCTTAATTTGGCCTAACTTTGGCTAAAACATGACACTAAAAACACCAACAAATTGAGCAAATATTTATAACATGAATATTATATGCTATATGTAACTTAACATATCAATTCATGTTACTTTCATATAATCTATCAAAATGACAATTTCATTCAACAAATCATAAGAATATATCAAGTTTACACGTGTTAGCAAGATGCTTTTGATGAATTAGCTTTGAAATTTGAGACCATAAATTTCAAATATAAGAAAATAATTTCTAAGCTCAAAGTAGAAAATGATATTCTTTTAAAAACTAAAGACAATTTGAAAGTGTAAATGAAAATTTGAAAATTGATATAAAGGCTTTCAAATTTAAATGTGCTACATTTGAAAAAGAAAATTTTGATTTGAAGTTAAAACTTGAGAACTTGAAGAAAGAAAAATAAATAATTTTAGAAAACTCATAAAAATGGCAAAGTGTGAACATTATCATTTTCATTGTTTTTAATTTTTTTATAACTTTTTATATATTTTGGGTGTTTTGCTAAAAGTATATATATATAAAATTTTTGAGGGTTTTTTTTTTCTAATTTTCCACATTGTACCTATTTTTTTATTTATTTTTCATAAAATTTTGAATTTTTGTATATTATTGTAAAATTTTAAATTTTAAAATTTTATTTAAAAAATGAAAATTTGAATTATTTAAAAGTTATATATAATATGTTTTTTTAATTTTTAATAAATGTAATACACAGAATATTAAAAAATAAAAGGTGATGTACAATGTGTCATACATTTTGCTACATTGTGCACCAAAATGATGGTTTCATTATGAAAGGAAAAATTTAGAAACGAAATGAAAAATGAGTATGGGTTAAGGGCTAAAGTAAGTATTAAGCCATTTTTTCCTCGCAAAAGGAAATTATAGAATCACAAGCCCAAACCAGCGCCTCATCATGGGTTCCGCTGAATTTTAGTTCCAAAGGTCCAATTTGCACTTAAAATCTACCTAGAAAATACGTAATTTAGTTTTGGGTAAACTGCCTGGCTGGTCAGGAAGTGAGACTAGGGAGTGTTGCCGTCAGGGTTGCAGTGGGGCTTGTTCTGAGTGTGATTAGCCCAAGTGCGAACCACGATGTCGAAGCTGAAAGTTTAAAGAGATGAAGAGACTAAGGACAATGACCATCAGCCTATCCCACCAAAGTAGAGAGACAAACCATATTTAGCTGGAATAACGAGTGAAAAGATTGTTGTGTTATTATTATCTAAATGACAACTAATGATGTGGAAATTAAAAAAAAAAAAGTCAGGTTTGGCATTTCTATTAAAAAGTCAGCATATAACTTGTAATCAAATATTTCTTTAACATCCTTTATTTATTTTGGTATAATAATAATAATAATAATAATAATAATAATAATAAAATAGATTTAAGAGGAACAGGTGGTGGGGGGTCAATCTTTATGGTTCACATAAACCTCTTTTATGTGTTTTTAGTTGAAGACATTCATCAACTATGTAGTCTATGTTATCATGTTCTGCTTGCTCCCCCCACAGTACCATTCCCAGCTCCACAACTACTGTACTGGGTAATTTCTCAACTCTTTTTTGCTTTTTTTCGATTAAATATAAAATCAAATTTGATATTTTTTGTATTTTAATATTAATATAAATAATTCTTTTATGTAGTTTGATGGTTTTTTTTATAATTATTATCTATATCTATTCTTTAAATGTTATAAAAGATGTTCGATTGAAAATTGAAAATTCAGTCAGTGTTATCTGTGTAGTGTTGATACCTCTCATACCTGACGGCTCAATAATGCTAAATTATTAAAATAGTGGATGAGCTAGTTCTCAAGTCTCAACCATAAATGGTTGAGCTCTAAGTGGTCCAATGCCAACTATTAGCATTTCAGCTTCTAATAATTTCAATTCGAGATAGAAGTAATATTTAATCACTTCACAATTTTGGTCATAGTTTTTTTTTTTTTTTCAAAATTTAGTAACTTTTCTCAATTTAGATTTTATTAAGATATGATGGCGTGACATTTTAAAATTTTACTTAAACTGTCAGATGATGATATAGTACAATTTTAAAATGTTACATCATCACACTTTAATGAATCCAAATTAAAAAAAATTACTAAATTCAAGAATTGAATTATATTGGCCCCTTGCCAACATTCCTCTGCCACCATTTTGCTTAATTTAGCAAATTCATAGTATCTGCCTATATCAATTTATATATATTTGAAAGTTGATATTTTCGAATTGGTTAAAATATGTCATGATTTTGTGTATTCTCTATGAATTTGAAATTTAGTTTATGTACTTTTTTTTAGAAATTTAATTTCTTTTAGATTTTAAAATTCAGTTCCAACTGATAAAATTATTTTATTAAGCCTATGTTTATTATAACGTTTTCAGTTTTCAGTTACAAGTTACATGATTATTAAATGAGTATTTTTTTATTATTTCAAAATGTCACTCAACAAATTTAACCAAAAAAAATAACAATATTAATAATTGAATTTTAATTTTGAAAATTAAAAAATAGAAAGATCAAATTCTTAAAGATAAAAATAGAGAGATTAAAATTTAAATTTATGAAACCTATGAAAACAATAAAAAAAATTGAGATAAATATGCACCCATTTCGTTTGCAACCCCACTGAGCATGTAGTTCATCTTAGTTTGGCTGTTGGGTGATATGACCTAAGGATATCCCAAAAAACTAAGAATGAATGAATATTGTGTTGTTTTTGCTATAATTTCAAATCAGACCGAAAATGAGAGAACAAAGCAATGGGATCCACTTGTCGCCATGGGCCAAGCCGGAATATCGTTGTCTACTTGTTAATATATTTTTATGTCTAACTTCAAAAATCAAGTCTGATTCAACCAATCGCCCAATCTTATTGTTTCAATAACAATAAAATATTAAAAAGTATGTTTTTATAGTTAAATTTAAATAAAATGTTTTCATTTGAATTTGAATTGGATCAAGATGGGCATGGAATTTATGAGTCTACCTAACTCGTTGCAGCATGCATGTTGATGGATTTGAAACATCAAACATGTGATTGTGGGCAAACATTCTTGTTAATTTTCATCATTAAAATATGTAACACCATTGAAACATTCAGCTTCCATTCTGGTCAAGGGGATTGTGATATATGCCACAATTTTTGTAGCTTGGCAAATTTTCATCCTATTGTTTGCAAATTCAGTTTGCACCATACTTGAACCATAACTAAAGCTGGATTAGCCACCTTTCAGGTTGGTTGGCTAGTAAAGAGTTTTCGATTGTCCAACCCCAAGCAACCAACCATGCTTACTAGACTGAGTAGAAAGCTCAATGTTTGGTCACAGGTGAAGAAACAGTGCTTGAAAACAACAATGCACTGTGTAAACTGAAGAAAGCTTAAAACAGCAATGTACTGTTTGAAAACAACAAGACATTAAGTGACAAAGGCAATACCGAAAGCTTAAGCTAATAGGAAATGGTTCAACTACTACATATAGTGGAAGGGTTGCAATTGTAATTCATCAAACATAGCGACAAGACGACATGGCAAAACCGGGAGGTGGGACTAGGGATTTTATTTATAACGTAAATAAACAAATAAATATAATCCCACTTTTTGCGTGTCTTCATGTTGTTGTGAATAAAATGTCAATGCAAATGAGGTCTGTTCTCGTAGGCTCTTCAAGGAAGGGAAAGATCAAAGATGATGGCTTCTTAAAAAACAACTTGAATAAAAAGTAAACTGATTGGACCAAAGTGTAGGTCTATTAACCTTCTTTTTCGGGTCCAATTTGCCTTCACATTCTCCTCTTATGTTTCCATGCTGTTGTGCATTTTAGTGACACAAAACCTATATGGACTTCAACTTTCTGTAGAGACAATCAGTACTTGAAAAGCCAAAACACATGTAAAATATTCTTGACAAACTAACTACATGATTAAAAGAAAATTTATGTCCATATGCAACGATTTCAGCTATCTTCTTCCTTAATCGTCATTGCTTTACCCATCTCAGTATGGAAAAAGCTTTTTAGGAACTCTGCTGCTTGGACTCTTCGTTTTTCCGTCTCTTGTGTATGCAGTTTCAGCAACCATGACCGCATTGTGACTCTTGCACCCCAATATCCCGCCTGATCGGCTTCTTTGCGCCACTTTGGTGGCGACTGCGTTTGGTTTCTTTACATCATAATCCGAAACGAATGAGCAGTCCGCTGCACCGGCGGTGACGACGCTCCATTCAACGCTGGTCCCGCTTGGTGCATACGCTGGTGTCATGCAGCTAGACATGCCATCCGAGGCATGCCCTGGCCTTGGCCTTGCGAACAACGCGGCTGGACCATCGCCGCATATGTTATCAATCTCAAAGAGATCTGAACTGCAATCGCTTTCGACATCATCGCCTGCTTGGCTACTTCTCGAAACAGATGAAATGGTCGGGGCATTTGGGATGGCATCCCAAGTTAACATGGACAGTTTCCTTTCGAGGTTCTTGGTTATGTCCCCTTTCTTCATCGCAGATCCGAACACTTCGAGGGAATTTCGTGGATCATCCAATTGTGTTTTGAGTTTCAGAACCGGCGATCGGAAACACACTTCTCTGTTAGAACCCGCACTCATCTGATCAAACTTATCTTTGGCTTCCATCAGTTTCCTTCTTACTTGTTTTGCATGAACCCTTCCATGATCAACATTCTGACTGACGTAAACAGATTTCCCATCGGAGCAAGATCCGGTGCGGCTAAGATTAGAGAAAAAAGAGCTCCTTCCATCAACCCTTTTTGGCTTGTTTACGGATCGATTCCCCGTGAAACTTGGTAGCAAAACGCTTTGGCTACTCCAACTTGCTTCGGAACTGGCAGTGGGTGTCCCAGGCCAGCGGCGTGGACCCACCGGATGCAGCAGATCATCATCACCATCATCGAGTTTCATATTGAAGTAATTTTCAGCTCCAAATACACTGATTTCACCCAGTTGGGTCTTATTCCTTTCTAGTTGTCCGATGGCAACCTGGGGATGCTTAACCCTATTCCCAGGTTCTGCAAAGTTATGAACAAAGATCTCTTCTGAGGTGGTAAGGTAAGAAGAAAAGGAGACGTCACCGAGACTGGTGTTTTTCCTTTTCTCACCGTCCATCATCTCAAACAACTGGGATCCACCTTGATGGATTGAATTTGAAGTATTTCGAAACTGGTAATCCCAAAACTAATTTAAGGAGAGAAGTTGGGCTATGATCCAGGAAGAAGTGGAGGTCACGTGGCTTCTTAAGAGGTCCTACTTGCTTGGGGCATTGAATGACAATTCATCACCTTTTTGCTCACTACATCTAGTTTCATTTTTCATTCTACGACTATTTCCTGATAGCTTGTTAAAAACAAGATACATGTTTTTACTGTAGATATGGATACCTAACAAAATGACACGTGTCCCCTATACCACTATTATTTTTTCCAATCCAAGGAAAAGGGTAATTTATGTTTTGGATCACTAGATTTACTCAAACTTTTCATTTTATTAAATTACGTTTAGAAAAAGTCACAGACTCCAAATCTAGTTATCGTTATTATTTTGTTTCCTTGCTTCTTTCTTCTTTGATGTTTACTTCTAGTGGAGTTAGTTAAGCTCATATTGCATAGCCATCAATTAATTTAAGGAGTAAAATATTATTTAAATGATATCATTTTGAAAATATTTTTGTTTTTTTATATTAAAATATTAAATAATATTTAGAGTTTGTTTGGACAGTATAGAGTACACTTTGTTCTAATTACAAATAATTGTAATTCTCTAATCATGTTCTAATTACACCATAATTCCCTATATCATGTTTGATAGTACAAATTATAATTACACATTTACATAATTTATACTTTTTAATTATTAATTACTATAAAAATTATTAATATGATAAAAATAATTTTTAATTAAGTAACAATAATTAAAATCAAATCAACATAAGTATTATTTAGTTTAAAAAAAAAAAGTAGTTGACAATGTGATTACCAATGAGAATAACAGAAAAGCAAAACACCATATGCAATTTTATCTAATTATTCTATAGTAGATTTGTTAGATTATTCCCTTTTTAATATTTAACATATAATTCTTATCGTCATTTGTTTGTTCTTGATCGAGCTCATCATCATTTAAATTTTAATCTGCATCATTAGGATTATCAAGATCTCCTTTTTCCATGTACTTTTTAAAGTATGAATCATTTCAATTCCACATATGATTGAAGTTATGAAACATGCAACATGCGAGTATGATCCAACTTAATTTTTTTAAAATTTTTTATACTAAGGTGATGTTAATATGCAAAGTATTTTTTTTAGAATAACAAATGTCTTCTCAACCACATTTAAAAGCCTTAAATGTCCCAAATTAAAGAGTTTGTGACATGTTTATAGTGCTTGTGTCTAGCATCGTTCTCTCAAATGATATCATACCCCACAGCAAGATACAATAAATTCTTTTATGTTTGTATAATTAACATCGACATTGTAATATTTGAATTTACAATATAAATAATCTGTATATAAACTTAATTTAGATAACTCTATATATCATTTTATAATATGTAAATTAAGTAAAAAATAATATAAAACAAACTAGAATTAATTTAGACTAAATTTTAATACTACATCGTAGTATTGGTAAACTTTGACATATGGGCATATAGAATGAAGGAAAACCATTAGCTTAAGAACAAATTAGTGAAAAGAGTGGATTTGATTAAACAAGATGGCCTGCTCAAAATGCTAGTCATTGAAAAAACTTTAAACATAAATTCAAATGAAAGATCAAAGCTTTAACGAAATTCAACAACAAAATAGAATTGAAGTTTGTAAGTACGATTAATTCATAATCACATTTAAAAAAGAACCCCATGAAAAACAAAACCCCAATAAACACTGCTCACAAAGAAAAGCCCAAAGAAAACCCACTATACAAAAGGGAACACATAAAAATAGTGTAACGTTGTTGAGAGTGGGATTTGAACCCACGCCCTTTCGGACCAGAACCTTAATCTGGCGCCTTAGACCAACTCGGCCATCTCAACCTTTTCGTTAATGTTTCCTGTTTTCTACTTATAAAATTCTAAACAATTTCACATAATGGCTTATTCCACCTTCAACTTTACAATTGTCAAATCTTCTTAAAATAAATGAAAATATTTACACCTATTAACTTTAATGATATAGCGTCATGTGTATGTCACATTATCAATAAGCCAGATACTGATCTCTAATGCTAATCTACATATTATTAATTCAACATCCATTGCTGTCATATTCTTTAACACACATTAGGATACTTGCTATGGCTGCTTAGAGAACTAAAGAGGCACCGCGCAGAAGAAGAAAATTCTCACCATACTTGATTAAAAGGTAACATGCATCTGTAGGGGCTGAGCCATCTCACAATAAGAGGGATATGATTTCTCCATCCAAACCCCAACCCAAATCCAAACCCGTCTCTACTTTCACGCACCCTTCCACCATAGCCATTTTTTCCCTTTCTCCTGCTCTTCAAAGCGCAGTTGAAAAGAATGAAAAGTGGAGATACTTTATATGACCCTGCTTGCCGTTCGATTGAGTATACGAGATGGGTCCCAATTTAAGTTTCAAATAGCGACATCTGAACCGTTCATTGGGTTGAATTCTGAAACTCCGGCTACCTTTTCTCCCTTTGGAATACCCTTCAGCCACGCCAATTCAAATTGGAGCTCAATCTCTTCTTGGCTACTTTCGGGCATTACAAATGGTGTAACTTTTTTCTGGTATCCTTTCTTTCTTTAATTCTATGATTCAGTTTTTTTTTTTTTTTTTTTTTTTATTGTCTATGCTAATATCGAGTAGTTAATGCATTGCTACTTTTATTTGTTTCCTGAGAAAGTGGAAAAAAAGAAGACAATTTTTTTAACCCATTTGCTTACTTTACTTGTTTCCCATATTATCTTAAATTTAGCATTGAAGGATTTGATTCCTTTTTATATCTGTTAACCATTGAAGTTTAGAGCTTTTCATTCCTGAAAAGAGTATCTAATTTTGGATTAGAGTTTTCCGAATTACAAACTAATGGTCATATCTTTTTGGGTAATTTTTTTCTTGTTTTAGGATAAACCATAGCTTAATGTGAGAAGAAGAGCTGAACGCCTTCAGATGTTAATTGGCTTAATAGGTTTGGATATGATTATATTGTGTTAGATTTCTCGTTTTGGAATGAGTCCTGCTGTGCTTCCTAAACATGTAGCTGCAGTTGTAAAACACCAAAGGGATCCGCTCAAAGCGCTTCAAATGTTCAATGCAGTAAAGAAAGAAGATGGATTCAAGCATACGTTGTTAACCTATAAGTGCATGATTGACAAGCTTGGGTTTCATGGGGAATTTGAGGCTATGGAGAAGGTACTGCTAGAGATGAGACTGAATGTCGACAACAGTCTGCTTGAAGGAGTTTATATCGGGTGCATGAGAAATTATGGACGCAAACAGAAAGTTCAGGAAGCTATCGATGTGTTTGAGAGGATGGATTTTTATAATTGCGAGCCGACAGTTCTATCATATAATGCAATCATGAATATTTTGGTTGAATATGGATATTTCAATCAAGCACACAAGGTGTATATGAGAATGAGAGATAAAGGGATCATCCCCGATGCGTACACTTTTACAATTAGGATAAAGTCATTTTGTAGGACAAAGAGGCCTCATGCTGCTTTGAGGCTTCTTAGAAACATGCCTATGCTAGGATGTGAGATAAATGCAGCAGCTTATTGTACTGTAGTAGGAGGGTTTTTTGAAGAGAACCATCACATTGAGGCATATGAGTTGTTTGATGAGATGCTTAAGCTCGGAGTTGCTCCAAATATCACTGCATTTAATAAACTTATACACATTCTTTGCAAGAAGGGGAATGTTCGAGAAAGCGAAAAGCTGCTGAACAAGGTCATGAAGAGGGGAGTGTCTCCAAATTTGTTTACAGTCAATATCTTTATCCAAGGGCTTTGCAGAAAAGGTGCACTAAATGAGGCCGTTAGTTTTTTGAATGGTGTGGCTAAGGAAGGTCTGAAACCAGATGTTGTTACATACAATACCTTAATATGTGGCTTGTGTAAGAGCGCCAAGGTTGTAGAAGCCGAAATATTTTTGCATAAAATGGTGAATGAAGGTTTGGAGCCAGATGGTTTTACCTACAATGCTGTCATTGATGGATATTGCAAATTGGGCATAATACAAAATGCAGATAAGATTCTCAACGATGCAGTTTTCAAGGGTTTTATTCCCGATGAATTCACCTATTGTTCCTTAATTAACGGTTTATGCCAGCATGGTGAGACAGACCGTGCGGTGGCTGTATTTAATGAGGCTTTGGGGAAAGGATTAAAACCTAATATTATTATGTATAACACTCTTATCAAAGGGTTGTCTTTGCAGGGGCTGATTTTGCAAGCCTTGCAGCTGATGAATGAGATGTCGGAAAATGGTTGCAGTCCCAACATATGGACTTACAATATAGTTATAAATGGATTATGCAAGATGGGGTGTGTCTCTGATGCTAACAATTTACTGAATGATGCTATTGCAAAAGGTTACCTTCCGGATATTTTTACATTTAATACTTTGATCGATGGATACTGTAAGCAGTTGAAAGTGGAAAATGCAGTTGAGATTTTAAATCAAATGTGGAACTATGATGTTATTCCTGATGTGATCACATATAACTCTGTGCTGAATGGCCTCTGTAAAACTTCTAAGTCCGAAGATGTCATGGAAACTTTCAAAACCATGATGGAGAAAGGGTGCATTCCCAATGTAATCACATACAATATACTTGTTGAGAGCCTCTGTAAAGCTCGAAAAGTTAACGAAGCAATGGACTTGCTCGAGGAAATAGAAAAGAAGGGTCTTTCTCCAGATATCGTTAGTTTTGGCACGCTGATCCATGGATTTTGTGATAACGGAGACCTGGATGGAGCATATCAACTGTTTAGAAGAATGGGACAAAGATACAAGGTTTGTCATACAACGGCGACGTACAATATTCTGATCAATGCTTTTTCTGAGAAGCTAAAGATTAATATGGCTGAAAAGCTTTTCCATGGAATGGGTGAAAATGGTTGTACCCCAGACAGTTACACTTATCGTGTCATTATTGATGGCTTCTGCAAAACGGGAAGAGTTGATTCAGGTTATGATTTCCTTCTGGAAAAAGTTACGAAAGGGTTCATTCCATCGTTAACAACATTCGGACGGGTTATAAACTGTCTTTGCCTAGAGAATAGGGTTAATAATGCAGTTGGTCTCATCCACCTTATGGTGAAAAAGGGCATTGTTCCTGAGATCGTGAACACC
Source organism: Gossypium bickii (assembly GCA_025503065.1). NCBI lineage: Eukaryota > Viridiplantae > Streptophyta > Magnoliopsida > Malvales > Malvaceae > Gossypium > Gossypium bickii. The sequence goes on from CP106716.1 coordinate 103,233,519, forward strand.
ATTTTCGAGTCAGATAAGAAGGAAATTGCAGCTCCTAAGATAGTTGTAGAAGATTTGTTGAAAAAGGGTCATATAACTTATTATGCATATGATCTTCTTCATGATGGAGTTAGAGATAAAAAGCTGCTAAAAAAGCTTCAAAGTGGGTAATATCATAATTTTCATAGAGGATTGTATACTGTTTTGAATCACAAATTTATAAAGATATGTTTTTATTATAAACGTAGTAAAATGTCATTACGATCATCAATTATGCGTTTTTATAAGTTAAAGTTACTATGTCATTATCTTCAAGCATCCCTTACTATAGAAAAAAACCCTTTAATAATAAATGGAAAAGAAATAACCAATACCTTGGGACTTATTGGAATGAGAACTAGCCATAAACGAAGTGCTGTCTATGTCTTTATATTGCTTTCCCATTTTGCTTAAAAGACTCCATGTTAGATACGGTTTGACAATAAGACGACATTCCAAGAATCTTTCGTAATTATGAAATTTTTAATAAAAAAAATATACATTTGCATTCAAGTCTAAATAGTTTAAATAACATTCAGTCATCAATTAAATCTTAATTTAATAGTAAAATTAATTTCGATTTATGTAAATTCTGAAATAGTGAAATTTCTGTTTGAATTTTCAAACACCCTTCCGGAACAAAAAATTAGAACAGAGGAGGTTAACATACTAAAACAATCATATATTTTTCTGACGTAGGAGTCAGCCTTAAAATTTTTATTTAATTTTTTGTTTTGCACCAAAATCATTAACTTTTAGATGATTATAATGATGTAATGTACGTTAAATTACTAACAGATTTGAGAAAAAAAAAATGAAACTTCATATATCACTTTGTTTAAACCGTTAAGTTAAAAAGAACGGAAAATCATAATGTTTTATGACCAAATCTCATTATGTGGTTTTTATTGATTTGGTGCTCAATTTACTCTAGACACCAACTCAATTAAAGATTATAAAATATACAGACTAGATTATGGCATACCCACAATGTGGATGAAAAAATGTAATGAAAATATCTATAAAAAAATTAATATAATAAATAAATAAATAAACTTTGATTAAAATGATAAGTATATATATTTAATTTATTATTATGGGTTTAAATTGGTTTTTATAAATTTATATAAAAATGTAAAATATAAAATACCATCCTAATAATATTTGGTGTTCGGTTGATTCCTTAGACCAAATAGCTATAGTGTAGATAGAAAAGAAGTAAATAACTAGATAGTAACGAGTTTCTACCCTTGAAGTTGAAGACATAAGTTTTGCTCCCAGCAGCTTAGCATGTACTGTTGCAGATATTGCATCGTTAGCTCCAACATTTACAAGCTCCTTTGAGAAAGGATGGTTAGAATCAAGAGCTATCGTCTTTAACATGTCAGTATCAGGATGAAAAAGTGCCATCTGCCACGTCAAATTTCACTATAGGGCCTGAATATTTTCACAAATTTTACCCCCCTTTCAGAAATTGATGTGCATCTTTGGGTACAGATTTCCAAGCAACTAGCTGAAGAACAATGAATACTGAAGTCAGATAATTCACATAGAACTCCAACCAGGTTCCTTCCTCGCCCCGATTCCCTCCATCAGGCTTCTGATCTCTAGGGCTCCTTCCCACTGACCCATGTCAGCACAGATATTAGATAAGGAAACATAAGCTCCTGCAGCACTTGGTTCTAACTCAATAACCTTTTTGGCCGCGAGCCTTCCAAGTTCAACATCTCCATGTACTTTACATGCAGCCAGTAGTGTTCCCCAAATGAAGGCATCAGGCTCAATAGGCATGTTGTTTATAAACTTTTCAGCTTCTTTCAATTTCCCAGACCGACCAAGAATATCAACCATGCAGGCATAGTGACGACAATTAGGTTGAATCCCATAGTCTTTGGCCATTGAGTTAAGATGGTAGTGACCTTCTTCAATCAGCCCACTATGACTACAGGCAGATAAAACCTTAACGAGAGTTATAGGGTCAGGGTTGATTCCTTGTTTCTTCATGACCTCATAGATTCTTAGGGCCTCTAAACCTTTTCCATGCTGAGCATAGCTTGAGATCATAGTTGTCCAACCTACCAAATCAGGTTTATCTATCTCGTTGAATGCAGTTTCACAATCTTTAATGCTCCCACATTCAGAATACATCATAACAAGTGAACTTCCAACAGAAACTTCTGAATCTAAGCCCACTTTTATGACAAGTGCATGCAGTTGAGTCCCAATGCCTGATTTGTTTGGAAGTGCACAAGCCCTAAGGATGGATGAAAGGGTGTAAGAGTTTATGGCCAAATTAGAGTTCATCATTGCACAAAAAAGCGACACTGCCTCTTGAACTAAACCACTTTGAGCATACCCAGAAATCAAGGATGAATATGATACAAGATCTTTTTGGACAAGCATGTCAAATACCTTTCTTGCTAATTGTAGTGCTCTGCATTTTGAGTATACAGTTATAAGTGTGCTACAAATAACTGCTTCATTGCCAAGACCTGCACGGATTGCATAGCCATGAATTTCTTTGCCTTTACGCAGACAACAAAGAGAAGAGCATGCGGAAAGAGTTGCACTTAGAGTCATTTGATCAGGTTTGGTGTCCTCAGACTGCATGTCTTTGAACATTTGAACAGCACGTTCTGCATAGCCATGTTCTGTAAACCCGGCAATCATTGAAGCCCATGAAATATTGTCGTGGACAGGCATACTCTGAAATACTTTTAATGAGTCTTCTAAACTACCGCATTTGGAGTACATTGTGAAAAGAGAAGTCTCAACAGAAAGATCAAAGATCAACCCAATTTTAAGAGTGTAACAGTGCATCTGCCTCCCTAGTTTTAGACATTCTATCATACTAAAGACACTAGACGTACAAAACCTATCTGGTCTCACACCCTCTTTTAACATTCTCCTTAACAATTCAATTACATATTGAGAACTCTGTTTCTGAGCAAAAGAAGAAATCAACACAGCTAATGTATCTGCGGAACTCCTTATGCTTTCCATCTCTTTGAACACTATTTCAGCCATACCAATGACTCCTATTTTTGAGTACATATTTACCAAAGCAACTTGTATTACCGAATCCATACAAAATCCACTCTTTATACTCCATGAATGGATTTGTGTTGCCTCTTCAATCATGTTTAGTTTAGCACAAGCAGAAATCACAGCAGTAGCAGTGTAGTTGTTTACTTCCAAGTTCATATATCTCATTTCTTTAAAAAACTTGAGGGCATTGATACAATCATCCTTCTGCACAAATCCAGAAATTATAGCAGTCCAAGAAACAACATTTCGCGTAGGCATCCATGAAAATACCTTCACAGCTTCATCCATGTCTCCACTCTTGACATAGAAATCAATCAAGGCAGTTCCCACAAAGACATCTACCGCACCACATTTAATTAGCCACCCCTGAACTTCTTTTCCAATCTCAAGCTCTTTGAGTGCAGCACAAGCAGTCAAAACACTTGAGAAGGTAAAACTGTTAGGCATCAAAAACTGCTTTCCCATTTGAACAAAAAGATCCAAAGCAATCCAATTTTCTTCGTTCCTAACAGCTGCAGATATAATACCATTCCAACAGACCACATTCTCACAACTTGAAACGTCATAAAACACCCTCAAGGCATCCCAAAAGGCACAACATTTTGCAAACAAATCAATCATTCCAGTACGAACATACCCATTCGAATAAAGCCCATTTTTCATCGTAACTGAATAAACCTGCTTGCCAAAACTAATACTTTGCATAGCAACACAAGCCGAAAGCACATTTCTATAACTAATCTCATCAGGTTCAAAACCGGAAATCCACATTTTGCTAAACCATAACCAAGAACTCTCAAACAACTTCTTGTAATTAAAGCCAGAAATCAGAGTATTCCATGAAGTTACGGTTGGTTCAGGCATTTTATCAAACAACTTGACAGCTTCTTCCATTGAACCCCATTTGCAGTACCTATCAAGCAAATTATTTGCAATAAAGATATCGGTTTGAAGTTTTGACGTTTTGAGTAAATGGGCATGTAAAATTTTGGTGCTTTTAATTGTATAGTTTCTTGACCTTCTGTAATCAATGACAAAGTTAGAAGCACTAGAAAAAGTTGGACTTGTTCCATCATTTTCTACGCTGTAAATAGATGGGGCTTCAACGGCTGCGAGAGTTGAGATACATTTACAAGAAGAGTAAGAGATATGAGTATGAAATTGTTTATTCAAAACAGAACGCATTTCTGAGTATGAATCTATGGAGGTTGTTTGATCTTGTGAGATCACATTACTTACTAGCAGCCAAATTATAATTTTACGTTATATATAATATAACGCAATAATTGGCTCATTAAATGTCAAGATCGCCGAATTGGTCTAATGCGCTGGTCCGAGAAGGCAGGAGGTAGAATCTCATTCTTCACATAAATATTATTTTAATTCCTATTGAGGTTGCTGGGTTTCAATGGAATTCAATTTAAATAATAAAAATATTTTCATATTCTATTAATTTTAATAGTAAAATCGGTATTTTGGATGAGATGGATGAACTGAAATAATTTTTAGAATTGAGACTCAGTTCAATCCAATCAATGATAATTCTAATGAATTGTGTTAAAAAGAGTTATTTATGGGTTCAGAGATATTGTTTTAAAAAGAGCTGATATAATACAACTTATAATGAATAATTTTTGTTAAAATAAAATTTTAAATATCCTACATTTTCTTTTCTCTCATCTTCCCTATATTGAGGTATTAAAAAATGGAGTTCCCTTTACTTTCCTCTATTCTTTTTACTTTTTCACCCTTTATAAAAATAACTTATTCAAACAAAGAAACAAAAATCACCTTTCCCTCACTTTAATTAGCTTTCCTTTTTTTTTTCCTTAATCCAAATATGTTGTTAGAAGGAAAGTGTAATAGCTGATTTTTCAGTGGTGCTGGAAATAATAATTTTCAAACCTCATTTTCAATGTTTGAGTCCGTAAATATTAAATAGTATAATGTTTAATTAAAGTTTGGTTTCTTAATTTTATCAATCGAATAGTTAATTAAAATAAAAAGACTAAATTGTAACAACAATAAAAATTAATCACTAAATGTTTTAATTAATTGAAGGATGAACTGAACAATTGGACCTTTCTTAAACCACCAAACAGTGGTGAATGCCAACTTTTATCCATTAAAATTGTTAATCATCATTAAGTTAAGATAAATAAAGTTTAACTTAATTAATTAAGATTTATCAATTTAATTTAATGTAAAAGGAAATAAAATAATAAAACAAAACCACTTATTCTTCCTTTTTTCATCGAAACCATAGAAAAATAATAGGGTTTTGAGCATCAACCTTTGATTCTTCAAAATTGGTAAGATTTCAAGTATTTTTCTTGTAATTTTTATGGTCTCGAGAGCTCGATTTAGCTAGCTCATGTATCAATTTGTAAAATTACTAAAGCTTTCAAAGGTCTCCATTGATGAGTACTTGATGAATTTAATGTTAATTTGTTAGATTTTAATGTTAGAGTGAAAAATGACTATTGGGTAAAGTTTAATTGTTAATTTTTGAACATGAAGACTAAAGTGCATAAATTTCAAAATTGATGTTAAATTTAAGTAAATATAGATAACAAAGGGCTGTAGAATGATGGAATTGAGACCGGTTTCAAAATCAAGGCTCAAATTTGAATGTTATGGTGATTTCGGTTTTAGGGACTAAATTGCATAAAATATGAAACTTTAGGGAACATTCGAGAAGTGAAATTGGAATGTCATAAGCATATAATAAGATGTTATAAGGTAACTGGAATTTATAAATTGAAACAAATTATCATATAGATCAGGAATTAAACCAACCGAAGGAAAATCGAGAAAAAGACAAAATTACAGATTAGTCCTTGATGTTTCATCTGTTGTTTTTTTTCCAGGTAAGTTCATATGGAACTTACTATGTTATTTTTATGTTATGTTTAAATTATATTATAATGTCTATTATTTAAGTAAATTGTAATTTTGGTGATTTTGGCATCTAAAGGGCTAAATCATAAAATATGAGAAATAAAGTATTACAAGTGAATACGATGTATGAAATTTATGTGAAATGTTTATACGACTGAATGGTATGTATATGATGATACTACAAGGTTTGAAATGATACGGAAACGATAACAGTGCACGTGTGAACTTAGTAAATAATTAAGATATGAATGACATGCCATTAAGATTTAAACAAAAAAAGAAATGGTTCAAAGGAAAAAGGAAAATGAGTGTTTGATCAGGGATTAATACGATGGCTCGACATTTGTTGTTGATTCTGTGAAGCTAGTGTTAGTAGCATCGAACTAGCTCGATTGAGCAACCTTAGTCTGAAGCTAGTCTTAACAGCCTGATTATGTCAGCTCATGAGAGCAAATTATTCTCGTGTATCTGAGTTCAATTTACTTTAGTTCTCCGAATGAAAAACAAAAATGGAAACAGTAACCTAATGAAGAATGAAATTGTTGAAATGATTTGAACATGAATCGAATTACGTACGTTTCAAATTGAATATGAATTGTATGACACATGATGCTATACTGAATTGTTAAATGTACCTATATGATTGTTTTATAAGTTCATGATATGTATTTGAACTAACCCATTTGGTATAATTTTTGAAATGTATATGAAACTGTAAGGTTGCCAAAGATGTCATGTTTGTACTAATGCGTATCAATTGTTTAAATTGGTGTAATGTCAAGGTAAGTAAAGTAAATTTTATATTTACTTACTAAGCACCGGTTTGCAAAACGTGTCGACCGGATGGCCTTGAAGCTCACACTATCCTGTTATCATTCGGTAGTTACGTGGCATGTATATAGAAAAAAACATTGTTTACGTCCAGTCACTGAATCCCACCTCTTCTAACCGGTCGCAATTGATTCTTTTTCATCACTCACCAAAACAACCAAAGAGTAATGAGGAAAAAGAAACCCAACCCCCAAGAATTTAGTCAATTACCAGCAATAAGAAAATTTACTACAGCGCTACATCTAGGATGAGCTAAGCAGATCCAGGGGCTAACAACTAAATACTCATTCATGTTTAAATCAAACACCTCACAATAATAATGTTCGCGATTCATAGTCTCTTCATGTCAAAAAATTTAATCGAAACAAAAGTAAAATTCAAAGTAAAGCTTCCGTTATCTCATCTTTTAGTTCTTTGATGAAACCTTTTCCTTGGTTTTCTGAATCTTCAAAACCTTCTTCACTATCTTCTGTTCTTCAACCAAAAAGGCCCGAATGATCCTATAAAACACCATTGACATTTCCGTAAATTATTCATCAAGTGTTAAGGTCAAAACAATTCACATTTGAAGCATCTGTCATTGTCTCAAAAAGAAGAAAAATTACTAAGGCATGAACTAAATATCGAAATTAATATTATTTGCGAAAAGATCAAAGCACACCTCTCCCTGACTGCACTGCCAGATAACACACCACCATAGGCACGGTTCACAGTCCTCCTGTTCCTAGGTAACCTAGACCTCTTGTATTCCGCAGGTCTCAAGTGAGGAATCTGCACATTGAGCAATACCAAATACATCAGGAAGATTTCTAACTTCATCTGGTAGTCAGCCAATTGCTTCCAGCACTAAATTTTAATTAGCTTTGATTAGAAAACCAATTAACAACTGATTAGCATGGTATATTATCAGTAGTCTTGGCAATATTAGACACAACACTCAGATAAAAAAATTGACATAACACGAACACAACACGGATACATGAGTTTCTCAAAATCTATATAATACAAATTACTGATGTATCAAAATAGTATTACAAATTGTTATGATACTTTACAAAATGCCCAAACAAGACATGGAAACACGAATCGTCAGATCTCATTATAATCATCAGCATTCAAAGCAATTCATCCAAAAGATAACAACCTATCAATTCAAAATCCATTAGCTATTACAAGTCTAAAAGCATTATTTTCATTTTCCTTCCCTAACATTAATGCAAGTAAACTTCTGATGATAAAAAAGAAGCTAAAAGTTCATACACAGCTAGAGCCAGAAGCTAAAAGTTAATGGGTTATTTAGAAAATGCAAAAAGAACAAACCCCTTGGATTCGTTTGCCAGTAACTGGGCATTTGGGTCCGCTAGCTCTCTTCTTAGTTGTCTGGTAGACAAGTTTTCCACCTTAAAATTTCAGCCAATGTCAACAAAAATATGCAGAGTTTTATAAAACAAGAATAAATGAATTCATCAATATGTAAAAACAAAACCATTGAAGAAGTATAAAATTACCAGGAGTTTTGACGACCCGGTGCTGGTTGGACTTGGTGGCATAGCTATGGCGGGACCGGTATGTCAGCCGTTGAACCATTTTTCTTCGTCTTCTTTGATATTCTCTCTGTGGATGGAGGCGGAGACCGGAAGCGTTTTTGGTAATAGTGAAGATAGCAAATAAAAGCTTTGGGATTGAATGACAAAGGATGCCCTAAATCTGACGGCTAGATTATCTTTTCTATTAACGGTTGAGATTTTGTATCCTTCGCTACTTTACTATTATTTATTTACTTTTAGGTTAAAATCTGTCATAAGTCCCTATATTTTTTACAAATTTAAATTTTAGTATTTATATTTTTATTTTCAAGAATTTAATTTTTTTTATTTTTCAGATTTTAAAAATTCAGTTAAATTTATTAATGTGACATTTTAGAATAAAAAAATCACTTGTTAGTCATTTAATTAAAAAATAGACTTTGTAATAAATTTGAATTTAATAAAATAATTTTAACATTGTTTACCAGCTGGACTTGAAATGTAGAAAAATTAAATTTATAAAAATAAAAATTCGAATTTTTTAAAAAATATAAATTAAAGTTTTTTAGATAAAGATTTAAAAAGAAAAAGTAAGAGCTTGCATGTAATTTTCTAAAAGGTTAGCATTGCTAAAAATAATGCATTTGTGGCCGTTATAGTGGATTCGCCCTTGGGTTTCTGTCTGGCATTGGATTTCTTTGCCAATTAGGGAAAGACTTGAGTTGTTTCTTCCTGCTAGACCTCATGTTGCGGATTCTGCTATTAGGGGTTTCTATTTGCCCTAAGTTCTCTGATGTTTTCTTAAGTTTCCTTCCAGTCGTTGCTGTATAGAGATTTGTGCAAGTATTCCCATATTTTCTTATATCTAGCTTAATTATTGTGAATCAGAGTTGGGGTTATATGATGTTTGCTTTCATAAGGGTAATTTTTAACCAACCACTAATGAAAGGATAATATTCCCTATATCTAGCCAATTCATTTAAGGTGTCTAGTTTGTTCATAGAAAAGTTTGTCCAATTGAAGATTTTTATGTGCTTCTCATGTTGCCTAATTGACCGTTCTCATATATTTTTTATGTGGATTGTCATCAAATTACATCAAAATTCTCTTAAAATTTCTCTTGTCATATCCCATTATTGATTTTATAACTTTTATAATAATTATTACATCTTATTACGTCTTAATAAAAATATTTTATGATCCTACATAATAAGACATCTATCCGGAGCGGTTTACACCAAACTCCTCCGTTATATCAACTCTCCCATCTCCAAGAAATTTCTAAGCAATTTTTATACTAAAACAACTCTACAACTCTCGAACATCTTTATCCACTTCTAATAATTTAAAAAAAAAAAAAAAAAAAACCACCTCTAATGACTTTGATACTGTATGAACCACTTTTAATCTTTGTATTTAATTTTTTGTCAAAACACTTGTTGAAACAATCTTTCTGCTTCAATGTATAATCCAAGTAAAATTAATATATAAGCATATATATATATACACGAGAATTAAAATTCATATCCTCGACTACAGTGTAGGATATGATGGGTTCTAATTAATGGGAACTTGATGACAACTTGAAAAATCTCACAAAAATGCATAAAGCAAAGCAAATAAAAGAAAAACAAAAAACTTGTCAATTGATAATTGAAATGGGTGATCAAAGGTGCCTATTTACCAGCTTTTTTACATTAAGAAATTAAAGTAGAATAATTTTCCAATAAAATTTAATTATGACAACTTTAAGCAATATAAAAGCTTAAAAGTCCTAGGTGATGTGTTCCAATCACTGATGTATTAAATAGATATAAATTAAAAGTCCTAAAAGAAAACCTTCTATATGGCCAGCCACGGGAGAATTTTGGTGTGACCTTACTTCGTTGGTTGTATTCCTTTAAAAGTCTTAAAACTTAGCCTTTAAGTAACTCCAATGTGGCCGGCTACTACATGGATCATTGAGCTGCCGTCACTTGCTTCTTTTATGGCTTCTTGGGCTATTCATTCGTTATAGGTTGCTACACCTATTGGGCCTTCTTCGGTTGCAAAATCCGACTAGGTAATTAGTCAATGCCCAACATGGGCAGCACATAATAGGGCCTTACCTCAAGCCCAAATGACTCAATTACATAATTAAATAAAAAATAAAAATCAACATTATGTAAACTAGTCCTAAAAAAGTTAAAAAGTCCGTCACAAAAGTCCAACATGTAAGAAAAACTCAAAAATGAAAAAGTTATTGGAATCCAAATTTGTTTTCACTACTTATTACATCTTGCCAGGACATCTTCAAAAACTTCCAAAATGTCAAAAATATTATCTGAATTGTCCGAAATTTAGCCTTTTTAAAATGGTAAATATTTAAAAATAATAATTATTAAATATCAATTTTTCAAAAAAAAGAAGAAGAAATTAATCAATATAGAAAGGGTTCCTAAAATGATTTTTTTTTCAAAACTCAAAAATGAATCTAGTGAGCTTCAGTCAGACATCACGAATATCATGAACTATCCTTAAAAGAATAAAAATGAATTTTAGGATACACGTTTTACTTGAAGTAATTAGTCTACTTGAAAATTTGATGTTTTGATGTTCCTATCTTGACTCCCAAATTGATATTAAGTTAACATTTTGAAAAGTATAGGAATTAGTACACTCGATTCTAATGTTATTCACTTGGCTAATTTGTTTTGTCCATTGATGCATCACTTAGATATGGAGTTGACAACATGCAAGCAACATTTGAATTCAACATTGAGGGGTTGAATCTTTGCAATTTTGAAATCCACAAAATGCAATTTTATTGTATCTAAAAAATAGAAAATTTATCCTTTTTCGCTTTTAAATGCAAAACGATTGGAAGTCGTAATTAGAGAATACATTACCTCTATCTCGAACCTATTGCCTTTGAATTGTTTTAAGCAAGAATGAATTTAGAAAAACTCAAGACAAATCTTTTCCAGTAGTATCTTCATTCAGACTCTAATCTTGGAAGAGTGCTTTAATAGGTGCTTAAGTGCCTCCTTTGGAAGGTTACAACTTCTCATACTATAAAAGCTATCAAATAGACATAATTTGACTTTAAACTCATTGAATGGACACTAGTGAAATTTAAAAAGACTTTGTTTCAAGATATGGACATAGCTATCCCTCCAATCAACATTTTATTTTCTCTTTATTTGTTTTATAAATATTATTGTTTTATACATGTATATATATTTTATGAATATGAAGAATATAATTATTATATAAATATACAAATTCCATTTTATATTAAGCGGGTTTTGATTCGTCAAATGTAACATTTTAGTAATGTTATATTTTGGAATGAGATTACAGTGTTTGAATTTCAACATGTTTTTATCATTTTAATCAATTTAGGTTTTTTCTTAAATAAAGTTTAAAACTAATAAAAAACAAAAAAAAATATTTTTTTCTTAATAGTGAACTGTAGATACATTCCTTACAATTATAATCATTATATTTTATTTAATAATTTATTTATTAATATATTAATTATGGCTATAACTATAATTATGGTTGATGCTGCAATTATTTTTCATGAATTGTTATAATTATGATTTATAAACTTATTTCAAGACAATACATTTACTTATTAATATATAAATTGTAATAAGAAAGTAAGAATTGTAAGAATTTATCATAATTTTATGGAAATTGAGACTAAAAAATATTAAAGGAACTAAACTTAATAAAAAAGAATTCTATAACAAGAATAATTGAGTAAACTATGCTTCTAGATAATCTTACTCCGTCAACCAAACATTAGAATATTATATTCTAACTAAATGAACAAAGCAATGTAATCTCATATTCCACCTATGATCTTACATTCCCGTAATTTTATTACAAAACGTAATTTAATATTCAGCGAACAAAATTCACCTAATTTATTTATTTGGAAATGCACTATACATATATTATATACAACAACATCTACGATGACGATTAAACAAGTAAATCAAATAATACTTTTTTGGGGATTGACAATTTAAGATTGCTTACTCTTGAAAACCAAGAGTGCTCTCTAAAAGAATCCTAGAGAAAACAGTAACTACTGTGGCTTGGGATGGAAGAGAGTGGTGGCGTAGAGAGGGAGACCAGTGAGGAGATCTCATTGTTAGTAGAAGAATTTATCCAACTATCAATCAAAAGATCTTTAGTGGTGCTAGATATCAAGCCGACTTTGATTTGTTCAGTTTGGATGAGAAAAAAAATTAATCCAGAAAGTTTTAAGGCACAGTTACGAAGCATATAGAAGACCAAGAAAAAGTTTGAAATTCGTGTGGCTGGACAGAATTTATTCTCCATCGTTTTTGAATCAAAAGAAGAAATGGAATTTATCATGGAGGGGCGACCTTGGCTCTTCCGTAAATATCTCATTCTTTTTGAGAGACTAAGGAATCTGATAGAATGGGATCAGATTTGACTAACCTCATCGCTGTATTGGATAAAGATCAGGCCATGCGCACCAGAAGGATTTGATGCATGCTGTTGGAAGTACATTTGGAGGCATTCTTCGATCTGAAGTTAAGGATGATTATTGCAGAGTTCGGGTCAACATGGACGTGCAGAAACCCCTCCGGAGAGGTATTTTTATTTTAAGCGAAAATAGTATTAAGCCATGGGTCCCTTTTAAATTCGAAAAAGTACCAATTTTTTGTTTTGGGTGCGGGAGAATGGATCACGGTCTCATTGACTACTGGACTTTAAACCCTATAGAAAAGAATAAAATCAGAGAAGATTCCCCATATTCTATAGCATTAAAAGCAAAATCAAAGATGGTGGGAAAAGAGAGTATGAAATTTTATGCTTTTACCAAAAAGGTGGGTTCACAGTGCAACTACACAGGAAAATTCAAAGAGCAAAATGGGAGGAAAGACGATGTTGATTCCAGTAGCGGGGATGGTACATTACTAGGGGGTAAAGTGTTATCTAGTTGGAAAGAAGGACTGATGGAACAGGATGATAGTTGTAGAAGGCTGGAATTTGAAAAGACAAAGGGGAATATTAGCTTAGAAGAGGGATGCACTAAAGATTCAGAGAAATCAAGTTGGAAAAGACTAGGTTCAACACAACAGACAGATTATTGTAAATATGCAAACGTTGGGGTCAAGAGGAAATTTCTAGAAAAGGAGGTGGGGGAGGAAAACATGGATAAAAGAAATACTGATGGTGGTAAAAGATTGAAATCTGCTAGATTAAGTAAGAATACAGTAGATTGTACTGAGACCATGTGTGTTGATGGGGAACATAGCATTGTTGTGACTAATTTAGGATCGGCGGCTGGCAATGAGCTGGCCGACCTGACACAATGAAACACATTTGTTGGAATGTTCATGGGTTGGGAAGCTCACGGGCAGTTCGGAGGCTGGGACACCAAATCAAGTAGCATAATCCTCATCTAGTCTTCTTAATGGAGACGAAATTAAATTAGAAACGCATGGACAGGGCAAGAAGAAGTTGCGGTTTTATTAATGGTATTGATATAGGAACAGAAGGGTCTCGAGGTGGTTTGTGTTTAGCTTGGAAATGAGGTATAAAGGTTACTTTGAAAAGTTTCTCTAAATGGCATATAGATGTAATGGTGAAGGAGGATGGTATCTAGAAGGAATGGAGGTTTACGGCTTTCTATGGTTCGCCATATTCAAGAGATCGGAATCAAGTATGGAATTTACTTAAGAGATTAAGCCAGGATGTTGCAGGAGATTTCAATGAGATTATGTACTCTTTTGAGAAGAGGGGGGTTACCAAGAGACCAAAGGCGAATGAAGGTATTCAAGGAAACATTAGAAGAGTGTCATCTGATGGATATTGGGTTTTCGGGAGCTTGGTTCACATGGGAAAGGGGAAATCTTCCAGAGATAAACATAAGAGAAAGATTAGATCATGGGGTTGCAAATGAAGAATGGGTAGCTTTATTTCCTATGGGCCGCGTTCAGCACCTTCCTTTCTCTACATCTGATCATTATCCTTTGCTTATTAGCACAGATAGCATGAATACCTATCCAAGAAATTGAATATTTCATTTTGAGGTATGGTGGACCATGGAGGAGTCGTTTGAAGAAGTGCTCAGAGAAATTTGGGAGTCATCGTCTGAACCGCTAATGGAGAAACTAAAAAACTTGCAGTTTGGGTTGAAAAAATGGGCGAATACAATTAAAAGGAAGAAAGGGGAACTTAAAAAGAAACTTACAGAAGAACTCGAAGCCTTGTTGATGGAGGATAGAGATGACGAAACGCGGGCAAAGATTATTGATACGAAAATCCATTTGAACATGGAGATTGAAAAAGATGAAGTGTACTGGGAACAAAGAGCTCGAATAAATTGGCTACAATATGGGGATAGGAATACGACTTATTTTCACAAAAGTGCAACAATTTGAAAATGAGCTAATTCCATACCTAAGTTGGTGTTGGATGATGGTAAGGAGATTAGTGATGACACAGGTTTACAAGATGCTGGCAAAAATTATTTTGAAAAATTATTTTCAACAGAAAGAGTTACAGATCTAAAAAAGGTGTTGGAAGGAATTGACGGCAGTATTTCGCATGAGATTAATGAGGCTTTACAATTACCCTTCAAGGGGGATGAGTTTTGTGTGGCACTAAAGGGGATGGGGCCCTTGAAAGCACTGGGGTCGGATTGATTCCCAGCATTATTTTTTCAAAAATACTGGCATATTGTAGGAAAGGGGGTTCTGAAGTTTTGTTTAGGAGTTCTGAATGATGGAAAAGGGATTGAATCAGCCAATATGACAGATATTGTGCTTATTCCCAATATCTCACAACCCACTACCCTTGTAAATTTCAGGCCGATAAGTCTCTGCACGGTTATGTACAAACTAGTGACAAAAACAATAGCGAACAGGTTGCAAGATGTCATAGGCAATTGCATTGATAAGGCTCAAAGTGCATTTGTACCAGGTAGATTGATCTATGATAATGTACTCTTAGCTTATGAATTGCTACATACATTTCATCAAAAAAAAAAAAAAAAAGGAAAGAGAGGGTATATGGCGGTAAAACTGGATATGAGCAAAGCTTATGATAGGGTGGAATGGGATGTTGTTAAGTAAGTAATGAGGAAGATGGGATTTGCTATAAGGTGGATTGATTTGATAATGAAGTGTATCACTACAGTCTCTTATGCGGTTATCATTAACGGAAACAGAGGGTATCTCTTTCAACCTACAAGGGGTCTTAGGCAAGGTGATCCATTAAGTTCGTTTTTATTTCTTATTTGTAGTGAGGGCCTCTCAGACCTAATGAGATCAGCAAAAATGAAGGGTTTAGTCAAAGGGGCAAAGGTTAGTAGAAATGGGCCAGAGATTTCACACTTATTATTTGCAGACGATTGCATACTATTTGGTGAAGCAACAGATAAGGGAGCCAGGATACTTAAAGAAATACTGAAGGAATATGAAGGATGTTCGGGTCAATGTGTTAACTTTAATAAATCCAGTATCTTTTACAGTTTGAATACAAGAGAGGAATCGAAGGCAGTAGTGCCGACATTGCTGGGAGTCCAAAGTTCTTCTAGTCCGAAAAAGTATTTGGGTCTCCCCAACATGGTGGGTAGACGGAAAATAGAAGCTTTCTTGAATTTGGTTGATAGAATTGCAGTACGGATTGAGGCTTGGAGCTCAAGATTATTATCTCCGGGAGGGAAAGAGATTTTTATAAAATCAGTTTTGCAGGCAATTCCCACTTACGCTATGTCGTGTTTTCTGTTTCCCAAAGGCTTATGTGAGAAGATATAGAGTAAATTAGCAAATTTCTGGTGGCAAAAAGGAGCTGGCAAACACGGGATTCACTGGTGTCAATAAAAATTTTTATATAGGCCTAAGGAGGAAGGAGGTTTGGGTTTCAGGAGTATGGCTCAATTCAACATCTCTCTCTTAGCAAAACAAGGCTGGAGATTAATTAATTGTCCAGAAACATTAGTATCACAAGTCTTTAAAGAGAAGTACTTTCCAGAAGGCAATTTTCTTAATTCCCAATTGGGTAACTCATGTTTCTATGTGTGGCGGAGCATTTGGGCAACAAAGGATACTTTGCAGAAAGGAATGATTTGGAGAGCGGGTATGGGTCGAAATATCTCAATTAGTGATGATGCATGGATTCCAAATTATGCCAATATTAGATTAATGTCCAGATTTGATAATTTGCAAAGTGATAAAGTTGCAGAATTAATCAACAGTAACAATAGAGAATTGAACAGAGAGTTAGTTGTTAATACCTTCCCAGAAGAAGTGGCAGATTTGATTTTCCGAATACCCCTAGCGGTTAAACCCCATGAGGATTTTTTGGCTTGGAACGGAGAACCGTCAGGTGAGTTCTCAGTAAGGAGCTCCTATAAACTATTACAAAGCTGGGATCCTACAGCTTATGCTTTACAAACCATCTATAGAGATTTTTACAGGAGATTATGGCGGATTGTAATACCAACAAAAATAAAAATCTTTATTTGGAGAACTTCTTGGAACTACTTAGCAACAAAAGTAAATATGAATGCTCGTAGATTAGCAGCAAACAGCATATGTCCTTGATGCGGTGGTGGAGAAGAAACAATGAACCATCTATTCAGAGACTGTCCTGTTTCAAAGGCAGTATGGGGGGTCTTATCAGAGCTTGATTTGGCAGTTTACACACAAGCAGAGTTTGTCGATTGGCTTACCATGATATTGATCTCCCTTACATTGGCAAAGTGCCGAACCTTCTGTATTGCACTCTGGGCCGTTTAGGTCGAAAGGAACTCTCGCATCCATGACAAAACAAGTAGATCATGTCAAAAGACAGCAAGATTTATTCTCAGTTATATTAAAGAAATGGATGGTATTAAGGAAAGGACCCATATTACCTCTACTATAAACATCAAATGGCGGCATCCATCTGGGCAGGGAGTCAAAATTAATTTTGATGGGGCTTTTGATGAGAGGAACAAGTGTTCGGCGTCTGGGGTTGTAGCCAGGGATAGCTCGGGTCAAGTTCTCATTTCTTCAACAATAATCCATAGAGGGGTTGATTCAACCTTTGCGGCCAAAGCATTAGCCTGTCGATGAGTAACCCAGATAGTGCTCGCCATGGAAAGAACAGATATTATTATCGAAGGCGATTCGTTGACAACAATAAAGAAATACAAGAAGATGAACCTTGATAAATCACAGATAAGCCCTTTTATTCATGATATTCATCAGATGAAATCCAGAAAAAATAGTTTAAAGTTCGAGTTTATCCCAAGACCGGCAAACAATCTTGCACATATACTGGCAATAGAAACTTTGAAAAGAAAAGGAAGAGATTTACCTGCTAAACAGAATTCCATGGTATGCAGAAAGCCAGACGAGAGATGATAGTGTTAGAGAACCGGACTGAGAAGAAGAAATGAAGAAGAAACAGAGGGGATTTTTCCAAATGGTAAAGCAAACGGACTCAGAGCAACATTAAAACCCCCTCAGTAATGAGTTTTCGCCATTAATGACGACTGGACAGACATGACTAGATTGGGCAGGCAAAAAGACGTCTGATTGGGCATTTAGATAGGCAAAGTTTGAATTTTGAAATTAGGAGTTCTAGATTTTTCTGTTCTTATTTCGTTTCTGTTTTCGGCTTAGATTATGTTGGGCCATTTCTATGTGTTTTTTCGTCTATAATTTTTTTTAATAATAAAGCCCAATTTGATTTTGTCAAAAAAAAAAAACGTTTTTGGGGGCTTTTTACCTATAAGAAAGCTTAAGGCTATATTTAAGATGGAAGATGGAAAGAAAAAGGATAAAAAACTTTTCGATCTAATAGTTAAGAAAATAGTTATGAATCCTAAGTCTTAAGCATTTGATAAACAAATTTTTTTATCTTTTATACCAAACAAACAAATCATCTTTATAATAGTTCTATCAAATTTAACAATAAGCACAAGCAAATTCTTTGACCTGAACAACTAGGAATGACTTGGAACCCTATTAATTTGCATGATTCATGAGCGAACAAAAATGAAATTTACAACCTTTAAGCCATTGTTCATGTCAAATCAGAGAAGTTAGAAATTTATTTTTGAAGCGTCAAAATTAAATTATAAAATTTTAAAGAGTTTAAAGTACAATTTTTTCTTTGTATATGTTTATTAGTTTAGAATTTTAAAAGGGTTAAATTTTAAAAAAAAATCTTCTTAGAGGCAAAAGTATATTTTTACTATTAAACTAATTTAGAATTTTAAAAATTTTAAAAGACTAAATTGATAATTTTCCATGACTGCCCCTTTAGCACCGTCTGTGTGTCAAACTCTTGCAATCAATGCGATTTTGAAAATTTGGCTTTTATAGGTATATATATTTGGTTTAGGTGATTTTTTAGAAAGAAAAGTTTAATTAAAGTGTTTAAAATTTAATGAAAGTAATGTGTTGAAAGAAAATTAATTTTGTGGAATGGTAAAAAAACAATCCTTAACCAATGTTGCTGGGACAGTGTAAATAAGCCCTGGTAATATTATTCATTAAATTCATGTTCTGAAAAAGTGATTGAGATTTATTTGTAAGAGTTTAGACATAGACCAAGAACTTATCGTAAGCTAATATTATTTAATGTTGTCAACTTTACTTTATCTCTAACTCCTAAACCCCAAAATTGTAAAAAAAACAAAAAAAAAAAAACAGAAACATTCAAGGGTAAGCTATATAATTAAGAGTTTTCCTTAATCATTAAAACAGTTGTGAATAATTCATAATTTTTAAGACTATCATAATATCCTAGTTGAACTGTACAACACTAGTGTTTTTCCAAACTTGGACTGAGAAGTAAAGAACAAGTCAGCTGAGATGCCATTAGACACTGACAATACAACATTTTGATTCCTTCTTCTGTTAGACTTAGCATCATCCGATTGTTTATTTTGGTAAGTTTAGGTCTTTCACAACTCAGCCTACCTTGATTAAAACTACAAAAATACTATTTTTTTTAACTTTATTTATGTAAATATATATTTATTTTATTTTAAAAAAATAGTAAAATTAATACAATTCAAATCCTATCTAATTTAAACTTGGGTAAAGCATTTAAAAAGATTTTGGACTGAGGTTTAGTCCATCAACATTATTTTTTTCTTTAAACATAAATATTTACATACAATATTTTTAAGGGTAAATTACATAAACAACCACTCAACTTTGGAGTAGCTAATAAAAGAGCCACTCAGGTTTCAATTCAGTCACTCTGTAACATCCTGAATTTTTGGGCCTATGCGCTTAATGGGTGAAAATGAGTAATGAGTTAATTTAACTGTTAGGGGTCTAAATTGGGCTCAGGATGTGGTCAAGGTCTTGGTGAAATTTTTGTTTGGGCACTATAGAGTTTTAAAAGGTGGTATCTGTGTTTAAAATACCAACGTGGGCTTGTGACCCAACAAAAGGTGGCACTGTAAGGTAATTAGAAGGTGGCGCCATTAACAATTAAAGAGGCCCAAGTTTTGGTAGTAAGGAGCCCATGTTTGTAGGCCATTTTTGGCACTTAAAATAGGAGCAAGGGTGACGCCACAACAAGGGATTTAGGGGCCCAAAATTTAAGTTTAATGAAGCTCAAATCTTTTAATTTAAGTAAGTTAAATTTCGGCATTTAGACTTGATGAGGTGGACGGCTACAAGGCTTAAAAATAGGAAGATATATTTGGATTTTATAATTGATAATATAGAAGATAAAAAGGAGAAAAGATAGGAGCCTATCTACAAGGAGAGTGATGGCCGAAAATCCACCACTAAAAGGAGTAAAGAAATCAGCTACTGCATGGCAAAGGGGTGCCGAATTTTCCCTTTTATTTAGCTTGAATCTTAATTAATTATGAAGGGCGTTTTCGGTTTTATATAGGAGGTGCTGAAATTCCTATAAATAGGAGGGCTAGCTCCTTGATTTTGGCATTTAAAAACCCTAATTCTCTTATTCTTTGTGCCGAAAATCCCTAGCCTCTTCCTCTCCAATTTCTCTTCTTCAATTTCTTCAAAAGCCGAAACCTTTTCTCCATTCTTTTTTCCCTTGTGCCGATTTCTCTAAAAAGCCGAAATCTCTATAGTTTTTCTTTATTCATCCTATTTGTGAGTTAAATCTATTCTTCCGGCATTTAAAACTTCCTTTGGCATTGCCGAATCCTCTCTTTAGTGCTAGCCGAACCTCCTATGCTAAGGTAAGTGTCGATTTCTGATTAGTTCTCATGATCTATTCCGGGTTTTTGAAAGGCAAAAAGCCGAAAAGCTAATAGTTTAATGGTTCTATGTTGGGCGGCATTCCGGGATTTGAAGGAAGCTTGGTCAATTAGATCTAAAAGCCGAAAATAGCTAGTCTCCACTTTTGGGATTTTTAAGGTAAGAAGATTTTCCTAGATTTCTATTAGATTTCATCGTTATATACAAGATCTTAATGTTATAATGAGGATTAACGATTAAATATTGTGATAGTAGTTCTGATAAGGACTTGTGATGGAATTAAATATGGATCAGGCAAAGGAGAAAATCCTAAGTTTAAGAAAAGAGCAAAGATTCGCCATTCGAGATTGGCCACTTGGTTGTGGACCGGCTTCTAAACAACACATTAGGCAGATAGCAGTTGTGTCGACTAAGGATAGCGTCGATATAGAAAGCATCGTTTTATCGGTAATCAGGTGTGTAGATCCTTATCACATAAGTTTTATTTTGTATTATACCAGTTAGAGATTGAAAAGCCGGAAAATGAGGCTGTATGAACAGTCGTGTGTAGATCTCTAACACACTAATAATCTGTATGAATATATTTATGTTTATGTTATGGGTTAAAAAGCCGAAAAGTTGCTGTGTAGACAGTCAAATGAAACCTAAAAAGGGTTAGGCAATGAATGCCAAATACGTAATCATAGAACTTCTCTATGTGTATCGATGTATGCGAAAGACTGTAAACTCTTAGGTAGTAGATTGTTTGATTTTGCATGAATGTATGCATGGGATGGGTTTGTTATGAAAAGGGGAAGAGCATGATTGGTCACATGGTGATCGGTGGTAGAAAACCCACCTAATGAAATGTTAGACCACATGGTGATCGGTGGTAGAAAACCCACCTAATGAAATGCTAGATCACATGGTGATCGGTGGTAGAAAACCCACCTAATGAAATGTTAGATCACATGGTGATCGGTGGTAGAAAACTCACGAAATGAAATGTTAGATCACTTGGTGATCGGTGGTAGAAAACCTACGTTAAAATTCCTGATTGATAGGAAATAAGATGATGATGATTTATCGATATGATGTGTAGCGGTTGGCGGGTTGATTGTAGAAATCCCCAAGGTGTGATGGTTGGTACGGGTTGGTGTGTAGAGGATGGAATTCTAGGATGGGTTGGGCTTTGCATCATTTATTATCTGTCATGTGATTATGATTGTTGCCATTGTGTATGGGCCAGGGCTCATAATGTGTTTGTGGGCCCAAGCCTTTTATGTGTTTTCGGGATTTACACACAGAGTCTTGGTGACTCACTCTATTATTTTTCCCTAACTTTTCAGATAAGCAGTAGATCGTGGACATGGGAGCCGAGACGGACTCGATGGGCCATCAAGTTTTTATTTCTATAGATTATTTTCGGTTTTTCCTTTAAGTTTTATTTTGGGAATATTTAGGTAATAAGGCCCCATAGTTTATATTCACCTAAGTAGTTTTTAAAATATTTGCAACTTATGAAATTTTGTCAAAGGTTTAATTATTCACAATAACAATAATACAAGGGTTTTTTTTTAAATGTCACTTATTTATTAATTACTGCCTAATAAATCTACGATTTCCAAAACCAACAAAGCAAAAGTTTTAAATGTACAACCCGTAGCATACTAGATCCGGTCGAAACGTATGGGCTGGGTTTGGGGTGTTACACACTCAACTTTTGAAAAATAACAAAACAGTCATTTTTTGTTACAAATGTAACAGAGGTACCATTTTCCGTTAAAGACCTCCATTTTCTATCCCTCTCCCTCTTCCCCACCATCCCTCATCCTACTCTAATTATTTTCCTCTCCCCCACCAGTAAAAATCAAGTCATGTATTGTTCATGGGTCAAGTCAAATCAAGTTCGAAACAATCTTATATGTAATATTATAGTATCATGTATAGTTGCCCAAATCCAACTTGATCGGAAATAAGAATCTCAAATTTTACTCCATCTTGTCCATATTTGAAATGACTAATCCAAGACCATCTAGATCCATTCATATTATTTCTTTACTTTGGAAATATAATTATTTTTGTTCAATATTTAGTAATTATATATATTACTACCCTTATATATTTTTCTTTTATTAAATATTTTTTTATAATCTTTTATTTAATCTAAATATACACAATTTAACATTTTTTAATATTTAAATTATAATATAATATATTTATTCTTATATAATATAAATTACATAATATATAAAATAAAGATAAAGAAAACATATTATGAACTTGAAAAGGAATCGAGTTGTTATCGAATGTTGGATATTAGAACCTAAGTCTAATCTATATTTTAAACAAATCTTTCTTCTTCTTCTTCTTTTTTATTACCAAAATCTTCTTTTTAAATCTAATATTTTTACTTAAATTCTCTCAAATTTCGAGCAAAGCTTGGGACTTAGATAGGGCTAAAAATTAACAAAGCGTTGATGAATAGTTCATTAAAAGTTCATTTTTTGTTCGTTTATAAATAAATGAAGGGAAATGATTGTATTAAACAGGGACGTCATGTCATATGTATCTCTTTTTTATAGTTTAATGTCACGTCAATATTTTCATCCTGAATAAGACTAAATTCAAATGAAAATTCTGAAATTCAAGATAAAATTGTTGATGTGACATTAAAGTATTGAAAATGGATAGTATCCCTATTTTATACAATTTTTTCTCTATAAATGAAAATAAACACGACTTTGAGGCTCATTTATTAAATGAATCGAACACAAATAAAATTTGTTAAGTTAATTTATGTTCATGATCAAGCTCATTTATATTCGGTTATAGCTCGTTTTTTATTCCATTAGCATATATGTTAATAAAATTATTATGGCTGGTATGTTTTTTAAATTATAATATAATTATTAATATTAATATTTAACTATTTTATATCTAAAATATAAATATGTTTATTTAACTGAATATAAATAAAAAATTTAAAATTCTTAAATGACACAAATAAATTTTTTTAAAAAAACAAACATTAATAAAAAAATATTGATGGACCGCCCTAGACTTGAATAAGAACCTGAGTTATGAAAATGTGGAGGGTAAGGGCAGTTTAAATTGAAAACGTCAACGTAAAACTTTCGATCTGGAAGATTTGACTTTTAAAAACCAAACTAAAAGTAATGGTTATTTAAGCGTCAACACCTCACACTCTATCCCATATATTAAACCGCATTCAATTAGTTGTCGGCTAAGTGGGACCCGCAGTACGTGTCGATCATTGACATGGTTTATCAGTTCTGCGGATAAATTGATTTTCGTCTTGAAAACATTTTAAATATATAAATGTCTTGGGCGTTTGACAACTGTTCCTTCTTTTGCATACAAAACAATATCCAACGGTGGGAAAACAAAACAAAAGATCAAAAGCAACTACTGATAAGTTGTCCCTTACCCTGTGGGCTCCATTTATTACATAACAACTCCAATCATGTGGCACCTGTCTATATATAATCAACTTTTTCTATAATATTATACTCTTTTGTGATACATAAGTTTATTATAAAATTAATTTTTATTTTTTTAATAATTTAATCTATAACAACAGTATGAAATACAATTTTTATTAAATTAATTCTTTATAACAATCTTTTCTTTTAAATTTTATTTCCACGTGAAATGAAAATGATACATTTTGGTTAAATTATTATTTCAATAAAATATTTAAATCTTATATAAAAATATATTAATCATATTTTATTAGATGGATATTATTTTTAATAAATGAAATTACATTTGTCAATTTTATTAAAGATACAATCTAAATATCACTAATTGATATTATTATTATTAATTATTATTTTTTAGTTTAAATATTTTAAAAAATAATATATTATCTAAATCTCAAATGTTGTTACAGGTGTATAACAACTACATCTCTGTAACATAAAAATTTTCGGCAAACAAATAGAGTTATTATAGAGTGGATTGATTGTATTAGTAAATAAAATTGAGTTTAGTTTGGTTCGATATGTTTTTTTTTTTAAATATTTTGAATTATTTTTGATAATTTAGTTCATTTTGATTTTTCATACCAATTTTGAGTTTAATTTTTT
This sequence comes from Gossypium bickii, assembly GCA_025503065.1. Lineage (NCBI taxonomy): Eukaryota > Viridiplantae > Streptophyta > Magnoliopsida > Malvales > Malvaceae > Gossypium > Gossypium bickii. The sequence goes on from CP106716.1 coordinate 103,258,146, forward strand.
GAACTTTATTTTGACACAATGTGTTTTGTTTTATGACTTTTAGATTATTTGATAAATTTTTAGAATCATTTTTATAGATATTTCTAAAAAATAAAATTTCAAGTAAAAAAAAGAGTAAATCTTATATTTTTTAAAAAAAAACATATTTTTATAGAGCATTTTAATTTATTTTTATTAAATATAAATTATTTATTTTTACATAAAAATAAAATAAATTATAAATTAAATAAAAAATGGAGTTGGATTAATTTCAATTTTAATTTGTGAATAAAAATTGTTCAAACACCATGGTTGGAATCAAATTTTAATTTCTTGATTTTTTTTTTCTCAAACCTACTAGTAAATACTAGTATTCTAATAGCTAATTGGTTTCAACATGGTCCGAGTCTGTGTTAGGAATTTTGTAAAACAAGTCTATTTCATTCAAATTAATATTTTTTTTATAAAAATATTAATATGAAGTATTTTAATATATTTAAATAATAAAATAAGCTTTTGAGTCTTACGGAACACTCAATAGTCTAAATAAGGAAATTATGTACCATTTTCATCAGCTTAAACACATCTAATAAAAGGTAAATTTTCTAAGATTGCTTACACAATAGTGCGATACAAAGGAAAACTGGCAACATTGACCTCAATAAAAGAAAGCATAAAGTCCGAACATCAAAATGCACAACGTAGTTGCTACTAAGATCCCCCAGATCAAAGTTATGAAGCAAGCTAAAATCACTATCCTTAATAGTCGGAGCATTGACACATCTATTGCCTTCTCAGAAAACATAGAGAATGCATTTATATTGAAAGTCCTTCAACAAAGTCCTGTAATTATGTGTGAGAGAATCAAACAATTTTTTTTTAAAGAGAGCAACAAGGCTAACAACACAAGATGCATCCAACCCAATGTAAGGTCTGTAATATGCACGAGTTTAGCAAGTGAAGGTGCCTCTTAAAGAGCCTATTACTCGGTAATCATATTCATATCAGTGGCATGTTTTATAACCTTGTGGGAACCAGCAATCCGTTTTTCGTTACGATCACGAATTATAATTCCAGCACTTGTGCTAAAGTCAAAATAGCAATCACATAACTATTACAGTTCAATCTAAGCCATTCGGTTTCCAGGGGAGACCATATCATTTGAATGAAAGTAGGATGGATGGCAGCCTTAATCTTATTAGATGGTTTTTGAAACGATAAAGTCCTCATAGAAGGTGTTGAAACCTTTTTTTTTTTAAATCGACTTTATTTTAAAAACGAAAATGGGAGTTGCCACCGATCCCTTTTTTTGATGAGGTGTGATCGGATCACCTCGTAATTTGATTAATTTAATAAAATATTTGATTTATTAAAACAATAATTTTAGTCTACGAAATTCAAGAAATGGGTTCGGGAGTCAGTTACGCACGAGGAAGGATTAGCACCCTCGTTACGCACAAAATTGGTATCTAATTGATTACTTGATGTCTTTAGTGTCGAAAATTGAAAATTTAAAGAGATTTTAAGATACGATCCTTTATTTAAGACATTACTAAATTAATTTTTACTAAAAGGGGTTTATTTTATGTTAATCGAGAAGAAATGATCATGTCCCGTAAGTTAGGACACAATGCCTTAAATTCTCGAAATCAAGAATAAACGTCATTTGATCGTTATTTGAATCACGTTTTTATATATTTGAAATGGATATTCGATTATTTCGATTTTAAAAAGAAACCATATCCCGTAAGTTAGGGACACGACTTTTCTAATTCCGAAAATAATGAATATTGCCACGATTTAAAAGTTTTACCTTTTTTTATGCATCATACGAAAAACGAATGTAACGCTTAAAACAATATGCATTTTACTTATTCGGGCATATTATAAACATGGATAAATGCTATAATAATGTAAATATGACAATAATAAGATCATTAATTCATGGCATTAACCAAAATAAAATACAATAAAAAAATAAAATAAAGTAATTTAAAATAAAAAAATGAAAATGAAAAGAAAATATAAGTCGTATCAAATTTAAATATAAAAATAAATAAATAAATAAGCATAACAAATAATATTAAATTTAAGTATTTTTAAAAAAGGGTAAAAAGAATAAATAAATATATAATAAGATAAGTAATATTAAATTTAAATGCATTTCTACATACTAAAAAATAAAAAATAATTATAACAATATACACAAATAAAAGGAATATAAACAATAATTTTTTTAATATATGAAAGAGAATAAAGAAAGAATAAATAAATAAATAAGTAAATAAATATAAAAGAAAACAGTTTAACAAAGATTAAAGATAAAGGACTAAATTGAAATTTAAATGGAATTTTGGGGCCTAAATAGTAAAAAATTTAATAAAACATGTTAAGGGACCAAAATGAAATGCGTGTAAAGGAGGAGGGACTAACTGGGAAATTATTCCCTGTCCCAAAATGCGTCGTTCCATAAGGGACCGAAATGAAATAAAATTAAAATTTCGTGGTAAAAATTAAAAGAAAAAAGAAAGAAAGAAAGAAACGGGATCGAATTGAAAATTGCCTAAAAAGCGGAAGGACTAGGGTAGCAATTATACCCTAGTCACAAAAACACGCGGATCTGCTAGGAAATTGGGTCGAGTTTCGGGTCAGCCCCAAAACGACGCCGTTTTGGCGTCTGTGTCTTAAGCCCAAAACGACGTCGTTTTGAAGGGCTTTATAAGAAAAAAATTAAGGAAAAAAAACCATTCTGCTCACTGTTTTTTAAAAAAAAACTCTTTGCTCTTCTTTTTTCTCTCAACCTTTTTTAGGGCCGGCTAAGGGAGCCACCGTGAGCCACGACACCACGGTCACGGCCACACGGGCTCTCCGCCAGATCCGGTGGAGGAAAAATGCAAAAACCCACCTTTTTTTTCCCTTTTTTTAGGAACTCCGTTTTGGGGTTAAAATTGCCAAAAAGGCGACGAAAACGGACCAAAATTCAAGAAACTGTTCGGTTTCCCTCTTCTCTGACGACCAACACAGGTAAAAAGAAACCCTTTTTATTTTACTATTATTTGTTTTCAAGAAAAAATAAAAATAAATCAAAAAAAAGATCACCTTTGAAATTTTTTTCTTTTTTCTTTTGATTGTTTTATTGTATTCAATTTTTTTTAAAAAAAGTCTCGAATACAACTTGTTTTCTGGCTTTTATAGCCAATACACTATTATTTTTATTTATTTTTCTACTATTCTTGCCACTGTTTGCGTGTTTGTTCTTCTTTCTCTTTTTTGCAGGTGCCTTTGAAGTCAATGACGATGGCAGAGGAGTTGGAGGTGGCAAAGGCTAAGAGCGGTGGCGTCACAAGCTAGGGATTTAGGGTATGGCAGCTAGGGTTTCTGTCCCTTTTTTTTTTTTTGCTGAAAATTATTTAGGTGTTTGGGCTATTTGGGCCGTTAGGGTTTTTAAATTTTTGGGCTTTGTAATTGGGTAGTGCATTTGGGTTATTTTGAAACACCCCAAATCCGGCCCACGAGCCTTGACCGGATCTGGTATGTTCCCTGAGTAAAACAGTTCAAAACTTGTTTGTTATTTTGGAAAATTTGGGTGGTTTTAGAAAAAATTTGGTTTGTGTTGAGTTCAGATGGAAAACAGTGTTGTTCTTGAAGACTAGATTTTATTAAAACAATATTTTTATTTGTACTTGAAATCAATAAGTTAAAAGTACTGTCGAGTTTTTAGGGTTTAACATTAAATTGAAATTCGTTTGTGTTTAGGTGTCAAAACATCTAAAATTTAGTTTTAAGAAAAGTTATTTAATCTTAATATATTAATAATCGTATCATAATAAACCGAATAAAATGCATGCTTAAAACAATCAATAGTAATGGCCTTATTACATCAAAGCATAACCCGAAATAAATCCAAATCTTAAATATAAAAAAAAAAAAACTAAAAATAAGATAACTCTGAGCTGAGCATGGCCACCACTAAGTTCCTGCCGACCCGGTCCATTTACTGAGTGTCACCTGCAAAATGTTAGCCCACGAGGGGTAAGTCAAACGGACTCAGTGTATAACCGCCAACACAAACTCCAAATCGACTTAGGCATATCAAATCATACATAACAAATGTAGCAATGATGCAATCCCGAACCCAAACCTAATTAACCATCCTCTACACATCACCCGTACCAACCAATCACACCGTGGGGATTACTAAATCGACCCTCCATCCGCTACACACCATCGAAGGCAGCTGCTGTAGACAACATGCACATCGCCCTTATAAATTGTGGCATAGCCACCAGATAATGTGACAGAGTCACCAGATAACAATATGTGACATAAGTCACCACATTCAGATTATGTGACATGAGTCACCAGATATTGTGGTAAAAACCACCAGATCACTTCCCCTTTTCAATATCACCCATATGCCCATGCATAATACAAAACATGCAAGAATCATGCCATATACCTTATTCCATATTCACAACAATTCACATATGTGCCATATTCCAAATGTTCATAACATTTATTAACGTAATATTAAAAGTTACGTACCTGAATACTCTGTACCATTGTATGGTACCTTTAGCCACATTCTCATATTTTCATTAACACATATATTAAATCAATACCATAAATCTATCAAGAATTAGTGTGGGGCTATACACCTGGTACTAACGCTTTCACTGAATCCCGAAAATCTATCGAAACAGATTGTATTCCCTCCTGTAGACCATAGTTTAAAAATCGGTCAACTTTGAACAAATAAAAAGACCTTTGGCCGAATATCAAAACTCCCTTACCTCGATTATCCAGATCCCGAAATCGCTATCTGTTAATGGAGATGTCAAAATGCCTACATGATCTATGTTAGATCTGATTCTAATACTTAATGAACATCATAAATGGCCTTTGGCCTAATATTACACTTTACTTACCTTAGATATCTAAATCCCGAATGATCTTCTCTTGTAGTCAACTTAGCAGAATTCCCGAAATCCTCCTTCAAAGATTCAGCCAAAGAGCATTAATTGGATTAAGGCCTTGATTTTCGACAGTTATAGAAAGAAAAGAACAAGAGTTCGGCCAAGAGAGATCCTTACCAATAGAATGATCAAAATGCAATTGGCTCACCAACTTGAGGTGCCGACAAGAGGAAGGAAGTGTTTGAATTTCGGCTTTTGATCTAGTGAAGGAATCGGCCCCAAAAGAAAAGATGCAATCGGCTATGGCCACCAAAATAGGAGATTCGGCTTTTGGAGAATTGCGAAAAGAAGAAGAGAATGAAGTGCAGAGAGATTCGGCCAAAGTGAGAGGAGGGAATGGGAGAATGGTATTCGGCTTTGGCCTTTAAGAAAAAGGATTGAAGGGAGTTTCAACAAGAATGGAAAAAGAAGGAGAACTTTCGGCTTTGACAAAATAAGAGAGGAAGAGAAGATTTGCTAAAGAATTCGGTAGAGGCACAATTGACAAGAAAAGAATGAAAATGGCCTCATTTCTTCCCTTTGGCCGAAAATACCACACCTAGACCCCCTATTCGGCCAACTCCTCATCTCTCTATCCAATCCCTTGTTATTTTCCTATTTTTCCTCTTCTTTACCCTTTCAAAAATAAATTGAATAAATCAACCATTATCTCCCTACCTTAGCCGAATTTTAAAGGGAATTTGACCAAGTCTAATCCTCATCCATCATGTGTCCCATTGCCGTCCACCACTGCTCATCCTTGCTGCAAAATAAAACTCCTATTTGCATCCCTTGCTACTTGAACCTAGGCCCTTTTGTACTGCTTGTGGCGTCACTTACAGAGGCTTTAAGTGGCGCCTCTTTGCCACTTTGACAAGCCCATTTTTGTGTCTAATTTTCCCTATAAATTTTCTTAAGGCCTATCAAGCTTAGCTCTACTTCAAGACTTAAAATCTGATAATTTCTAAGACATTCACCTACACTCTAAAGTTCTAAAAATTCATAAAACATATTCAAAATACACACAAGCATGCTTCCACATATATTTGAGCAAAAATGCATAAGCCCAAAATCCCGGATATTACAGTTCTACCCCCTTAAAATAATTTCGACCTCGAAATTACCTGGCTAAAATAAGTGAGGGTATTGTTGTTGTATTGCTTCTTCCGGCTCCCACGAAGCTTCTTCCGATCCATGATTACGCCATAATACTTTGACTAAAGGAACTGATTTCCTTCGCAACACTTTCACATCTCGCTCCAAGATCTGAATTGGCTCCTTCTCGTAGGACAAATCTGGTCTCAGCTCCACCTCCTCAACTGGCACTACATGAGATGGATCCGATCGGTAACGACGTAGCATGGAAACATGGAATACATCGTGCATCTGCTTCAACTTCGGAGGCAACTCTAACTGGTATGCCACTGGTCCAACTCGCTTCAATATCCGATAAGGTCTTATAAACCTGGGACTTAACTTCCCTTTGCAACCAAATCTCATCACCTTCTTCCAAGGCGAAACCTTAAGAAACACCTGATCTTCCATAGCAAATTCTATTTCCTTCCGTTTAAGATCTGTGTACGACTTCTGCCTATCAGATGCCTCCTTTAACCTTGCCCGAATTACCTTAACCTTCTCTTCAGATTCTGCCACAATCTCTGGACCCAAAACTTGGCGTTCACCTAATTCCGTCCAACACATAGGTGTGCGACACTTCCGTCCATACAGCGCTTCATACGGTGCCATCTGAATACTGGCTTGATAGCTGTTATTGTATGCGAATTCCGCTAAAGGCAAATATTCTTCCCAACTTCCTCTGAAATCTATCACAAGCCCCTCAGCATATCCTCCAACACTTGGATCACTCGCTCAGGCTGACCGTTCGACTGCGGATGAAACGCCGTAGTGAAATCCAACCTGGTGCCTAAAGCTTGATGTAGTGCTTTCGAAAATCGAGACGTAAACCTTGGGTCCCTATCTGAAATAACTAATACCGGTACTCCATGCAACCTCATAATTTCTGCCACATACAACTTTGCCAACTTCTGCAAAGAATAATCAACCCGTACTGGAATGAAATGCGTGGACTCTGTCAATCGATCCACTATCACCCATACCGAGTCCTTCTTAGTAGGCGTAAGGGGAAGCCCACTAACGAAGTCCATGGTGATTCTCTCCCACTTCCACTGCGAAATCTTTATCGGCTGAAGCAATCCTGACGGAACTTGATGTTCAGCCTTGACTTGCTGACACGTTAAGCACTTCCCTACAAATTCTGTAACTTCCCGTTTAAGACCAGGCCACCAGAACTGTTCCCGTAGATCTCTGTACAACTTACTACCTCCAGGATGCATAGCATAAGGGCTACTATGCGATTCTTGAAGAATTCTCTGCCTTAACTCCTTATTCTTTGGCATACAGACCTTACCCTTGAAACACAATACTCCATCGCTGTTAACACCATAATCCTCTAACTCCCCATTTTGCACTTGCCGTAGCTTTGCACTTAAATCATCATCTGCCAACTGTCCCTCTTTCACCACATCCAACCATGATGGCTTGACCTGCAACTCTGCCAGCAAACTCCCATCGTCATACAAGCTAAGATATGCAAACATCGCCCTCAGATCCGTCACTACTTTCCGACTTAGGGCATCTGCTACCACATTCGCCTTGCCTGGGTGATACGCTATGGAACAATCGTAGTCTTTCAATAACTCCACCAATCTTCGCTGTCTCAGGTTCAACTCTTTCTGAGTCAGCAGATACTTAAGGCTCTTGTGGCCTGTGTAGATCACTGACTTTTCTCCATACAGATAGTGCCTCCATACCTTAAGAGCAAAGACCACTGCCGCCAATTCCAAATCATGCGTCGGTTAGTTTACCTCATGTGGCCTCAATTGTCGAGACGCATAAGCGACTACCTTCCCGTCTTGCATCAAAACACATCCCAAACCTATATGAGAAGCGTCACAATACACCACGAAATCCTTCCTTGCCTCAGGTTGAATCAAAATTAGAGCTTCAGTCAAGACCTTCTTAAGCTTCTCAAAGCTTTCCTGTTGCTTATCTATCCATACGAAAGGTACTTCCTTTCTCAACAACTTCGTTAGAGGTGCGGCTATTGATGAATACCCTTCTACAAACCTTCTGTAATAGCCTGCCAATCCCAAGAAACTACAAACCTCAGCCACAGTCTTAGGTGGTTTCCAATCTAGCACTGCCTCAATCTTCCTAGGATCCACCCTTATCCCTTCTGCAGACACCACATGCCCTAAGAACGCAACTTCCTTAAGCCAAAATTCACACTTGCTGAATTTGGCATACAGCTTCTTCTCCCTTAACACTTGCAACACTATTCGGAGATGCTCGTCATGTTCTTCCTCAGACTTGGAATACACTAGGATGTCGTCGATGAACACAACGACGAACCGATCCAAGTAAGGTTGAAAAACCCGATTCATCATATCCATGAACGCGGCTGGGGTGTTCGTCAATTCGAACGGCATTACTAAGAACTCATAATGCCCGTATCTTGTCTGGAAAGCTGTCTTATGGATATCTGCCTCCTTTATCTTAACCTGATGATATCCAGACCTTAGATCTATCTTTGAAAACACCGCGGCCCCCTTAAGCTGATCGAACAAGTCGTCTATCCTTGGCAAAGGGTACTTGTTCTTCATGGTCAGCTTATTCAACTGACGATAATCTATGCACATACGCATAGTTCTGTCCTTCTTCTTCACAAACAAGACCGGTGCTCCCCACGGAGACACACTGGGTCGGATAAACCCACGATCAAGCAACTCTTGAATTTGAGCCTTAAGCTCAACCAATTTTTTTGGTGCCATTCTGTACGGAGCAATTGACACAGGAGCTGTACCTGGCAGTAAGTCAATTCCGAACTCCACCTCCCTGTTCGGGGGTATTCCAGGTAACTCCTTCGGAAAAACATCTACAAATTCCCTTACTGTTCTAACTTCGCTAACTCCCTCTTCTTTTACATCCAACGTACTGATGAAAGTCAAAAATGCTTTTCACCCTTTCCGAACCATCTTATCAGCCTTTAATGCTGAAACTACGTTAGACAAGTAATTTCTTCTCTCTCCTATCATAATTATCTCCTCATCCTTCGGGGTTCTTAACTCTATTCGCTTAGCTGCATAATCCAGTATAGCCCGATGTTCCACTAGCCAGTCCATACCAAGAATAAGATCAAATTCTCCAAAAGGTAGTTCCATCAAGTCGGTAGGGAATATTACTCCCTGAATCTCTAGAGGTACATTCCGAAATATCTTGTTCACTACTACAGTTTGACCTAACGGGCTTACTACAGTCATCTCCCTATTAGACAGTTCAGAGGCTATGCCTAGTGTTTCAACTACTCTACATGCAACGTAAGAGTGGGTCGAGCCAACATCAATTAAAGCAAAGTAAGGCTTGTCACTATATAAGAGAACGTGACGGTTATGACGTCCCGGTGCGTCTCGCGTCCTTCCTCGCGAATCGCATACACTGACACATTTGCGCTTGCCTTTGTATTACCAACGCCTCTGCCCGGTGTTCCCCGTCCTCTTCTAGAACCATTAGCTCTACCAATCAGACCACGACCCCGCGGTGGCTGCTGTCCACCTCTTCCAGCCTGATTGAAACTCTGACCTGTTGGTCGACTCACGTCTGTTTTCATGGGACAGTCCCTAATCATATGATCCTTGGATCCACACTTGAAACATCCCCCTGTCTTCTTCCAACACTCTCCTAGGTGCATCTTTCCACACTGAGTACAAGTACGGTACTACCCTCCTGTCACAACCTGCTGACCTCGCGGCCCATCAACTCTAGGCCTCTTTTGAACATTCCCGGATGACCCTAACGATCCAAAACCTCTCTTTTGCCTATTCCGATCCGTATTCTACCTCACAGAGTCCTTAATCCCTTCGGCTACCTTCGCCTTTTCCACCAACACGGCAAACTCTCGTTCCTGCTGTGGAGTTATCAACAACCTCAGGTCATCCCTCAGTCTGTCCTCGAACCGGAAACATCGTTCATGCTCCGTAGCCACGATCCCTCGAGCATACCGGCTCAACCTTAAGAATTCCACCTCGTACTCCACTACAGACTTATTCCCTTGAACCAGCCTTAGAAATCCCTTCCTCTGCGCATTAATATAACTAGTCCCAACATACTTCTTCTGATACGCCGCCTTAAAATACTCCCAAGTGAGATCCTCAGCTGTAGCACCATCCCGAACCGTGAGCCACCATTGATATGACTCATCGCAGAGAAGCGACACCACTCCTTTCGGTTTCTCCTTAGCAGTCAGATCCAGCTCATCCATAATTCGCTCTGTCGCCTCCAACCAATACTCAGCGGTACTGGGTGCCACACTAGATACACCACGGAATACCTCAGCTCCATTGGCTCGGAGTCGCTTGGGTACAGTCTTCTGAGCTCCTATACCTCCACCTGCTCCAGCCACCATTTCAAGATCCCGCAGCACCGCCTGTGATACTGCATCATCCCTCGTCTGATCCTGATGCTTAACTCCAGCAGCTGGTGGTGGGGGTGGTGGTACCTCATTTTCGGACCCTTGACCAGACCTAACGGGTTCCGATACGGTCATTCTGCCTCTACCACGCCCTCGCACATTACGACCACGTCCTCTAGAACTCATATCTCCAATCACAATTTAATCTGGTTTAAGAAATTTTATGTATTAGCATTTTGTTCCACTGATTATCCAAGAACAATTTTATGAAAAGAAGTTTAGTAGTAGTTCTTTCGATCATTTTAAAGTTTTCGTTTCAAGTTTCCTACCCTAATACAGAGAAACACATTCATTCAATAGTATTTACTACACACATTCACCACTCGAATATTTTCGTCCATTCCAATCCCAGGGGTATTTTCGTAATTTGTCCTATAGGGGTATTTTGGTAATTTTCAAAATCTGGGTCTCTCAGTATTTCGCAAAATAAGGGTTTTTGATATTTTTGTAAAGTAAAAGTATTTTAGAAAAAGTTGAGGGTAGTGTGGTAATTTTATATACTAAGGGTAGTTTAGTAATTTTACAATCAAGAGTATTTGGGTAATTTTGTAAATCGGGAATATTTCAGATTTTTTTTTTCAAATTAGTTTTTACAAATCAAAGGGGTAATTTGGTGATTTTAAAACTAAGGTTTTTATAAAAATATGGTTAGTCCCTTTCGGGTTTTAATTATTAAATTTAGCCCATGAACAAATCCTCTTGGTCAGGGTGAGCCGTCACTACGCACCAGGTAGGATTCGAGCGAAGAGGAGGTGAGTCACTAGGACTGCTTAAATACCAGGCTCTCCCTAAATCCAATCCTAGACATGCGCACAATGGTTGCCACACCCTAACTCGGCGACTTACTCACAGGTTTGTTTGATTAGGCTTTAAATTTTTATGTAATTCTGTGTTGGGGTAAACTAATCCTAGGGTTCACTGTCTCCTAATATACTAATCTATGATCCCATAATACCCATATACAAATCATAATACAAATCACACAACAGTTAGGGGTACTTACCTGGTGGACTTCGGGTCGGAGACTTAGGTGCCATGCCAGGAACCCTGCTCAATTCCAAAAATTTTCACCAAAAACCTTTTTTGGGCTTAATTTTGAAAACGTTATGGGCTTTAAACCCAAGGCCGAGAGTTTAAAACTGGGCTCTGATACCAAACTGAAACACCCCAAACTCGGCCCACCAGCCTTAACCGAATCTGGTTTGTTTCCTGAGTAAAACAGTTCAAAACTTGTTTGTTATTTTGGAAAATTTGGGTGGTTTTAGAGAAAATTTGGTTTGTGTTGAGTTCAAATGGAAAACGGTGTTGTTCTTGAAGACTAGATTTTATTAAAACAATATTTTTATTTGTACTTGAAATCAATAAGTTAAAAGTACTTTCGAGTTTTTAGGGTTTAACATTAAATTGAAATTCGTTTGTGTTTAGGTGTCAAAACATCTAAAATTTAGTTTTAAGAAAAGTTATTTAATCTTGATATATTAATAATCGTATCATAATAAATCGAATAAAATGTATGCTTAAAACAGTCAATAGTAATGGCCTTATTACATCAAAGCATAACCCGAAATAAATCCAAATCTTAAATATAAAAAAAAACTAAAAATAAGATAACTCTGAGCTGAGCATGGCCATCACTAAGTTCCTGCCGACCTGGTCCATTTACTGAGTGTCACCTGCAAAATGTTAGCCCACGAGGGGTGAGTCAAACGGACTCAGTGTATAGCCGCCAACACAAACTCCAAATCGACTTAGGCATATCAAATCATACATAACAAATATAGCAATGATGCAATCCCGAACCCAAACCTAATTAACCATCCTCTACACACCACCCTTACCAACCAATCACACTGTGGGGATTACTAAATCGACCCTCCATCCGCTACACACCATCAAAGGCAGTCGCTGCAGACAACATGCACATCGCCCTTATAAATTGTGGCATAGCCACCAGATAATGTGACAGAGTCACCAGATAACAATATGTGACATAAGTCACCACATTCAGATTATGTGACATGAGTCACCAGATATTGTGGTAAAAACCACCAGATCACTTCCCCTTTTCAATATCACCCATATGCCCATGCATAATACAAAACATGCAAGAATCATGCCATATACCTTATTCCATATTCATAACAATTCACATATGTGCCATATTCCAAATGTTCATAACATTTATTAACGTAATATTAAAGGTTACGTACCTGAATATTCTGTACCATTGTATGGTACCTTTAGCCACATTCTCATATTTTCATTAACACATATATTAAATCAATACCATAAATCTATCAAGAATTAGTGTGGGGCTACACACCTGGTACTAACGCTTTCACTGAATCCCGAAAATCTATCGAAACCGATTGTATTCCCTCCTGTAGACCATAGCTTAAAAATCGGTCAACTTTTAACAAATAAAAAGACCTTTGGCCGAATATCAAAACTCCCTTACCTCGATTATCCAGATTCTAAAATTGCTATCTGTTAATGGAGATGTTGAAATGCCTACATGATCTATGTTAGACCCGATTCTAATACTTAATGAACATCATAAATGGCCTTTGGCCAAATATTACACTTTACTTACCTTAGATATCTAAATCCCGAATAATCTTCTCTTGTAGTTGACTTAGCAGAATTCCCGAAATCCTCCTTCAAAGATTCGGCCAAAGAGCATTAATGGGATTAAGGCCTTGATTTTCGACAGTTAGAGAAAGAAAAGAATAAGAGTTCGGCCAAGAGAGATCCTTACCAATAGAATGATCAAAATGCAATTGGCTCACCAACTTGAAGTGCCGACAAGAGGAAGGAAGTGTTTGAATTTCGGCTTTTGATCTAGTGAAGGAATCGGCCCCAAAAGAAAAGATGCAATCGGCTATGGCCACCAAAATAGGAGATTCGGCTTTTGGAGAATTGCGAAAAGAAGAAGAGAATGAAGTGCAGAGAGATTCGGCCAAAGTGAGAGGAGAGAATGGGAGAATGGTATTCGGCTTTGGCCTTTAAGAAAAAGGATTGAAGGGAGTTTCAACAAGAATGGAAAAAGAAGGAGAACTTTCGGCTTTGACAAAATAAGAGAGGAAGAGAAGATTTGCTAAAAAATTCGGCAGAGGCACAATTGACAAGAAAAGAATGAAAATGGCCTCACTTCTTCCCTTTGGCCGAAAATACCACACCTAGACCCCCCTATTCGGCCAACTCCTCATCTCTCTATCCAATCCCTTGTTATTTTCCTATTTTTCCTCTTCTTTACCCTTTCAAAAATAAATTGAATAAATCAATCATTATCTCCCTACCTTAGCCAAATTTTAAAGGGAATTTGACCAAGTCTAATCCTCATCCATCAAGTGTCCCATTGCCGTCCACCACTGCTCATCCTTGCTGCAAAATAAAACTCCTATTTGCATCCCTTGCTGCTCGAACCTAGGCCCTTTTGTACTGCTTGTGGCGTCACTTACAGAGGCTTTAAGTGGCGCCTCCTTGCCACTTTGACAAGCCCATTTTTGTGTCTAATTTTCCCTATAAATTTTCTTAAGGCCTATCAAGCTTAGCTCCACTTCAAGACTTAAAATCTGATAATTTCTAAGACATTCACCTACACTCTAAAGTTCTAAAAATTCATAAAACACATTCAAAATACACACAAGCATGCTTCCACATATATTTGAGCAAAAATGCATAAGCCCAAAATCCCTAATATTACATATTTGCTGTAAATAGACTTTGGAGTTTTAAATTTTTTTCTTCGTTTGGGCCCAGGCCAGACGAAATTGAGCTTTCACAAAAGGATTGATCAATTTACTAGTTAAACCTCCCCATCTCAAGTAAGAAACTCAATTGGATAAAATGATTGATGAAATCACTCAAAAAAATCCTATCTAAGTTACCCCTGATGCTCAACAATTTGTTGAAACAGTTGTTCTAAAAGAATAAGGAGAGCTCGCAGTGGGTAATGATGATGAGAATGTAGAGCATCAGGTAATTGTTACCTTAATTGCTACTGGTCTTACATCTCAAAGGTGAACAAGGGGTTTAGCCCATAAAATTATCAAATTTGAATATGTAAAAAGAAGGCAGCTCGAATAGGAAAGGAACATTTTGTTCCGGAGATTCCAAAATGAAAAAAAGTTTAGAGAGAAAGAAAAAGGCCACTGAACCAATTGAAGTTAATGAGATTTCAAAAATTGAACATAATGTGTCATTGGCAGAGTTGGCACTACAAGCAACTAAGCATAGATCGAAAGATTAAGTGCTCCCTCTTTAGCTAAAAAAAAAAAGAATAAGAAGATGAAGGTCATAGGTGTAACAACCCTCGTCCGACCCGATCGTCATGTCCGAGTTGTAGGATGGTACATTTGTTACTGGAGCAACTACAAATAAGTACAAATTCATAATCACATTATGCAATATATTCCTTTTCGGGTCCCACACAAGCTTATAAAGGCTGTTTTGTTAATCTGAGATTGAATTAGGACCAATTTGTAAAGTTTTTAAAACTTCAGGTCGACGTTGCGACTTCATAATTCCCATATCGCAACTACGAAACTCAGTGCTGCGTTGCGATGACAAACACCTCCACGTCACAACGCCACTCACTATTAGCCTAAGTTGTGAATCGGGAACTCATGGTCTCGACATTGCCCCTGTTTTTGGCAACTTAACACAATTTGGTACCTATTCACATGTTTCCATCCAAGCGTATTAACACATACATCGAATTGTCAATTCACCCATACCGAAACATAACAAAACATGACAAAACAAAGCTTGTAACACTTTGAATTTGACCATTTAACATAACATACAATCCAATCACACCATTTACTTACCTAACTATATCAATCGTGCTTAACTTAGATCAACTCATGCATATCCATTTATTTTGAGCATCAAGGACCCATATGATCTTGAATGTACAAAACAACCATACATTTAACATAAGTCTCAAATATGAAAACCATTTATACCATTTCTAATCATACATTAACTTATCACTTTAGTTTGTTAACCTTTCACATGCCAAGACATATAAGTTTATATCATGACCTATATTAGCATGTAACATGATCCATGCCATACATTTTCTAAGTCATAAGAAAATCATATTACTCAAGATTAACCATGCCACAATTCCTATATAACCAACTATCCCAAAATGACCATTATCACACTAAAGTACCCTATATATATGCCACAAAACTTGGAATCATTCAACATAAATTCTACCATCTTTTGATCGTGTGTGTGCTTCGCATTGATTCAGCTCGATAAGTTCCGCAAAGTTGCAATCTACAAGGGAAAGAAACAACTAGAAAACCTTGATCTTATTTAAGCATAAAATAAAACCTTAGTTTGGCATATTGTTGGCTAGATCATGCCACTCAAACCAGGCATATAGCATTATCCATGATCATTAGGCACTACATGAAAACTAGGCATACCGATTTACATAACTTTCATATACTTACCGCAATGACATATTCAACCAACAAATCACAAAATCATACCAACTTCAAATGATTCAATACAATTACCCTTCTTCCATTATCAATCAATAAAGTGCATCAATTATAATTAAATCCATTCAATGACATTTCAATTTGATTACCAAGTCCATTTCATCATATTTTCAAATTTGATGTTGCAATGTTGCAATACGAAGTGTTGATGTTGTAACATAGTGAGCAGAGCACTTAAAAGGAGCAAACTGCCTTCAATGTTGTGACATAGACAGAGTGTGTTACTGCACAACCCTACAATACAACCTGAGCTTGTAAACTGCCATCAGTTTTGCGACACAATGTGACGAGGTGAAATAATGAGCCAAGGGCATTTTGGGCCACACAAAAAAATTTAATGCAAAAACGTCAATCGAATTATGTCAATGGACAATGACCAATGCCAAGCCTATAAATAGACAACTCTAAACACTTCATAAACTGTTTTTATTCAAGTTTTAGTTTACGACTTCATTTAGTTTTACTTTTCAGTTCTCTTTAGTTTATTTTGTACTTAGGTTTATTTTCAGTTGTAATTCTATTTTAGTTTTTTATTTTCATTCGTTGTGGAACTCGGTTTGTGGATTCATCAACTCTTTGTGGATTGTTGTCACACAATTATCAATATATATCATGATTATTCTTAACCTCTATTTTTGATTTATTATGTTCATCTTTTCAATCAAGTTTATGATGTTTATTAGATCCATTAGGAACTAATCCTTTTCTGTGAGATTAACGAGTGGACGTTGGAGTAATTAACTTCTATGTAGGGTTTCTTAGAGGATCAAGTAGTTGGGATAAGAAGAACTTAAAACCCTAGGCTTGACAACCTTAGCTTTTCCCATATTAGCTCTACTTTGATCTAAATCTTGATCTATCAATTATTTTATATAACCAATAAATATCAAATATTTTCATATTATGTCATGATATGTATGATAATGATCCTATAGAATTTTATTTTTTGATTCTCCTCAAATTTTATGATTTATTCAATTTAGTCCCTAAACTTGAAAACTTAGGATAAGCATAATTTTTGATTCCTAGCTTCGAATTAAAATCCAATTTTATATATTTCTAAAATTTATTCAATTTGGTCCCTAATGTAACAAATAAGCTAAATTAATTTTACAATCTAGTCCTTTTTATATTCTAAGCTTAAAATCTATCAACTTTAGGCTTAATTCTTCAAGAAATCATCAATGATGATTTTCTAAAAATTTAACAGTTTCACAAATTTGTACACGGGTTAGCCAAATCAAGCTCCCCATGACTCCAAATCCATAAAAATTATAAGAAAAAGACTTGAATTTGCTTACCAAATGATGGCCGAATGTTTTAGCAAATTCCTTAGATTTTTCCCTTCCGTGGATGACAAGAAGAAAGCAAATGAAGAAGATTGCATAATTTTCCACTAGTTTATGCTTTTATACCTTGATTAAACCTAAATTAACTTAATCTTTAATTAGTTTACTTTAATTATCATTAACTTTATTAGTGGAAAACAACATCATCATCCACTATATTATGATATAAAATAGTTTATTTACCATATTGTTCCTTTGGTTAATTGCTATTTAGGTCCCTAAACCTTTGACCAATTAAAAATCTATCGCGATTTAACTTTTACAATTTAGTCCCTAGACCTTAATTAACTATAAATAAACAAAATTAGTTGACCAATCTTTAGTATATTTTTATATTAGCTTTGTAAATATTCATACTTAATATTTACAGAAATGGGGTTTTGAAATCGTATTTTTCGATACCACTAAATTTCAGGTTGTTATAGTAAGAGTTATTAACATTTTAAGAGAGGCTATTGAAGTTGCAAGACCTGAACCAAAACAAAAGAATTTTAAGTTCTTTATTCCTACATGTGCTAAAAGGATGAAGGTCATGGAAGAAAAAGGTTTCATAGTCAAGAGAAATATCCACCAAAGTGGCTTCTATGAGAATGGTTTTAATGTCTTTCTTGAACAAAATGAATTATTCCTCTTTGTTTCCTATGTCAAGCCTTTTGTGAATAATTTGATATTAGATTATATGTCAACCTTTTGAAATTGATAAAAGATTAAAACAATGAACATTACATGCATGCATATGTTAAGAGACTTTTTTCACAAGTAGTCTTGTAGTAATCAACAATTTTCTTGTTGCCATGGTGTGGATGATGGAGACTTCATTGTTGAAGATGATTTTCTTACTTTCTAACTCATGAACGAAGTTCGATACACCTAGCCTGAAGGGAAAGATTTTAAGACTTCTAATCTTAAGCCCACGTAGTAGCCTTGTAGGCCATTGTTACTAGAAACATACTCCCTAACAAGTAAAGCATGGTGCTTAACAAAAGGATAGTAGTGTCACTATAAAAGATAGTTTCATTCTTTCCTTTTGATCATGGTTAAATAACTTTTAATAAAATTGTTAAGCATGTAGAGACCAAGAATACTAGGCACGCATTACCTTACCATTTATTCATCTATCAAATTTTGCTTAAGTAAAAGAAGGATAATAATTGAATAATGAAGTTACTAAGCTTGAAATATCAAAATTGAAGTATTCTTTTAAGTGGAAAAGGGGTAAACATTTTATTATTGATACAGATTCAAGAGTTGAGTCTAATAATGATAAAGATCCTGAACTAGTTGTTGCCCAGTTGCAATTGGATCAACATCTGATTGGCAGCCTAGTGCTGATAAGTTTAGACTTTTAAAGCATCTTGACGAGGACCTAACATGTATTGGCGAACACTTATAACACTTGGAGAACCAAATTAAGCTCTTAAACAAATAGAAGACTCGTGTTCTTTGTTATAATATGATTTATTTGCTTGAGACCTTTGATGCCTTTGCATTTTTTTTAGCAAAAAGGTTAGAAGAATGAGTAGAATGATGGAGTTAAGGGGTACGAAGTATAGAATGATGGAGTTAAGGGGTACGAAGTATGATTCTTTTGGGTGATATTTTTGGTTGGTGATTTGATACTTATACCTAGAGGCGAATCTAAAGGGGGCAAACAAGGGCCTTGGCCCCCCTCTCAAAATGATTTTTTTTTTCAATTTAGTTCTCTTATAAATATAGAAATTATAAATTAGTATATAGTGAAATTGTACTTTGGCCTCCCTAAAATGAAATATTTTCGATTCAAGCATCTTATGAATAAATAAATTATAAATTAATATATAGTAAAATTTCACTTTAGCCCCCATAAAAATGAAATAAATTATGTATTAATTTATAATTTCATAATAAACTTATATTTTGATCTATGAAAAAAATTAGAATTAAATTTTGGCCCCTACTAATTTTTTTTTTTTTTAGATTTGCCTCTGCTTATACCTTTTGTTTATGTTAGGTTTTATTAGCATGTACTTAAGCTATTCTAACTTTTGCTATGTTACTATGATTTTTTTTTGTTGATTCTTTTTTTTTTCACTAATAATTGGTTCCGTAGTTCTTTTACAAAGTTGAATAGTTGGATTAATGTGGAATGTTGTTTTGAAGATCATATTTACCTTGCTTGGATGTGTTGTTGTGTTTTTAATTAAAAATGTCCAAGGGGAAAATTGTTAGTGCAAGTTACATTGTCTTAGCTTGTGTTTGGAAGACAATGTCACTTGTCATATTTGGTTGGTATTTTTTGATTGATAACCCTTGACTATTTAAGCACATCCTTGAGGATTTTTAGCAGCACTTTATTAAAGTGAAAACGTGGAGAAAATCAAGTTAAGCAAGTATCTTTTGAAGACTTTTAATATTATCGAGTTTCCTTAGTTGAAGAGATTTGTTTTCAGAAAAAGATTACAAAAAAAAGAAGAAGAAGATCTTTGCTACTTCTTTTCCATATTGAAGACTTTTTCGAGTTAGATTCAAGGAGATAGAGATTCACATTCATTGTAATTTTAGGGCAAATTGTTGTAAATAAATTGTTCTTGTTGTTCAATTTGTAACTAAACTTTCATGGGGAATTTCTTAATGGGGAGAGTGATCTAAGTTATGTATAGGAGTGAGGTTGCACTTGATGGATGAGTTGAACTTAAATAATGTTTTGTACAAAAAGATATGTAGTTGATTGCTCTCTAAGTAAGGGCTTGCAAACGTACAAAGATTCCAAATTACGTAACCAAATTTATGTGTTTATCTCTTAATTCTACCCTATTAGTTAGTAAGGCTAGTTATAACTGGAAGACAAAATCAATGTCCTCTCATATTTGATGCATGACAATAAACATGGATGCGATAAAAGGAAAAATTCAAGCCAAATCTAATAGCAATGAGGTCGAACGCATTTTGTGTATTCCACTTACTCCTATACCGAATGATACAATTGCACAAAAGAAAAGGCTTACTGTTGGTTATGATTCACCACGGACCGCACAGGCTCATATGGCACATAATTTGGAAAACGAAAACTCTCTCAAAACTTAAGCTCTTTGTGTGGAGTCTCTGTCATGGCATTCTCCAAAAATGTGCTACGACATGCTATGCACGTTTTGAGGGAATTTGGTGCCCACAATGCCATGTGGGCTGACTTTATACTTGACAGTTGGTATAAGGCCTTTTTATTACAATTTAGGGATAATGATTTTTGGTCCTCTAATTTTATAAAAAAAAATTAATTTTCTATTTAAATTTTCACTTTTTTGAGTCTTTAAATTTATATTTCTTTATCAAACCACCTTAAAATGAATGAAAAATTAATATTTTTTAATTTTATTGATGTTGCATAAATGTGGATAGTTACATGAATGACACGTCAAAAATTAATTAATTTTTTAAAATTCTAAAAAAAATTATAAAACTATTTTTAAAAATTAAAAATCTTTAAAGTTATTAAATAAATTTTAAAAAATTAAAAAATATTTTTTAACATTTTAATATTTTAAAAATTAATTAAATACTTACGTGTTATCTACGTGACAATCCACCATGTCAGTAAAATTAACAAACGTAAATTTTTCTGCCCATTTTAAGGTGATTTGATAAAATTTATGAGCTAAAAGAGATGAAAAATTAAAAAAATAACTAAAATAAATTTTTTCATCAAATGGGAGAACCAAAAAAATTATCCTGCCTACAACTTAAGCTTTATATATTTGTTTTGCTTTTGGTGTATAAACTAATTAAAAAATATAATGGCAAAAGTGATATAATAAATTCAAAATTAATGAATTTTCTAATAAATTAATATTACAATAATTAATTACAACTCAATGAATTTAAGGAGTAATTGAGAAAGCAACTCCTGCTTACAAACATTTGTTAACAGAAAGAAATATGTAATTATTGAATAAGAATAAATAGAAGAATGTAAGACAGACCAAAGTGCATGTAAAAACCAAACAAATGAATGATTAACGTTATGTATGTATGTTTGTTAGTTGTTCACACACACATTTCCAAAGGGGGTTTGGTGTTCATTTATTTGCCTTTTGTTTGTTAGTTATTATTTTCGTGCTGGAAATTCATCTAATCATGTTATTTGGATGTCTCAGCATACCCAATTTAAGACCATGGCCATGCTATAATTTCAATAGCTAAACAATTTCTAAGAGAGTAGCCGCACATTTTCTATTTTGAGTTATTGTTGGTTTGGTTATCGAATTGATTTAATTAAAATTTGGTGATTTAATCAATTCAATTAATATCATAAAATTAGAAGATAATTGAATTGATAAAAAAAAAAAAACAAGTTGAATCGAATTAAAAGTTAATTTAAATATTTAATTTTATTGTTATAATTTATTTGCATTTTCTTTTATGAATTTCCTAGAATTTTAAATTTTTTTTTAATAGTTGAACCAAAGATTTTAACCGATTAAATTAAAAATAAAAAATCTAACCGATTCCACCACTATTAATTTCGATTTTTACAAAATTTTAATATTTCATAATAATAACTAATCTACTTACTAAACAAAATGAGAAAAAATGGGGCTCTTACCATTTTCATATAATTAATTACATATAACAGAAGTTTGCTTCCAAAGCAGCAATATAAATACACAAATCAATATTGTTATTTTGGCATCAACAATCAAGTTTCCCAAATTGGAAGGTATGGGCTATGATTAATACTAAAATTTTCTATACGCTTCTCTCTTTTGTGTGTTATTTGCTCCTTTCAGCATTTTGAAATGCATAAACTTTAAGGTGTAGCACAATTCACCAATGTGAAAGACCCGAAAAATAAGTAAAAGGCATAAATGACGATGTCTGCTACGATAGGATATGGGACAAATTACTGGTTTCTAGAAATCTTATTTCTTCTACTTTTTTTCCTTGTCTTTTAGTCATCTCAATGGTTTAGCTATGACTTCAAAATTCAATGCACAACCAAATAATAATGATGATGATAATGATAATAAATGAATAAATTTATAAAATTTATAATTTATTGATAGAGTGTTCATCTATTTTAAAATTAGTCTGGGTTCAAATTATTATTTTAGATAACTTACAAATTTAGATTTTAATTTTTCTTTTCTTTTTTAATATATTACTTAGAATGAGCAATAAAAGTCATACAATTTAAATCCATATTTTGAAAAAAACATTAATCCCCAATATAATATAATTTTTTCTAAACCCAATTTCAATCATCAATCATGATGATATCTAGCAATTGTAAATTTGTAATTGCCTAGCAGCATGTGAATTGGGGGTGTTCGATGTCAGCCACCCGGCCCAATAAATACTCACTCCTTTAAGTAAGAAATAGTCAAAATGTTGGCTTAAGAGTCATGGAATCACGTCTTCAACTTTGCCATCCTATTCTTCCCTTGTCATAACAACATTGTTTTGCTATTGCTTTCAACATTATTGTCCTTACATTAACAAATAATCAACAAAATTAATTGATTTTATGTCTACACTATATTAAAACAACTTATTGAATTAGTATTACCAACAGTCTAATTAATTCCAATTGTATCGAAGCTCATTATTTCATTAGAAAATTGCAATAATAAACTTGCTATTTTACATTAATGAAAACGTTTATTTAATTTATTTTGTTCAATTTTAGTCACTCTCATCACAATATTGTATATCAATTGGTGCATAAATGCTATTAAAAAAATATATAAATGTTAATTTATTATTTTCTAGTAATAAATAATAATAAAAATATAATTTCTAATAGCTTCAATAACATAATTTTTTATGAACTTTCATCTTATATGTTTAGTATAGGATGATTTTGTCGTGGATATTCTTGCTTTTTATTAGTTTATTTTGGATATTTATGTATTTTATATAATTGATAAATATTTTATATTTAAAATTTATTTAATCTCGTTAATTTAATATTTATAAATACTTTATATATCTATTAAATATTATTAAAATTCTATGACAAACCCAAAATGGTACATCGTAACATATTGATGTCAATATGTATCATCTTCAATAAAAAATAATACATCCATGAATGTGATATTAATTACCTCAATTACAAAACATCAACTTAATTAAGAAAATTACTTCAAAATTTTAAAAGTTATCTATTTTTTTTTTAAAAAAATACCATTCATGCACATAGTTATTGTGCCACAATTTAAATATTTATATTATGTTGATGACTCAAATTTGTATGTCATTCTATATATGAAATGTGGAAAATTATGATGGCATAAGGTGGAAGGAGTTTTTCCTCCTTCACAATCTTATAAAGCAGTGTTCAACTATTTGTCCCTTTGCATGTGTGTTATGGGCATTGAAAGTTATATTTTCTGTTAGGGACTATATAATTTTTCTTTTTGTTCACATTTCTTTGAAATTTGTACCTTGTTTGCTTGCCATTATTTCATGATGTGGTACAAAAAGCCAATTTATCTTTTTGTCCCAAGTTATCTAGTCTTATCACTTGAGCCAATACCCAAATGGTTCATATATATCCTTAACCTAGATGATTGTTTCAAAATTCGGTAAATATGAGTAAATTAAGTTTTAATTTAATTGATATGATTGTTATTACAATAAATAAAAAAAATGTGAATTTCAACACATTTAAATATATATTATCTTCCAATTTAAAAATTAAAGGTATGAATAATACTAAAATTAGTATTAAAAAGTAGATAAATACAAAATTCATAACAACTATAGTAATTGTAGTGTAATTAATCAAATAAAATTATGAGTTTTATGGGTTTTTTTAAATATAAGTTCACACTTCACACTTATAAATGGACCCGTCTGTAATTTTTGAATGACATATCCCTCACATATTTCATTTTTACTTTACAACTTATTTAATGTTGCTACATGACAACCCTTTTATCATTTTACAAAGCCTTTACTTTTGCGACCCCTAAAATGTTTTTGCCTACTCATCCATTCATTAATTAGACAATTTGCATGCATCAATAATTTCACGAAAACAAGTCAAAATTTATCTCTTATGCATACCAAGCATCAGATTGGTTTAAACATACTTAAACAATTTGGGACTTACCTCAATGTCCGGTGAGCTCTTCCAACTGAATTTACAGGTTAGTCCATCGATTTATCAAACAAATCAACATGCCATCACAATTCAAACATTTAATCATTCAATCAAGTAGTTATAAAAGGGCCCAAAATACAAAATTAACAATCCTAATGTTCAATTACAACCCATCAAGATTTCTTAAAAATTTCTAAGTCTAATCTAGTCCCTTGGAATAGTCCCACATTGCCTTTCTTATTGGGGTTTGGAAACACGACACATATGCATGAAATTTGCCTTGCGATGGATCACTGGAAAGCTTTACTTCTCAACTGTCTTGCGAGCTACTCTTCTGTACAGTGAAAATAAAGAGTGTGAGTTTATTGAAGCGCAGTGAGTGCACAAAACATGCTACAAGTGAACACATCAATCAGGTTAAAAGTGAGCATGTTATACAGTTCGCACAAAAATACAGCTCGCATGAATTCTGGCTCACATGATAATAAAGACATAATAGCTCATAATAAATTACAACTGTAATGACCCAAAATTCAAGGGAACCGGAAAAGCGAGTTATAGGGCCTCCGTCTTAGTGAACCGAGTTCGTAAATATGTATTAGGAGTATTTGTGAGGCTAGTTGTGTGTTTAATTAGGCTTTAATTAAGTGAATTTAGCTTAATTAAGAGAAATTAAGAAAAAGGGCTAAATTGAATAAGGGATAAATGTTTAATTATAGATTAATAAAAAGAAGGGAGGACCAAAATAGCAAATAAGCCATTCTTAATGGTTGTGGCGGCAAACATATGAAAAATCTAAGATTCTTTTCTTAGATATTTACTCAATTAATTAATTAGTTAATATTATTATTATTTTATTGAATTATAAATTATATTAAATATTATTATATTATGAAATAAATTGAAATATGGCAAATGTAGGGTGATAAATGGTAAATGTGTAATAATGTGTATATACACACTTGTATTAAAATTATTTATTCACTTAAAATTTTAAGTTAAAAGATATTTATTAATAAAATAATTATAATATAAGATTTTTATAGGATAAATAAATTAAATGATGACAAGTGGGTGGTGATGATAATATACAAATGTAAAATAAATATGTGTACAATTGTAATATATGTATTTGTTATTAGATAGATATTTATTATAATATTATTATAGTTTTATATTAAATTATTAAATTATGATTGTTATTATTAAAATAAATTAGAATGAAGACAATTGTATAATTATTAATGGTATATGTGTAACATATATGTTTATACACTTGTAAATTATTTATATATTTTATTATATAATAAGCAAAAGATATTTATTAATTATTATTATTATTATTATAATATTATAATAATAAATTAAAGAACTAGATATTTGAGTCTAGTTTCTAAAAAATCAAGCGGATCTTAAATTAGAATTCTGTAACTCAAGATATAAATAATTTAGTGACTATGACTCAAATGGACAGCTTTGAATAAATTTATAAGTAAATAGTGAAATCTAGATAATGTTACTTATAAGCATGTTATATAAATTAAGGATGTGGAATGGAGATGAGGAGGAGGAAAATATATATGAATATTCGGCTAGCATAGCTAATTTGCATGTTTTAGACTCAGGAACTAAATTGAATAGAAGTAAAACGTTAGAGGCAATTTTTGTAAAAATATAAAAAATGACCAAATTAAGTGAAATGAATTATTTTATTGTCTAAATTAATAAATTGAATGAAATTATTAATTTAGATCAAGATTGGTTGAAAAATCAATAAAAATAGAAAATTATCAAAAATGCCCCTAAATCTTGGTATTTTTGCAATTTAGCCAGTTCAGTTCGTGTAATCTAATTATGTGATATAAGGAAATACGAGTTGATGGTATATGAAATATTGATATAATGAATTAACTTATTTATGTTTATGAAGAAACGGCAAAAGTATGATATTTATCATGACATGTAAATATGTGATTATCTTTGATACATTGATACAAGGAAATTAAATATGTTGAGACGAGTAATGAATTCAAGTAAGACATGCCGAGAAAAACAAGTATGTTTAAGGGATAATATGTTTGATTTTGATTGGTTCCAAATATGAATACTAGATAAAATAAAATGTCTGATAAATAAATTTGAAACTCCGGTAATACTCCGTAACTCTATTCCGGTAACGGATTTGGGTTAGGGGCGTTACAACAATGTTTTATAGCTCACATGATAAAATAAATTCGCATAACATAACATAATCATAACACATAATATTGATATATTGGCAATTTGTGACTGTGAAACATAATCATAAAACATATTCATTGGATAAACGAATTTCCAATCACATCCAATGACTCGTAGAGTCTTGCGCTATCTCCAATAATAATAAATTTATTATTCAAATTTTACTTACAATCTAGCAGCGAAAAGGTGAAATTCAACTTAGCTTTAATTAAGTAAAATCATGATATTTTTTTGCATAATTAATTCTAAATTCATGTTTCAATATCCTAAATTCAAAATAACTACCAAGCATGCTAAACAAACCCAAAATCGAAGCCTCATGCCACAATAAAAATAAAATAGTTCAGTTCCCAAAATAATTGAAATTTCAAATAGTAAATCTAAAATACATTTTAATAAAAAGATCAATCCGAGCTAAGTCCTCCGTATGCCGAGTCCACGTCCTAACCTGGTGGGTTATCTGTAAAGATGGAAATAAGAGGGGGAGTGAGCTTACGAAGCTCAGTGTGAGTTCAATTACAAAAAAACCAGTGCAAACAATAGACAAATCGTACAGAATATCAACTCATAGAATGATCATAATTGAATATCAATTCAGAATTTCGAATCAAACCATCACCATAATATCTCAATATTCACATCTATGCAAATTCTTATGAATGCAATGCAATTTCAATTTATCAGAAAATGTTCCTATCCCACCGCTACAAACCACAGTAGGAGTTCCTCAGAGCTCTTCTTGTAACAGCCCAATTTTAATAGTGTCGGAACAGTGATTCGAGATCACTAAATCTGACGAAAAGTTAGAAAATTTTGTTAATCGATAGTTATAAGTTAAGTGTGATTTTAGAAATATTTTAAAATTAGTGAATTTTGTGAACTGAAAGAATTAATTAGAAAAATTAGGCCAAAAACGAGGCATTGAGACCTCGAATTCATAAAGTGAGCCACAAATATTTCCAAAAATATTTATGGAATGTCATTAAGTTATTATTAAACTTTCGTTAGAAAATTTTAACGTTTGGGTAGGAAATTAAATGAAAAGGACTAAATGAAATGAAAGTAAAAGTTAAATTATAGATTAAAAGAAATTATGAAGGATTAAAATGGAAATTATACCATTTTGTATAGTTGAAGTGACATAACATAGAAAAATCTGAGATTTTTAAGGTATATTATTATAATATTATATTATTATATTATTATATTATTATATATATACAAACAAAAGAAAAAAAAGGAGGAGAATAGAATAGAGAACAGAAACCCAAACGAAGAAGCAGAGAGCAGGAAAGAAAGAAAGAAGAGAAGAGAAAGAAAGAAAAGGGGGAAAATTGGAAAATTTTCAAAATTAGCTAAATAAAAAGGGGATCAAATTGAAATATATGGAGAATTCTCTTCATTTCTCTTTATTTTCTTCAGCTGAAAAATAGCCATGGGAGAGAGTTCAAGCTAGTTTTTATACTCAAGCATCATGTAAGTTTAATTCTTGCTTTCTCCTTGAAATTTCTATGTTTTGGACTTTTACAATTGGGTCCAATTTATTAATTCATTAGTTTTTGATTCTATGGCTAAATTTTAAAGTTTATGTGGATTAGTGTTGGAAGAATATGATGAATAAATCTTGATTTGGAGTTTTTAATTTTGTTATATGATGATTTAATCAAGTGAAATTGATGGAAATTGGTTTTAGGACCTAATTGTGAAAAATAGCTGAAATTAAGGCCTAGTGTTAAAATTCTAATTTCAAAGGTTATGAAGGAGTTTTAAAATGATAGATAAAAGTATTAAATGAGAAAATTAACTCAATTGAGGGGTTAATTCAGCAAGGACTGAATTGTAGGAATTGTGGAATTAGGGACAAAATAGAAATCAACATGTTACACTAAAGCAGTTTTAGACAGCAGCAGTTGTCTAACTTTGAAAAATCACCAAAAATTGTATAAATAGAATTAGAAGTCAAGTGAGATATGGAATTAAAGCTTATTGAGTCTATTTTCATATAAAAGAAACAGAGAAAGCAAAGGAATTTTGTAATTTGAGATATTTGTATTTTTGTAAGACTGGTTTAGAACAACTTCGTGATCCCCTGTTCTTACTTTAGAAATTCACTAAAATTTGTATAAAAATAATTTGGGAACATAATTTATATGGTTAGATTCCTTAATGAGTCTAGTTTTATAAGAAATAAACCATAACATCATATGAATTCTATATAAAAGATAATTAATTTTTAGTGAAGAAGGGTCGGAACTGCCAGACAGCAGAACAGGGGTGACTTTAAAGAATAAACTGTACTAATTGGCTAAACCAAAAATTCTGAAAATTTTATGGCAAGAAGATATGCGAGTCTAGTTTCAGGAAAAATTAACGGTTCTTCATTTGGAGTTTTGTAGCTCTGGAAATAAATAATTTAGTGACTATAACTCAAATGGACAGTTTTGAATACACATATGAGAAATTCAATGAAATTATTGATAATGTTACTTATAGAATATTATATACAGTAAGGATGTGGAATGGAGAGGAGGAGGAGGAAAATATGTATGAATATTTAGGTAGTATGGCTAATTTGAAATGTTTTAGGCTCAGGGACTAAATTGAATAAAAGTAAAACTTTGTGATTAATTTTGTAAAAATGTGGAAATAACCAATTTGCATGAAATGGATTATTTTATTATTTAAAATTGCAAAATTGAATGAAATTATTAATTTAGATTAAGATCGACTGAAAAATCAACGAAAATAGAAAATTTCTAAAGTGCCCCTGAATTTTGATATTTCTGCAAAATTTAGCCAGGTAAGTTCGTGTAACTTAATTATGTAATATAAGGGAATATAAGTTGATTGTACGTGAAATATTGATATGATGAATTAACTGATTTATGTTTATGAAGAAGAGATAATTGAATGATATTTTTCATGATATGTAAACATGTGATTATCTTTAATATGTTAATACAAGATAATTAAGTATGTTGAGATGAGTAATAAATTTATGTAAGACATGACGAGAAAAATAAATATGTTTAAGGGACAATATGTTTGAATTTGATTGGTTTCAAATATAAATGCTAAATGAAATAAAATGTCTGATAAATAAATTTGTAATTCCGGTAATGCCTCGTACCCTATTCCAGGGTTGAATACGGGTAAGGGGTGTTACATTTAGTGGTATCAGAGCTATGGTTTAGTCGGTTCTCGGACCAAATATAGTATATGTAAAGTCTAGAAATATATGCCATTATTAATATATATAATTTAAAATAATGTGATATCTCCAGACTTTGATGATATTTGTATCACTAATTTTCAAACTTTATCATTATTATGTGTAAGTATTTAGTAAAATGATAAATTTAAGATTGAGTACTGAAATTGAGACTGATACTGAACTGAATTATGGAATACTGAATATTATTTTGTGCACTGAATTGAATTGTGAAGTTATTGAATATTGTTATGTGTATTGCATTAAACTATGAAATTATTGATATAATGAATTACTGTAATACTGTGAAACTGGTTGAAATAAGAAGTGAAAATAGAATGAATTGAAAATTAGAAAGTTATTTAAATTACGTAACTAAATTATGAACTATGTGAATATTTGAAGGTATATTAATAGGAAACTAAAAGTGATTTGAATTGAATCAAATTAAATTAAATAAAGAAAATATGTGAGTAATTGAAATGTATATTGATTGAAAAGTAATTAGTGATTTTAAATTTGATTAGACAATAAATTAAAAATACGAATTGAATAAAAATATATTATACATGCTTATTTTGTTAAATAATATAGAAAGTTTATTTGATTACTTTTTTACATGTAAATGTTATATGTTTATATGAAATCAATTTGAGAAAGAAAGGAGAGGACCGAATTGAAGGAAAAGGAAAAGAGAAGGTTAAGGAGTGAAGGAAGAATAACATATATCATTTCAACCTTTTTTTTGTTGTAAGTACTACAAGAATTTTAAATTATTGTTATTTATCCTTTTGAAATATTTATGTGAATTATTTAAATATATGAGATTAAACTTTAATGCCCAAGTAGGCGAAATTTAGAACTCTTTGGGATATTAAGGAACATTAGCACGTTAGTGCTCTCGATATTAGCACATTGGTGCTCTCCGATATTAGCACGTCGGTGCTCTCGATATTAGCACATTGGTGCTCTCGATATTAGCACATTGGTGCTCTCCGATATTAGCACGTCGGTGCTCTCGATTATTAGCACGTTGGTGCTCTCGATTATTAGCACATTGGTGCTCTCTGTTCACTTGTGCATCATAATGCACCTCTGTATCACATTCCGTATATCCGGTGTGTTCTATAAAGTCTACTTTGGGCTAAGAAAGTGAAATGAGAACAAAGTGAATCATTGAATTATATCTTGATTAGGAAATGGAAAAGTGAATTTGAAATAGAAAAAAAAATGAAATGATGATTTGAATACCCTATTAACTTATCGGGCTAGATTGGATATAAATGGCATGCCATAGGATTGGAAGTGTTCGAGGATTCTTCGACCTTGAGTCGATGAGGCTTTGGGTGCCAATCTGGTGTGTTTGGTTGGATCCGCGTATCCGCCAAAGTCCGAGTCTTGTTAATAGGGGTAGATATGAATATTAAGTGAAATTAAAATGAGAATTGATCTCCTATTAACTTGTCGGACTAGTCGGATATAATTGGCATGCTATAGGATATGGAAGAGTGCAGGTTTTTGAAACATCGATCGAGCACTTACATGCCGACTATCACATTATTATTCTTATCGTTATCGATTCGACACTTTGTGTGTCGTATATTGTGTACCGTTAAGGCACAATGTGCCGCATCTTTGGTGTGTTTGGGTTGGAATCCGTGTATCTGTCAAAGTCCGGATTGTTAATAGGGTGAATAACTAAAATGAGAAAAACTAAATAAATTTGATCGATTGAACTATTGAAAATATGAGTAAGAAATTATGAGTCGAGTTGTGAATCGAATTGAAATGTGAGAATTGAAGTATGAACTTAAGGTTCATAAATTTGTTAAAATATCAAATTATTATTATTGAAATCATTGAATAAGCGAAATGAGAAAAATCGATTGAATTTGATCGGTTAAACTATTGAAAGTATGGAAAAGTGGAATTAGGAATTGAAATGTAAATTGAAATTGAGATATGAGATTGAAAACTTGAACCAAAGGTTTATGAATTGATTAAAAATAATATAGATGATATATGATGCTATTTGATGAAATGCTATTGTTGAGGTATGAAATTAAAGTATAAATTAACACATATGACTTATATTGTTGCATGCTTGATGTTTACTATTTAATATTAAATGTTAAATTTAAATTATGCGTATAGTAAGTGAAGTATGAGGTAAGCGTTATTGATGAATTAAATGGAAAACCGAATTAAGCGATGGATAAATATTAGTATTGAATTGTATATTGAAGAGGAAGTGAAATTAAATTTATTTGTGAATACATTTAAGTGAAATTGAAAAAAAAAAAAAAAAAAAAATGATATGTAAAAGCATTATGTTAAAATTGTAAAAGTGACATGCGTGTATAATGTAATTTTCCCAAGTAAATGAGATTTAATCTACTAAGATATTAATGGTATACCATTAAGGAACTTTAGCGCATTCTCGATAATAACACTTTGGTTCTCATCAAGTGCTATCCGATTAATAGTAAATAATAATACACTTCTATATTTGTTTCATATATCTTAAGTATTCTATTGAATCTATTGGGCCTCTTATAAAAGGTAAGTAATTTTCGCTATAAGGTATGTTCGCAATATTGAATTAAAAATGAATTGCAAAGCGAAAGGATATGGAATGGATATAAATGATAAATCAGATAAATATGTGCACAAAGGAGCTATAAAATTATAGAAATAACGAAGTTCATGATCAAAATAATAAGGAAATTTTCGAGGACGAAATTTTTTTAGGGGAAGAATTGTAATGACCCAATTTTAATAGTGTCGGAACAGTGATTCGAGATCACTAAATCGACGAAAAGTTAGAAAATTTTGTTAATCGATAGTTATAAGTTAAGTGTGATTTTAGAAATATTTTAAAATTAGTGAATTTTGTGAATGAAAGAATTAATTAGAAAAATTAGGCCAAAAGCGAGGTATTGAGACCTCGAATTCATAAAGTGAGCCACAAATATTTCCAAAAATATTTATGGAATGTCATTAAGTTATTATTAAACTTTCGTTAGAAAATTTTAACGTTTGGGTAGGAAATTAAATGAAAAGGACTAAACTGAAATGAAAGTAAAAGTTAAATTATAGATTAAAAGAAATTATGAAGGATTAAAATGGAAATTATACCATTTTGTATAGTTGAGGCGGTGACATAACATAGAAAAATCTGAGATTTTTAAGGTATATTATTATAATATTATATTATTATATTATTATATTATTATATATATACAAACAAAAAAAAAAAAGGAGGAGAATAGAATAGAGAACAGAAACCCAAACGAAGAAGCAGAGAGCAGGAAAGAAAGAAGAAGAGAAGAGAAAGAAGAAAAGGGGGAAAATTGGAAAATTTTCAAAATTAGCTAAATAAAAGGGGATCAAATTGAAATATATGGAGAATTCTCTTCATTTCTCTTTATTTTCTTCAGCTGAAAAATAGCCATGGGAGAGAGTTCAAGCTAGTTTTTATACTCAAGCATCATGTAAGTTTAATTCTTGCTTTCTCCTTGAAATTTCTATGTTTTGGACTTTTACAATTGGGTCCAATTTATTAATTCATTAGTTTTTGATTCTATGGCTAAATTTTAAAGTTTATGTGGATTAGTGTTGGAAGAATATGATGAATAAATCTTGATTTGGAGTTTTTAATTTTGTTATATGATGATTTAATCAAGTGAAATTGATGGAAATTGGTTTTAGGACCTAATTGTGAAATAGCTGAAATTAAGGCCTAGTGTTAAAATTCTAATTTCAAAGGTTATGAAGGAGTTTTAAAATGATAGATAAAAGTATTAAATGAGAAAATTAACTCAATTGAGGGGTTAATTCAGCAAGGACTGAATTGTAGGAATTGTGGAATTAGGGACAAAATAGAAATCAACATGTTACACTAAAGCAGTTTTAGACAGCAGCAGTTGTCTAACTTTGAAAAATCACCAAAAATTGTATAAATAGAATTAGAAGTCAAGTGAGATATGGAATTAAAGCTTATTGAGTCTATTTTCATATAAAAGAAACAGAGAAAGCAAAGGAATTTTGTAATTTGAGATATTTGTATTTTTGTAAGACTGGTTTAGAACAACTTCGTGATCCCCTGTTCTTACTTTAGAAATTCACTAAAATTTGTATAAAAATAATTTGGGAACATAATTTATATGGTTAGATTCCTTAATGAGTCTAGTTTTATAAGAAATAAACCATAACATCATATGAATTCTATATAAAAAGATAATTAATTTTTAGTGAAGAAGGGTCGGAACTGCCAGACAGCAGAACAGGGGTGACTTTAAAGAATAAACTGTACTAATTGGCTAAACCAAAAATTCTGAAAATTTTATGGCAAGAAGATATGCGAGTCTAGTTTCAGGAAAAATTAACGGTTCTTCATTTGGAGTTTTGTAGCTCTGGAAATAAATAATTTAGTGACTATAACTCAAATGGACAGTTTTGAATACACATATGAGAAATTCAATGAAATTATTGATAATGTTACTTATAGAATATTATATACAGTAAGGATGTGGAATGGAGAGGAGGAGGAGGAAAATATGTATGAATATTTAGGTAGTATGGCTAATTTGAAATGTTTTAGGCTCAGGGACTAAATTGAATAAAAGTAAAACTTTGTGATTAATTTTGTAAAAATGTGGAAATAACCAATTTGCATGAAATGGATTATTTTATTATTTAAAATTGCAAAATTGAATGAAATTATTAATTTAGATTAAGATCGACTGAAAAATCAACGAAAATAGAAAATTTCTAAAGTGCCCCTGAATTTTGATATTTCTGCAAAATTTAGCCAGGTAAGTTCGTGTAACTTAATTATGTAATATAAGGGAATATAAGTTGATTGTCGTGAAATATTGATATGATGAATTAAGCGATTTATGTTTATGAAGAAGAGATAATTGAATGATATTTTTCATGATATGTAAACATGTGATTATCTTTAATATGTTAATACAAGATAATTAAGTATGTTGAGATGAGTAATAAATTTATGTAAGACATGACGAGAAAAATAAATATGTTTAAGGGACAATATGTTTGAATTTGATTGGTTTCAAATATAAATGCTAAATGAAATAAAATGTCGATAAATAAATTTGTAATTCGGTAATGCCTCGTACCTATTCCGAGGGTTGAATACGGGTAAGAGGTGTTACATTTAGTGGTATCGAGCTATGGTTTAGTACCGGTTCTCGGACCAAATATAGTATATGTAAAGTCTAGAAATATATGCCATTATTAATATATATAATTTAAAATAATGTGATATCTCGGACTTTGATGATATTTGTATCACTAATTTTCAAACTTTATCATTATTATGTGTAAGTATTTAGTAAAATGATAAATTTAAGATTGAGTCTTGAAATTGAGGCGATCTTGGCTGAATTATGGAATCTTGAATATTATTTTGTGCCTTTGAATTGAATTGTGAAGTTATTGAATATTGTTATGTGTATTGCATTAAACTATGAAATTATTGATATAATGAATTCTTGTAATATTGTGAAAACTGGTTGAAATAAGAAGTGAAAATAGAATGAATTGAAAATTAGAAAGTTATTTAAATTACGTAACTAAATTATGAACTATGTGAATATTTGAAGGTATATTAATAGGAAACTAAAAGTGATTTGAATTGAATCAAATTAAATTAAATAAAGAAAATATGTGAGTAATTGAAATGTATATTGATTGAAAAGTAATTAGTGATTTTAAATTTGATTAGACAATAAATTAAAAATACGAATTGAATAAAAATATATTATACATGCTTATTTTGTTAAATAATATAGAAAGTTTATTTGATTACTTTTTACATGTAAATGTTATATGTTTATATGAAATCAATTTGAGAAAGAAAGGAGAGGACCGAATTGAAGGAAAAGGAAAAGAGAAGGTTAAGGAGTGAAGGAAGAATAACATATATCATTTCAACCTTTTTTTGTTGTAAGTACTACAAGAATTTTAAATTATTGTTATTTATCCTTTTGAAATATTTATGTGAATTATTTAAATATATGAGATTCAAACTTTAATGCCCAAGTAGACGAAATTTAGAACTCTTTGGGATATTAAGGAACATTAGCACGTTAGTGCTCTCGATATTAGCACATTGGTGCTCTCCGATATTAGCACGTCGGTGCTCTCGATATTAGCACATTGGTGCTCTCGATATTAGCACATTGGTGCTCTCCGATATTAGCACGTCGGTGCTCTCGATTATTAGCACGTTGGTGCTCTCACGATTAGCACATTGGTGCTCTCTGTTCACTTGTGCATCATAATGCACCTCTGTATCTCATTCGTATATCCGGTGTGTTCTATAAAGTCTACTTTGGGCTAAGAAAGTGAAATGAGAACAAAGTGAATCATTGAATTATATCTTGATTAGGAAATGGAAAAGTGAATTTGAAATAGAAAAAAAAATGAAATGATGATTTGAATACCCTATTAACTTATCGGGCTAGATTGGATATAAATGGCATGCCATAGGATTGGAAGTGTTCGAGGATTCTTCGACCTTGAGTCGATGAGGCCTTTGGGTGCCAATCTGGTGTGTTTGGTTGGATCCGCGTATCCGCCAAAGTCCGAGTCTTGTTAATAGGGGTAGATATGAATATTAAGTGAAATTAAAATGAGAATTGATCTCCCTATTAACTTGTCGGACTAGTCGGATATAATTGGCATGCTATAGGATATGGAAGAGTGCAGGTTTTTGCCGGCTTACTGATCAGGCACTTACATGCCGACTCTCATCATTATCATTATTATTATCGATTCGACACTTTGTGTGTGCGTATATTGTGTAACCGTTAAGGCACAATGTGCGTCTTGGTGTGTTTGGGTTGGAATCAGTGTATCATCACAAAGTCCGGATTGTTAATAGGGTGAATAACTAAAATGAGAAAAACTAAATAAATTTGATCGATTGAACTATTGAAAATATGAGTAAGAAATTATGAGTCGAGTTGTGAATCGAATTGAAATGTGAGAATTGAAGTATGAACTTAAGGTTCATAAATTTGTTAAAATATCAAATTATTATTATTGAAATCTGTTGAATAAACGAAATGAGAAAAATCGATTGAATTTGATCGGTTAAACTATTGAAAGTATGGAAAAGTGGAATTAGGAATTGAAATGTAAATTGAAATTGAGATATGAGATTGAAAACTTGAACCAAAGGTTTATGAATTGATTAAAAATAATATAGATGATATATGATGCTATTTGATGAAATGCTATTGTTGAGGTATGAAATTAAAGTATAAATTAACACATATGACTTATATTGTTGCATGCTTGATGTTTACTATTTAATATTAAATGTTAAATTTAAATTATGCGTATAGTAAGTGAAGTATGAGGTAAGCGTTATTGATGAATTAAATGGAAACCGAATTAAGCGATGGATAAATATTAGTATTGAATTGTATATTGAAGAGGAAGTGAAATTAAATTTATTTGTGAATACATTTAAGTGAAATTGGAAAAAAAAAAAAAAAAAAAAATGATATGTAAAAGCATTATGTTAAAATTGTAAAAGTGACATGCGTGTATAATGTAATTTTCCCAAGTAAATGAGATTTAATCTACTAAGATATTAATGGTATACCATTAAGGAACTTTAAGCGCATTCTCTCGATAATAACACTTTGGTTCTCATCAAGTGCTATCTCGATTAATAGTAAATAATAATACACTTCTATATTTGTTTCATATATCTTAAGTATTCTATTGAATCTATTGGGCCTCTTATAAAAGGTAAGTAATTTTCATTTATAAGGTATGTTCGCAATATTGAATTAAAATGAATTGCAAACTGAAAGGATATGGAATGGATATAAATGATAAATCAGATAAATATGTGCACAAAGGAGCTATAAAATTATAGAAATAACGAAGTTCATGATCAAAATAATAAGGAAATTTCGAGGACGAAATTTTTTTTTAGGGGAAGAATTGTATGACCCAATTTTAATAGTGTCGAACAAGTGATTCGAGATCACTAAATCTGACGAAAAGTTAGAAAATTTTGTTAATCGATAGTTATAAGTTAAGTGTGATTTTAGAAATATTTTAAAATTAGTGAATTTTGTGAACTGAAAGAATTAATTAGAAAAATTAGGCCAAAAACGAGGTATTGAGACCTCGAATTCATAAAGTGAGCCACAAATATTTCCAAAAATATTTATGGAATGTCATTAAGTTATTATTAAACTTTCGTTAGAAAATTTTAACGTTTGGGTAGGAAATTAAATGAAAAGGACTAAAACTGAAATGAAAGTAAAAGTTAAATTATAGATTAAAAGAAATTATGAAGGATTAAAATGGAAATTATACCATTTTGTATAGTTGAGGTGACATAACATAGAAAAATCTGAGATTTTTAAGGTATATTATTATAATATTATATTATTATATTATTATATTATTATATATATACAAACAAAAAAAAAAAAAGGAGGAGAATAGAATAGAGAACAGAAACCCAAACGAAGAAGCAGAGAGCAGGAAAGAAAGAAGAAGAGAAGAGAAAGAAGAAAGGGGGAAAATTGGAAAATTTTCAAAATTAGCTAAATAAAAGGGGATCAAATTGAAATATATGGAGAATTCTCTTCATTTCTCTTTATTTTCTTCAGCTGAAAAATAGCCATGGGAGAGAGTTCAAGCTAGTTTTTATACTCAAGCATCATGTAAGTTTAATTCTTGCTTTCTCCTTGAAATTTCTATGTTTTGGACTTTTACAATTGGGTCCAATTTATTAATTCATTAGTTTTTGATTCTATGGCTAAATTTTAAAGTTTATGTGGATTAGTGTTGGAAGAATATGATGAATAAATCTTGATTTGGAGTTTTTAATTTTGTTATATGATGATTTAATCAAGTGAAATTGATGGAAATTGGTTTTAGGACCTAATTGTGAAAAATAGCTGAAATTAAGGCCTAGTGTTAAAATTCTAATTTCAAAGGTTATGAAGGAGTTTTAAAATGATAGATAAAAGTATTAAATGAGAAAATTAACTCAATTGAGGGGTTAATTCAGCAAGGACTGAATTGTAGGAATTGTGGAATTAGGGACAAAATAGAAATCAACATGTTACACTAAAGCAGTTTTAGACAGCAGCAGTTGTCTAACTTTGAAAAATCACCAAAAATTGTATAAATAGAATTAGAAGTCAAGTGAGATATGGAATTAAAGCTTATTGAGTCTATTTTCATATAAAAGAAACAGAGAAAGCAAAGGAATTTTGTAATTTGAGATATTTGTATTTTTGTAAGACTGGTTTAGAACAACTTCGTGATCCCCTGTTCTTACTTTAGAAATTCACTAAAATTTGTATAAAAATAATTTGGGAACATAATTTATATGGTTAGATTCCTTAATGAGTCTAGTTTTATAAGAAATAAACCATAACATCATATGAATTCTATATAAAAGATAATTAATTTTTAGTGAAGAAGGGTCGGAACTGCCAGACAGCAGAACAGGGGTGACTTTAAAGAATAAACTGTACTAATTGGCTAAACCAAAAATTCTGAAAATTTTATGGCAAGAAGATATGCGAGTCTAGTTTCAGGAAAAATTAACGGTTCTTCATTTGGAGTTTTGTAGCTCTGGAAATAAATAATTTAGTGACTATAACTCAAATGGACAGTTTTGAATACACATATGAGAAATTCAATGAAATTATTGATAATGTTACTTATAGAATATTATATACAGTAAGGATGTGGAATGGAGAGGAGGAGGAGGAAAATATGTATGAATATTTAGGTAGTATGGCTAATTTGAAATGTTTTAGGCTCAGGGACTAAATTGAATAAAAGTAAAACTTTGTGATTAATTTTGTAAAAATGTGGAAATAACCAATTTGCATGAAATGGATTATTTTATTATTTAAAATTGCAAAATTGAATGAAATTATTAATTTAGATTAAGATCGACTGAAAAATCAACGAAAATAGAAAATTTCTAAAGTGCCCTCGAATTTTGATATTTCGCAAAAATTAGCTAGAGTAAGTTCGTGTAACTTAATTATGTAATATAAGGGAATATAAGTTGATTGTACGTGAAATATTGATATGATGAATTAACTGATTTATGTTTATGAAGAAGAGATAATTGAATGATATTTTTCATGATATGTAAACATGTGATTATCTTTAATATGTTAATACAAGATAATTAAGTATGTTGAGATGAGTAATAAATTTATGTAAGACATGACGAGAAAAATAAATATGTTTAAGGGACAATATGTTTGAATTTGATTGGTTTCAAATATAAATGCTAAATGAAATAAAATGTCTGATAAATAAATTTGTAATTCCGGTAATGCCTCGTACCCTATTCCAGGGTTGAATACGGGTAAGGGGTGTTACACTTCTACCTTCACACCACATTGTGGATAAATCAATGGTCGTTGTAGATGAACTGCTAACGATAAGAATATTGGTGGATGAATCATTCGTTTGTGTAGATAAAAGTTGCTAATACGTTGTGGATGAACCACTAGTCGTGTAGATAAATTGCCGACTAAAAATATTGGTGGATAAACCCTCCATGGGTGCAAATAAAATCTGCTAATACGTTGTGGATGAACCACTAGTCGAGTAGATGACTGCCAACCAAAATACGTTTTGGATAAAACATTGGTCGAGTAGATAAACTGCCAACTAAAACATGTTGTGGATAATCCACTAGTCGAGCAGATAAACTATTAACTACGTCCTCCGTTCAAATCATCCCACCCCATGCAATGCAACATGACATGCTATAACAGATCAATATGGAAATAGTAACATGCTTATAGCAAATATATATACAGTAGTAATTATTATGCTTAAAACGGATCATGACAGTAGCAATATACTTGCTTCACATGTATTTTGTTTAACGGTAGCAATAGGCATATGTCATGCAATCAGTAACACTGTGGTATGGAAAAC
Source organism: Gossypium bickii (assembly GCA_025503065.1). Classification (NCBI taxonomy): domain Eukaryota; kingdom Viridiplantae; phylum Streptophyta; class Magnoliopsida; order Malvales; family Malvaceae; genus Gossypium; species Gossypium bickii. Next base: position 103,299,015 of record CP106716.1, read on the forward strand.
ATTGTTAGATCATCAGAATTACAGTGACAGTAAACATGTAATATTTTTTTTTTTGCAGAAATAAACATGTAATATTTTCATATCATGCATATACGGTAATAATTCAGTCAACCAGATTCATGGATTCCATTCATATTATTAGGGACTCAATTGAATGAAATAAAGCACTAAAAATAGTTCGGGGTCTATTCAAGGACTAAACTAAACAATTCATAGAATTCTAGGTAAAACTGTAAAATAGAGGTCACACAATCGTATGGCTAGGCCGTGTGGATGGGTTACACGATTATGTGGCCAGGCCATGTAACAGTCTGTGACCGTATGGCAAATGCAAAAATTAACATATAAAGGAGACACGGCCGAACTAGCCTAGGTTTTAGGGCATATGGTCGTGTAGGGGGTGTGTGGACCACACGCTCGTGCAGGAGGTCGTGGCCCTAATCCTAGACATAATTTGCCCCGATTCGTTTGTAAAAGAACACACACCTTTCTCCAAGAGTCTGATCATCATTCCTCACAATCAAATTTGATCTGATGCACCTAAAATAGGTCCTTCAAACGGCATTTATACATGAGTTAACGTTTGATTTTAAGATTCATTAAGATTATCGAGAGATTTGCTAAGAACCGAAAAAGATTGTTTTATTGGGTTGAAAGATTATCATCGAATAGGAATACTAAAAAAATTTGAGATTTGTTCATCAAGATCAAGATGTACTTATCGATTTTTTGCAATGATTAAGGATGCTATTTGACAATAATTCTAATACCATTAAGAAATCAAGAAACGGTGTTGGTTTGATACGAGAAAGAAAAATAATCAATAGCTCAAGGATGGAAATATGCTGCAATTATGAGAAAGAAGTAAAGGAAAAGAAAAGAGGAAGAAATAAATAGAGGATGAAGAGGAATCTTACTAAAATTATGAAAAAAAATAGTTATTCTAGTCAAAGTAGGAGTAGAAAGGACTAAATAGCTAGGGTTTGTAAATCTTAGGGGTGACAAGGGTAATTTACCCAAAATTTGGGTGGAATTAAAAGGAAACAAAAGAGGAAGGGTGTGGCTTGCACTTGGGTACATGGGAAAGGAATTAGCACGTTAACCATTAGGCTTAATCCTATTTCTTGTTCAATTTTTACCTCTAATAGTATTTATTTTATGTAGCTTTTATCCTAAGTTGCTGAAAAAAAAGAAGAAAAGAAATGAAGGGAATGGGGTTTGGACCTACTACTTCTAGGACAGATGCACTATCACTTAACCATTCAACCTATGTCTTATTTCTTGCCTATTTATTACGATTAACCCCCTATATTCTGGGACATGACATGGTCATTCACTTACTCAAGATTTAGATAAGTCACACCATAAATATCACAAGTAAATATACTCATAAACAAATCTAGGATGAATTCAACTTAAGCTTATTTGATGAATTCAAAGTCTTGCCCTTATTCTTACCTGTAGATCATCTAGCATACGAAATCTTATTCTTTTTAAGAAAAATTTTTAAAATATTAATTTAAGTTTTCAACTACAAATACAATTATAATCATAGTCACTATAGTCTATATAACTACAATCCACCAAAATATATTTAGAGTCCAATATAATAAAGCCATGCCTTGAAATAAATTTAAGAACGATGAGACGTAAACTTAAAAATTTTAAAAATTTAAAACTTTTATATTACCATTAAGTTATTTTTTTATTGACTAAAACAAATTCTCACTAACTAAATCGAAATAATATACATATTCTTTTTCAAGTAAATAATTATACTTGAATGAAAAAAGAGATAAAAAGGTTTAAACTTGAAACCCACACAAATTTATCATTTAATTAGTGAGGTTATTAATTTCAACTTGATTTAAATACTACATGCGTATCATGGGTATCTAAGGATCAATTTATTAAAACATCAATCGTTCATCAACTTACAGAAAAAAAAAAAAAAAAGGTGCAACACTAATTAATTTTACCAACATGATATGTTGATCCTTCTCACGCACATAGATTATACGTACTGGGTTATGTAAAACACATTATATAAAAAATATATTAAAATCAAATTAAATTTTAATTGAAACGATTAAGTTGAAGCTTTAAAGATGATATACCTTAGATTTAAATCTTATTTTAGTAGTATTTTATAAAAAGAAAATAAAAATAAAAATATTTTTATATTAATATATATTAATTTATAAAAATAAGGGATTTTTAATTAAATTAGTGTCTAATTGATTCGTAATATAAATTCAGACAACAACTTAAATAGAAATATAGACACACTGAATTGATTTACACACTTGCCTAGAAAACACTTGCTAAGATTATTTAATTATTATTTTAGATTTCTTTTATTTAATACAATAAATTTTTGGTATTCTTCATATCTGTTTTACTATCTATATTAAAAACTCGAGATTGCTTCTTTCAATAATATTATCTCGAAAAATTAAACTTAATTATTTACGTTTATTAAATGCAAATTCATAAAAATAACTATATATATTATTCAAATTTCAAATTCTTAACAATTTCTCTTCTCCAGTAGATCATACAACTTCCCTCGCATCATGATTACAAGAAATCTTTATAGAGAAGAGAAGAACAAGAGACTAGATTTAAAAAAAAAAAAAAATCAATATTTCTTTCTATATAAATAAATTATTTAAACACTATTTCAAAAAAAAATTAAATCATATGAAAACCATACAAATTAATCAATTTGTTATTAAAATAATTATTTAATACATAGATGGTGAAAATTTTTATTTCACAAATAAAATGAGAATTTTTGGTTTATTTTAAAAGGTGAAAATGTGAACCCTATTCTACTTTTAATGTATCAAACAATTATCATTATTATTAGTTGTCTATTTGATTGTTGCTATAGCCCGCAAGAGGAAAAGGATATCTGCAAATATTTGCAATGATAAATAAATATCAAAGGGTCAGAAATAGCTGGCTCCCTTTGAAGGCAAAAGTTAAGCTCTCATTTTCCATCATTTTCCATATATTCAATGAAGGGCCAAAACCCAAAATATTTTCCATCATTGTTAACCTTACCCTTCTTTCTCCTTTTTATCTGAATCAACCCTAAATAAAATAATAATAATAATATTTTTGTTTCAATTTGGTTTATTTCAATCCAAAAATCATTTATTGCTTAACATATTAAAATTTTATTTTATATTAATACTTATATATTTTGATAATTAAATTAAAATGTTTGAATAAGTATTAAAATTTCTATCAATATACGTTATTCTAGTTGATACAACAATAACAATGCAAAATTAACTAAGATTTAATCAGAATTTATTCAAATTATTAAAAAAACCATGTAAAATTTGTAACTTATTGAACCGAACAGGTACTAGATGTACTCACAATCACAATATTGTATCATGTGAGCATACTCCAAACCTGCATTAGTCCCATTGTAAGTTTGTTGTTTACCAAATTTTAAGTATGGTAAGTTTCTAATTTATATCTAACTTCTCTATGAAACATATATTATACATATTTGTGTGTTTTATAGGAAATAACTCATAGGTCATTTTCAAGTAGTAAATTATTTGGAATTCTAATACTCATTTTGGTTAGACAAAAGAAGAAGAAGATATTATTGCAAAGATTTTCAATTGACACCCAAAAACATTTAAATTGTTTTATTTATGAAAACTATGTGAAAGGTCCTAAGTTAACAAGATTTCGATGAAGCCAAGGTGTTTTGTCAAATAAAAACGGCATTAATGTGAAAGAAAACTAAATAAAATGACCTGTAATGCTACTCACTGGTTGGTACTTGTCTACACATTTAATTAGGGTTTTTGTCTATCAATTCCGCAAATTGCTTTATCTTAGCCAATTAGCTTCCAAGAGTATTTATAAGCCATTAGGATATGTCTATATGTATACATGCCAATACTATTTGTTTGAGGTATATTTTAAGTATATTCAATTTCACTACTTTTTTTAGTTATTTTACTTTTTAGATTTCTAAATTCAAGTTCAACTATTAACACTATTAAAATTATTGGTGAGATATTTTAAAGTTAAAAAAAAAAAAAACCTAACTTAGTAGCTATGTAACAAAAAATGATGTTGTAATGAACTTAATTTTAATAGAAGAATTTTAACAATGTTAACAATTGGATTGCATTTTTAAAATTAATAAGTAAAGGGTCTAAATTCCTTGAAATAAAGGTCAATGGACTAAATTTCAAATATATGAAGAGTATAGGGACTTGAAGCATATTTTAACCTTATTTTTAATAGTCTTTATAGAATGTTATTTTGTAACGCCTCAAATTTCTTATGTCAGCTTCTGTAAAATTTGGACATAACTATGTATTTGCTTTAGTAGTTAAGTGTTCTGGGTGTGTATGTGAGGTCCCAAGTTCAAGCCTTACCTTTAGCAATTTTTATTGTTTTTGGAATTAAGCCCTATCCTTGTTCTGTAGGCTTATTTATAATCACATGTAATTTCATATTAGAATGAGCTTGCTGGTTCAAGTGGTACAGATGTTGGTGTGTTTGAGGTCTTGTGTTCAAATCCCTATGCAAGTGTAGGTATTTATTTTTGATCGATTCTGGGAGAGACAGAGTTCTGATTGAATTAAAAGGCTGTGTGAGTGGGTAGTTATCAATTAGTGGTGGATTTAGTGGGATTGAGGGGGGATTTTGAAATCTTTTAAGTTATTTTATTTTTATTTTTTATTATTTTTCCCAAAAATACTTTTCTGACGTCCTTCTCCAAAATTCCCTAATCTTTTTCTTCTCTGTCAATTTCCATCTCTCCCTCTTCTATTCAGTTGTTTCCAAATCCACCTTTTTTTCTGTGCAACGTTTGACTGCATTCGTTGGTAAGTTTTTGCATTGTTGCAATCTTTGTGTTTGGTGGCTAGTGTTCTAATAGGGGGTTTTTGTGTGCTGCTCTCGGTTAGGAGAAGGTCAAGAGGCAAGTGGTACTTCTTCAGCGATTTGATCATTAGGGGATCTCTGTTCATTGGTGGTAAGTTTTCGAAGTCCTTGGTAGATGTTGTAAAGCTGCGGATTGATTTCGGATTGAGTTTCGTAATTGTGTAACTGAAATTGGGCTTTTGGATAACTGATTTTAGGTTTCGGGAGGCTTAGGAGTGATTTCGTATCACGATACCAGGTGTATCCGAAACGCAAAAAATAGAGAGTCGACGAAATCCGAAAAACACCACTGTCGATGCCACACAATCGTGTGCGACGACACGGTCGTGTGATCGACGAAGGCCAGGCCGTGCATAAGACATGGCTGTGTGATGGCCAGAGTGTGGCCGTGTGGGCCACACAGGCTAAATCGGACTGGGCGTGCCACACGGGTAAATGAACTTTGGGCAAGGCCAATCTGGGCGTGTGGGCCCATTATACTGAGATTTTTCGTAGGGTCGTACGAGTCGTCTTAATCGACTGTGAGCCTACCATGGGGTCAGTAAATGTTATTTAACCCTAAAATTAAGTGATCTGTTAGACTGAAATATGGTTATGAGTATGCCTATGTTTGTATATCTGTTATCTGTTATAAAAGCATGTTAAGTATGATATATCTGTTAATTCTATATGTATGTTATGTTATCTGATATTGGGGATGGGTTGATGTATATTGGAGGAAATGTTTTAAAACGCATTTGTGCCTATTATCTGGCAGCATGGCTGAATTATATCGGTACAATATGGTATGTAAGGATGGACGGAGATGGTGTGTAAAGGATGAGGGTAGGATATCTGATTTCTGATTCTAATTTGCGCATCTGTATCTGTATCTATAATGGGCTTAGGCCTGAGACTATATCTGACTGATTCTGATATTCTATTTGTATGAATGCTTAATTCTGTGGAGTTACACATTGAATTTACGTAAACTCACTCTTTTTTTTATTCTGTACAAGTAATCCACAGTCTTAGGCGGATCGGTGCAGCGGAGGACTCGACGGTGACCACACGTTATCATTGGTTTTATTTGGGTTTTATAGATTTATTAAGTTTGGTATTACGATTGAGAGTATGTATTTTCTGAGACTCTATGGACTTTTTAACTGCTTGGCTTTGGTTTTGGGTTTTCGGATTTAACCTGCTTATTTTCATGATGGTTTCACCTAAAGCATTGATTTTCTAAAAATGTAAACCGTTTTTCTTAAACACGATGATTTTTTTTCTAAGCTTCCACTAAATTAATACGTTTTAAGGCAAGGTGAGTAATTAAACATATGTTTTGAAATAAATCAAAGCAATTAAAGGTTTATAAGCTTAAGGATTTTATCGAGTTAGCTCCATTTCAAAATCTCTTCCATGTGACATCGTCAGATACGACCATAACGTCTAGGCCGGGTTCGGGGTGTTACATATTTGGTAGAGAGATAAATTGTTGCAAACAAGTGAACGAGATGTAATGAGAAAAGGCATAGAGAAAGACTAGAGCATATCCGATAACATCAATCATAATGACAAGCAATGATTTGTAAGGTGGAGAAAGGCTATGTATGGATGAGAATAAGGATGAGAAAATGAATAGGCTAAGAGAGCTTTAGAAATAACTTTTGAGAGTTAGAATGCCAAATTGTCAAAAGTCTACTCACAAGTTGTGGAGGGCTCCTATTTATAGTGTCCAAGAATGAGAGTTGCAAATTTAAGCATTAAATATGAGTAATGAATGATTTTGTAAGTTAAAAAGGAATTCATGTTCATTTATAAGTGCAGAGTTTTGTTAGTGAAGGTTCCAATGAATAGTAAACAAGAGTTCACTATGTTTCTGAAAGAATAAGGGAGAAGTACTCAATGTGACAAGAAAAGATTAAGAGGAAACCTCTTAACTATCTCCATATTTGATCCACGAAACCAAGCTCTTTGGAACATCTTAAGAGTGAAGACAATCCAAGGACCATGTCATATTTTAGGGCTACTCCCACTTCTTTTATTTTAATGAAGTAGTATCCTATGAAACATCGTTCGTGAAACATCTCTTGAATGCAAGACAAGAGTTGTTCTTGAATAAGGGTTATTTTGACTTGTTTCGAATATGAGTTGCTCTCAACATAATTGTTCTCAATGTAGAGGTGGTCCCAAACTAGAGTTATTTTGTGATGATGTTTTTTTTTCAAAAGAGTTTGTTCTAAATAATGGGTCTTCTTAAAAAAACAAGTGTTCTAAATAGAAGTTATACCAAACTATAGTTGTTTTGAACATAACTATTCTTGAAGTGCAATTGTTGTAAATAGGAGCTATTCCGAATCTATGTAAATAGGAGCTATTCCGAATCTATGTTGTTCTCAACATGAGCTATTTTCCAAAGATAGCTACACTATATTACAGTTGTTCTAAACTGAAGCCTGAAGCCCTGTTTTGAACATAATTGTTCTGAACGTAGCTATTCCCATACAATGGTTGCTTTGAGCAACAACTATTATAAACAAGAATCTATTTGTTCCGAGTTAATTTTGTTATTAACCTCGGAAGTGTAATTTCCTGAAATATAATAATATTTATATCTAAGAAGAGATAAAATGTTAGTAGCCAAAATGGAGTATCTATAGTCTCCAAGTTGAAACATATTAAAAATTAGGGCAAAACACACTTAACCCCCCTTAAGTTTAGGGTAATATATACTTATCTCTAGGATTTTTCAAACGGCTAACTGAATTTTTTAATCATTTAACGGTTAATTGAATTGAATTTTTTTCAAAAAAAATTAATTAAACCAAAATATTTCGGTTAAATTGGTTGGTTAACCGAATTAACCGAAATTTATATGTTTTTTTTTGGTTAAAACAAAAATAAAAATATAAAAAAGTTTGATAATATTCATTTGACCGAATTAACCGAATAAAAATTTAATGTTCTCTATAGAATTAAATATACTTAGACTTTTTTATAAAATGTATTTGAATTCAATTAAAATTAATTATTTCAAATTTATATTTAATCCAATTACATATTAACCTTGAAATAAATTCATTAAATCATTTTATGTAAAAGTATTTAATGACGATTATTTAGAAGGTACTAATGGAAAAGAAATTGATTAAAATATAAAAGAAAAAATATAAAGGAAAAAAGTAAAAAATAATTCATCTCAAACTTAATATATACAATTAAATTTAAAGTTAAGTAGTTAATATATATTTGCTTAAAAATTATTAAAAAATAAATAAAAAGTAAAATGAAAGATAAAAGATAAAAGATAAATATATATATATATAATTATTGATTAATAATAGCTTGTTTTGAAATAAACTTACAAGTAATAAGGTTAAGGCCATAAGAATGTTAAGATTTTAGGTTTCAGTTTCATTCTATATAAATTATATGTGGGCTTTTAGTTCATATTTATTCTAGTTTATGCTTCATCACATTTGAATTCTATTTAAATTTTTACAAGTGTAATTCTAAATATATTGTGACTACCAATTTAATTGTGTTTTATAATGATTAGTTTCAATAGTAATTATTTAGATATATTCTTTTTAATTACAATATAATTCTAACTTCAAAAATAACTTACATATATTTATAATATATATAATTTCAATTTCTTGATGTAAGCCAACCTGATCCAAATGTGAGCAAGCAAAACATATATATATATATATATATATATATATATATATATATATATATATATATATAGATTGAATGGCATATCAAAGATTAGAGTAAAAAAATGTATATAAAAAAATCAATTATGTTTTGGTTGAAATGACAAAATTGATGATTTTGATATTTTGATTCTTTTCTAGATTTATTTTGAAATTAAATTATATTTATTATTTATTATTTTTTAAAAAATGAATTTTAACTCGATTAACTAGTCATATTAGTTCAGTCAAAGACTCTATTATGTCATGAATTTTTTTATAGATTTTATATAAAAATATCTTTGTAGTAATATTTATTACTTTTCTGAAAAATAATTTGAAGTCTTTTTTTAAGTAAGTCGATAAAAAACTTAATAATATAAATTCTTTTATCAATTTTATATAACAAATATAAAAAGACAAAAGTGAATTTATAATAATACTTTTTACTTTTTATAAAAAACAAATTTTAATTATTTTCCTTACTGTGATGGTGTCCTATTTAACTCTATACAAACTAAATCATGAACTTAAAAATAGTAAAGATTTCATGATAGTTATAACATTATTAAGGTTTAAATATGCCCAAGCTCATTTGAAGTTTAAAATTTAGTCTTTGTATTTTAATTTAAAGACATCAAGTTCTTATTCTTTACCTTATTTAAAATTTTTGGTCCTTCTGTCAATTTTGTTATTAAAATTGTTGTTGTGACTGTTAAAAAAAAGGGAAAATAATTTTTTAATCCTCAATATTTACAGTTTTTATCAATTTAATCTTTAATATTTAAAAATGCATAAATAATTACAGAAATGTTCTAAAAATTAGAAGTTTTTTTGCCGTAAAAATATAAAAATTAGTAAAAAAAAATTATGAAAGACTAGTTTTTTTTAAAAAAAAATTGAAATTTAAAAATAAAATAATTTTAAAATAATTCATAATAAATCATTAAAAATATGAAAAATATAATCATTTCAAAAATTTTAAATATGTGTTTTTTTTACTCTATGAATGCTAACAGATTCTCTTTAAACTTTGAGCTATTTGTTCGGTCCATATTTAATCAATTTTGAACAAGTTTTTATTTTAAATAAGATTAATTATATATCAAATGTATTTTTGTGTAAATTTAATTATAAAGTATATAAAATATTAGTATAAAATAATTTTTAAATAAGGATAAAAACTTTGAATTGATTTGGATTAAATTTTGTATAATTTTTTTTTGTTCAAAATACACTATATTTTAAAATGGACCTCATTTTAGCAAAATAAAAAGATAATAAATTAATCCATGAAATTTTTATATAATTCAATTTTAAAATAAAAATTGCACAGTATATTCAAATTTTAATGTGTAACACCCCAAACCCGGCCTAGACGTTATGGCCGAATTTGATAATGTCATATAATAGGGATTTTGAAAATGGCACTAACTCGATAAAACTTAAAGCTCATAAACCCTTATTTACTTTCAGTTAATTCAAATTATAATTTCAAATAGTCGACTTGCTTTAAAACATATCATTTTAGTGGAAGCTTAGAAAAACCGTCACGTTTAGGGAAAACAGTTCACCTTTTTACAAAACCTTGTTTTTAGTAACCCATCGTTTTGAAAGAAAACTTTTTGTAAAACCCATTTAAGATTTTAGAAACCCGTTCTTTTGGAAAAAAATCCGAGTTATACCACATTTTGCAGTTATAAAGTCATGAAATCACAGTCTGTCCCAAACTAAAATAAAACAGTCCGTATAGTCTGTATTACATAAAAATAACCTAGATTAAACTAGAACATGAAATGTAATTGTATTTATAACCAGTTCGAACATGTGGTCACGAGGGGCTCCGCAGCACCTATCTGCCTAACTCTGTGGATTACTTGTACAAATTAAACAGATAGGAGCGAGTTTACGTAAACTCAGTGTGTAACCCAACAGAACTAAGCATGCACACAACTAGAATATCAGAATCAGACAGATACATATTCGGGCCTAAGCCCATTACAATCATAGATGCATGTTCGGGCCTAAGCCCATCTCAGATACAAATACAGATATACAGTCATTATCAGAAATTAGATATCCTACCCCCATCCTTTACACACCATCTCCGACCATCCCAACACACCATGTGGGGTTTAAAACACCCACCCAGCCCTACACACCATATTGTACTGATGCGGCACGTAACAGATATACGCAGCCATGCTGCCAGATAATAGGCAAAATTGCCTTTCAGAATACTTCCATTATAAAAATCCCACCTGTAACACCCCAAACCCGGCCCATAAGTTTCGACCAGATCTGGTATGCTACGGGTTGTACATTGAAAACTTTTTCTTTGTTAGTTTCGGAAATCGTAAGTTAATTAGACAATATTTGAATAAATAGGTGACTTTTTGAAAAATAAAACCTTGTATTATTATTTTGAATAATTAAACCTTTGACAAAAATTCATAAGTTGCAAATATTAAAAACTACTAGATGAAGATAAACTATGGGGCCTTATTACATAAATATTCCAAAAAATTAAAACTTAAAGAAAAGCCGAAATAATCTATAAAAATAAAACTTGATGGCCCCTCGAGTCCGTCTCGGCTCCCATGTCCACGATCTACTGCTCATTTGAAAGAGCAGAGGAAAATGAAAGGGTGAGTCACCAAGACTTAGTGTGTAAATCCCGAAACACAATGACCTGAGGCCCACAAACACATTATGAGCCCTGGCCCATACATAAAGGCAACAATCATAATCACATTGTAACATCCTGAATTTTTGGGCCTATGCGTTTAATGGGTGAATATGTTTAATATGTTAATTTAAGTAATAGGGGTCCAAATTGGGCTCGGAGTTAGGCAAAGGCCTTAATTAAAATTATCTGTTTGGGCATTACAGGGTTTAAAAGGTAGTATCTATGTTTAAAATACCAAAGTGGGCTTGTGGCCCAATCTTAGGAGGTGACGCCACACAAGGGAGTAAGGGGCCCAAATTTAAGTTTCATGGAGCCCAATTCTTTTAATTTAAGTTAGCTAAATTTTGGGCATTAGGATTAGGTGGAGTGGATGGCAACAAGGCTAAAATTTAGGGGTTTTAATGTTTAAAATATGTGGATAATAAGCAGATAAAGGCTATTATTTAAGAATTTATTTTATGTGGATAATAAGCAGATAAAGGCTAAAATTTAGGGATTTTAATGATTAAAATATGTGGATAATATGTTGATAAAGAAGGGAGGAATTAGAGAGTCTCTTTTAGATGAGCTAGTAGATTAAGATAAATGAGAAAAGATAGGATTTATCTGCAAGGTTAGGTAAGTGCCGAAGTTTCTATAAATAGGAGGAATATCTCTTTAATTTCGGCATTTGGGTTTTTCTCTCATTCTTTTCTCTTCTTCTCTGAGTAAAAGCCGAAAACTTCTAAAGTTCCATCTTCTTCTTCATTCTCTGCAAAGCGAAATCTCTAAGCCTAATCCTCATCTTCACTTTGATTCAAAAGCGAAACTCTTTCTATTCTTTTTCTTCCTGCTTAGAAATCTTCAAGTCTCTTCCTTGTTTTCTTTTCTTCTTCTTTTTTCCTGTCAGAAACCGAAACTCTTCACTCAAGTATTTTAAAAGCCACATACACATCAGCCTTCTCTTGTTCATACTTTTTCCGGGATTTTCCTAAAAGCCGAAATCCCTAGATCTCATATCCTGTGATTACCGAATTGCTTCTGTGGTGCCTACTTGTGCCGAAATCTGAAGGGAACTTTAGTGGAGTCAATCGCATAGATCTCTAAGTTATAGATCGGTAGCACTCGAATCGTGTTACTTTTGAGATTTTAAGGTAAGAAGATCTATTAGTTTTAACGTGTAAATTCGGGATTTACTAACCCTTGGCCGAATATAGGAGAGGCCCTATTTTCACATCTTTCCAGCTTTTTGGGCAAAGTTGTAGATCGGTCTAGCAAGGGTATCGACATTAATCAGGTGTGTAACTTCTCACACCATTAGGTTGAATGCTATTATGTATATATATATATATATATATAAGTATAAATCTGCTATACTCTATTAAATGCCGAAATCCCGGCATAACATTTGAAAACCTGAGAAGGGTAAAGGCTAAATATCAGGTTAGTGTTTTTACGCCATTCTTGATGAATGTTTCATTAAAAGATATGTTTTTCATGTCAATTTCTATGTACTCGGGGTTGGGTGATTGATAAAAGGAAGTGATACATTGCGGTGGCTTATGCCATTTCGGCTGGTGACTCTGTCACAACTCATTTCGGTGGCTTATGCCATTTTAGCCTGGTGACTCTGTCACAACTCTGTTTCTGGTGGCTTTTGCCATTTCAGCCTGGTGACTCTATCACAACTTTGACGATGAGCAGCATGACTGCCATCAATGGCGTGTAGCGGTGTGGGTTGATTGTAGAAATCCTCAATGGTGTGACTAGCAGGTAAGGGTGGCGTGTAGCGGATGGAAACCTAGGATTGGGTTGGGTTTTTATGTATGTTATCTTTTATATTATGTTCTATATTCTGATCTGTGGGCTAAGGCCTAGTCTGATGGTGCATGAGGGTTGCACACTGAGTCTCGCGACTCACCCTTTTAATTTAACATTTTTAGGTAGCACCTAGTGCAATGGACCGGGCTGGAGAGAAGCGCAAGGTGGCCATGCGAGAGAGTATTTGGATTCAGCAAAAAGACTTTAGTATTTTATTTTATATTTTTATTTAATGGGTTTTAAACCTCGTTGTAATAAGGCCATGGGCCACTAGACTATTATTTATATTTTTGGGTTTAAGTTGGGTTTAATTATTAGACATTTTAATTTTTATGATTAAAATTAAGCTAAGACATGTACAAGATTTTTGGATTTTAATTAAAATTCACCAAAGCAATTTATAACTTTATATCTTATATGACTTAATAAATTATTAAGTTTTCGGTATTAATGATTAAACCTAGAAATCATTTTCCAAAATGCGACATGTTTTGCAAAATCACTCAAGTGACATACCAGATCCGGTTGTAGTGTTTGGGCCGGGTTTAGGGTGTTACACACATGATAAATAATAAATGATGCATAGCCCAACCCATCCTAGAATTCCATCCTCTACACTCCAACCCGTACCAACCATCACACCTTGGGGATTTCTACAATCAACCCTCCATCCGCTACACACCATAACGACGGTGATCGCTTATTCCTCGTTATTCGGGAATCATTAAACGTGGCATAGCCACCGATCACTATGTGACCTAACATTTATATTTGTGGGATTTCTACCACCGATCACCAAGTGACCTAACATTTCATTTCGTGGGTTTTCTACCACCGATCACCATGTGACCTAACATTTCATTACGTGGGTTTTCTACCACCGATCACCAAGTGACCTAACATTTCATTTCGTGGGTTTTCTACCACCGATCACCATGTGAACTAACATTTCATTAGGTGGGTTTTCTACCACCGATCACCATGTGATCTAGCATTTCATTAGGTGGGTTTTCTACCACCGATCACCATGTGATCTAACATTTCATTAGGTGGGTTTTCTACCACCGATCACCATGTGATCTAGCATTTCATTAGGTGGGTTTTCTACCACCGATCACCATGTGATCTAACATTTCATTAGGTGGGTTTTCTACCACCGATCACCATGTGACCGATCATGCTCTTCCCCTTTTCATAACAAATCCATCCCATGCATACATTCATGCAAAATCAAACAATCTACTGCCTAAGAGTTTCTGATCTTTCGTGCATACATCGATACACATAGAGAAGTTCTATGATTACGTACCTGGCATTCCTTGTCTAACCCTTTTTCGGTTTTATTCGACTGTCTACACAGCCACTTTCCGGCTTTTTAGCCCATAACATAAACATACATATATTCATATAGATTACTAGTGTGTTAGAGATCTACACACGACTATTCATACAGCCTCATGTTCCGGCTTTTCAGCCCCTAACAAGTATAATACAAAATAAAACTTATGTGATAAGGATCTACACACCTGATTACCGATGAAACGATGCTTTCTATAACGATGCTATCCTTAGTCGACACAACTTCTATCTGTGTAAGGTGTTGTTCAGAAGCCGGTCCACAACCAAGTAGCCAATCTCGAACGGCAGATACTACTCATTTCTTAAACTTAGGGATTCTTTCCTTTGCCTGATCCATATTTAATTCCATCACAAGTCCTTATCAGAACTACTATCACAATATTTGATCGTTAATCCTCATCATAAGGTTAAGATCTTGCATATAATGAACGAATCTAGTAAAAATCTAGGGAAAATCTTCTTACCTTAAAAATCTCAAAATTGGAGACTAGCTATTTTCGGCTTTTAGATCTAGTTGACCAAGCTTCCTTCAAATCCCGAATTACCGCCCAACATAGAACCGTTAAACTATTAGCTTTTCAGCTTTTTACCTTTCAAAAACTGGGAATAGATCATGAGAACTAATCAGAAATCGACACTTACCTTAGCACAGGAGGTTCGGCTAGCACTAGAGAGAGGATTCGACAATGCCAAATGAAGTTTTAAATGCCGAAAGAATAGATTTAACTCACAAATAGGATGAATAAAGAAAAACTATAGAGATTTCGGCTTTTTAGAGAAATTGGCACAAGGGAAAGAAGAATGGAGAAAAGGTTTCGGCTTTTGAAGAAATTGAAGAAGAGAAATTGGAGAGGAAGAGGCTAGGGATTTTCGGCACAAAGAATAAGAGAATTAGGGTTTTTAAGTGCCAAAATCAAGGAGCTAGCCCCCTTATTTATAGGAATTTCGGTACCTCCTGTATAAAACCGAAAATACCCTTCCTAATTAATTAAGATTCAAGCTAAATAAAAGGGAAAATTCGGCACCCCTTTACCATGCAGTAGCCGATTTCTTTACTCCTCTTAGTGGTGGATTTTCGGCCATCACTCTCCTTGTAGATAGGCTCCTATCTTTTCTCCTTTTTATCTTCTATATTATCAATTATAAAATCTAAATATATCTTCCTATTTTTAAGCCTTGTAGCCGTCCACCTCATCAAGTCTAATTGCCGAAATTTAACTTAAATTAAAAGATTTGGGCTTCATTAAACTTAAATTTTGGGCCCCTAAATCCCTTGTTGTGGCGTCACCCTTGCTCCTATTTTAAGTGCCAAAAATGGCCTACAAACATGGGCTCCTTGCTGCCAAAACTTGGGCCTCTTTAGTTGTTAATGGTGCCACCTTCTAATTCCCTTACACTGCCACCTTTTGTTGGGCCACAAGCCCACGTTGGTATTTTAAACATAATTACCACCTTTTTAACTCTATAATGCCCAATCTAATAATTTAACCAAGGCCTTGGCCTAATCCTGAGCCCAATTTGGACCCCTACCACTTAAATTAACATATTAAACATATCCTTACACTAAACGCATAGACCCATTAATTCAGGATGTTACACCACCCCAACAATAGTAACAAAACAGAACATGTGTACAAAATTATAGATAATACATGCATAACATGCTAATAAAAATAGATAGCAAATATACATGGCACAGATATGCTCAGAATAGTACAACAGTCTAGCAGAACACATAGTTTTAGGGTTAGCAAGTCTTTATCGACCCTACGGTAGGTCCATAGTCGATTAGGACGACCCGTGCAATCCTAAGAAAAATTTCAGTATAATGGGCCCACATGCCCATATAGCCTGCCCGTGTGAGCCCACACGCCCAGTTTGGCCTTGCCCATGTGGATCACACGTCCTAGCCCAGATATCACACGCTTAATTTGGCGTTGTAATAGCCCGATTTTAGATAAATCGAAACAATGGTTTTGAAACCATAAATTCGAAGTTTTAAAATTATTTTTGGTGTTTACAGCATGTTATTTGATATGTGTGAAAATTTCGTGATTTAATTTTATCGATTGATTAGTTAATTTGATAAAAGGACTAAATCACATAAAATGTAAAAATGGATTTCTAGTTGTTAAAGTACTTATTTGATATGGTTTCTTGATTTTAAAGTCCTTAAAAATAAATTAGGCCATTGAATACATGAATGGAAGGTAATGGCATGCATTATATGGTTTTATTATTAAATCATTAAGGTTATTATGGTAAATGGATAATAAAATGTAATTAAAATAAAATAAAACATAAAATGCATGCATTATCTTCTTTTTGGCCGAAAGTTAAGAAGAAAAAGAAGCCATTTTGAAGCTTGCAAGTTCGACAATTTGATGTCTTAAATTAGGTATGTTCTTTGCTCGGTTTTTGATAATTTTTATGTTTTTGAGATCGTTGCTTCGTATACTAGCTAGCCCATGCTTTAATTTTCAGATTTGATGATGAATTTGTGATTTGCCATTGTTGATAGCTTGATGTTTTTGTTGTTTGATGATGAAAAATAAATATTTGTTATTAGATTATCATAGTTTATTAAGTGATTTTTGATAAAAGTGCTCATTAAGGACTAAATTGTGAAATTTGTAAATTGAGGGGTCAAAATGTGAAATAAATAAAATTAATGGGCTGCTAGGGACCTAAGGAAAATTTGGCCTAACATGAGCATGTTGAAATTTTGTGTATTTTGAGTTGTTTTGGAATAGGGACCAAAATTGAAAAAATGTGAAATGTTAGGGGATAAAGTGCAAAATGCCCATTTATGTGTTTTTGGGTGAAATTGAATGAATATTTAATTAAATAAGTTAAATTTAAATTGATTTAGATCAAGAAAGGAAGAAATCAGATTTGGATCGGGGGAAGTCGAAAGTTGTTGAATAGTCATTTTGATCCGTTCGTTTCCTTAGGAGGTAAGTTCATAAGTAATTAAATGTTCTTAAATTCAAATGTATATATATTATATGTAGCCAAATTGAATTGTATGTATTAAAATATATGTTGCCGAATTGATTTGAGAATTGGTTGACTAGTTTCGTGCATGAATTGATTTAATTACGAAGTCGTAAGCCCCGAACAAACCTTAGGAAATGTATCGGATACTGATGTCATGACATAAGGCTTTCGAGATGTGATTTCGTGTAAGACCATGTCTGGGACATTGGCATCGAAGTGAGAAAACGTGTAAGACCATGTCTGGGACATTGGCATCGAAGTGAGAAAACGTGTAAGACCATGTCTGGGACATTAGTATCGTATATGATTCGTATAAGACCCTGTCTGGGATAGTGGCATCGATATGTGTTAACATGTAAGACCATATTCGGGATATGGCATTGTATGAGCTTTATATGATATCCGTGTATCCCTAACAATTTCGAACGGTTCATCGGGCAATGTCAAATCGAGACCGAAGGTGAATTTGATCTAAATAATTCAGGTACGTATGAGGTTCATATGTTCATTGAAAAATAAGGTAAGTAGAGTTAATTGATGTGGTAATATGGATTATATGAGAGAATTGATTGTATATGTGTATAAGATTAGCTAAAATTTGGCCTATTCGAATTGTGTTGTATGTGTTCTTGTGATGAATTATTTGGTTATGGCTTACTAAGCTTTCAAAGCTTAATTGTGCATTCTTTCTCTATTTTATAGATATATAAAGCTAGCTTTGAGCTCGGGGATCGTCAAGGATCATCGCCACACTATCGACCATTATTCGGTACTTTTTTGAATTATTTATAAATAGCCATGTGAAGATGGCTTGATAATGATGTTCAATGTGATGTATTTTCGGTCATAATATAAGCTCATTTTGAGAAGTATGTTTCATGGTATATATGTATGGTGTGTTCGGTTATATGATTCGGCTTGAGTAATGATTAGTTGATGGATGTGTTTTTGATATAATGCATATGTTCCTATAAGCTAAGTATGTATAAGTGATTGCTTATGAAAATGGTCATTTGGTACGGTATTTAGTGGAAAAAGATGACTATGTTTTATGGATGTTCGGTCGGTCATTTGAGCAAGTATAATATGTCTACTTAATAATGTTAATTAACTATGAAATGGTATAACCTATTGAGGTTAAATTTGATGACCGAATAGATGGCTAATTTATTGGTTGGGAATATGTATTTTTGAGCATGATAATTAGTCTGCGAATTAAGTAGAGAGTATAACTAGATATTATTTGATAAATATAAATATAAATTATGAAAAAAAACATTTTATATTTTATCTTTAATTTTTAATATTCACCCTTATTTTAAATAAAATCAAATTTTAAATGTAAAATCTTTATAAGATAATATAATGTTAAAATAAATAAAATTGAATTGAATTAATTGAAAACAGGTGATAAATAACTTTTATTTACTTATTATTTTCTACATTTTTATAGATAAAATTTTATCAGATTATTTTAATTTTTAGATTATTAAAGGTATGAAAAAAAATTAATAAAAATATTAATTACTCGTAATCATATCTCTTATGTATTAAAGAAAACAAGTTATTGAAAGTTAGCAATGAGTGTAGTGTAGATTCAAAGTTGAACCATTTTTCCCCAAAATAGTATATCTATGGTTTATAATTGGCTGCTAACAACATTTTTTGGCCATTACTTACTAAGACCTAATAATGTAGGTTTTCATAATCAGGATGTTGATTGCTTGAGAAGGACTCCAAACATTAGATGTGATTATGCGTAGGCTTATCTTAATCATTTTATTTAGTAAACAAAATTATGTGTGTTTATTTTACAATAAATAAAGTTGTCTGAATTAAAATTTTATTATAATTAAAGCTATCTGTGTTTATTTTATTTCATTTTGCTCAGGGCATCCGCATGCAAACAAAGTTATTTTCATTCTTACTGTCATTTCAAAATTAAGTTATTAAATTAAATGATTGTCAAATATCCCTTAATTATACATTATTTTTATCTAATAAAAATATTTGACATTTGCTAAATATTTATTGTGAATGATAATTATTTCATCTAAAAATGAAAATAAACCCTTTTTAGTGGATGATCCGTAAATTCAATATAAAACTTGGCTAAACACTACTAACTTCCAAATTAAGTAATTATTGCCTTAATAAAACACTCTTTTTCATAAAAATTATTTCATCTATTTTTATTTAAAATTTTAAATGAATTTTCTACTTCTATTTGGAGGAGAGTTTCTTTGACGAATAATTAAGCAAGTAAACCCATCCTTTTTTAAATTTATTTTTGATAATGTATAATTAGTGAATAATACATCTCATTTTTAGAAAAAAAAGAGAGTAGATTTATCATTTTATTTAACCATAATCAAATATTAATTATCATTATTATCTTTTGCTTGATTTTTTGGGGTTAGAGTTTATATTTAAATAAAATTATTATATTAATGTTTATGTATTGTTTTTTATTTCACTCATGATGATAATATTGTATTGATGTTCATTATATGAGACTTATGCACTAACATATATCAAATATTTATCTTATCATTATACTTTAACTCAAAAGAAGCAATTGGGTCATGTTTGCCTATTAAATTTTAGGAAACTTATATATTTTTCTTCAACATAACGATAAATTTAATTATTAATGTTTATGTCTTTTGTCAATTTAATTCTTATTTATTTTTAATTAAATTTAATTTTCTACCTTTTCAAAATAGTCAAATTTAACCATAAGCCCTTAAAAATAAGTTGATTTGTTTTTTTATACAAAAATACTAACTAAAATGTTAAAGTTTTTAAACATGGCAACATGAGAATCCATGTGTACTTTATATTTTTTTAATTTTCATATATTTTTATAATTTTTTGAAATTTGAAATTTTTTTTTTGAATATATTTTATAATTTTATGTTGGCGTAACCTAAAACAAATAATATCATGTTAGTGTGATGCACGTGCAAGCTATCATGCGGGTTGTAATGCGATCATTATTAAGAAATTAATTTTTTAATTAGCATTAAGTACAAGTAATTTTTTTTTGAAAAATTAATAATTAAGTTTAGCTTTTAAAAGAAAATCAAATGAACATAAAATATAAATGTTAACAAGCTAAACTTAACATTATGTATTTTGATTTTCTTATAGATGTTTTCGCACTTTAAAATAATAAAACCAAGGCTATATCAATATCTATATGCGAAAGTGTCACTAAACAATAATGGGTAACATGCAAAATATAATTTCACCATAGCTATTGAATTTTGATGCATATGCAAATTATGAATGTTGCTTAAACATAATAGTAGACTTGAAATTGTGTACATTTATATATTTAGACATATTTGTTTATTCAAATTATATTTTAGTTATTTTTCTTTTTTTTTTTTGAGTATATCTATTTCGTATAACATTGTACAAGTTTGACAGAAGTGTTTTGGGTGGAATCTGTTTCGTCATCTCGCTCTATCATAAATATATAATTTTAAAAATTATTGTCACCTTTATAAATGTTAGATTCATTCATCCCTTAGCACCACTCATTTAATTTAATTTTTGTTAGATATTTTTAATATTTCTAATTTTTTTAAGGAAAATAAATATTTTAACACAATTTTTCAAGAAAATATTTAATTCCAATAATATCATAAAACATATGAGTCTTTTATAATACATTTTTACGTTTTTATCCTTTTAATAGTTATAAATATTTGAAGGTAAAATAATAATTTCATATAATGAACCAAGGTGGCACGGGGCAAGTAATAACTATAACAGCTCTATATCATTGTCCAAAAAAAATCCACTTTACCTCATCTCATTCACTTTCTTTATAAAAAAATGGCTCCATTCAAAATAAATTTATTTAAAATTTATCAGATGGTTCAAGTTTGCCAACTTTGTGAAAAGTTAATAATTTTTTTTATATATTTTTCATGTCTGTTTTATAATTTATGTTAAGAATTTGTGGCTGCTCCTCTTAATAATATTATCTCCGAAATTTATATATGTGTTTTCCTATTAAAAGTGTAATATGATATATTTATTTATATGTAAATGAGAAAATTAAAGTTACCCTAAAATGAGTAACTTAATCATGATTAGCGAATTTAAGTATCTGCACAATTTTTCCCTTGACAAGATAAAGTCTCATTGGTATAAAAAAAAAAGGAGTGAAAAGAGAGTGTTAATCGGTGGCACCTCCAAGTCTAAGCATAGCATACCCGACAATGAATGCCACCCGGTTTTTGAGAGGCAAAGCAGCTAAGAGGCAAAGCAAGAGTCTAAACCATAGGCTGACTTTTGGCAAGCAATGAGTAAATGCTGCGTGCTGTCCGTTTTGACTCTCTTTTTTTATTTTTTAATTTGGGATGGCTAAACAAAAACCCCTTTTACCCCATCAATCAGGTCAGCCTCTCTTCTCTCTCTTCTTCTCTCTTCTTTTCTTTATATGTATAAACAAACCAAACCAAACCCTTGCCTTTCAGCCTTGTCTGTCTCCACCATTTCTCTTAGGGTATTTACATAGTAGACACACAAACAAAAAAAAAAAAAAAAACAGATTTCAACATCTACCTAGCTATATCTCAAACCCTCTTCCTTTACATACCAATTACATCAACATTTAAATCCTTCATAACCCTTTTTTGCTTCTCAAACATTGAATCAATTCTTCTTCTTCATCTTCTTCTTCAAGTTGGTCTTAAGCTTTGTGCTAAAGAAAGAAGAAATTTAAGTGGAGAGATGGGTAGGCCTCCTTGCTGTGACAAAATCGGTGTGAAGAAGGGACCATGGACTCCTGAAGAAGATATCATATTGGTCTCTTATATTCAAGAACATGGTCCAGGAAACTGGAGTTCTGTTCCTACTAATACTGGTATATAATCAGTTTCACTCTTTTTCAGCTTCCAAGTTTTAACTTCAATCCCCTTTTCTTGGTCTTTTTTCCATATTTTTCGTTTGGGGTGTTAGTTGGGATCATTAAAGAGGTGCAATAAATATACAGGCCTCTTCCTTTTTTACATTAAATTCATCTTGTTTCTTTCCATTACTCTCCTTTCAGATGTGTGTGGGGGGTTTTAACTTTTGGTTTTTTCATTAGGGATTTGGTTTCGTTCAATGATTTTCTTTAATGTTGATGTTTCAGGTTTGCTTAGATGCAGCAAGAGTTGCAGGCTCCGATGGACCAACTATCTCCGGCCAGGTATCAAACGTGGTAACTTCACTGAACAAGAAGAGAAAATGATCATCCATCTCCAAGCTCTTTTAGGCAATAGGTAAGACTATGATCATAAAATATTTGTTTCTTTCTCTCTCTCTCGAGTCTCTTACTTGAAGTGTTTGTTTTTTTTTTTTTTTTGGGGGGCGCAGATGGGCTGCCATAGCTTCCTATCTTCCTCAGAGAACAGATAATGACATAAAGAATTACTGGAACACCCATTTGAAAAAGAAGCTGAAAAAGGTTGAAACAGGCGTTGATGGCCAAAATCAAGAGGGGTTTTCTTCTGCACAATCAGTGTCCAAAGGGCAGTGGGAGAGGAGGCTTCAAACGGATATCAGGATGGCTAAAAAGGCCCTTTCTGATGCTTTATCCCTTGATAAACCAAACTCTTTGACAAATTCCATTGAGTTCAAGCTCTCTCACCCTTACATAAGACCAGCTCAATCTCAATCATCTACTACTTATGCATCAAGTGCTGAGAACATATCACGGTTGCTCCAGAACTGGATGAAGAATCCACCCAAACCCGCACCTGCGCCTCGTCAAACAAAATCAGCCGAAACAATTACTCAGAACTCCAGTTCTAGTGATGAAGGAGCGTTGAGTGAAGCCACACCCGAGGGTTTTGATTCCTTTTTTAGCTTCAACTCCTCTAATTCAGACAATATTTCTCATGAATCTGTGTCGGTGGCCGAGAACAGTGTGTTCCAAGATGAAAGCAAGCCCAACTTGGGGGATCAAGTCCCTCTCAGATTGATAGAGAAATGGCTCTTGGATGATGCTTCAGCTCAGGCTCATGATGATGATGACCTAATTAGCATGTCTTTACAAGAGAGTGCTGCTTTGTTTTGAAAAACTAAATTAATATAAAGCATCAAAGTTTTAATTAGGGTTTCTTTTTGGTGTGTGTGTAGGTTTTTTTAGGCCTTTCTTTCTATAGTTTATAAGCAGGAAGCTAACAGCCCTATCTGGGAAGAAGCAAGAAACAAGAAGTGTAAATTAAAGCTATATTATTATTATGCTATATATATGTACTGAATCATAATAAATTAGAAATCCCTATATACTAATTAACTTGGAATTTCATTTTGTAATTCTTCTTGCAATTCAAAATTAGACTTAGGGTTTAATTTCGATGCTCCTTCTTAAACCACCTTTGTAAACTTAAACCTATTTTAAAAACACCTACAACAATAACATGGTTTTGTTCAAGTTTACAAAGTTCCAGTAAGAACGAGGACCGAAATAATTTTCAAATAAAAACCAGCTTTCTTTACCAAAAACAACTCAATCAATAGCCATCTTTAAAAATTTTAAGAAAAACAAGTTTTGGTGTTCTAGCTATCTGTTCAATTTAGGACTAGTTTTTTAATTTTCTAATTAAGGTTTTTGCTAACAACTGACTTTAGGGCATCTTCAACTTTATCGTATTAGATTGAAAGTTACTGTGTTAGTAGGTTACAATTTCGGTTTATTATAGTCGAAACCATTTTTTTTGTTTGAAAAACGGGGTCGACTTTAAAAACGAAAATGGAGTCGCCACCAATCTTTTTTTTTTGAGGTGTGATCGGATCACTTTGAAATTGATCGTTAAAACATTTTGATTTATTAAAACAATGATTTTGGCCTACGAAATTCAAGAAAACGGGTTCGGGAGTAGGTTACGCACGAGGAAGGATTAGCACCATCGTGACGCCCAAAATTGGTACCGAATTGGTTGATTAATGTCTCAATGTCGAAAATTTGAAAAGATTTTAAAATACGATCCTCTTTGTTTAAAAAAACACTTGAATATATTAAATTGGATGCTGAGACCCGCTTATTTCGAAGATAAAATGTCACGCCCAGTGAGTTAGGACACAACATTTCGGATTCTCGAAACTAAGCTTGCCTTTTGACTTTTAAAACTCATGCACTAAGTTTAAAAAGAATATTCAATCATTTGGGTCAAATGAAAAATCGGAACCCATTAAGTTAGGGCACAATTTCTCAAAATTCCAAATATAGAATATTGCCTTTATTTTAGAAATCCTTAATTTGAGATAAAAAAAATGTCATATCCAATGAGTTAGGACACAACACCTCGAATTCTCGAGAATAAGCTTTTATTTGAAATTTATACATTTTGATTTAAAAACGGTACTCAATTACTTAGATTCAACAAGGAAAATTGGAACTCAGTAAGTTAGGGCATAATCTTCTCGAAATTCCCAAATACGAGTATTGCCTTATCTGTCATGATTAATCCTCCTTCTACCATTTTTTTCTAAATCTCCCTCAGCGAGGTTTTCACTTCTGCTATATTTGTCTTGATTCTCTTCCTTGCGCTCTCAATTATCGCGTTTACCCCTTCGTCAGAATGGTTGGGTAACGGATTTTCTGCATCGAATTTCACAATACCCATGTTGATGAGTCTTTCACTTATCTTTTTGAAAGCGGTGCAGTTATCAATCGAGTGTCCTGTGATTCTCGTGTGGTACTCGCATTGGGCGTTCACGTCGTACCATTTGGGAAAGAGAGGCCGTATATGTTTTAGGCGGAAAGGGGATACTATATGTGCATCAAACAAATTTTGGTACAACTCCCCATACGTGACCGGGATGGGTGTGAACTAGGGTTTTTCCGAGCTCGTTCTTGGATTAGGATCTTGCTTTGGGGGGCCTAATGGCTAGTAGCTGCAGTCCTTGGCTGGCTTACAGTAATCGACCTTGAATAGCCCTTATTATACATTCTCGCATTATTCACTTCATTTTCCCTTTTCCTTGGGGCCTTTAAAGTATTGATTTGGGAGCTCCTCTCTTGCCTTTTCCGTTTGTAACGATCTTCAAATTGTTTTGGGAGCTCCGTTCTCGCCTTTTTTGTTTCCACTACAGGGTTGATTGGGTTATCCCTTGGAGTAGAACCCGAATCTGTTGGGATGTTCGCTGGTGTCGAGGTACCAGTCTGGTTTTGGGGTCTGACGTTAATAGACACCCTTTGTAGATGCACGTTTGGTTGTGCTTGGACGCTTGTTGGGGTAAAGCCTGAATGATAAGCGGAGTCCTCGTTATCGTCCCCGGAATTAACCATAGGGCTTTTCCTTTTTTCTAACCCTTCAGCTAGCATCTGGGTTAGTTAGCTCATCATGTTTCTTTGAAATTCTAGCATTTGATTCTTTATCTCTTGTTGAAGTTTGGCTAATTGCTCTAGCATCTGTATTTGCATTTGCTCTAATCTCTCCAATCTTTGGTCCATTTCTTTTTTCCTTGCTTGGGTATCGTAAGGATGCTTGGTTGGTAAGTTTATGTTGGTTTCCCGATTAACTGAAATAATTTCGTTTAATCAGGGTCTTTTTCGTGAAATTTAATGTATATGATGCAAAAGGAGGCATTGACTCTGATTCAATTCCATTTAGAAAAATTTACTAGAAAACAAATTTCTTTACATAAAAAAGATTACATATACGACTTTGCCCTAATGCTCAAAGCCTTAACCTTCCTAAGAAGCCTAGCTAACTCTTGACCCCGATCTGATTCTGATTCATACTTCAAACTTAGTACGTCAGCCTGAACTGCTAGGGTCTGCAAATGATCGGCCACTTCTCGTATTTGAGCCACAACTTCACCCATGATATAGTCTCTATCCCTGACCTGACTTTGAGAACGGTGAAGTTGCTCTTTCCCCTGCTCGTTGCTTGCTTCGAGGAGTTCAACTCGGAGTTCACAATATTGTAAGGCGATCTCGAGCTCTTCTATTTTTCTTTTCAGCTCTTCAATCTTGTTTAAACTTGCTTTCAACTCAATTGTGGAATTGCGATTACGATACTGATGAAGTGACTTTTCCAATTCTACAACCTTGGCTTTTAATCTGACCTTTTCATTTTGACATTCTAATAGGTATTTCTCTAAGGCATTTCCTCGAACCTGGGCATCTCGGTGTTTCTTTTCCCATTGCTCGGTTCTATTCTTTTCTTCGTTGATCTCTTGCCGCCATTGTTCTAATGTCTTTCCCAATCCGGCAGTCCTCATTGATAAGCGCAGCTTCTTGTAATCCGTTTTCAGACTATCCAAATCTTCTTCAGCCTTATTTTTTCCATTTCTTAATTTATCTGACTCTAGCTTTTGGACATCAACATCTAGTCCTAATTGCATCTTTTCTTCTTGTAATTGCTCTATCCTTTTTCCTAGCTCCGAATTCCTTCTTTCAAAATCTTGCTTTATGATATCTAACCCAGACGGGACCACTCGCAGATATTCCTCCATTGGTCAAATGCCTTCCTGACTTGGCCCAGGGACGTTATCATTGACTCTTTTACCCAACCATCCATTATATTTGGGGGTCGTCGTTGGACCTGCGACAAATCTCCTCATTCGGCGGGTTTGGTTCTAGGCATTGGACATTTCTCGGACCTTTTTTCTTGTAGTTGTCCACCTTATACGAAAACCCGCATTGAGCCAGCCCTTGAGTTGCTGGTATGAATTGTCTCGATTTATACTGCCTTAACATAAGTAGATGAGCATATCCAACAGCTCCCCAAATCCCAAGCAGAGGGACTCAATCGAACTCGCCACATTGGTATAGAATCTCATCAGGACCCATCCAATGGGCTCTCCATTCGACGTCTTCGTCACCCTGGTTTTGGAGAATCATCATCCATTTCTCCTCTATAATATCATCCCGTCTCGGAGTAGCCACTAACTCTTTTAGCGGAGAATAATTTTCGAAAAAGATTCGGTATGAGACCTTTTCTACTTTCCAAAAATGGCTGTGAAACCATGCTAATAAAAGTTGTGCACACCTGATGAATCTCCCTTCACCCTCTCTTCGGCATGAGTTCAGGGACCTGAAAGTTTCGGCCAGAATTGCAGGGATGGGTGTATCTCTTTTTTCAAGTCGGTCAAATAAATCAGAGACTGCCTCGTCTATATACCCCAAAGACTTGGGAAAGATCACCAATCCATAAATGCTTAACGCGAAAACGTCGACCCTTTTCTTCACGTCGGGATGTGCTAGGATCAGATCTTGTAAATTTCTCCAAGGGATGTACTTACTGTCACCTTTCTATTTGATTCGAGCTGTCACCTACTGTTCGATCATCCCTGTGACGTTCATTAACTTCTTTAAGAACGTCGGGACATTGACAGCCCTAGAGTAGATTTTGTTGGTCTGAATCTTCGGGCAACGGAGCAAGGTTGTGTACTCTTCCACAGTAGGTTCCAAATCCATATTTCCAAAAGTAAAACAACTATAGGCAGGGTTCCAAAATTGAGCCAGAGCTTGAAATAAATGCTTGTCTACTTTTACATCAAGTAGGTAGGGTAGATCACCATAATTACTGTAAAATGACTGCTTGATTTCTTCATCCCACTGGACCCATATCTATTTCAAATCCTGAAGATTGTTTTGGGTCACGCTGATACGAGTAAAATCCCATAATTCTGATACATACCCTTCTATCAGGCTGTCACCTTTCTCTAGTTGTGTTCTCTCGGACCATATTCGGACAGCCGCGTTATCTTCTACTTTATCAGGAAACCCGTTTTCAATGGAAAGATCTCTATTTAGCAATTGAACGTGAATCAACACCCTCCTTTTTTATGATGAAAATGTCATGCAATCAAAGCAAAAAAACAAATCAGTATACAAAGCAAAAAATTTCAAGTAAACAAGAAATAATAAAGCGCCTATTCGGGTAACCACTAGGATTTGGTGCGGATCTACCTAGGGTAAATTTTGAGGGCTCATTATATGTGGTTCGCTTATAAAGTAAGGGTACTTGAACCGGCGGATTCCTCTATCCTCACCCATTAGAGGCTCATACGGACCGAGTTCAATTCAGGGGAATACATTTCCCTACGGCTATACGAAGACATAGGTAAGGATGTATCCCGAAAGCGATCCACTATCCTATACGGAGGTGAGTACCTCATGAAGGAATAGTTTCTCACTCCCACTTAAAAAGGTAAGACCAAAACGGTCCTTATGCAATATGATGAGAGACTCAAACCACAGTAATCATATGAAATAACAATACAAGCAAATGCAATAATAGGATCGTAACTTTTCAAATCAGATTTTCAACTTTTTTTTGACAACAAGACAAAAAATAATCAATTCCACGACTTGACTCTTTTATGTCCCCAGTGGAGTCGCCAAGCTGTCGAAACCATTTTTTTTGATTTAAAAAACGGGGTCGACTTTAAAAGCAAAAATGGAGTCGTCACTAATCTTTTTTTTTTTTGAAGTGTGATCTGGTCACCTGGAGATTGATCGTTAAAACATTTTGATTCATTAAAACTATGATTTTGACCTACGAAATTCAAGAAAATGGGTTCGGGAGTCGGTTACGCACGAGGAAGGATTAGCACCCTCGTGACACCCAAAATTGGTACCGAATTGATTGATTAATGTCTTAATGTCAAAAATTTGAAAATATTTTAAAATACGATCCTCTTTGTTTTAAAAAAAACTTGAATATATTAAATTGGATACTGAAACTCGCTTATTCCGAAGATAAAATGTCACGCCCAGTGAGTTTGGACACAGCATTTTGGATTCTCGAAACTAAGCTTGCCTTTTGACTTTTAAAACTCATGCACTTAAGTTTAAAAAAGATATTCAATCATTTAGGTCAAATGAAAAATCGGAACCTAGTAAGTTAGGGCACAATTTCTCAAAATTCCAAACATAGAATATTGCCTTTATTTTTAAAAATCCTTACTTCGAGATAACAAAATGTCATATCCAGTGAGTTAGGACACAACACCTCGAATTCCTGAGAATAAGCTTTTATTTGAAATTTATACGTTTTGATTTAAAAAGGGTACTCAGTTACTTAGATTCAACGAGGAAAATTGGAACCCAGTAAGTTAGGGCATAATCTTCTCGAAGTTCCCAAATACGAGTATTGCCTTATTTTGAAAACATTTTGAGCTAGAATATTACAATAAAACGAAATTCACTTTTATTTAAAATGATGGTTTGTGAATATTATAACATGAAATAGCTAAAACACCAATAATGCGATGGCAATGCTATGACTAATCACGAAAATAATAAATGTGATGAAATAAAAAAATCTAAATCTTATAAAAATGAGCGAAAAAAAGAAGTGAATGATTTAGAAATTTATATAAAATGAAAGCTAAGAAATAAAATGAGAATTTATACAAACGAAATAAAAATAAAATAAACTATATGCAATAAAGGATATATATAGGCAAATGATGGATAACAAAACAGCAATAAAATAATAAATAAAAAATAATATAGTAATTTTTTTAAAACAAATGTACACATATGTAATAGAATAAAATAAATAACATATATCCTAGATAATAATATAAAAAATAATTAAAAAATAGTGAATTTTTAAATTAAAATGAAGTTAAATCTAAATAATAATAATATATACAATGAATATAAAAAATAAAATAACCTTATAAAATAAATCCAAATAATTTAATTAAAATAAACAATAAAAAAAATTTTAAAAAAATGAAATAAAGAATAAAACAAGGACCGAATTAAAACGCGCGAAATATTACAGGGATCAATTGGATAATTATACCCGATCACCAAAACGAAGCCGTTCTAATATCCCTATTTAAATGGCCTAAGGACCAGATCAAAACTAAAGAAGAATTTCGGTGTCAATTTAAAAATAAAAGGAAATATAAGTTGGATGACATTGCAATGTGCTAACAAAGAAGAGGGATCTAAAGACCAAATATCCCTTTTATAAAAAATGCGCGGATCCTCCCTAGGTCGGGTCAACGCTTGGATCCTGGCCCTAAAATGACGCCGTTTTAGGTCTTAATACCCCCCACTGCAAAACGACGTCGTTAGCTTAGCTTTAAATAGCCAAAAATTATGGCAGAAATTCGTTTTTAAACCATTTCTAGAAAAAAAATAAAAAAATGCCTTGAAAGCTCTCAGGGTTTTGACCTAGCCCCGTCACCGAGCCACCGTGCTCCGTCACCATCCGCCGTCGTGCGCGATGGTCGGAAACCCAAAAGACGGTTATTTCTGCCCTCTTAGACCCCTAAACGCAGATATATACGCCGTTTTACCAAAACCCACTCCGAAATCCAAAGGAGATTAAATGACTCCTCAGATTCTGTTTTTCAATCGCCAGAAAAGAAGGTAAAAATACCTCTTCTCCCTGCGTTTATGCTATGCTTGTATATTTAATACTCAAATAAACATTTGAATCTAGTGAATACCTTTGAAAAAAAGCTTTGTATTCTTTCGTTTTGATTTCTGTATTCGTGTGTTCGTAAAAAAAAAAAAAGAGCTACAAATGATTTTCGTTTGGCTTTTTAAAGCCGAAATCGAAAAAAATAAAGAAAAAATACATCATTTTTTCTTTTTGTTATTCCCCCATTTGCTGTGCTGTCGTTGTTTGTCCTTTTCGCAGGTGTGTGTCGCGCAATGGAGGCCGTACGAGTGACGTGGAGTGTAAGAGGCTACTGCGGTGCTTGGGGATGCGACGGTTGAAGCTTCCAGAAACCCTTAGGGTTTCTAAAAATGTTAATGTTTTTGGGCCAATCGGGCCGAGGTGGTCTGAATTGGGCTTGTGGTTTAGGTTTAGTATTTAGGCCTTGTAAAAAGACTTATTAATGGACTTTATTAATTATTATTTTTATTTGATTTTTTAATTTTTGGTTAATTGGTTTCTGAATGGGCCCGGGCGAAAATGGGCTCTTACAATTATAATATTTGGTATTTGAGTTTATCATTTTTTTCAAGATTTATTTGGATGATACTACTAATTTCGACAAAGTTAAAAAATAGTGGTGATAATGTAATTAGTTATTGTAGCATTAAGATTAGAAACTGTAATTGTGAGACTGTAATTGTGAGAAGAAAAAATGACTATTAAAGGCATTGAATCAAAAGATTAAAATGTGTATATAAACAAGTAATTTTATTTTATAAACTTAAAAAATAATAAAATTTATTAAAATTTTATTTATGGCATATAATAATTTTGTATTGTTTGATACTTAAAAAGTAAGGTGTTAATTTTTAACCATTTATAATTAATTAATAATATTAGTAATTAACTTTCATCAAAAACTCGAAAAAAAAAACTCATAGCCATCATACTATATTTTAACAAATCAAACACAAATTCATAATTAACACTAAATTTATTCTATTAATAAAATTATGAAATTTCAAAGGTATTATTAATAATTAACTTTTATCAATAAATCTTAAAACTCGAATTAAACACTAAGCATTTAATATTGTTACCTACAGTACCAAAATGTATCATTTTTATCAAATATAGGAACCAGATTAAAAAAAAAAAAACACAAAACAACATTAAAAAATACATCAAACTCAAATATCGAATTATATATTCAACTTTAAATTAATGTGAAAGTATTACTACAAATAAAATCTTAACTAATTAATTTTGGACCTTATGATTAACTATTGTTTTAAGGGACTGCATTAAATTTAAATCTTCCATCAAGATCATGAATTCAATCCATGACTATCTCTTTCCTTACCCCATATTTAAAAAAAAGAAATACTTATGGACTTTACCCTAATTCTATTTAATATTTATGCTACTTGGTGATTCTTGTATAGTACCACCTGGATGATATTAAATTTTGAAATATATAGCGAAAGTCTCAACCTTTAAGATTCAAATTAGATATGTCCATGTATCCTGGTCCCCATTTATTAAACTTTATTTATCTTAATTTAAATGTCCGAAATCACTATTCATTTATATTATTAATAATATATTTTATAATGAATAAATAGCAGTTGGGCTGGGCCAGACAAATTTAAATTAATAGATGATTTGTGTCCGACCCATCTTTGTCTGAGGTTTAATTTAATAAGATTAAATTGAATGGATAACTCGATTTTTGAATAAATTTTCTGCAGTAAATACTTATATATATATATATTAAATGGCTGTATTTAAGAAGCAAATAATGTATCATTATGGTCTTAAAACATAGTAGAGTCGGCAGCTTAGGAGAGGTGGGTATCAATCGGCTTAATTGCTGCAAATTGCAGTTATTTGTTTTTTTGTTAAACAAGCTTATTTCCTGGGTTCGGAAGAAAGTCCTATTGATTTCTAGAAGAGATAAAAACAAATTATAGTTTATTTACCAAGTTGTAATGAGCTTCCAAACACTCATGCATATAAAAAGCAACTGATTCATCATCAATATTGTCTGCCAATTCCGACATGCCAGCTCCCAATGGTTGGGGATTTTGAATTTTGCTCTATACAATTTTTAGTACCCACCACCTTAACCGTCTTGCTCAATATTTAGAAGGGGTTATACCCTCCTCGTGGAACTCTCACCCAAATAACATGGCGATTTCGCCCATGGCACCCCCACCGAACCACACTTAAAAAAGGAAAATTATGGTAAAGCTTGATATTATGATCTCACAAACAAAATAATTCCTACCTCAGCTTCGCTAAAGTACCTCGTATACATAAAGCGAGCCACATGATCCCTAGGAAATACACGAGGAAGAGTTTTTACCTTCATCTATTAGGTTTGATGACGTCCGTCTAGTCATCTCACATAGTCCCCACACATCAACTCAACAATATCGTTAAGTTGACATTTGTCACTCTACCATGTACACCTATGAGATATAGTGCTTGATAGCTGGGACCTATGCCTAGCCAATCTCTCTCTATAAATACACCCAGCACAAAGGTAGATAGAAATAATCTGAGATCAAAACACACGATCAACTCTATATCCTACATTCTGCTCAAATACCTTCCCAATTTAAGGTACGTTTGTTTCATAGAACATACCTTCAGAAAATATTTTTTGTATTCTCCTATATTTGTTTCATAAAAAATAACTTGGTCAACAGAATATAACTTACATAATGAAAAATAAATATTTTTTTCCTATAAACTAACTTACCCTTTCAAAAAGCATAGGTCATTTTCCAAAAATAGCTCATTTATTAGTAATTTTATTCTTATAAAAAATTTAACTCATCAAGCCTTATGTTAATGATAAATTTCTAATTTTAATTTTTGAAAATATTAAAATATTAAAAACAAATATTATATTGTTCAATATTATTAAACATACATATTTAATTATTTATATTTGATAATATAAGAAATATTAATATAATTTATTATTCTAATAAATTATTTAATATTATAATTTTATTTTTAATAATAAATTTTAACAATAATAATTTTAAATTTTAAATGATATTCTTAATATATTACTAAAAAATAATTATATTAATATTTTAGTAATAAATATATATTAAAATTTATAAATATTTAATAATAAATATATTATAGCATAAAATATGGTTATTTTAATTATATAAATATGAGCACTTGCTTAAATCTTGTTTAGCTTCATTTATCCCTTCCAAAACTAATTTGCCATTATTTCCTCAATGTCGTGATGTTGCCAACTCAGTATGTCAAGTCATGACGTCAAGCCACACGACGTCACGACATTACAAGCTGTTGGCTGACATTGCGACAAGGGAAGTTGGTCGTCCTGACAAGAACCTTGCTTTTGGTAAAAATTAAGTCATTTGGTGCCTATTTCATGTCATCTTGTTATACATAAAGTTTGGTGCATTTTGCACAACATTTACCTGTACAAAAACATGCCAAACACATACCAAAACATAACATTTAACCAATTTCTAATCAACTTGTCACACCCCGAAATATATGTACGATTTAGTGTCTATATTAAGCAAGAAATAAGCTTAATAGTTAAGAGTTAACAAATCCTTCCTAAAGATCCTAGGTTCTGATAAACCGTAATATAAACATATTTTAATCCCACATTTAGCATACTTTTGGATGATTTATTCCCTGAATTGTGTAATTTGGTGCTCTTAATCCTTTGTTTTCATGTTTTATACTTCGGAGAGCACCAGAGGATGAAAAGAACGAGAAGCGGGCCTAAAACGGAGTAAATGGGTCATATCACGAAATCGACATGGCTTGGGCCCAAGACCACACAGCCGTGCCTCCTTAACAGATTCGAACATGGCCTGGCCATGATTTACACGGGCGTGTGCCATGGGCGTGTCCCTGTCGTGACAAAGAAGAGTTTCATTCGGATTAGGGTACTTAGAGGCAAAGAAAGCCATTCCAAAAGCCTATATAAACACCCTAGAGGCCAACCTTTAAGGGGGGAGTCCAGTTAGGCGTCCAATTAGGCCGAAGAGCCGAGCTAGAGAGGCCAGAATTGTGGAATTTACTCGAAGAAAGCTAGTTGATTCATCTCAAGAAGCCGGAGTTATACTCAAGACGAAGGATCTTCCCTTCAATTTCTTTCAGGGGGTTTTAGAGTTTTTCTTATGTTTTGTTTTATATTTTCTTCTGAGATGTATTCTTTTATTATTATGAACTAAACCCCTCAAATACCTGAGGGGGATGAAACCTAAGACGTATCTTGTTATTGTTTTCTGAACTATATGATAAATACTTGATTTGTTCTTAATTATGTGTTATTAATTCTTAATTTGATATTTCAGGATATTGATTCAAGTATTGATGTGCTTAGGTAGTGGAGCAAAATTCCTTGTTTAAGAGTAGATCTAACATAATTAAGCGGAGTTGATCGCAACCCTAGAAATAGGATGACGAAAATCTGCCGGATTAGGGTCAAACCTAATATGGGAGTCCATAGATCGAGTTAATGCAAAGCTAGGGGTTTTAATTAGAAAGAGATTTCAATTAATCAACCTAGGGTTAGACATTAGTAGCCTCGAAAGAGGTATTAATATAATTAGGGAATCCTATGGATCAAGTCAAGTGAATAAATCGTCTGGTTCAGAGTTAAATAACAAGTGAAGTCTAGGTGGATTCTTCCTCGGGTATTTTCTTAATCAATTGGTTTTTCCCACAAGTATTTTCCCTAATTCGTTCTCTTTGTCTTAGCATTTTTAGCTTAATAGTTAGTTAATTTTAGATTAACTAATAATTCCCTTAATTCTTAGGCTAAATAATAAAAAAAAAGTTAGTATTAGTACTTTTGGTTCCTTTGGGTTCGACAATCCGGTCTTGCCACTAAACTATACTACTGTTCGATAGGTGCGCTTGCCTCAATCGTTGTCATAGTTAGTTTCTGGGCTCGATCATCCTTTTTATAAATTTTTAAGACTCTGACACACGATCAAGTTTTTGGCGCTGTTGCCGGGGAACTAAAATATTAAGAACGCTCAATTTTTATTACTTTAGCCATTTTTATTTTTGCAATTTACTTTTATTTTTATTTTTCTTTTAACTTTACTAATTTTCCTTATTTATTTGTTCTTAGCAGGTACCTCTAGTTTATGACTAGGAGGAACCCGTCAGGACCCTTGATTTTCGACAGTGAAATAGAACATACCGCTCGCAGAAACCGAAGAGATGTCACTGAATAATTATCAGTGGCAAGTCATGAAGACAAAGCCTACTGAAGCAGCCGATGTTTTCAACCTTGACGCAGTCACCATGTTATCTAACCAGGTAGAGCTTTTAATTAAAAAAAATGATGGTTTTATGGTTCTACGCAGGTACATCCGGTAATACAGTACAATACAAATAGAAGAGGGGTGAACAACACAGAATATCTATCCTACAACCCTAGCACAGAGAACGAACAAGTCAACTATATGGATAACTATTCTAGACCTCAAAATAATCTTTATAGTAACGCTTATAATGCAGGTTGGAGGTACCATCCCAATTTCTTGTGGGGAGGTCAAGGTAATCAATGACTGTAACAGTCTGGTTTATACCCTAGTCAGAACAGTGGTTTCGGGACCACAAATCCGAGTCTGAATAATATTTTAATATTATATTCTGTGCCGTTGACATGTGGTATATTTTCGTAAGTAAATTTGTCTGTTCGTGTGTTTAATTTGAGCAAAGGATTGATTTGCATTAAATGTGAAAGTTGAATGCCATTTGTTGATGTACTTGTGTGTTGTGGCTTTTTAAAGTTATGGCCTTAAATGGCAATTGAACCACTATTAGTTAGTGGGTGGATTTGGTCAAAAATGACCTTGTATAATATGTTTTATATATTTTATTTTGAAGGTTAAAATTGGAAATGAGTTATTAAGTTATATTATGGTAAAATAAAGCATTAAAAATTGCCATTTCTATTCATTCATGACCGAATATTAGAGAAAGAAGTGAAGGTTTATTTCTTTTGATTTTCGGTACTTTCAAGCTTAAATTCAAGGTATGATTTCGGTCGGTTTTTGATAATTTCTACGTTTTTGTAATCGTTGCTTCGTCTACTATCAAACCCATGTTTCAATTTTGTGTATTGGTGATGTTTGTAAGTTATGCCATTGATGCTAGGTTGAGCTTTGTGATGCTTTAAGGTGTTAAATGATAGATTGGTGGTAGATGAACATGTTTTGTTCTTGAAGTTTTGATGAATTTAGCTAAATAGGGCTAAATTGAGAAAATGATAATTTGAGGGACTAAATTGTGAATTTGATGAAAAATGTGGGCTTGTATGTGATGTGTTTATATTCGTCCAAGCTTGTGTATAAGTGGATTTTATGAATTTGGTGTTTTGTGAAAAATGGACTAGATTGATAAAATGTGCAAATGTGAGGGCTAAATTGCAAATAGCCCTAAATGTATGTCTTTGGACTGAATTGAATGGACTAGTGAATAAAAGGGTTAATTCTGAATATGTTTAGATCAAGAACCGAGGAAAATGGATTTAGATCGCGGGAAAGCGAAAGTTATCGAGTAGCCATTTTCTATTTCGATAAAACCGAATACGAGGTAAGTCACTATGCAAATAATGTGCTTATATGAATTTATACCTGTTCATTTGATTAATGTTGATAATAAATGCTTATGAGAAATTCTGTAATTGAATTACGAGATAAGCTCGATATATTGATTAAGTCGGAGAAGCCTCGTATGAATCTAGGAATAGGTATCTGTTCTGTTTACGAGTAAGACCACGTTGGGGACGTAGGCATCATTATCTGTTTATATATAAGACCTCTTCTGGGACGTAGGCATCATTATCTGTTTATATATAAGACCTAGGCATTATTATCTGTTTATATATAAGACCTCGTCTGGGACGTAGGCATCATTATCTGTTTATATATAAGACCTAGGCATTATTATCTGTTTATATATAAGACCTCGTCTGGGACCTAGGCATCATTATCTGTTTATATATAAGACCTCGTCGGGGACGTAGGCATTATTATCTGTTTATATATAAGACCTCGTCTGGGACGTAGGCATTATTATCTACTTATATCTAAGAACCTCGTCTGGGACGTTGGCATTGTACGATTATTCTGAGCTTTCTGAGTATCCTATTAGATTTATTACGGTTCAACGGGCAAGTCTATGATACTAATTGCAAAGCCGAGCTATGAACAAATATGTGATTATAAATCCAATTCAGGTATGTTGATGATACACTAATTGTGTATACAAGGTAAGCATCAATATGATCTTACTATGATGCTATGAATATGGAATTGATGATATGTTGTATAAAGTTTTGGTGAAATGAGATATGTGTTTATATGATCTTTGAAATGTGAATATGGCTAATAGGGTCAAAAGTGTATGAACCAAAGCAAATATATGCATTTTATGCTAAGTTTGTTTGTATATTGACTTACTAAGCTTTTGGAAAGCTTACTCTGTGTGTGTTTAATTTGTTTTATAGGTCGTCAAAGCTACTAAAGGCTCGGGACCGTCTTGGATCGTCATCACACTATAGAACTTATTTTGGTACATTTTGATATTGTATAAAGCTAGATATGGCATGTCTAGGCTAGTATTTTGGTATAAATAGTTATGTGATCTTAGCCATGTGATTTGGCTATTTAAGAGTTGAAACTTTGCTTAAATGAAGGTGTTATAGAATGAATCTTTTGGTTTGATGAAAGAATGTGGAATGGCCAAGTTTGAATGAGCAAATGCATGAATTAGTCTTGTAATGATATGAGTTGTAATCCTTGAGATTGCCATAGTTGGGCTTGGTCTTGAATGTAAGGTTTGAATGGTTATTTTGGTATGCTTTTGATGGTTTTATGTGCATGAAATATCTTGTTGAATATGGCTTGTAGACATGACCCTTTGTGGGTGGCATTTTGGCCTTGTAAATGGCCTATAATGTCACAAGATTGTGGCACACGGGCGTGCCTAACGACCGTGAGTGAAATGTCGGATGCAGTTTATCATCACACGGCCTCAACACAGGCGTGTCATCTGGCCGTGGTGTGCAAGTCAGTAGCTAACATAAAAGTACACGGCCTCGACACGGGCGTGCTTGGTGGCCGTGGTGGGGAAGTCAGTATATGACCTAAAAGTACACGGCCATGGCACACGGGCGTGCCTAATGACCGTGTTGGTATAGTTAGTATAAACAAGGATGGATACACGGGGTGTCTAGAAGCCGTGGAGGGCACACGGTCTCCTCCCATGGGCGTGTCTCTCCTGTATTTTAGAAAAGTTTCAAATTTTTATGGAATTTCATATGTGTTTCAGTTTAGTCCCGACTCGACTTATAAGTATGATGAAGGTCTCGAGAACACGTTTAAGGGACAGTATGTCTGAGAATGATGATTGAATGTATGATTTCATTTATGAATGTTTCCGATCTATCCGGTAACGCTCCTAACCTTAATCCGGTGACAGACTCGAGATAGGGGTGTTACAATGACCGCAACTTCCTTCAGGTTTTCGACAACCACCTCACCAGTAGGAAAAGAAGCCGAACCTTGAGGAGATACTGACAAAATTTATAGTGGTGTCAGAAACTCGTTTCTAAAACACCTAAACAGCACTCAAAAATCAAGAAGCATTGATTCAAGGGATCAAGAACCAGTTAGTTCAGCTTGCTAAGTTGATCTTAGAAAGACCACAAGGTATCTTGCCTAGCAACACCGAAACTAACCTAAGAGAGCAACCTCAAACAATAACTGCTCATGATAGTGGAGGGTTAGATGAACCAAAATTGAAGCAAGAAAATATGGTAGAGGAAGGTAAGGTTGAGGTAAGCCATGATAAACCAAACCCGATAATTACAGAGTACCAACCACGTGTGCCGTACCTAAATGCAATAAAGAAAGACCACACAGAGGAACAATTCGGTAAATTTCTTAAACTTCCAAAGAAATTACATATTAACTTGCCGTTTCTTGAAGATCTTTCGCAGATGCCAGATTCAAGGAAATTTTTAATAGAGTTTTTGACAAACAAATGGAAGTTAGACGATACGTCGCAAGTGGAGCTAAACATAGTGTGCCCAGCAATTCTACAAAATAAACTACCATGTAAGCTCACATTTCGTGTACTGACAGATGCAACCGACCCTCGAATAGCCACTTCAGAGCTTAATACTAAGGATGTACCTCCTTTTTCAGCACATAAGGTCTTTCCATACAGAACGGTCGAGGTAACACATTCTAATTTCGGCACTTTTGAGGTAAATATTACCCGACTCGAACCATATGTTGATAGAATTGATAGTAAGAAAAACGAGCACTTCTCGAGAGGCAACCCGAGCACTAACCCCACTAACGTCCATATTTTTGAATTTTAGCATTTAACTAAAAACTAACCAAAATTTTTAGGCGTAGGTTTCCCTACCACACGGCCTTGCACACGGGCGTGCGAACCTTTTATATGGGCGTAGGAGAAATGCATGAAGTTTAACACGGCCGTGCGATTCAACCGTGTAACATAACACGCCTAGGGCATGGGCATGGGCCGTTCTTTTTTTTAAAATCCCCTTCTTCTGTGCACTTTCCCCCCCAAAGTCTTCGTCCCCTTTCCCCTTTCTTTTTAAATGCATATCCATTTTCCATTTCTACTTTTATTCTTATTTTTATTTTCTTTTTACTTTCTTTATTATTTTCTTCTTATTCTTCATACCATTTAGATTTAGCTTAGGATACAATAAAATCAGGCCTATTGCTTCGAGGATTCAATTTCAAACAGTTCAAGGCGCTCCCCCACGTTCACCTCTGTCAATCCTATCTGGTTTCTTTTAATTAACTCCATCCAAAATTCAAGAAGTTTCACTTCTCTCCCTACCTTATGATTTTATTAGTATTTGGCTATTATCTATCTTTGTACATTGAGGACAATGTACATCTTAAGTGTGGGGGGTTAACTATAGTATTTTTTGAAAATCCCTGAATTATGTCTTGTCTTTAAGTAATTTTCTCATATTACTAATTAGAATGAAATTTCCTGTGATTCATGATGTGTACTGATATGTTTTGGTTTAAGTCATTGATAGTTGTGCAGTGATGATTTAAACTTTAGGAGACCAGAGAATCAAGCATGATAAGTCCATTTTCAAAAATTAAAATTTTGCTTAGATTGTCTACCTGAATCTAATTATTACCTTGAAGTTTGAAATTTACAAGGTTGATATCAAAAACCCATAACTTTTGTGAGATTTTGAGCCTTTTAGAGCATACATTCTTTCATGCTCACCTTGTGATTATGAGTGTGTCAACATTGAGCTGTTATTCTAGAACTTGCTTCGATTATACATGTTGAGACCACATTAATTGATTTGATATACTGAGATGATAAAGGCACTTAGGATTTAACCCATTCATTCCACTAAAAAGCTTACCCTCACAATTAACCCTTAGTAAACCCTTTTGATCCTAACAACCCTTTTATTGACTCACCCACTAATATTACCCCAAAACTCATCTTGTATTTGTTATCACCATTCATTGACTCCCTTTTTGTCGAGATTTGATTTTGAACAGTTTCCTAACTATGTTCTATATTTCAGTTGTTAAATTTTTTCTTATTATTATAATAATTTGTTCTTAAAAAAAACGAAGTATATTCAATATTAGCTCTATGTAATTGAGCTTATACGTTTAAATTCCATATCTTGAGAAGAAGCTCATGTTATTAGTATTACAAGTTTTCAATTTATGTAATTATTTAATATTAGTTCATTTTTCTAGTTACGTAACTTGTCAATTTAATCTCGATTCTAACCCTCTAATTCAGCCTTTATCCACACCTTTACCCCGAGCCCCATTACAACCCTTTTTAAAGACCTTTTGATCTGTGTATCATCTTAATTTATAGTGGTGGAGATTTGATTTTCAGGTAAGCCTATGGAATTAACTTTTCATGTTCGAATTTTGAGTGCTTAATTTTGAACCTTAAACACTTTGAGTCATTTAAGTGAATCTTTAGTGAGGATGTCAACTCTTGTTGATTTTGAATTAAAGGTGATTATTTAGGTAAAGGAAAACACCTATGTTTCGTGTTACAAAAACTATGACTTTGATTGTTTGAATCTTTAGGACCCTTTTGCTTAAATTATCAATGTATGAATTATCTTTGAATTATGATGGAACATTATTGATGAATATTATGAATCAAGGAAGTTCATTTTAATTGTGAGTTGAGAATTTTTCTTGAGGACAAGCAAATGCTTAAGTGTGGGGGTATTTGATAAACCGTAATATAAACATATTTTAATCCCACATTTAGCATACTTTTGGATGATTTATTTTTTTGAATTGTGAAATTTGGTGCTTTTAATTATTTATTTTCATGTTTTATACTTAAGAGAGCACCAGAGGATGAAAAGAACGAGAAACGGGCCTAAAACAAAGTAAATGGGCCATATCACAAAATCGACACGGCCTGGGCCCAAGACCACACGGCTGTGCCTCCTTAATAGACCCGAACACGGCCTGGCCATGATTCACACGAGCGTGTGCCATGGGCATTTCCCTTTCGTGACAAAGAAGAGTTTCATTCGAATTAGGGTACTTAGAGGCAAAGAAAGCCATTCCAAAAGCCTATATAAACACCCTAGAGGCCAACCTTCAAGGGGGGAGTCCAGTTAGGTGTCCAATTAGGGAGCCAAAGAGGCCAGAATTGTGGAATTTACTCAAAGAAAGCCCGTTGATTCATCTCCAGAAGCCGGAGTTATACTCAAGACGGAGGATCTTCCCTTCAATTTCCTTTAGGGGGTTTTAGGGTTTTTTTTTATGTTTTGTTTTATATTTTCTTCTGAGATGTATTCTTTTATTACTATAAACTAAACCCCTCAGATACCTGAGGGGGATGAAACCTAAGACGGATCTTGTTATTGTTTTCTGAACTATATGTTAAATACTTGATTTGTTCTTAATTATGTGTTCTTAATTCTTGATTTGATATTTCAGGATATTGATTCAGGTATTGATGTGCTTAAGCAGTGGAGCAAAAGTCCCTGTTTAAGAGTAGATCTAACATAATTAAGCGGAGTTGATCGCAACCCTAGAAATAGGATGAAGAAAATCTGTCAGATTAGGGTCGAACCTAATATGGGAGTCAATAGATCGAGTTAATACAATTATAAGGGTTTTAATTAGAAAGAGATTTCAATTAATTAACCTAGGGTTAGACGTTAGTAGCCTTGAAAGAGGTATTAATTACTTGGATCGAGGCTCTCATGGAAAACAATAGAGGCCATCTAATGTGCATAGATTGGAAAGTTATATAGCGTTAAAACTTAAAAGCAAATACCTTTGATTTCCATTTCAATTCAACCCATTTGATGGCTCGAGTGCAAAGCTACTCAACCCTCTTGTGAAAAGCATGGGATTTCCTTGGAATCAAAAGTCAAAATGACCATTGTAATCAACTCTGAAAACATTTTTTACTTGAGCCAAAAAGCCAAAAAATTATACAAATGACAAATATAAGTGAAGCATGAGAGGAGACCACCAAAGATAAAGCAATAGACAAACCCCTCATTAGCTAAAAAAACTAAGCACCTAAAATCAAACAACGAAATTGAAGAAAACAATCGAAAACGATAACCTTAAAAAAAACCCTAAATCAAATTTACAAAAACTTGAAAAAAATCGAGTTAGAAATACACCTGTTTATTATATATACATGCATCCAAAATAGGATTGAAAGGGGAAAAGAAAAGTTGAAAGAAGTGAAAGTGCTTTAATTAAAAAAATCAGATAAAAAAAGGAATCAAAGGCACTTACTGTAAATAAGGAGGTTCAACTAGAAGGAAGATGAAGTTGAAAGGCGAATGGATGCTTGATTTGTCGTCGATTAATGAGATAATTTCTAGGGTTCATTTTGGGGATAAATGTTGAGGAAGAAATCTGGAGTGAAAATGACGAAGAAGAGAGGCAGGCTATTTTGGTCCAAAAAAGGAAAAATATTATTACGGGTGTGGTTTTGAATAGGCATTCAGACCCCCAACTCCTAAATTCCTATTACAAGAGTTGAGGGAATAAAGGTGCAATAGCAATTTTGTGGAATCACTTAAACGGTGAACCAAATAAGTGCATTACTGTAGCGCGCGGAATAGTGACGAAATGGAATAGCAATTCCATCCAACCAAACATACTATAAGTCTTATGCATGACATAATATCATATATGTTCAAGTGTTCAAACTTACCAAATACACATATGTGCATATAGGCATATTTTACTAATTATGTTATCTCAAACTTAATCATCAATAGGTCTATAAACTTTCCACCATTTAACCATTTCAAACACACACATCAAACATGTTTAGACCAT
Organism: Gossypium bickii; assembly: GCA_025503065.1. NCBI lineage: Eukaryota > Viridiplantae > Streptophyta > Magnoliopsida > Malvales > Malvaceae > Gossypium > Gossypium bickii. The sequence goes on from CP106716.1 coordinate 103,343,248, forward strand.
ATATTTATATATCAAAATATACCAAACACAAATCATATCAATAGCTAGTTACAACTAAATATTTATATGCCATCATTTGGCTAATTTAACCTATACATGTCATTATATCCAAAAGAAAATTTTCTATTTATACCCAAACGAGCTAAAGGATAGTGTGATGTTTCTCCGACCAGCGTCCAACCTTTACGAGTTTCCAAATACTATAAAACAGAGGAAATAAACAAGGTAAGCATTTAATGCTTAGTAAGTTCGTATAACAGAAAATTAACTTACCGTTCATTTTCATTAAAATAAACATATAATATGCATCCAAGCAATTTGGCTAATAGCCTAAAACATACAACTTCATCAAACATGTTAGTCATTTACTTCACATAAATTTTAAGAATCGTGTATGAGCTCATCAATACCAAATTTCCATGTATTTCATGTATATACAAGTAACAATTCATTTTGAACTCATTTATTTTCTCGTATCAGGGTTTTACCCGTTGAATCATTTAAAATATCGATGGATACACGGTTTGTAGCACCCCCTAACCCTAAACTGTCGCCGAAATAGGGTTACAAAGCATTATCAAACATATCAGGCAAATTACTAATAATTCACAAATCAATAAGATACATAGTATAATTTAATTATTAAGTCCCTATAATGGACCCTTGAAGACCAAAACATGTATTAAAAGTGGAACGGGATTAGTTCGAGTACTTCGAAATTTTTTTGTAATTTTTCTTAAACTCAATATAACCCCTTTATAAACGTCTAACCTTCCCTGTAAATTTTAAAACCGCAACCAATTTGCAACCAATATAACAAACCATACATTTCCACACTCAAACATACCTAATTATGCCTACAACATTAATTTAACAATTTATCTACTTGATCATTCATAAGTAACTTTTTAATTGAACTAATAATTTCATTCATTTCCCATTTTAGTTTCATGTCACATTGTACCAAATATGCCATACTAATTCATTTCATACTTATAACCCATATTAGATATCATTTTACAACCCAAAGTTTCAAGACTTAAATACATAATTTATACAATACCTAAGTAGATGCCACTTTTACCAAAAAGGGATTACATCACCAAATTGTCTCTGAAGTCGGGATTGATATGGATTCTGGACCGGAAGCTTTGACTTCTATTGACATACGCACAGAAACAACCGTACGTTGAGTATGCCTATACTCAGTGGTATTACCATAGTTCAAACTCTAATAACAAATAATAATGTATAAACATATAAATATCAAACATATAATAATTTATTAATATATACTAATTTATACTTTAACTTTCAAATTTTCAACAATAACAATTAATCAAATTGATATCACATATCATCAAACTGAATTCAATCATCTCATGAACCTTTGGTTTATGTCTTTCATTTTCAGTGTCCATTCAATTCACAATTTTAACTTTCTCATTTCTTCAATAAATCAATCGATTAATTTCATTTGTTTTATCATTTCATTTGCTTACCCCTATTAACAAGACTCGGACCTTGGTTGTAATATCCCGGGTTAGAGGCTATTTTGTTATTGCATTCGTTTGCATGTGTTTGGGTTGCATTGTGATGTTTTTGATTGTTTTGGGGCTTAGTTAGGAGCTTGGGGTAAGCCTAAGTGGTAGGGAAAATTTTAGTTTTTAAGCTTTGTGTGAGGGGAACTGTTGGAGCTGGGGTTTATAATTATTTATTGGTGAATTCTAGCACAAGAGTTGAGCTAGTAAAGTGGCAAAGCATGCGCCACTTGGGGCTTGTAGTTTGCGTCACTTGCAGGAGGGAGAGGCCCTATGTTCAAGCTGCGAAAATCCCACTTTTTGCTTCCATTTTGACGGCATGGAGGAGGAGTAGTAGTGTGCAGTTCAAACTCTGCCTTAGACCAAGTCAAATGTTCAAATGGTGGGTGGAGAGAAAATGTAGGAGGTGGACTAGTTCAAACAACTTTGAACTAGTGGATGGGAGTGCTTGGAGGTGTGGCCGAATTTTGGAGAGATTTTGGGGAGTGGCCGGTTTGGTGAGTGTGTTAGGTGGGTAGTGCCGAAATGCACTTAGCATTTTGTGCATTTTCGGTCACTTTTTGTGTCAAGCAAAACTCACTCTTTTGTTCTTTTTGAAACCGAAAGTCCAAACACTTACTTGCCGAAATTGCCTTATTTTTCTTGATTTTGTGTTTGTAGCCGAATATTCTTCTTCCATTTTTCTTTCTTTGTCATTTGTGTAAACTGAAGTTGGTATTCTCTCTTTCCCATATTTTTCTTTCTTTGTTGAACTTTGATAGCCGAAACTTTCTTCTCCAAAATACCTTCTCTCCATTTCTTCTCTTGCAAGCCGAAACTTCACCCACCTATACCTTGCCATTTCTTCTTCTTTTCCCCATTTCTGTTGTTGGCCGAATATCAACCCCTATCCTTTTTCATTTCGTTTTCTCTTTTCCTTCACTCTGACTGAATCTTGTTGATCATTATAAACTACCCTAGCCGAATCCTCTTTTTCCACCTTGTTTTAAAAGTTGGCCGAATCTTTCCTCTCTCCTAGTGGTTCTTGGCCGAATATTGGTTGGTGTTAGGTAAGTGCTTGGCCGAATGGCCATTTCCCCTCTCCTTTGTTTTTGTTCGATTTTGGGTTTGGTTGAAAGAAGTTAATCTTTGTTAACTATTACGTTATAGGGCCTTTGGATTTTGGAAGCAAGCAAGAGGAGTCTTCTTTCTTGGTTAATCGTTGGTAAGTGGTGGTTAGAGGTTGGTTCTTTAAGTCTAATCTTTTGGTTTCATTTAGTCAAGACTCCAATGGATTAACTGTTTACATTTTAGGGTGAGGCCGATTGTTAGAGGAAGCATTGGTTGGTTCGGGTTTTGGTAGGAAACCAAACCAAGTGAAAGGTAAGGGATTCAATTGTTAACCCCTTGGTTTAATGGTGTTGGCCGAATGGTATAAGTGGCTAATCTATGTTTGGCCGATTATAGGAGCAAGGTAATCGGGGGATTAAGACCGGTTCTTTGGGGGATTAAAAGCTTGCGTTAACAGGTGTGTAACTAACACACCCTTTACTTGGTAATATGTTTAATAATCCTGATTGCTTAATAAGATTGAAACAGTATGGTTGGTTGATATGATACCTTAAGGGGTATATGCTCGGATACGGGTAAGTCCGTTTTGTTACAAGTGCTGATATTGATATACATGATATCATGGTTTATGATGTATGTGCTGTGAGATGCAACTTTACACATGTTAGCATGATTTGCATGATCTTGCATCAGTATGATATGGTTATGGGTGACATGAGAGGAGGGGGATTATGATATCCGTGCCTTTGGGACACCAGAGGTTTGGCACCTCCAGTGGTTTGGTACCACAGATTGATCATTGTGTCTTTGGGACACCAGAGGTTTGGCACCTCAGCGTCTTGTCCCAGTGGCTTAGCACCACAGTGGGTTGGCCCCACAGTTGATATTACGGGATTGACGCCAGTGATTTGGTATCACACGATGGGTTGGCCCCATCATTGGGTTCGTGACTTCGGTCACCAGTGATTTGGTATCACATTGTGTCTTTGGGACACCAGAGGTTTGGCACCTCATAGCGTCTCGTCCCAGTGGCTTCGTACCACTGTGGGTTGGCCCCACAGATGATTATACGGGATTGACGCCAGTGATTTGGTATCACACGATGGGTTGGCCCCATCATCGGATTATTCGTGACTTTAGGTCACCAGTGGTTTGGCACCACACTTATGGATATCGTGACTTTGGGTCACCAGTGGTTTGGCACCACCAGTGCTTTGGTACCACACGGGGTAGAAAAGGAGTATGGATGGCTAGGATTGGGTGCATTGCTTGTATTGCTATGTACGGTGTGTGTTAGTATGTTGTATTAATCGGAGAGGGATTTATGCACCGAGTCTTGTGACTCACCTTCTCCTTATCATTTCAGTGACACATAGATTGCGGACATGGAGCCGGGTGGACTCGAGGTGACCATGCCATGAATAAATTGGACTTGCACTGTTTTGAAACTTGGTACTTTATTTCATTATTTCTATTTGGTTTATTAGGTTGTAATAGGCCTTTAAGATTATGCTTTGATTAATTATATGCTTGGATTTGATTTCAAATATGCCTTAACAAATTACTGTTTTAATAAATCCGATAAAACTTGGAAATAAAAAGGGGTTTTCAAAACTACAACGCGATACATTTTAAACTCTACCATCGAGTAGAACACGGTAATTTAAAATGAATGAAACCCAAATGTTTTCCAAATTCAAGATTTTCCCCCACTAAGTTCATAATGTTTTAAGCAACTAAATGAAATTACTTGGATTTTTAATTGGTTTTACTTATGGATACACCTAAGTTTTCCCAGGTTCCGGGTTTTAAAATGCACCATCAGTTTGAACCATCATACTCAAGATTTTAACTACAACAAGGAGTTTTCTCAAATGAATTTTAAATGATAACCTATTTTAAGTGACTCGTTTTCCCCTGTAACATACTAGACTCAGTCGTGGTGTATTGACCGGGTTTGGGGTGTTACATTGGTGGATACACGGATTCCAACCAAACACACCGAAATAATCCAACCAAACACACCAGAACGGCACTCAGTGCCTCTTCGGATAGTCCGAAGAAATATAGTGACTTCAGTGTCTCCTCAGCCAAGCCGAAAATTCCCAACTTCTTTCAATCCTATGGCATGCCAACTATATCCAGCTCAACCCGACTAGTTAATAAGGTATTCAATTTTCATATTTCAATTCAATCACTTTCTCATATTTTCCATTCAAATCATTCTCAATTAAATCACAATTCAATTCAATACAATTTTCCACTTTCCAATCAATATACTATCAAATATCTATACATAATCATACTTCATCTCAATTTCATTCATTTCAATATTGATACTTACCTTAAAATTTTACTTACCATACACATAAATTTAAATAGAACATTTAATAAATAGTAGTTTGAATTATAGTAATACAAACCGTGATTTTCTCGTGTCTACACCTCGATAACTTTTTCCTTTCCTTTTTGAGCCGATACCTCTGGTTCTTTGCTAGCTACGAAAATTAAAGCAATTTACACTATTAATACAATACTAATTTATATTAAATAATTGAATTTTCTATTCAACTTCAACTTTAATTTCAATTTGGTCCTAACTAAATTCACTTACTTTTCTATCTCAATTCATACTTTATTTCTACTCAATTTCCTACTAAATTCAACTTAACTATCTAATATTCATGAATAAACCCTAATTTCAAATTTCTTTCAATTTAGTTCCTCTAACACAAAACTTATAGCTTACTTTACAATTTAATCCTTTTATCAATTCTAACTAGAAATTCAACTGATAAACAATAAATGTAACATATTTTAATTCAACAATTTGTCCAACATGAATCATGTTAAAAATTTAAGAACTTTCAAAAACATCAAAATTAAAAGAAAATGACCTAATTGACTTAGCAAAATAAGCTCCAAGCTTTAAAACCCTAGTTTTTCCTTTTTCTTTTCTTTTTCTCCCTTCCTTTCTCTATTTCGTTTCACTCTCTGTTTCTTTTTATGCTTTGTTTCTTTTATTCCTTTTATGTTTTATTTACTTTGTTAGTTTCATAATAATATAATAATAATTTAATTAATAAATATCTTTATACTTAAATTATAAGTAATTATTTATTTATTTTACAAGTGTATAAATATATGCATTACACATGTATAATTTAATTACTATACATTTGTCTTTATTTTAATTTATTTATCATATAAAAATCTTATAATATAATAAATATACAAATATCTTTTACTTATTATTTAAGAAAATATATAAATATTTTACAAGTGTATAAATACAAACATTACACATGTATTTTATCATCACCATAAATTTGGCATAATTTAGTTTATTTTCATAATATAATATTTATAATAACTTAATTTAATAATATATTTTATAATTAAATCATATATAATTATATAATTAAAATCTAAAGTATCTAAGATTTTTAGCATGGTTTGCCGCCTCATTTATGAGGATTGGCCTAATTGCCCTTTTAGTCCTTTTTATTTTCTTTTAATCTACAATTCAACTTTTACCCTTTATTCACTTTATTCCCTTTTTTTCCTAATTACTCTTAATTAAGCTAAATTCACTTAATAAAAACCTAATTAGACACACAACTAGGCTCATAATTATTTCTAATAAATATTTACTAATTCGGTTTGCTAAGACGAAGGCCCGAAAATTCACTTTTCCGATGCCCGTGAATTTTGGGTCATTACACGATTAATACACACGAAGTGTACGAATCTATAATCCGTCAATTCATATTTGGGAGTGCTCGTTAAAGCACATAATGGGGAAGCCCTTTCTCGAGCCATATAACAGGAAGCTTATGTAAGCCATGTAACAGGAAGCTTTTTCGGGTTGTATAACAGGAACCTCATAAGAGCCATAATCGGGAAGCTCATTCGAGCCAATAACGAGTAGCTCCAAAGAGCCATTAAACAGGAAGCTCTGGATAGCCATGTATCGGAAAGTTCAAGCGAGTCATATTGGGAAACTCCAGAGAGCCTTTAATCGAGAAACTCACGAAGAGCCTTTAATCGGGAAGCTCACGAAGAGCCATATATCGAGACGCTCATAAGAGTTACGGCGTGTCCACAACACATGCAGGATCACAACTGATCGGGATGCTTCAAAGAGCTATTAACGAGAAGCTCGCAAGAACCATATAACGGGAAGTTTGAGAGGGCTGATAACGGGACGCTCTTTCGAACTGTGGTGTGTCCGCAACATATGCAAGACCACAACCAATACGTGAAATATTGTATCCACTAAATTTCATTTATTCAATCGGGACTTGATACTTGTCAGGCATTGTCAGATATAATATTAATTTTCATATTCATATCAACAATACAATCACAAACACAAAATTCAATTCAAGCATATAAATATACACAATTTAGTTACACGAACTTACCTCGACAATGTTCGTGAACTTCTATGCTACTAATCCGTTACTTTTTTTACCTCGATCTAGCTCTGTATTTGATCTATCCGGATCTATATGAGTAAATTTAGCTCAATTTAATACAATTCCTATTCAATTCAATTCAATTCACATCCTAGGAAAAATTACCATTTTGCCCTTATACTTTTAATTAATGACGATTTTGTCCCTAGGCTCGGAAAATGTAATTCATGCAATTTAATCTTTATTCTAAGCCTAATCAATTTTTACATATAACATTTCCAGCCCATGAAATTCATAAAATTTAGAATTTTTCCATGAATTTTACATCTTTACAATTTAGTCCCTAAATAACAATTTCATGAAAATTCACATTACAAAAGTTGTTTATCTATCAACAACCTTTCATTTTCTACCATAAGTTTCATAATTCATGCATATTCATCCATGTCAAAAACCTAGTGCTTTAATAACTTTGCAAATTAATCCCCGAGATAGCTAAATTAGGCTATTTCGATCTCAAAAATATAAAAATTACTAAAAACGAGACTTGAATACTTACCTAAGTAGTCCAAATAAGTTTTCTCTTCCTTCAATTCTCTATGGCTAGGGTTTCCATATTTTATTTCCATATTTTATCCTTTTCTTTTTCTAATTTCCCATGGATGAATCATCAAACTTATCTATTAACTCCTTTTAATGGTCTATTTTCCATATACGGACCTCCAATTTTGAATTCCATAGCTATTTAATCCTTTTAGCTACTAGAATTCAACTTTTGCATTTTATGCAATTTGGCCTTTTTAACAATTATTCATGTAATTGGTAAAATTTTCTTAACAAAATTTTTATACGATATTTCTATTATATGGTAGACCATAAAAAAGTTTTATGTAACACCCCAAACCCGGCCTAGACGTTATGGCCGAATCTGGCGTGTCACGTTGATGTGTCTCTCGAAAATTGGACTTATTCGTAGAAATTCATTTCTAAGTTGAAATCTCTTTGTTAAAACTCAAATCATCTTAACCATTTACTAACCATTTAAATGTCTTTACTTTAAAAACATTGTTTGTTGCGAAAGCAATATCCAAAAATGTTGCGGAAACGCGGTGTTTTGAAAACAGTTAATCATTTCGAAAACCAGCATTCTATCACTATCAGTTAAGTATCAAATAAATAACGCTAAAATATCATAACTTAGGTTTAAGAGGCATTATTACAGAATCAATAGCCCAATAAGAAATTTAAATAATTATGTCTAAAGCAGAACATCAGCGATCGTGTGGCCACCTCCGAGTCTCTAGCTGCTCCAAATCGTCTAAGGCTGGGGATTACCTGTACAGTTAAAATAAAGGGTGAGTTTACGAAAACTCAGTGTGTAATCCCTATCAGTCAATCAGTAACAATATATGCAGTAATAGTCTGGGCTTTGGCCCTATTCAGTAACAGTGCAGTGTGGGCCATAGCCCATTTCAATGACAGTGTGGGCCTAAGCCCAATACAGTATTAGTATGGTGCAAATATGCAACCCACTCTAATCCAGCCAACATACCATGTGGGGATAAAATCGACCAATCCAACCAGCACACCAATATCACAGCATAGCTGCCAGTAATAATAACGCAGCAGAGCTGCCAGTGACAGTATGGCTAAGAGCCATAAATAGGATAGCTATAATGTAACACCCTAAACCCGGCCTAAAAGTTAGGCCCGAATCTGGTGTGTCACATTGAAGTGTTTTTTTGAAAGCCATATTTTCGTTGAAAACCCTTCTTAATATTTAAAAACTTCTTCCATTTAAACTTGAAAAAGGCCTCAACTTGCGTTCGTTTATTTTCAAAATGGGGTTCATTGAAAAAGGTTGTTCACTTTTAAAACGTTATTGATTTCCATCAAAGTCTCTTTCAACTGAGGAAGCTTAATTTAAAGCAGACGATTCGCGAAAACGTGATGTTTAAAGATTAAGTCGTGAAAACATAGTGTTTTGAAAACAGTAATCATTTCCGAAAAACCACGATTTACTTCTAATAGATATAAATTGAAATAAAACCAAACCTAAAATTTAAAATCCAAAAAATTTAAGAGGCCTTACTACAAACCAACCGAAAATAAATTACTTATGAATTACTTAATAGAAAAACAAAAGTAGTTGTGTGGCCATCTCCGAGTCCCTTCCAGCTCCGATCCGTCTAAGGCTGGGAATTACCTGCACAGTTAAAACAGGGTGAGTTTACAAAAACTCAGTGTGTAATCCTTTAATATTAAAACAGTCAGTCAGATAAACAGAATACAGAAGCAGACTGGGCTTGAGCCCTATTCAGTCTCAATACAATTTCAGTGGGCCTAAGCCCATTGCAATATCGTTTGGGTCTCGGCCCATAACAGTCTCGTTTGGGCCTAACCTATATCAGTATCGGATCTCATAAACAGAAATGCAATAGTGTAAAAATGCACCCCATCCTAATCCAGCCAGCACACCACCCCTACCAACCAACACACTATGTGGGGATAAAATCGACCCACTGATCACTGAAATCTGAGTTTTAAAATTTATAAAAGAAAGATCAAAACCTGAAAACTAACTTTAACAACGATTAAAGGCAAGTGTACCTATCGAACAGTAGTATAGCTTAGGCAAGATAGAATACCGAACCCAAAGGAACTAAGAGTACTAATTCTAACTTTCTTTTTATTATTTAGCCTTAAAAATAGAGTGAAGTTGCTTTAAACTATATTGACGAAGACTAAACTAAGGACACAAAGACAAAAAGGACGAATAAGAAAATAACTTTGAAGGAAAACTCAGCTGATTATGACGATACCCTCAGGAAGAATCCATCTAGACTTCACTTGTTATCTGACCCTAAATTATATGATTTCTTTACTTAGCTTGATCAGTAAGACTCCCTAACCTATATTAAACCCTCTCTCGAGGCGAATAACGTCTAACCCTAGGTTAATTAGTGCAACTCTCGTTCGCTTATAATAACCCCCTAGGATAGCAGTAAATCGATCAATGGACTCCTATATTAGGTTTCACCCTAATTCGGCAAAATCTCGTAACCCTGTCTCTAGGCGTTCGATCAACTCCGCTTAATTATGTTAGATCTACTTTTAGGTAGGGTCTATTCCTCCTCCACCTAAGCACATTAGATTTGGATTAAGCAACATAATTAAGAACAAACTAATCAATTATCATATAACTTAGAAATCAAATAACAAAATTCATCTAGGTTTCATCCCCTTTAGGTATCTAAAGGGTTTAGTTCATAATGAATAAAAAGAACATCACAAGAGAAAAGATAAAAAAAATATAAGAAAAACCCTAAAACCCCCTCAATGAATTGAAGGAAAATTCCGCCGTCTTGAGTATAATTCCGGCTTCTTGAGATGGATCAACTGGCTATCCTAACATTATTCCCTAACTCTGGCCTTCTCGGCTTGGCTACTTGGCCTAGCTTTGACGCCTTCTCAAAGGTGGTACCTAGGGAATATATATAGGCTCTTGGAATGCGATTCTTTCTCCCTAAGTATCCTTTTCCGACTAAAATTGCTCTTTCCAGCGACAGAGGCACGGCCATTGCACACACCCGTATGAATCGAGACCAGACCGTGTTCAGATTTCTAACTTGAGGCACGGCCGTGTGAGGTGGAGTTGAGGCTGTGCTCTAGGTGTTTGTCGAGGCACGGCCGTGTGGACTTTGGGCCAGGCCGTGTCAATTTAGTGCTAAGGCCCTTTTACTCCGTTTTGGGCCCGTTTTATGTTCTTTTCATGCTCGGGTGCTTTCCTGGGTATAAAACATGAAAAGAAATGATTACAAGCACCTTTTTATATAAATCAAGGAATAAATCATCAAAAAGTAAGCTAAATGTAGGATTAAAATATGTTACTTTTACGGTTTATCAAATACCCCCACACTTAAGCTTTTGCTTGTCCTCAAGCAAAATTCTCAACTTACAATTAAAATGAACTTATTATGATTCATAATTCTAATCAACAATACCTTATCCTAATTCATAGATAATTCATACATGGATAATTCAATTCAAAGAGTCCTAAGGATTCAAACGAGATAAGTCATGAGTTTGTACCTTGAAAAACATAGGTGTCTCCATTCATTTAAATAACTACCTTTTTAATCTAAAACAAACAAGGATTGATATCCTCACTAAAGATTCACTCAAATCACTCTAAAGTGTTTAAGGTTCAGGAAAAGATCACTTGTAAATCGAACCTGAAAAGTTAATCCCATAGGCTTGCCTAAAAATCAAATCTCCACCACTGTAATATAAGATGACAAATAGATCAAAAGGTCTTTGTTAGGGTTCAAACGGGGCTAGGGTAAAAGGTGTGGTTACATGCTGAAATTAGAAGGTTAGAATCGAGATCGAATTGACAAGTACCTACCTAAAACTTTTCTGAAATTTTATAAATTGAAAAGTAATAAGCCTACTAATACGAGCTTTTCTTTTAGAAATAGACTTTGATTGTGTAAGCTCACCTTTCACACTACTAATATTGAATACTTCGAATGTAACACCCCCAAACTTGGCCCAAACAGTACCACCGGATCTGGTATGTCACTAAGGAGATTTTATAAAACACGTCGCATTTTGGAAAACAATTTATCAGGTTTAAACATTTACACCGGAAAACTTAATAATTAAATAATTCATATAAGATGTAAATTTTATAAAATGCCCTGGTAAATAAAAAAACTGAATTTGTTACATGCCTTAACTTAATTAAAGGAAAAGTTTAAACGTCTAATAATAATACAAGCTCAAAATAAAACCGGAATAAAAATAAAACTAATGGCCCATGGCCTTATTACAAAGAAATTTAAAACCCACTAACTAAAAATATTAAAAACAAAGATTCTAAGTAAAGCCTTCTGCGGAATTAAGATACTCTCTTGCATGGCCACCTTGCGCTCCTCTCCAGCCCAGTCCGACGCACTAGGTGCTACCCGAAAATGTTAAATAATAGGTTGAGTCGCGAGACTCAGTGTGCAGCCCTCATGCACCATTAGATTTGGCCTTAGACCCACAGAACAAAATAACAGATTATCATGCAACAGATATGATGCAAAGCCCAACCTAATCCTAGGTTTCCATCCGCTACACACCACCTTTACCTGCCAGTCACACCATTGGGGATTTCTACAATCAACCCACAACGCTACACACCATCGATGGCAGTCATGCTGCAGTTAGCTGCTCATCGTCAAAATTGTGACATAGTCACCAGGTCATGGCATAAGCCACTACAACAGGTCATGGCATAAGCCACTACAACAGGTCATGGCATAAGCCACTACAACAGGTCATGGCATAAGCAACTACAACAGGTCATGACATAAGCCACTACAACAGATAATTTCCCCTCTCATAAATCACTCAACCCCGTGCAAACACAGAAAATCGAGATACTCATAAATCATATCATTTTATCAGAAACATTCACTCAGAATGACAGAGATCACTAACCTGGTGATTCGCTTTTACCCTCATCGGGTTTTCAACAGCCATGCCGATATTTCGGCACTTCACAGAATATCATAGATTCATAAACATATTTTAACAGGCAATCTAAATGGTGTGGAAGTGTTACACACCTGATATCGCGTAGTACTACACTCTTAGTCAATATCTTTGCTATCCAGATCTACTACCCTCAGTCTATAACTTGGCTCAAAAATCGAAAGAACACGAAGATTAGGCCTCCTCTACATTCGGCCAAGGGTTAGTATATACCCAAATTTACACGTTAAAATTAACAGATCTCCTTACCTTGAAATCCCGAAAGTAACACGCTTTAAGCGTTACTGAACTCTGACTTAGAGATCTAAGCGATTGACTCCCCTTTAAATCCCGGAATGCCGCAATTAAGAGAAAAACTTAAGATTAGTTTCCCTTTAGCCATTTGGCTAGAGTCCTTAAAAAGCCAGAATTGAAATCTTACGAATCAACACTTACCTTCAGTTTCCTTCGAAATTCGGCATAAGTTGATACCCCAGAGAGAATTCGGCAAACACAGGAGATGAGATCTAAGGATATCGGGTTTGATGAAAATCTCGAAAAATATGAATTGATGCGTTTTCAGCTTTTAGAAAATCTGAGTGAGGTGTTTCGGCTTTGGCTTAGAAAAAATGTAAATAGGAAGCGAGGGAAGGCTTAGAGGTTTCTGCTAAAGTGTTTGAAAGAGATGAGAAAGGAATTGTCAGAGGATTCGACCTAAAAGAAAAGAAAGAAAGTTGAGAGGGAGAATGAAGTCGGGATTTCGCAGAGAAAAGAAAAAGATGATGAGAACTTGACAGCAAATTTCGGCACATACTTCTGCCTATACTAAACCGATTCCTCACACTTACTGAGTTTGATTTTCGGCAAACGCTAGCTTCCACAAGATAGCTCCTATCCTTTTTCCTTATCTTAATCTATTAACTCCTCAAAAATAGCCCTAATTAGCACCAACTCCTCCCTCCTTTATCTATTTATTATCCTCATAAATTAAACATTAAAAATCCCTATTTTATAGCCTTGTTGCCGTCCAACCTACTCCTCCTTTATGTGCCAAAAATTACCCAATTACATGGGCTACATGCGGCCAAAACTTAGGCCTCCTCCTTTGCCATTGACCCCAACTCCATGCACCCAACCCAAAGTGTTTCACCGATTTCTTTAACCTCCTTCAGTACTTCCCTAACTAGCTGAGTCAGCATATCAGTCCTAACACTTTCACGACCTCAGTCGCGGCCTCTTCTTCCTCTTCTAGCGCTCATCATTGATTCTCGTATTATCTGAATTAGAAATTTTATGAATTATTAATTTCTTTCACTGATTAACCATGAACAATCTTATGGGAAGTAGTTTTAAGAGTAGTTCTTTCGAATTCGAACCTATCTACAGTTTCAGTCTCAAGTTTATCTCCTAATTCTAGAAACCACATACATTCAACCATCACACATCAACAAACATATAACATCCATGAACTCATATTCATCACATAAGGGTATCTTCGTTATTTCACTACCCATGGGTTTTTTCGTAGTTTTACCCTACAGGGTATTTTTTTTTCCAAATAAAGTATCTTGGAAATTTTCTTTGAATTAAAAGTACTTTGGTACACTTTTTTTTTTGTAAAGCTGGGGTACTTTGGAAAATTTAATTTTGCAAACCGGGTTGCCTTTGTAAATCTAGGGATTTTCGGGTAAATTTGCAAAACATGGGTATTTTATAAAATGACGGTTGTTTTGGAAATTTTCACAAACCAAGGGTATTTTAGAAATTTTGCCAACCAGAGTGTTCCGATAATTTTCACAGATTTTGGTAGTTTTACAGTTCTAGGGTATTCTGGGAAATTTTCGCAAATCAGGTGTATTTTGGAAATTTTACAAAACTTGGGGGTATCTTGGTTGTGAAATAGGGTGGCTGGTCCCTTTCGGGCGTTAAATTGTAGATTTTGGCCCGTCAACAAATCCTCGTGGCTAGGGTAAATAGTCACTACACACCAGGTAGGGTTCCAGCGAAGAAGAGGTGAGTCACTAGGACTGCTTAAGTACCAGGCTCTTCCGGATCCAATCCTAGACATGCGCATGCCTGTTGCCACACCCTAACCTTGCGATTTGTTTACGGGTTTGATTGGATAGATTAAGTCTTATGGAATTGAAGATTTGTTTAACTAAGCCTAAGGCCCATCAAGTTCTAAAAATAATCTACGTCCCTTAAAGCCCCTCAAGTCCACATCTATATATAACACACAGTGAGTTCAGAATACTTACCTGGCGGACTTGGGCCGGAGACGCAGATGCCATGTTGAAAAACAATCCTGTGTTATTTATAAAAATGCATGCTTCAAAAACCCATCTTTTAGAAAACATTTTGAGCCCAAAACCTCAAAGCTGAGTTTTGAGCCTGGCTCTGATACCAATTTGTAACACCCCCAAATCGGGCCCAAACACTACCACCAGATCTGGTATGTCACTAAGGAGATTTTATAAAACACGTTGCATTTTGAAAAACAATTTATCAGGTTTAAACATTTACACCGGAAAACTTAATAATTAAATAATTCATATAAGATGTAAATTTTATAAAATGCCTTGGTAAATAAAAAAAATGAATTTGTTACATGCCTTAACTTAATTAAAGGAAAAGTTTAAACGTCTAATAATAATAAAAGCCTAAAATAAAACCAGAATAAAAATAAAACTAATGGCCCATGGCCTTATTACAAAGAAAATTAAAACCCACTAACTAAAAATATTAAAAACAAATATTCGAAGTAAAGCCTTCTACGGAATTAAGATACTCTCTTGCATGGCCACCTTGTGCTCCTCTCCAACCCGATCCGACGCACTAGATGCTACCTGAAAATGTTAAATAATAGGTTGAGTCGCGAGACTCAGTGTGCAACCCTCATGCACCATTAGATTTGGCCTTAGACCCACAGAACAAAATAACAGATTATCATGTAATAGATATGATGCAAAGCCCAACCCAATCCTAGGTTTTCATCTGCTACACACCACCCTTACCTGCCAGTCACACCATTGGGGATTTCTACAATCAACCCACACCGCTACACACCATCGATGGCAGTCATGTTGCAGTTAGCTGCTCATCGTCAAAATTGTGACATAGTCACCAGGTCATGGAATAAGCCACTACAACAGGTCATGGCATAAGCCACTACAACAGGTCATGGCATAAGCCACTACAACAGGTCATTTCCCCTTTCATAAATCACCCAACCCCGTGCAAACACAGAAAATCGACATACTCATAAATCATATCATTTTATCAGAAACATTCACTTAGAATGATAGAGATCACTAACCTGGTGATTCGCTTTTACCCTCCTCAGGTTTTCAATAGCCATGCCGATATTTCGGCACTTCACAGAATATCATAGATTCATAAACATATTTTAACAGGCAATCTAAATGGTGTGGAAGTGTTACACACTTGATATCGCGTAGTACTACACTCTTAGTTAATATCTTTACTATCCAGATCTACTACCCTCAGTCTATAACTTGGCTCAAAAATCGAAAGAACACGAAGATTAGGTCTCCCCTACTTTCGGCCAAGGGTTAGTATATACCTGAATTTACACGTTAAAATTAACAGATCTCCTTACCTTGAAATCCCAAAAGTAACACAATTCGAGTGTTACTGAACTCTGACTTAGAGATCTAAGTGATTGACTCCCCTTCAAATCCCAGAATACCGCAATTAAGAGAAAAACTTAAGATTAGTTTCCCTATAGCCATTCGGCTAGAGTCCCTAAAAAGCCGGAATTGAAATCTTACGAATCAACACTTACCTTCAGTTTCCTTCGGAATTCGGCACAAGCAGATACCCCAGAGAGAATTCGACAAGCACAGGAGATGAGATCTAAAGATTTCGGCTTTGATGAAAATCCCGAAAAAGAGGAACTGATGCGTTTTTAGCTTGTAGAAAATCTGAGTGAGGTGTTTCAGCTTTGGCTTAGGAAGAAAGTAAACAGGAATCGAGGGAAGGCTTAGAGGTTTCTGCTAAAGTGTTTGAAAGAGATGAGAAAGGAATTGTCAGAGGATTCGACCTAAAAGAAAAGAAAGAAAGTTGAGAGGGAGAATGAAGTGGGGATTTCGGAAGAGAAAAGAAAAAGATGATGAGAACATGACAGCAAATTTTGGCACATACTTCTGCCTATACTAAACCGATTCCTCACCCTTACTGAGTTTAACACACTCATAATAAAAAAAATGAGCATGAAAAAGAATGTATGCTCTATAAGGCTCAAAATCTCACAAAAATTATAGGTGTTTTGACATCATCCTTGTAGATTTCAAATTTCAAGGTAATATTCAAATTTAGGTTAAGAACCTAGCAAAATTTTAATTCCTGATAAACAGACTTATCATGCTTGATTCTCTAGTATTCTTTCAATTTAATTATCAATGCACAATTAACTATTATTTATTCAAAAACATGTC
The DNA here is from genome assembly GCA_025503065.1 of Gossypium bickii. Classification (NCBI taxonomy): domain Eukaryota; kingdom Viridiplantae; phylum Streptophyta; class Magnoliopsida; order Malvales; family Malvaceae; genus Gossypium; species Gossypium bickii. The sequence goes on from CP106716.1 coordinate 103,360,240, forward strand.
AATAACAAGCATAAGTCATCAGAAATTTCATCTTAATTAGTAATATGAGAAATTACTTTAAAACAAGATTAAATTTTGGGATTTGAGAACAATGCAGAAAGTTAGGCATTTTTATCCTTAGGGTTTGAGAATAATGAAAAAAAATTAGGCATTTTCTCAGAATAACGATTCACCCCCTACACTTAAGATGTACATTGCCCTCAATGTACAAAGATAGAGAATAACATTTAATGGATAAATCAAAAGAGAAGGGGAAAGAATTACTCCCTGAGTTTTAGATGTTTTCCCGGAGGAGTGTCTTTGGTGGTGGTGATGATCGGTCTTGATGATGAACCTGCGCTAGATGAAGAAATTGGGTAGCGCTCTGAGAAGTAGCCAGGATTTATTAAAACTTAATTAAAATAAACTAAATATAAAATTAAAGAAAAACAAACTAAAGGGAAGGAGACTAAGAAGAAAACTAAAATGAAAAGAGAATATTAATGGACTGTGAAGTCCTTATTGAAGAATGGTTCGCAAGGTGGGAATCAACACTGAGGTTGGGGATGTAATGGCGGTGGCGGAAGTTAAGAGGTTATCGTGGTGGTCGGCTTAATTTTCAAGCAACTTGTCGAACCTGTCACTAAGAACTAAATTAAATTAAAATAAAGTAAACATAAAATTGTTAAAAAAAATGAAAGGAAAGAGAAATGAAAAATAAAAACTATATGGTCTCAAAGACCCTTGGCTTGGTGTTGAGACGAAGCTGCCGGCATGAACCCATGTTGATCGTTCTTTGTTAATGAGCCTATGCTTAGCTTCTTCCGCTTCTTCGGCATGATTTTGTGTTGCTCAAAGATGTTATAGATTTATGAAGTGCATAATCTGAGAGAGAGGAGAGTGAAAAGCAAAGAAAATAAGGATGAAATCAGATGGAGGGTAGGGGAAGAACTGTGGGGATAAAATAGAGGTTCAAATTTGGTGCTTCCCCACGGCCTTGGTCCTAGAGGGTGTCGATTTACACGGCCACCTCGCACAGCCATGTTGTGGAGTGTGTTTATCACCCCATGCCCGTGCTGCATCAACTCACGCCCGTGTTCGTCAAGTTAGTAGCTTCGCACGATTTGTAGGCATAGGCGTGTTCTACCCGTGGTGTGGAAGTCAGTACCTTCACACGGTTGAGGGGTATGGTCGTGCCCTTCTGTCGGTACCCGTGGAGAGGGTGGTTGGATCTGTGACGTTGGGGGTGGTTGGACTGAATTGCAAGACCTCTGCCTTGTCAGTGTAGTGGTTCAAGTGGTCCACACGGCCACGGACACGGCCGCGTGTAAGGCCATGTGACCTGGAAAGCCTGCACTGTTTGTTAGTTTTAAAGAAAAAGAAAAAGAAAAGGAAAATAAAATAAAATGCAAGCAAATGTAAAAAGAAAGAGGGTTAGTACTTGGGTTGCCTCCCGAGAAGTGCTCATTTATGGTCTTAAGCTAGACTTTCCTCGTATTTAGAAATTTTTAGGGAGGTTTAAAGGTTTGAATATCTTCCTTCATGCTTACAGTTCTGTTTCTTTGACAAGGTTGAAGTCGAGAAGCATTTTCCTTGAAATTTCTGAATATTGGATTGCTTACCTGGACTATCCCGTGTGGGAAGATATCGTGTACCTTAAGAAGAATTTCTCCCTTTGCCCTCAGGTCTGTTGAAGTGATTTAAGGATCGGCTTTGTCTAACAGTACCTGATCTCCTATTTTGAAGTGATTTGATGTCCCCACGAGCTCTTCTGGTGGTTCCTCGGGTTTTATTTCATGTGGATCTAGCTTTTCTTTGACGTGTGTTTGTTGCTCTTGTAATTTGTCGACCCTAAAGCTTTGTTCCTCGTGTAACTCTATTTGTCGACTTGGGGTCTATGAGTTAGCTTAGGTTTTAGGCCCTGTGATGTTTCCTGCGATGAAGATTGAACAATTTGATTGTCAATTGAAGTGACTTTCTTACCTTTATCAATTGTTGTTCTGGCCGAGTCGAGAGCTTGAAGATTGATTGATTCATCTCCTACACGAAGTATGAGTTCGCCTGTGGCAACATCAATTTTTCTCTTGACAATTGTTAGAAAAGGTCTTCCTAGAATTAAGGGGATTGAATTATCCTCATCCATGTCTAAAATAACAAAATCTACTGGGAAAACAAATTTATCGATTTTTACGAGAACGTCTTTAATAATGCCCCTAGGAATTCTAATAGTTTTATCAGCTAGTTGAATACTCATCCTAGTTTGCTTGGGCTTCCCTAGACGTAGTCGTTTAAACAGTGAATAAGGCATGACATTTATGCTTGCCCCTAGATCAGCTAACGCAATATCAATATTTAGACTACCAATTAAACTTGGAATTGTAAAACTTCGTGGATCTTTTAGTTTCTATGGTAGTCTATTTTGTAACATTGCTAAGCATGTTGCGTTTAGTTCTACGTGGTGTTCTTCATCTATTTTACGTTTGTTGGTAAAGAGCTGTCTTAAAAATTTCCTCGAGTCTGGCATCTGAAAAGTGCTTCAAGAAGAGGTAAGTTAATATGTAATTTTTTTAAAAGTTTAAGAAACTTACCAAATTGTTCCTCTGAATCGTCTCTTTTTAATGCTTTGGGATAAGGTATGCGAGGTTTGTGCTCCTTGAATACCGATTTCGACTTTTCTTGTACTACCTCTGTTGTACCTTCGTCTACCTTACTTTCTGAAATTGGTTTGAGTTCATCTAACTCCTTGCTGTCCTGAGCTGTGATGGCTTGAATTTGCTCTTTAGGGTTAATCTCGGTGTTACTTGGTAGACGTCCTTGCGGTCGTTTCGACATGAGTGCATGAGTCGTCGATCGCATTAGTAACTTCCTTTACTGACTTAGTGATTTCCCCGATTTGGCTCTCGTTGCTTTTGATTGTTCTCTCAATATCTTGTAGGCGTTCTTCTATGTTTGCCGATTTTGTTAGCTCCTTTTTGTGGGTTGGTTTCTTTTCTTGTGGATGGAGTTGATTTCGGAAGTTTTGAAGAGGTTGTTGCCTTTGATTTCCTTGATTGCCTTGACCTCCCCATGAAAAATTTGGGTGATTCCTCCAACCTGGATTGTAAGTGTTACTATAAGGATTATTATTGGATTGGAAATTATTACCTATATAGTTCATCTTTTCGCTCTCTACTTCCGGTTGGTAGGGTGGGTACACAGGATTCACCACTGTTCCACTTGTGTCGCACTGCATGATTGGATATGCTTGCAAAGAACATAAACTATCAAGCTTTTTATTCATCATCTCAAGCTGCGTTGATAGCATGGTCATGGCATCGACGTTGAAGACTCCTGTCGATTTCGTTGGTTTGGTCCTTGAAGCTTGCCACTGATAATTGTTTAATGACATCTCCTCAATGAACTCATAGGCTGCTTCTGGAGTTTTTTTGTTTAGGGTTCCACCGGCTGTTAAATCAATCAGTTGCCTCGTTGAGGTATTTACACCGTTATAGAATGTTTGGACTTGTAGCCACAAGGGTAAGCCAAGCCACAAGGGTAAGCCATGGTGTGGGCACCTCCTCAAGAGATCTTTGAATCTCTCCCATGCTTCGTATAGCGTTTCTAAATCCATCTGCACAAAAGAAGAGATATCATTACTCAATTTGGCCATTTTGGCCGGTGGAAAATATTTCATTAAAAATTTTTCGGTCATCTGATCCCATGTGGTGATTGACCCTCGTTGTAACGAGTTTAACCACTGTTTAGCCTTATTTATCAACGACAAAGGGAATAACCGAAGACGTATGACATCATCAGAAACGCCATTTATTTTGAAGGTATCACAGAGACTCTAAAAAGTTAGCTATATACATGTTTGGATCTTCGTCCTAAAAACCATCAAATTGAACAAACTGTTGAATCATTTGTATTGTGTTAGGCTTTAATTCCAAATTGTTAGCAGATATAGCAGGCCTAACAATACTTGATTCTGCTCCTGTTAAATGCAGTTTCGCATAATCAAACATGGTTCGTGGAGCGTTGCTTTCCCCCACATCGTGTGGTGGTAGATTAGTTTCGTCCATCCCTTCAGTAGGATTGGATCTGTCTTCTTCCTCTCTTTCTGTATAGTTTAGGGCTCGCCTAATTTCTCGGCAATTCCTACGAGCGATTGCTTAAATATCACTGTCGTATACTAAAGGTCCTCTCGGGTTCCTCCTAGTCATAAACTAGAGGTACCTGGAAAGAAAAGAAAGAAAGAAAAATTAGCAAAATTAAAAATTAAACTAAAAACAAAATAAATTGCTGAAAATAAAAATAATGGCTAAACTAATAAAAATAGAGTTTTCTTAATATTTTAGTTCCCCGGCAACGGCGCCAAAAACTTGATTGCTGAAATCAGAGTTTTAAAATTTATAAAAGAAAGATCAAAACCTGAAAACTAACTCTGACAATGATTAACGGCAAGTGTACCTATCGAACAGTAGTATAGCTTAGGCAAGACCGGACATCGAACCCAAAGGAACTAAAAGTACTAATACTAACTTTCTTTTTATTATTTAGCCTTAAAAATAGAGTGAAGTTGCTTTAAACTATATTGACGAATACTAAACTAAGGACACAAAGACAAAAAGGACGAATAGGAAAATAACTTTGAAGGAAAACTCAGTTGATTACGACGATACCCTCAAGAAGAATCCACCTAGACTTCACTTGTTATTTGACCATAAATTATATGATTTCTTTACTTAGCTTGATCCGTAAGACTCCCTAACCTATATTAAACCCTCTCTCGAGGCGAATAACGTCTAACCCTAGGTTAATTAGTGGAACTTTCGTTCACTTATAATAACCCCTTAGGATGGCAGTAAATCGATCAATGGACTCCCATATTAGGTTTCACCCTAATCCGGTAAAATCTCGTAACCCTATCTCTAGGCGTTCGATCAACTCCGCTTAATTATGTTAGATCTACTCTTAGGCAGGGTCTATTCCTCCTCCACCTAAGTACATTAGATTTGGATTAAGCAACATAATTAAGAACAAACTAAGCAATTATCATATAACTTAGAAATCAAATAACAAAATTCATCTAGGTTTGATCCTCTTCAGGTATCTGAAGGGTTTAGTTCATAATGAATAAAAAGAACATCACAAGAGAAAAGATAAAACAAAACATAAGAAAAACCCTAAAACCCCCTGAAGGAATTGAAGGAGAATTTCGCAGTCTTGAGTATAATTCCGGCTTCTTGGGATGGATCAACTGGCTATCGTCGCGTTATTCCCTAACTCTAACCTTCTCGGCTTGGCTTCTTGGCCTAGCTTTGACGCCTTCTCAAAGGTGGTACTTAGGGGATACGTATAGGCTCTTGGAATGCGATTCTTTCTCTCTAAGTATCCTTTTCCGACTGAAATTGCTCTTTCCAGCGACAGAGGCACGGCCATGGCACATGCTCTTGTGAATCGAGACCAGACCGTGTTCGGATTTCTAACTTGAGGCACGACCGTATGAGGCGGAGTTGAGGCCGTGCTCTAGGCGTTTGTCGAGGCACAGCCATGTGGACTTTGGGCCAAGGCGTATCAATTTCGTGCTAAGGCCCTTTTACTCCATTTTGGGCCCTTTTTGTGTTCTTTTCATCCTCGGATGCTTTCCTGGGTATAAAACATGAAAAGAAAGGATTACAAGCACCTTTTTATATAAATCAAGGAATAAATCATCAAAAAGTAAGCTAAATGTGGGATTAAAATATATTACTTTTACGGTTTATCACCCACCCACCCAGCACACCAATGTTAGCACCGGTTGCGGCACTAACCAATATCGCAGCAGAGCTGCCAGAATATAAGCGGCTTAAAGCTGTCAGTAGGTCTACATTCGTCTCGGGCAATCCATGAAACCCTAATAACCAAATCGGTGGGCCCACAGTCGTCTCAGGCGACTCGTACGACCCTAACAGATCAATCACTTCCTCCAATTACAAAATCCCAATCCCATGTAGTATGTCAAGTATGCAAAGCACATATATATATAAATCACATGGCATACTCTAGAAAGACAGACAAATCATAGCTCAGGTCAGTCAAAACATAGCATAAAACAATCATTTCCCTACGAGGGCAAAACAATCATTTTACCCTATAAAGGTATTTCGGTCATCTTACCCTTCAGGAGTATTTTGATAATTCTATCTTACAGGGGTATTTTGATAATCCTACCCTATAGCGATATTTCGATAATTTTACAAATCGGGGGTATTTCGATAATTTTGTAAATCGAGGGTATTTCGGTAATTTTACCCATCGAGGGTATTTCGGTAATTCTGTGACCTTCCCAAAGGTCTACAGTCGCCTCAAGCGGCACGATAGCATATATGGTCATAACGGTGTAAATGGGCCTGAGGCCCATTAGTCAGCCCAAGTGGGCCAACACACTCGTGTGGCCCATTTAGCCCAGAACTGTCTTTGGCCATGTGATCGTCATGGCCAGCTCATTATTTCCTATCTATCCACAAAATTTACTCACGTAGGGCCCACGACCCATTGGCCCCAAAAACGGCCTAAGCCCATGAGAACGCTCATGGTGGCCTCAACCATCTTTCGCCCATATTCATGGGCTCGGTCCGCCACACGTGCGATCGCATGCTCGTGTGGCATCATTCGCTGGTACTTTGGCTTTTCGGCATTTGCCAATCTACTGTTTGAGTGGTATGTGTACACACCTGATCACGTAGAATACTAAGAATTCCCGCGCGTCGGAACCTACTTAGACATAACATCAATTAATCACTTATCAAATAGTGTTAGAAAAATCCTTAACAACCACTTAACCGAGAGGTCGACTACTACTTGCCTTGACTAGATCGGTCGACTGTGATTAGCCGACTCGAACCAGAGTTTGGTGCAGCCACCCTTCCACATCCTGGCGGAAAGTCCCGAATAGCCGACACTACACGCCTGTTAAACTTAGGAGTAGGCACTCTTCCTGATCCCCCCTTAGACTGGCTACCACTTGCCTCCATGATAATCTCTTCATTGCCTAAACGTACGGGTTAAACATATATTATTCTACAACAAGCACAACACCCCAGAATAGGGAAAGTGGCATTCGGCCCAAACCAAGAATACAATCTAACTTACCTTAGATATTTGATCGAAAGAAAAAAGGCAGATTCAAATGCTCCAATGATACTTGAAAACTCTTCTACACCTTGAGAAGTTTTTAGAAATCGAAAGAAAACGTATGGCGAGAGACAAGGTCAATTCGGCAAGGGTTTAAGAAGAAAGAAGCAAAGCTTGGCAATAAAATGAGACCAACAGATAAACACCTATTCGACCAAAGAAGTAACTTAGTACTACGAAATAAGGGAAAAAGAGTTTGGGAAAAAGGAAACTGTAGATAAAGATTCTCAATAGGAAAAGTGAAAGTATTCCGCTTTAGCAATACAAGGAGGGACACTCGAAAAGAATCGAAGGAAAGAGAGAAAAGGAAAAGGGTATTCGGCTATCATTGGAAGAAAAAGGAAACAGAGGAACCTTATTTCGATTTAGCAAAAGAGGAGAAGAATAATGTCAATTCAGCACATGCAGCACTTGATGCAAAGAAAATAACATAGAAAGGGGTATTGCTCGGTTTTGAAAAAGGCAAAAAGAAAATAAAACAAAATAATTCAAAAGCCAAAATGGCTAAAAGAAAAACGGCATCCCTTCATACACTAGTGGCATTTCCAAGAGCAAGGACCCTAATATTCGGCCAACACCTACCCATTTCAAATTCCCTGATTTTCTTTTTGACTCCAGCCACCAACCGAGTTTGAATTACAATCAAACTCCTTCATCCAATCTGCATCCCTTGAAACACTCCCCTAAACACTCACTTGACCAATTCAAACTCCCCAACACAGATTCAAATCCTATACAAACTCTTGTCTACACCAGAGTAAAATAAATAATCCCTTTTTGCATGCAGTGAGACTTGAACCTGTGCCCTCCTTGCCATACCTGTGACACCACAACCACTCCACCACAGGCTCTCTTGTGTCTCTTTTTTAATCACAAATACTTATAAGGCTTAATACTAGGAGTCAGGGTCCCCTAATGCTAAAAATCAAAATTTTCCAAATAATATGGCTTTAACCCAAAACTTCATAGAAGCCCCCTAACCTTCCAAAATCACTCACCTAATAGGTCCAACTTACATTGGTGTCATTCTCTTGTTCTCAAAAGTTTTAAACACTTTCATGCCCAATGCCCAATAGGCCCAATTCTACTAGGCCTAACTTCAGGGCGTTACAACTCTCCCCTCCTTAAATAAATTTCGTCCTCAAAGTTTCCAACTCTCAAAATAGTCACACAACCCAAACTACACCACCGCGCTTCCACTGCGCACTCTAATTCCAAAACATTACCTCTTACGCACACCCAAAAAACTATCCACTAAAGCAGATAGATATCATACAAATACAATTTTCATATCCACAACATCACACAGAATAAATATAAAATCTAAATTTAAGCATCACAATATAGTCTAATATCTAAAATAATCACAGTGTTTCCTATTGCATAACATCAGACAACGATATTCAGAAAACTTAGGGATTCGGCGCCGGAGACTCGGTGAACCACACTTTCAGAAAAACAGTTAATACAACATTTCAAAAACTTCAACTCTTTTCAAACCTTTCTGAATTTTTTTAAAGACCCAATCCACAGCCGAGTTTTACAAACTGGGCTCTGATACCACTGAATGTAACATCCCAAACCCGGCTAAGAAGTTAGGCCCGATTCTGCTGTGTCACATTGAATTGTTTTTTTGAAAACCATATTTTCGTTGAAAACCCTTCTTAATATTTAAAAACTTCTTCCATTTAAACTTGAGTAAAGTCTCAGCTTGCGTTCGTTTATTTTCAAAACGGTGTTCATTGAAAAAGGTTGTTCACTTTTAAAACATTATTGATTTCCATCAAAGTCTCCTTCAACTGCGAACGATTAATTTAATGCAGATGATTTGTGAAAAAATGATGTTTAAAGATTAAGTTGTGAAAACGGAGTGTTTTGAAAACAGTAATCATTTTGGAAAAACCACGATTTACTTCTAACAGATATAAATTGAAATAAAACCAAACCTAAAATTTAAAATCCGAAAACTTTAAGAGGCCTTACTACAAACCAACCCAAAATAAAGTACTTATGAATTACTTAATAGAAAAACAGAAGTAGTTGTGTGGCCATCTTCGAGTCCCTCGCAGCTTCGATCCGTTTAGGACTGGGGATTACCTGCATAGTTAAAAATGGGGTGAGTTTAAGGAAACTCAGTGTGCAATCCCTTAATATAAAAACAATCAGTCAAATAAAATGAATCTGAAGCGGTGGGCTTGAGCCCTATTCGATTCTGATCTGATTTTGGTGGGCTAAGCTCATTGCAATATCGTTTGGGTCTTTGCTCATAACAGAATCGTTTGGGCCTAGCCCATATCAATATCGGATCTCATAAACATAAACGCAATAGTGTAAGAATGCACCCCACCCCAATCTAGCCAGCACACCACCCGTACCAACCAACACACCAATGTTAGCACCGGTTGTGACACTAACCGACATCGCAGCAGAGCTGCCAGAATATAAGTAGCTTAAAGCCTTCAGTAGGTCTACAGTCGTCTCGGGCGACCCGTGCGACCCTAACAACTAAATTGGTGGGTCCAGGGTCATCTCGGGCGACATATGTAACCCTAACAATCAAATCGATGGGTCCACAGTTGTCTCGAGTAACCCAAACGACCCTAACAATTAAATCGGTGGGTCCACAGTCGTCTCGGGTGACCCATGCGATCCTAACAGATCAATCACTTCCTCCAATTACAAAATCCCAATCCCATGCAGTATGTCATGTATGCAAAGCACATATATATAAATCACATGGCATACTCTAGAAAGACAAACAAATCATAGCTCAGGTCAGTCAAAACATAGCATAAAACAATCATTTCCCTAATAGGGCAAAACAATCACCCTATAAGGGTATTTCGACCATCTTACCCTTTAGGGGTATATTGGTAATTCTATCCTACAGGGTTATTTCGGTAATCCTACCCTACAGGGGTATTTTGGTAATTTTACAAACTGGGGGTATTTCAGTAATTTTGCAAAATGGAGGTATTTCAGTAATTTTACAAATCGGGGATATTTCGGTAATTTTACTCTTCGAGGGCATTTCGCTAATTTTGCGACCTTCCCGAAGGTCTACAATTACCTCGAGCGACACGGATCGCATATTTGGTCATAACGGTGTAAATGGTCATTTTGAATAGCGGCACTCATGTGGCCCATATAGCCCAGGGCCCAATATGGTTATAACCTAAAAGGTCATAACTGTGTAAATGGGCTCAGGGCCCAGTATTTGGCCCAAGTGGGCCCACTTGCTCGTGTGGCCCGTATGGCCCAAATTCAGTCATGGCTATGTGAGTTACATAGTCCAGTCTAGGGGTGAGCGTTCGATCGAATCGAATCGAATGAAAAAATTTCGAGTTAATCGAGTTGACGAATCATATTCTATCATCCTAATTTGATTTGAAATTTTCTCGAGTCGAGTCGAGTGAGATGGAATTCGAATTGAATCGAATCGAATATATTTGTTCGAGTTAAATTTTAAAAAATAATTTTGGGTCCTTGTAACCATTATCACCTATCGCAATAAAATTTGTCCACCTTAACCAAATTTTTTTATTAACTTTCATCACCAAATAATTTATTTATTAATCTTTTATATACGGGTTAGCTTCTTTGCTTGCTTAGTTCTTTCAATTATCTTTAGATTCTTGTCACTATGTATTTTGAAATTAAAAAATATATTAAATGTAAAAATGTGATTTTTTAATAAAAGTTATTTTAAAGGTAAAATGTGAAATTGATACCAATATAAAATTTTAACATGAATATTTAATGGCATAATTAATAATTCAATTTTAATATAAATATTCAATATGACTAAACAATTCAATAATATAAATAATATAAAATGTGAAATTTAATTTAATAATATAAATAGTAGATATAAATAAAATTATTACTATTTATGTTTAGTCATTTTTTTGAATAATTTTGATTTTTTTATTTGAGAGTAAAGGGTGAGAAATAAAAGTTTAGGGGGAGAATAAAAAGTTTTGGAGAATAAAAGTTTGAGAGAAAATAAATAGGGGGAGCAAAATTTTGAAGGGAAAATATTAAAAAAAAAATTGGAGGGGGGATGGGTTTGGGGTAGATGGGAGGTGAAATGGGAAGGGAGTAAAAGTTTTAGGGGAAAAGTGGGAGGAAGTAAAAATTTTGGGGGAAAATAAAAAGTTTTGAGGGTTTTGGGGAGTAAAATTTTGAGAAAAAGTAAATGGGAGAGTAAATTTTGGTGGGAAATAGATTTTGGGTAGATTGAGGGGTTGGGATGGGAGGGGAGTAAAAGTTTTAGGGGGAAAGTGGGAAGGAGTAAAAGTTTTGAGGGAAAAGTAAAAAGGTTTGGGAGTTTGGGGTAAAAATGTAAAACATTATAGTTTAAAATTTGAATTATTCGAATTATTCGAGTTATAAGAATTCGAAAAGAATAACTCGATTCGTTTAACTCGAAATTCGAATTTTTTTTGATTTTTTTGAGTCGAATTGAGTTTTGCTCACCCCTAGTCCAGTCCAGTATTTGCCAATTATCAAGGATTTTGTCCGTGTGGGGCCCACGAGCCTAGTGTGCCCACACGGCCCATTTCAGCCAAACAAGGCCCATATCGACCCAAAAGCATGAGAACACTCGTGGTGAATTCTACAGTCTATTGCCCACTATTGGTGGGCTCAGTTCATCACACGATCGATCACACGCTCGTGGGGGGACAAATGCCGAAGTTTCGGCTTTTCGACTTTTGCCAACTCACAGAAGCGATAGTGTTATTACACACTTTACCGGCGTTTACGCCTATTACCATTTGCAAGGTACGGTCAGACACCCTTTTTGGCTTTTAAGCCTCTTATCATTTACGGAAAATAGTTACACACCTGCTTGTGGAAAATGCGAACAATCCATGAATACCAACCCTACTTGAACCAACAGGTATTTGCAACTAACCGTTGATCAAAAGTGATTACCCACTCTTTGATTAATATCTACACACAAAACGAACCAACCATTAATATATATATCCATGAAAACAATTGATCCTTAGCGAAACACACTTACCAATATCGTGCAACGAAGAACCCACAAGAATCAAAAGAAGTAAGGAATGCAACAGAGCAGATCTGGTACAGTGGACAAAAGATGGTGGTAATCGGCACTAACAATAGATCCACAATCACCAGGCTATCAATCAAACGACAGAGTTGAACAAGGGAGGAAGAAAGACAAGAAGAAATGGCCACTAGAGAGAACCTGAAAATAATAAGTGTAAGGGGAGAAACCACAATCGACCAAGGGTGAGAGCGGGAGAGAAAAGAAGATTCGGCTATGAGAGAAAATTGAAGAATAATGGGGGAGAGAAGAGAGGTGCATTCTGTAATGCTAAGAGAGTAGAGGAAATAAAAAAATGGTGTTCGGTAGAGAACGAAAAATGGGACCACAAGAAGAAGATTACTTATTCGGCAAATGTAGAAAGGGAGAAAATAAAAGAATCGACACCACAATCGATAAAACGCACAACCCGAAAAGAAGTCCCATAATGGCAACAACTGAAACTTCACAAAGAAAATTCAGCAAAACTCTCCCTTCAACACCCCCAAAATCGAAACAAAAAAATGACAGGAGAGAACCACTAAAGCCAAAATTGCCCTATATTTCCCTCTAACCGAATTCTCATTTAGAGCTTTAGCCTCCCAATCGACCACAACACCTTACCAACCTCCCATTTCAAATTTCCTTGATTTTCTCCCCAATCTCCTCCTTGACTTGCTCCACAAATCCCTCCAAGACCAAATCAAACTCCACCTTACAGAGTTTCAGTCCAACTCCACTTCTCATGCTGCAAGGAAGTAAAATAAATACTCCCTTGCGCATCATAAGATTCGAATTCAAGCTCCCTTACAGCCTTAAATGTATTGCTTACCACTGGACTACAAGTTCTTTTGTGTCATAATTCCACCATAAATTCTTTTAAAGCCTACATGCTAACACCAAGGTTCACTTAAGAGAAAACCAAAATTTTGCAAAAGCCAGGGCTTGAACCCAGGACTTCTCAGACACTCCCAAACACTCCTAAATCACTTAACCATCCAAGCAAGCAATCAATTGTGTCATTTCCTTACACACATAAACTTTTATGTGTTCCCACACTCAAGACCTATATCCTTCTAGGCCCAAATTCGGGGTGTTACATTTTAAAATAAATTTTCTTACGGACTCAAATTTGTGGTCTCAAAACCACTGTTCTAGTTTCACTGAAAATGGGCTGTCACAGCCCTTTCTCAAAATTCCAACAGAATTAGATTTTCACCAACTTTTTCTTGTTTTTCCTCTCTTCTTGCACAATATTTTCATCATTGGGTTGTTGATTCTTTTTTCTTTCTTGTATCGAATCATCCCTCATTCAATTGTTTTCTATCAGAGGTTAGATTGTCGTCAATAGCATCCGTAATATTTGCCAAAGGTCGGTAGGTACACTTTATTTCAATGATTAGATCTCGTATTTCTGTAATATCATTATCCCACCTTAATCTTTCTCTTCGATTAGTCAATCTTTTCGAATCTTTTCACTATCTTGATACCAATTGTTAATTCGTGTGTATTTGTCGTTGAAGGATCGGATCTAGGTGAATTGGGTCAGAATTGATCGTGAGGAACCTTCTTTCCTCTTCAAAAAACACTAAAAATTTGAGAGAGTTTCTTAATAATTTTCTCTGGTAGAACAAAGATCATATGCAAAAAAATATGGATGTTGAAAATAATAAATTGCAGTAGTCGTAACTGTTGAAAAATCCGGTTTGAAATTGGTTTTCTTGTACAACGAAAAATTAAAATTTTGAAAACTGACCTGGTTTGTGATATTTATAGCCATAAACTTTAGACCGAAATCATACCTATGTTTTCGGATAAGCGGATCCTTGATGTTTTCTAGCTTTCAACCAAGCGACCTTCTCATCTATTCTCTTACCACGAATTACTTCAAGTGTAGGCTTGAACCAATTGAATCAAAACACATAACTAGAAAAAGTTTTCTCTTATTTTAGGGTGAAAACGAAAATTCTCTCTTTTTTATAGAAATTGGTAGATTTGTTATTTAGCAAAAATATATTTAATAGTTGAGAATTAATTCTCTCTATTTTTCGGTAGAATAGCAATATTTCAAAAATTGTGTAAATAGCTCTACCGGTGTCATCTATTTATAGTGGTTTATTTCAAATAGAAAAACAACTTCCTACATAAAGTAGGAGAGGGGTAAAAGGCAACAAAATTTTCTATTTCCCAAAATAAACTTTAATATTTATATATAAAACAATTTTCTCATCCTTATTTTACCCCCAACAAAATTTTAACGATTTTACCATCGGTAAAATTTCGAGAAAATATGTTCAATATTTCACAAATCAACAAGTTCATTATGACCGAATGATTTTTTTCATTTTCGGGTTTTAAGATAGGCAAAAAACATAAACTAATTCTTTTGATCATTTTTTAAGTAATCCATATATTGCAAATGGATCAATTCAATTTCCATTTTTTTGGAAACTTACATTCATTTTCAAATGATTCCATTTCTCTGTTTCAGAGAAAACCATAATTATTCCTAAATGTTTCTCATTTCTATTTTTCTATTCATTCTATTTTTTTCTATTCATTTCGTTTATTTCTATTCAAAACAGGCAATTCATTTCCTGTTTCAATGAGTTAACAGATGGACTGATTGAACATATGTAGTTAAGGCTCAAATGATAATTAAGTTTCGGCTTTTCGCCTATTAATTATAAACTCATTTAGTTACAAAGTCATTCCACTATAGTATGGTGACTAAGCTCTCCCCAACGACATACCATTACAAAACTAACTACTTAGTGCTCGTCTAATGACCTTGTCATAAGTGTGGTACCCTCAAAGGATATCCTTGATATCTTTGAGATAATATTCGTTATCCCAATATGATCCTATTTCATATCATGGTAACCATTACATCTTCCTTCATGAAAAGTCAATCACTATCCAATAGTGATCAAGTCATCCACCACAAATAGGAATGACTTGTGGCCACATTTACTTTTAATCAACCATGTAATGCCAATGATAGGATATCATTTACCCATGTTTTAGGTTATGAATTTCACTGTTGTGAATGACGTAACACCTATGACCCAAATCCATCGCCAAAACAGGGTTACAGAACATTATCAGAGTTTACAGATCAAATAAACAAATATTTCATATAAAATAACATTCATATCGGAAACCAATCAAAAACAAATATAGTCACTTATGCGAGCCCTTGAGGCCAAAAATACACTTTAGAAATAAGTCTGGGCTAAATCGGATACTCAAAAATTTTTTTGGAAAGCATTAACATTTTTCAAAGGTGCAGGGGACACACGCCCGTGTGGCCAGGCCGTGTGGCTCGCACTGTCAAGAGACACACCCGTGTCTCAGGCCGTGTGGGTATTCGAAATAAGGGCACACGACCGTGTCCCAACCCGTGTAACTATCTGACTTGGGTCATACAGCCAAGCCAAACACCCGTGTGCTAGGCCGTGTGAACATTTTTTTTATGCAAATTAAATATACAAGGGGACACATGGCCATGTCACCTGGCCCTATGTCATACACAGCTGAGACACACGCCCGTGTCTCTGCCCATATGGACAAAAATAGTCCATTTTCCTAGTCATATTTCTCACCCAATTTGCCATCAACCTAAATCAGCATTTTAGACATTAACAAGCCATAACAAGGCAATCAAATCAAGCCAAAATCAATACTTAAACATGTAATACTATCACATACCAAAATATGCCCTTAGGCTCTTTAAATGACAACATAACTCATATCAATCTAATAACCAATTTCAACTACATAATCAAATACATGTATGCATAATTTACCTAATATACCTATTCAACCCAATCATCAATATACCTATAAGATTTCCATCATTCAACCATTTCAAACACACATCAAACTTGATAGGGCCATTTACATACACATTAAAATTTATCCATCACAAGCTATTTCAATTGCTAGTTCTAACAAAACATTTACATCGCATCACTGGCCAAATTAACCTATACATGTCATTATAACCAAAATTAATTTACTAATTATACCAAAAAGGTTGTTGGATAGTGTGAAGTTGCTCCGACCAGCTTCCAACCAAAATGAGCTTTCGAAATACTATAAAACATGGAAAATAACACAGAGTAAGTATTTAAGCTTAGTAAATTCGTATAACAAAGAAATTAACTTACCATTTAATCACATTTAAGGTAAGCATGCTAATATAAGCAAACCAATTTAGCCAAAAGCCTAAACTGTAACAGCCCGATTTTGACCCTAATCGAAATAGTGGTTTCGGGACCATAAATCCGAGTTTGAAAAATATTTTAATATTATTTCCTGTGTTAATTATGTGTGAATTTACATGTATGAAAGTTTCGTGAATTAATTTTATTGTTTGCGTGCTTAATTTGAGAAAAGGACTTAATCCCGTAAAATGTGAAATTGGCTAATTAATGTGTAAGTGCTAATTTGCTAATGTCTTTATAATGTGAAGTCCTTAATAGGTACATTGCCTACTATTAAAGTGAGTGGAAGGCAATGGTCAAGAATGACCTTATAATATATATTTTATATATCAATTACTAAATGTTAATTAGGTAAAATAATAATAATGTTAATTTATATCATAAAACATTAAAATAAACAAGCCATGTTCTCATCTTTCTTCATCGAAATTAGAAAAGAAAAACTAGGTTTGAAAGCTTGAAACATTTGGCCATTTTTGAAGCTTGATTCAAGGTTAGTCTTTGTTCGGTTTTTGATCATTTTTACGTTTTTGAGATCATTGCTTCGAGTACTACAAGACCCATGCTTGAATTTTTGAAATTTATAATGATTTTGTGTTTTGCCATTGATGATAGCTTGTGATTTTTTGTTGTTTGATGATGAAATATTAAAGATATGTGAAAGATTAACATGTTTTGTCTTTAAATTTTTTATGAATTTGAGTAATTAGGGATAAATTGTAAAAATAATATTTTGAGGGACTTAAATGTGAAATAAATGAAATATATGGACTAGTATGATGCTTATGAATATTCAGCCCTAGCATGGTATATGCAAATTTTTTATATTTTGTGTTTTATGCAATATGGACTAAATTGCAAAAAGTGTGAAATATCAGGGGAAAATTGGTAATTTGCCCATTTATGTGTTTTTGGATTAAACTGAATGAATGTGTGATTAAATTATTTAAATTTGAATTTATTTAGATCAAGAACGAAAGAAAACGGAATTAGATCGGGGGAAGTCGAAAGTACTCGAGTAGTCGATTTCATCCGTCGATATCCGAGGTAAGTCAATAAGCATATGAACATTGTTAAATTTGATAATACATATATGTTATATGTGAAAATGAAATTTTATGAATTTAAATGTGTATTGCCGAATGTTAATGTGATTGGGAGCCTGATTACGATGTTTGATTCGATCGAGATTCAATGTCTGAAAGCCCGTATGAACCCTAGGAATAGTTAGGATACATATGTCATGACATAGGATTTTCGATATGTGTTTTCGTGTAAGACCATGTCTAGGACGTTGGCATTGTATGAGCCTTCCAACTATCCGCGTATCCTTTTTAATTCCGAACGGTTCAACAGGCAATGTGAAGTAAAGACCGAATGTGAAATCGAATTACAGGTTCAGGTATGTGCTAGTTAAATGTTTATAAGGAAACAAGGTAAGTTGATTACTTGAAATGATATAATGTTATGTGAATATGGATTTTGTGTTAGCATAGTTGAACATATAAGTGATTCGGCCTATTAATGTAATTGTGATATTAAAAGTGAAAATATATGTGTATGTGATTGTTTATATTCGGCCATATGATATGTATGTGTGATTAAAGTATGACCTTTGTAGTAAATGATATCTTTGTGTTAGAATTATGTGTATTCGACCTTATTAGTAAAATGTTAATATGCCTTTGTTAATATATATATGTTTTTGCTTATGACTTACTAAGCTTAAATAGCTTACTCTATGTGTGTTCTTATTTACCTCTGTTTTATAGATTTTAGAGTCACGTTACGAGCTTGGGGATCGTCAGTAAAGCCTATCACACTATCGACTGTTCCTTTCGGTATTTTACTAAGTTGAATTTGGGCATATGGCATGTATAGCATAGTTGAAAAGTTTGATTTTTGGGCATGTATATATATATAGCCTTACTAAAATGGCTTAATCATTATGTTTAGGTTCGGTTATATGAGTTCTTGTTTAAGTGTTTAATGTGTTTGGTTTTATCATTTCGACCATGGCTTATTTATATGCGGTATATGGTTGTTATGTTTAGTTAATATTGTGGTAAATGTTTTGATATATATATATAATATGTGTGGTATGTTTGGATTTGGTATTTAAGTGAGTTTGGTTAGGTCTTATAAAATGAACTGTATATAAAGGTTAGAAGCTATTTATATGTCTGAATGTGTATGGGTTGGATGATTATAAGTCTTAATGTGTATAGGTTATATTGATTAGGTTTGTATTGGCAATGTATGCATATATATTATGCTTCAATGATTGACTAAATAGGTACGGTTGGTAAAAGATAAATAGTGAATATGCTTGATAAACAGTAAAAGTAACATATTTTAATCCCACATTTAGCATACTTCTGGATGATTTATCCCTTGATTTATGTAAAAAGGTGCTCTTAATCCTTTCTTTTCATGACTTAGACTCAGGAAAGCACCAGAGGATAGAAAGAACGAGAAACGAGCCTAAAATGGACCAAATTGGGCCAAAGTGGAAATGGACACGGCCTGGACTTAAGCCCACACGGCCGTGCCTCCCTGATAAACTAGAACATGGCCTGATCCCGATTCACACGGTCGTGCTTCATTAAAGAAGTCCGAACACGGCCTAAAGACGATGCACACGGGCGTGTGCCATGCCCCGTGTCTCTGTCGTTGGAAAGAAGAATTCTACTCGGAAAAGGATGCTTAAGGGCAAAGAAACCTATTTCAAAAGCCTATATAAACCCCCTAAGTATAACCTAAAAGAGCACGGTTAACTAGGCCAAGGAGCCAAGCCGAAAAGGTCAGACTTGTGGAAATCACTAGAAGATAGCCAGTTGATCCATCTCAAGAAGCCAGAATTCTACTCAAGATGGCGGATCTCTCCTTCAATTCCTTCAGGGGGTTTTAGGGATTTCTTATGTTTTGTTTTATCTTTTCTTCTAAGATGTTTTCTTTTATAGTTATGAACTAAACCCTTCAGATACCTGAAGGGGATGAAACCTAAGACGGATCATGTTATTGTTTTCTGAACTATATGATAAATACTTGACTTGTTCTTAATTAGGTGTTCTTAATTCTTATGTTAATATTTCTGGGATATTGATTCAAGTATGATGTGCTTAGGTGGTGGAGCAAAAGTCCCTGCTTAAGAGTAGATTTAGCATAATTAAGCGGAGTTGATCGCACGCCTAGAGATAGGGTAATGAGATTTTGCCGGATTAGGGTGAAACATAATATGGGAGTCCATAGATCGAGTTAATGCGATTCTCGGGGTTTTAATTAGAAAGAGATTTCAATTAATCAACCTCGGGTTAGACGTTATTCGCCTCGAGAGAGGGTTTAATATAAATAAGGGAATCTTACGGATCAAGTCAAGTGAATACATCGTCTGGTTCAGTGTTAAATAACAAGTGAAGTCTAGGTGGATTCTTCCTAAGGGTATCGTCTTATTCAACTGAGTTTTTCTAACAGTATTTCCCCAATTCATTCTTTTTGTCTTCGTGTATTTAGCTTAATAGTTAATTAAAATTAGATTTAAACAACAAACTTCACTTATTTTAGGCTAGATAATAAAAAGAAGGTTATTATTAGTACTTTTAGTTCCTTTGGGTTCGACAATCCGGTCTTGCCTAAGCTATACTACTGTTCGATAGGTGCACTTGCCTTAAGTCGTTGTCAGAGTTAGTTTCCAGGTTCGATCATTCTCTTTTTATAAATTTTAAGACTCGACAGCTACGATCAATGCTATATGATTGTTTTGGTTGAGAAGTAAAGTGAATATGCAAATAAGGCTAAGGATATGATACTAAAATGATAAGCATAACATTTGGTTTATAACACACCTAAATAAATATATTATGTATTATATGTTATATTGATTGTCCGATTGTGGATTAACTTAGTTTGTGGTATGAATGAAATTTGTGGTACAATCTAATGCATATAAATTGGCATGCGAATAATATGTAATTTTAGTTGTTATTTGTGTTCAAATTGGTTTATTATAATAAGGTCATATGCGCTTGGTTTTATGATTGGTAAAGAAATATGTCTAGTTTTAAATTGTGCTATTTTAAATGTATGCAAAGTCGTTTAAATGAATGGTATTTAAGAATGTGATATAATTCATATTGTTTGAATTTAAAGGCGCATCTTGTTTGCTATTAATCAATAGTATGTTCGGCCATAATGTAATGTTATTATGCTTGTAATATTAAATGGTATAATATAGTTCGGTTGGTTTAATATGTGCATATATTGAATTAATATGATTGATAATCAGCTTATGTTATATTTGTTTTGATTTATGTTCGATATATGTTATATAATGATATATGCCGGGATATGTTTTAAGCGTATAAATGCCATTAATGTTTAAGTCATGTGGTTTGGACATTTTATGTATTAAGTACTTGTAATATGACTTGTTGCACATTGTTAAATTGAATATGTGATTATTTACATGATATTAATATGGTTAAATATTGAAGCATGATTTGTACATGTGATATGACTAGGAAAAAAAATATGAAATGATTTTGGTTGATTATGTGATCCAAATATATATATATATATGAGTTTGATTTGTAAGGAATAAGAGGATGGATATTAAAGGAGTTAAAAAAAATAGTAGAAAAGATCATATTGCTTTGTGCTTGAATTCAAATGAATGTCTGTTCCGAGTTGTGTTTTGTTCGATAATGCCTCATAACCCTAATCCGGCGACGGATACGGGTTAGGGGTGTTACATAAACACACATCCTCAACATGTTAGCCATGTAACACTTTCCATAACCAATAAACATGGTTGTACATAATCACTAGGTAAGATTCACATACATGTATCATCCATCTTATATTTCAATATATCATGTAATATCATTTTCCATGTAACTCAAGTATATACCTGTAATTGTTCATTTCGAACTCATATTGTTTCATATCAGAACTTTGCCTGTTGAACCATCTAAAATATCGTTAGATACATGGGTAGTACACAAGAAGTGTACAAATCTGTAATCCGTCAATTCATATACATATGTGCTCATACGAGCATGTTAACGGGCAGCTCTTCCGAGCCATATAACGGGAAGCTCATACGAGCCAAATATCGAGAAGCTCAAGAGAGCCATTAATTGGGAAGCTCATGAGAGCCATTAATCAGGAAGCTCATGAGAGCCAAATATCAGGATGCTCATAAAAGCTAAATATCGGGAACCCTAATGACATGTCTTTTGTATCATTCGAATTTCTAAGGCTTAAACGAGACTTGGTACTTGTCGAATATGTGATCAATAATTATATATGGAAATGATACAAATCTCACACAATAATATTCAATTCAAAACAAATAAATGTACAATTTAGTTACACGAACTTACCTCGATAAGTTTTCATAGATACGAAGGCTACTAATCCGATACTTTTTCTTTGCCTCGATCTAACTCCGTATTAGGTCTATCCAGATCTATATGAATGAATTTAACTCAATTTAATATAATTCTTATTCAATTCAATCCAACCCACATCTTTGGAAAAATTTCTATTTTTCCCTTATACTTTTAATTAATTACGATTTTGTCCCTAGGCTCGAAAAATGAAATTTATACAATTTAATACTTATTTCAAGGCTAGCCGGTTTTTATATATATCAATAGCAGCCCATGAATTTCATAAAATTTAGGATTTTTCCATGAATTTATCATCTTTTCAATTTAGTCCCTAAATCATAATTTCATCAAAATTCTCTTTACAGAAGTTGTTTATATAACAACAACCTTTCATTTTCTACCATATAAATTCAAAATTCAACTATATTCATCCATGGAAAAACTCTAATAATTTAATATTTTTGCAAATTAATCCCCGAGATAGCTAGATTAAGCTATTACGATCTTGGAAACATAAAAATCATTAAAAATTGGACAAAAATACATACCTAATTAAGCCAAATAAGTTTGCTAGAACTCAACTTCCATGGATAGGGTTTCCATGTTTTTGTTTTAGGAAAGATGATGAAAATGATATTAATTTAATTATTTGTTTCATTTATCATAATTATTTTATCATCTTTCCAAAATTAACCTTAATATTTTCTTCAATTTCCAATGATGAATAATCATCATTACCTACTAACTCCTCTAAATGGTCTATTTTCCATATAATGACCTTAAATTTTAAATTCCATAGCTATTTGATACCTTTAGCTATTAGAATTCAACTTTTGCACTTTATGCAATTTAGTCATTTTTATGAAGCTAGGCATGCAAACGGTAAAATTTCTTAACGAAATTTTTATACGATATTTCTATCATACTTGGACCATAAAATAATATTAAAATAAGTTTTATTCCGACTTCGGATTTGTGGTCCCGAAACCACTGTTCCAATTTCACTGAAAACAAGTTGTTACAAATAAAACTACATACTACAGAAGTCGTACACCCAACACACTAGCTTTCGACTCCTTATCTATTCGAACTTAGGCTTTTACTTACATCAAAGTGTACGAGTCATACATACATAATCCACCATTATGAATGTCACAAGTAAACAAATCAATAAACGAATTCATAATCTATTATGCTTGGGTCTTGTTCGATGTACTATCAGTCCAGTCAGTCACATCTATGTCTCTATCTTCTAAGAGTCATCTATTCCGATGCCTAAGACAAGCTATCTCCCCAATTGGACTTGATAGATGACATATTAGTCTTTTAATCAATTTGCTCATTTTTTATTAGACTAAGGACTTGTTTAGATTCGTATACTAATAGAAGTTATTTTTTCGTACTACAATCTGACCACGTAATACTGCTTAGTATTAGTTAAACATTTAGACAACCAATGAGCAATATTTGCTTCCATTTTGCTTTGCATGTAAAAACCATATGAGGAAAACTATACAAAGTATATTAATGTAATCAATGAATTTGTTTTATTAACCAATCTATTCGAAAAAATTACAAGTGTATATTAAAGAAAATATTACATTTAAGGCACTAG
This sequence comes from Gossypium bickii, assembly GCA_025503065.1. Taxonomy (NCBI): domain Eukaryota; kingdom Viridiplantae; phylum Streptophyta; class Magnoliopsida; order Malvales; family Malvaceae; genus Gossypium; species Gossypium bickii. The sequence continues at coordinate 103,383,670 of CP106716.1, forward strand.
ATCCAACAGCAACCTCCCTGCAAAAGAAAGATATTTTGAAGTCTAACTTCGAATTCTAATAGTAATCTTATCAATGAGAATTTTGAAGTCATTTTCTTTCAAATTTCTAGCCAGCAAGGGAACCCCGAAATATGTAACCGGTAAGGATTTGAGCTTGTAACCAATTAGCTCCATAATTCGTTGAAGATCAAGTTGACTCATCCCTGATTGAACATCTCACTCTTGGATCTATTAACTTGCAAACCAAAAAATAGTAGAAATAATCAAGAATTTCTTTTATAGCAACAATTGATTCCACTGCCCCTTCGGTAAAGACCAAAAGGTCATCAACAAAACACAATTGAGTTAACTGAATCCGTTTGCATTTAGGATGAAATTTGAAGACACCATGTTTACCTGCACAATTCAACAAACAGATAAGGCATTCATCCCCAATATGAATAGATAAGGGGACAAGCAGTCCCCTTGTCTAACACCCTTGGAACCTGAAAAATAACCTTCAAGCCCTCCATTAATAGCAACTAAAAATTTGGGCCCAGTGATATAACTTTTAATCCAACCACAGAATAACTGAGGAAAGCCTAACACTTGCAATACCTGCAAAATGAAGTCCCAATCGAGAGAATCGAAAACCTTCCTAAGATCAATCTTTAAGGCACACCTAAAAGATAAATGCTTTCTCTCATAACCAAATACAATTTCTTAAGCAAGTAATACATTATAAACCAAATTCCTCCCTTCAATAAAAGCACTCTAATTGCTGGTGATTATATCAGGCAGACACACCTTCATCCAATTAGTAATAATCTTGGTAATACACCTTCATTAAGATATTTTAATATATATTATCTATATTAAGGAAATACTGTTGTTTATTTTCATTGAGGAAATCATCCTTTTAAGTATGATGTTGAAACCTCACTTGAAAGTAATGGAGGTTGTTGAATATAATTAATGCCACCAAAGATAAGTCGGCATTAGATTTGTACATAATTGAGTTTTATGGGTTTCTATTATTGTTACCAACTAAATTAAAGTTTTTGAGATTTATGATTATTTTTCTTAATAATATTATTAACAAAATTTGAAATTATATCTCTCCTTTAATGCCATTTTGATTTGAAAGAAAAAAAAAATATTTGTGCGCTTTGCTCACAATACAATAAAATAATATGTATATATTTATAGTGAATAAGAAAATCCCAAAATTTCATTGGAAATAGACAAGAAAGTGTACCTCTTTAATGTAAAACATGTGAAGGGTTCGACCTCTCTCTCTCTCTCAATTCATTGGATACCTATAATTCTATTTGTAAGACTGACTGTAACCCAAAGGACTGTAGAAGAGCTGAAGAACATGAGGTATTCCACATGAATATTTATTACACGCATACAATCTTTATCTATCTTACCTTCTTAAATTGTCTAAACATTGAATTTATTTTGTTAAAAACATTTTTACTTTTCTATTTATTCCCAAGAACCGACACTCAAGTATTAATAGCAACAATCAATGTTAAAGATATTGTGCTAGTCACATTTTCAGTTCCGGGCTGAATTAAATTACTTTATAAAATATCATTTTATAATGCTATGAATAATGTACTAAAAATCAATTTGTATTTTATTCCTTTAATTTAAAAAATTTAGTAAATTAGCATCTATATTTTAGATTAAGGAATAAATTAGTTCTTCTGTTAAAAGTTCTATTTATTTTTACAGTTTAAAATAAGTTCTTGTACAGCACCATTAGATAATATGGTATGTCATATGTTATTGGTTATTCTGTCATTCACACAAATTTTTAACAATACAAACTAATGAAAATTTTAATAGAAAAAATATTTTACTTTTCATTATAAAGTCTAATTTATTTATTTATTAAATAAAATGGGTAAAATACAATCATGGTAACCTGCAGTATACGTTTACCAATAATGGGTTAGGAAGGTTGCTTTAAATTGAAAGAAACACAGCTTTAGATGCATATGTATGTGAAAGAAATGGGGATTAAAGGAACAAAATGTGATGAAGGCCCATCTTCCCTTCTCATTATGACAAATAGCAACCCATTTCCCTCTTCTTTTTTTCACAAAATGGGGATTAGATTCATATATACCAAGAGGAATAAATTTTTGCATACACTCTTGACTAATCTAAAAGATAAGCAAATTGGTCCCCCGATATGTTGCAAAATTGTCGTGTGAGTTGTTTTGGTAGGGTCTATTTCTACTCTTCTTATTAAATTTTATTTGAGTTTTATACTAATAATCTAGTTTGGGTTGTTCTTATCATGGTATAATATGATTTATCTGTAGGGATATATATATCTATTAAGTTTGACTGTACATTATCCTAACTATAACCAATATCATGATTTACACCAGGAGGATTTTTGTGTGATCATTATTCAACATTGTCAATATTTCATGAATATAAATTTAAATGGTTTTGAAATTTTATATGTAAATTGAGTATGATTATATTGCAAAATTCAATAATCTAATTTTTAATCCTATAATTATTTAAGAAAGTACATAAGTTAATTTAGTTTTTATAAACGAATATTTTCGAATATATTATTTTTTTTGGTCATGTGCAACATGTCCATTACACGTGAATATATATTTTTATTTTTTATTTAATAAAAAAATTATGTAATTAATACAAATAATTATTATTAAAAATAATTAAAATATATAATATTATAAAAATAAAAAACTTACGAATCATAATTTAAGTAAATTTGATATAATGTGATAATTTATTTTTATAATATAGGGCCTTCCTACTTGACACAAGTAGTGCTTTGGATATATTTGATATGGATCAAATTTCAATTCTACTCCCTTTATTATAATCATATTTGAAATTTAATTTTTATTTTAATTTGATATAATTTGTTTCTCAATTTTTATATATTAGTCCGGTCAAATAATTATTATCCTCAATTATTACTGTTAAAATGTTAAAAGTGAAAAAAATTTTCCTTTAAAATAAGCATTCTAACTTATTATGTAGAGATAGATTTATTTATTTTTTAAATGTATTTAAGAAACATTATGTATCTATGTAAAGGAATGCGTGAGTGCGTTTTTCCATGACAGGTTTATAACTCTTTTATTTCTAATTTTTAGCCTTTATAAATTAATGGTCAAATTACAATTTTAATCTTTTATTTATGCTCATATTTGAGATTTAATTTTTATATTTTGATATGATGTTATTTGGTTATTTATTTTTTCAATTACATTTTTTTGGTAAATTTTTTTTACAATAACATTAATTAGTCTAAATTGTTAACATTTTTAATTTTTTTTATTAAAACGCTAACTTGATTTTTTTTTTTTTAAAAGTACCTTCTTAACAAAATGAAAATCTATTTCAACATGATAAATTGAAATGTATATTAAGAAAATTAATCTTTGCAATTTAATCGAAATAATTAAGAATGTCAACTATTTGAACCAATTAATGATATTATAAAAATACATAAACCAAATTATGTCAAAATTAAAGCATAGAAACTATCTTAAATATCAACATAGTGTTGAGATAATAACCATATCTTGACCTAAAACCATATGTGCTTGACACAATAATTTTTTATTTGATTTTATCATTTAAAATTAGATCTAAATTTTTAAATATGAAAAATAAAAATGAGTAATAGAACAGAGATTTGAGGCTATTTTACCCATCTAACTCAAAAAATTTTAATATTTATAAAATTGACCCTTGTTCAAAAATATTTACCAAAATAACTTGAAATGAACAGTAGATTTAGGTTTTGAGAACCCAATGGCCGGCACTACCTAGTGTTTTGGTCGAATGATTGCCTGATGATTGTGTCAGGCTTTAAAAAAAAAATTTTTTGAGTTTAGGAACCCAATGGTCGGCACCAGGGTATTTTTTTAAATCGTATCATACTGATATATAAAAATACCAGTATTTAAAAAAAAATGGTTCTGGCCATGTAATGGCTGGCACCAGACACATTAAAAAAAATTTTGGTGCTGACCAGTAGATTGCTGGCACCAAGTATAATTTTCGCTTCCCAAGACACTTTTTTTTTTTTTTTACTTTGGGACACTGATGGCCGACACCAATGTTTTTAAAAAAAAATTTGGGTGCCGGCCAAGTACAATTTTAGCTCCCATTGTATTTTTTTTGGAACACTGATGGTCGGCACTAGTGTATTTAAAAAAAAAAATTTGGGTGCACGCCATGTAATGGCCGGCACCAAGTACAATTTCGACTCCCAATGCATTTTTTTTGGAACATTGATGGCCGGCACCAGTGTATTTAAAAAAAAATTTGGGTGCTGGCCATGTAATGGTCGACACCAAGTACATTTAATTAAAAAAAATTGTGCTGGCCAGTAGATGGCCGGCACCAAGTACAATTTTCGGCTCCCAATGCATTTTTTTTTTTACTTTAGGACATGATGGCCGGCACCAGTGTCATTTAAAAAAAATTCTCTTCCAAATTTATCAGATATATATAGGTGTTTTGTCTTCCATTTGAGTTTTTGTTTGCTTTTTTCTTTGCTTTATTAGTTGAAAATCAAGTTGTAATTCCAGCAAGTCAGCGTTTGGAATTGATTCTGATCTTAACGTCTCCTGGGAAGATCAGTACGGTTTTGGACGGTCAATGCCAACTTTTGGAAATCCAAACACCGGTGGATGTTCGTATAACATCCCAAACTCGTGTACTCGTCTAGAGTCCATCCAAAGGTGTTGGCTACCATAGAAGATGGTGATGAAGGGTCTGATAATGATGATCAGTCCCACCGTGATCTTAACGATGATTTCAGTGACCTTGATTTGGATGACATCCCTGAAGACATAAATGAGGATGGGCCAGTAGAGGGTGAAAATGCAAACCCCCATTCGGCCGAGAACACAGGCATTGGTATAGTTATAAGAAATAATCCAGGGTCCTTCCTGACCGACGTGGATCTTGATGCGGCTCTTGAACGCGAGTTCTCAGAATATACAAACATTGTCCGGCTCACCTACTTGATGATGAATTCAACGATGAAGAGTTGTTCATAGGACAACAATTCGATAACAAAAAAGATTGTTTACATGCTATAAAACAATTTAGCTTGAAGTTAGGTGTGGATTATAAAGTAACGAAGTCGACGCAATCTTTGTACGTAGGAGAATGTTGGAAAGCCTCAAGTGGTTGTAACTAGCATGTTCAAGTCGCGTTAATGCAGCGGACACAAATGTAGATGATAAGGAAACTAAAAGGTCCACACACATGCACGTCTGCTCGTATGTCGCAAGACCATCGAAAGTTAGATGCAAAAACTATATGCAACTGCATCATCCTTTTGGTGAAAGAGTCGCCCACCATTCAGGTGTCGTTCCTTATTGTGGATATGCAAGCTTGATTCAAGTATAAAGTGTTGTACCAAAAGGCATGGTGGGCAAAGCAAATGGAGATGCAAGAGTTGTATGGTGACTGGGATGCGTCATACAACGAGCTTCAAGGGTGGATAGCCAGGATGAGGGAGTATGTGCCCGGAACAGTGACTGATTTGTAAACACTATCGTATAAAGGCCTGGACGGAAGATATAATTGGGGAAACAAGTTTTTCACCTATTGTTTTGGATGTTCGAGTCATGTGTTAGGGTCTTCTCTCACTACAAGCCGATGGTGCAGGTGGACGGGACCTGGTTGTACAGCAAATACATACAAATACTCTTGATTGTTGTTGCACAAGATGGCAACTGAAATGTACTTCTAATCGCTTTCATCATCGTGGAGCGTGAGTGCTTCGAGTCTTGGAAATTTTTCCTCAGAAATCTGTGGAGGCACGTTGTCAAAGAAGACAACATTTGCCTTATATCAGATAGATCGAAAGTACTAAAAAAATACCCTGGTGCCGGCCATTGGGTTCCCAAACTCAAAAAAAATAATTTTTTTTAAAGCCTGACATAATCACCAGGCAATCATGAGGCCAAAACACTAGGTAGTGCCGACCATTGGGTTCCCAAAACCCAAATATACTATTCATTTCAGGTCATTTTGGTGAATGTTTTTTAACTAGGGACATTTTTGTAAATATAATTTTTTTGGGGTTAGATGGGTAAAATATCCAAGATTTGAAGTATGTTTTATTCAAAATTTTATTATATAATTTGATATATATGTATATATAAAAAAATAAATAAGCAATGCTAAACGTGAGGGGGCATTTTAATCATACGGTTACATAAATGGCTGTCCACTGACATATGAAAGAGCTACATAATTGGGTACATAGGGCTTGGGGCCCTTTGCATATGCAGGGCTAGCCTAACCTTTTGAGTTGGGCTTAACATTGAAGCCTTAAATCAGGAAAATAAGCTGTCTGTGTATAGTTGGTAATACAGCACAGGATTTTCATATCATCCTGTCTCCCCAATTGAATCAAATTGGTCTGGTTTCTTTCAACCAAGGTAGACATCAAAAGAAAACCAATTTGGGTGTGGGTTTTATGTTTAAATTTCATGAAAAACAAACAAACATGGTTTTGTTGAACATCTATAGTATAAACGCCTTCTTCTCACTACTCTAGTGTTTCTAATTACACAAATTCCATCATTTGATTCTTCGGACAAACAAAAAAACATCAGCTAAATTCAATACTCAAACATCACAGCCCCCCCTGCAAAACTAAAATCTACTAAGTAAGAAAACTAGGAAGCTTGCTACACCTTTGCGTATAGTAGAAACTACAAATATCCTTTTGCTGACAAGCAGCCATCCATAAATAACAAAAACAAAAACAGATTCGAATGTCTCAACATCTGTTGTGAATTGGGTCGGATCCTTTCTTAACACTTCTTTTGTTTGATCGATTTGGATCAAACATGATTGAAGGTGCCGGCGCCAAACTTGGTGGGGTTTGCAAAGAATCCACTGAACCAACATCTCCGAGAATGCGTGAGTTTTCAACCAAGGGAGACAACCCTTTATCCCATTTGAGAGCAAGATCAATGCCTCTCATGGCGGAAACAATCTCTGTCTGAAATACCAATAAAGCAATACAAGAAACAAGAATGAACCCTCTGGTATTAACTGAAAAACCCATTGTGTGGTTTTCTTTTAAATGTTGAACGAGAGACAGAAGACAAGAGGTATCTGTTGGTGGAAGACAATGATGTGCAAAAATTAAACTTTGTTGTCTGTCTGAGACAGGCAGCCACCAGGTTATGTTGAAGGGGCTTATATGATCTGCGGGAATGGAGCCTGAAGTTTATCTTTTATGGGATTCGGAAAGACTAAAAAAGCACAAAGCAATGTTGGGGGGGCCCCATGTAGGGAAGTTTCAGATTCACCCCAATCATAAGCCTGCCATGGAAGCAATATAAAAGGTTTCACTTTCATTACAAGACTCTGACAGGTTTGAACAAAAAGTTATAGTTAGAACACTATCCTTGGGAAGACAAGTATCTTTTCCATTTTTACCATAATTTGAATTCCAAGATACATCAATATTTTGTTTTGTTCTAGGATTTTGGATTTATTGTGATAGATTCCATCTGAGTAGATCATTCAATGGACAGGTTTAGTATTATTTATTTTATTTACAAAAATATTAGTTTTTTTACCAATAGGATTATTCGATTTCCGCCAACATCCTGCAATGTTCTTTTTTTACCAACAAAGACCAAGTCTCTGCCGACTTGCCACATCATCCGACCATGCTGACATGAACTTGCTCCTTGTCTGGAATTATGCTCGGCATATATTCATGGCTGCTTCATTTCTTTTTTTCTTTCTATAGTTTAAACTAAGTACAACGCAAACTATGTTCTAATATATATATATCCATGATTGCAACATTAATACAATAAATTCTTGGGTAAGTGCATAGATATGTGCAGTTTTTGCAAGTTAATCCCCTAAATTCATGAAACTACATAAAATAGTATTGAACCATCAAGGATCATATTGGGAATTATGAAAAACAAATTTTGTTTAGTTCTGAAATCTGATAGGAAATTTTATATTATTTGGATTCAAATATGTGGAATACAAATGTTTAAGAAAAAAAGAATATGGAAGGATGCAAATAACATAAAAAGAAATGTAGTTAATAGCTTTAATTGGCATGATAAATAAAGTGATATTGGTACAGTAAGAAGAAAGCCATTAAAAGTAGAGATGTTGAATGGAAGGGTGAAGAACAGTAATATCTCAAAATAAAGAGAATAACAAATAAGTAGCTTTATTTAACAAATAAATCAAACTTTAGAATTCCAACCTCTTCTCTCCATTCAACAAAACTCATACTTTCTCTTTATGCTTTTCTTTCCTTTGGTTTTGCCCAATACAACCACATCCCCTCCAAGAAAGTCCCATCACTCCTCATTTTTAATTTAATATATTCCACCCTTTGCTTTAGGTAATTTTTATATTAATATTTTTTTTACCATTTTAACAAAATACGTGGATAATGATGTGTGACCCTTCATCCCATATTCTGTGTTACTTATGTGTTATATATTTTTTTTTTTTTTTTTTTTTGTTTGGTCCAGTTGCTTAATCCTTCATTTGTTATGCTTTGTACTAATTTGATTCTACATTATAATTGGTCACATATATTTGTAGTTGTATTATTCTAATGATTGTATTGTAATACTCAACAATAAAAAATAATTCAATCAAAGAGTTAAATGGCATCGGTATTGTTGCCCGTGTAAGAAGTCGTGGGTTTGAGTACGTTGGAACGCATTATCCTCCTATTTAAGGCTTGGGGAGGGGCTATGAGTAGTTCTAGGCATTGTATCAAAAAGAGCCAAATATGATAAAAACCTATAATGAGATTAATGTTACAAAAAAATTTATTAACTATGAATAAAATTTTGAATGAAATAAAAAATACGATTCAATTCTAAATTTTTTACCTATGGAATTGGTTATCATTCTAATTAATAAGCCCAAACATTAAGACTGAGATTTGAAAAAAAAAATTGGTGAAAAGATAAAAAATCGAAAAAATTACATTAATATAAAACTAATTTCTCAAAAGGGAAGCTTCAAATACTTGTAATCCTTCTCTGTTTTCTTGTACTAATATAGCGATTCCATCAGTTTCTTTGTTATCCTCCCTAAGAATATGTCGAACGATCCAATGTTCTATTCTAGATAAGAGTTGGTGAACTCTCCTAACCAATATCGAATCTGGACTATTAGGAGCCTAGCACTGAATTGCATTGATTGCCTCTATGCTATCGGACTGAATTAGAACACTATCATAACTCCATTCCAGAAGAAGCTCTAAACCATCTTTAACGCCCCATAGCTCAGCCTCAATAACAAAACAAAATCCCAAATACCTATTATAACCAACGATCCACCTTTCACTCCGATCCCGCAATACTCCTCCAGTTGCAACAAATCCGTTATCCACTTTGACCACACCATCTGTCCTTAAGCAGGTTTGAATTTTAAGAGGGTATAAATACATGTAATAGCTCAATTTTACCCGAGCTTTAAATAAAACAAAACAGGTCCATTACAAGCCCCAAAACAACAAAAAACAGAAGCCCAAATCAAAAATAAAACCAAACAACCCAAAAATACAACAAAAATCCTAGTGGCCCAACAAGCCCAAAACCTAAATAATTTTCAACAAAAAAGAAGGAACAGAAACCCTAGCCACCGCAACCCTAGGACTAGCCCTAGGCGCCACATGCTGCTACCACCGCCACGCCTCCTCGCACGCGTCTGACACTACTCTGTCACCTACAAGAAGCCGACAAGCAGAAGAAACAAATAGCTAAAAAATCAAAAAAAAAAAAAAACGAAAGTTGTAATTTCGGCTATAAAAGAGCCACAACGACATCAATGTTTTGGGCTTCCTTTTTTATGAAACAAAAAAAAAGAAATATAATATGTAAGAAAGAGAATCAGTTCAAGAACGAAAAAAGGTTGCCTTTTTATTATTTTTTTCTTTTCGCATTATTTTTATTATCATTTTAAAAGAAATAAACAAAGAGTAAAAAGAAAAAAAAAAGAGCCAAGAGCTCACCTTTTCTTGCATTTGCGCCACCATAGGTGGCTGAGGTCGCCATCTCCGAGGAAAGGTGGTACGTTTTCGAGATCAGGAGTCAAAAAGCCAAAAAATGGCTATTTTTTAAATTTTCTGACCATCGTGGACGACATCGTCGGTGATCGGCGACCGCCACGATGGCTTGATGGTCGGACAATGCCCGGAGATCGGAAAGAGGGGAGAGAAGTTGAGAGAGTTTTTTTTTTTTTGAGAAAGAAGAATAAAAATGAGTTTTAAAAAAATTGATTTAAATAAAGATACAAAACGACACCGTTTTGAGCTAGGGATACAGACGCCAAAATGACGCCGTTTAAGGCCAACCCGCGTGCGACCCGACCCACTCCTGGGGGATCCGCGTGTTTTCATCTTTTAGGCTATTTAAGCCGCTAGTCCTTCCCCATTTTTGGGTTGTTTTAATTTAGTCCTATTTTCTTCTCTCTTTTTTCGCCACTGAATTTTTCACCTTTTTTCAGTTTGGTCCACTGTTCGCTAAAGGGACGCATGTCCCAAGAATTGGGATCTTTTCTCTTTTAGTCCTTAGTTTATTTTTTTTCTTTTTTTTCTCTTAATTTATCCTTTTAATTTAATTTAGGTTACATTTAAGCCCATTATTTATTTTCGCTTATTTATTTATTTTATTTTATTTGCCTTTTTATTAGTCCTTTATTTTTTGTTTTATTTTATTTTTCATTAGGCACCCATTTATTTATTCCATTATTATTATTATTATTATTATTATTATTATTATTATTATTATTATTATTATCTATTGTGTACTTATTTACAAATTGCTCCCTTAACTTCATTTATATTTTAATTTGCTCTTTTGTTTTCAATATTTCGCAAACTATTTTCCTCAATATCTGTTTTTGTATTTATTTATTAATTCCCTTGTCCTTTTTTAGAATTGGTATTGTCTTGTTATGTGCCTATTTTTTTATTGTTATCATTTTCACTATTCATTGTTATTATTCATTTTGTTTTCTTTGATTGTTAATATTGATACTAAAGTGATGTATGTTATGTGATTATTGCCATTACATGTACTATGATTTGTTTATTAGTACATTTGTGTTGTTGCCATTCGTTAGCATAATATTTTATTCGTATATCATTTTAAATATTACATTAATTTTTACCCAAATTCGTAAAAAAAGAGAAAATTTTGAAAATAAATGCAATATTTCGTATTTGGAACTTTGAGAAAGTTGTACCCTAACTTACGGGGTTTCGATTTTCTCGTTGAACCTAAACAGCCGAATATCCTTCTCAAATTAAAATGCATAAATTTTAAATAAAAATAAAGGCAAGCTCATTCTCAAAGGTTCAATGTGTTGTGTCCTAACTTACGAGATGTGACATTTTGCTATCTCGAGACGAGATGGTCTTTAACATTCATTTCAATTTATTCAAGCAATTTTTTTAAAAAAAAATTAACATTAATAAAAGGAGGGACCGTATTTTAAGTTCTTTCCAAGTTTTGAATTTTTGACATTAAGACATTAATTAATCAACTATATACCAATTTTGGGCGTTACGAGGGTGCTAACCCTTCCTCGTGCGTAACCGACTCCCGAACCTATTTCTCGAAGTTTGTAGACTAAAAATCATTATTTTAATAAATCAAATCGCTTATTAAAACAATCAATTACGAGGTGACCCGATCACATCTCATAAAAAAGATCTGTGGCGACTCCTATTTTCGATTTTCGTTTTCAAAATAAAAAGTCGACATTTTCAAAAAAGTAGTTTCGATAGCTTGGCGACTCCGCTGGGGACAAAATAAGAGAGTCAAGCCACAAGTTGATTAGTTTTTGCCTTTTTGTCAAAAATTGATGATTCGGTTTAAATTTACGATCCTTTCGTTGCATTTCTTTTTTGTGGTTTTCATTATTTTTTGATATGTTTCCTTTATCGGTTCAAGTCTTTTGGTATATCTCCGCATATTGCATCTCATAATCGATCGATTTTACCTTTCTTAAGTAGGAGTAGAAAGTTATTCCTTTGTAAGGTCTTCACCTCCATATAGGATAGTGGATCACTTTCGGGATACATCTGTACCTATGTCTTCGTAAGATTTTCATCTTCGTATAGCCATAGGGAAATGTATTCCCTTGAACTGAACTCAATCCGTATGAGCCTATAATGGGTGAGGTTCAAGGAATTTGCCGATTCAGGTACCCTTACTTTAGAACCAAACTGCATATAATGAACCCTAGGAGCCTACCCTATGTAGAACCATACCAAATCCTAGTGGTTACCCGAATAGGTGCTCTATTTGTTATTTATTTCTTTTGTACTAACCTGTTTTGTTTTGTTTGGTTATGATTGCGTTGCATTTTCATCATAGAAAAGAGGTGTTGATTCACGTTCAGTTGCTAAATAGAGAGCTTGTCATGGAAAAGGAATTTCTTGATAAAGGGGAAGACAATACGTCCATTCGAATATGATCCGAGAAAACGCAACAAGAGAAGGGTGATAGTTTAACGGAGGAGTACGTGTTAGAATTGTGGAATTTCACGCGCATTAGTGTGACTAAAAATAATCTCCAATAGTTGAAAGAGGTGGATAAACACGTATTTCAAACTCTAGCTCAATATTGGAATCCTGCCTGCGGCTGCTTCACTTTTGGGAAGGTAGATTTGGTGCCTACTGTGGATGAGTACACAACTTTGCTTCGTTTCTCGATGATTCAAGCTGACAAAGCTTATTCTAGAGCCATCAACGTCCCGATTTTCTTAAAGAAGCTAATGAGCATCACGGGATGAGTGATCAATGGGTCGCGGCCCGGATCAAGGCAAAAAGGAGATAGTAAAGACATTCTTTCAAAAATTTAGTGAGATTTGATCTAAAAATCTAGATATGAAGAAAAGGGTCGATGTCTTCGCTTTGAGTACTAGGGCAAGACCGTATATGTAAATATCTATTTTATGTAAATAGATTCATTTTCTAGTAAAGTTGTTCTAATAGAATTGAATCAGAATCAACGCCTCTTTTTGCATTCATTTCATTCATCTGCATTACATTTCATTATATGCATTAAGTTTCACAAAAGACCCTAATTAATCAAAAGAGTTGGAATTCTTTGAAGAGGTCAAAAGCCCGGAAGGAATGTTGGGAAATCTGAACATCAACGCCATATTTGAAGAAGGAATTGGGGAAGAAAATTTATCGGGCATTTGACCTTATGAACCTGGAAGTGTTCTAAACAATTGGACTGTGGAAGAGATCCTTGTATTTTTTAGAGCTAATTCAGAGTAATATTCAAAACACGCTTATTGCTCTGAGCCTAGGAGTAATAAGAAGCCTTTTGTGAAATAGGCTTATGTCCAACATCATTATTTCAAATAAAATGCATCTTTATGCCTCACTTCGAGTAAATATTCTTTTATTTATTTCATTCATAATCATACCACACAGACAGTTATTCTTAGATTCATTTGTTCTTTGGGTTTTTCTTAGGTTCATTTGTTCTTTGGATCTTCCTTCATTCCTATAATAGGTCTCCAGATATCAATGATATGAGCGACGCTGCTACTAACTTAGAGTCTCCTTTTGAGCAAGATATGTGTATGGAGGATTCTTAAGATTTTGAATATGATCGAGAAAGTAACTTATCTCTTAATTTGTTAAGGATGGTGGAACAAGATGAGAAACAAATCCTATCTTACAAAGAGTCAGTGGAAATTGTAAGGGGAAAAAAAGGTAAAGATTGAAGCTCGCATTGCCGTAGAGACAAAGCGAGACCTCATTGAGTTACTCCAAGAATTCAAGGATGTCTTCGCATGGTCATATCAAGACATGCCCGGGTTAAGTACTGATATTATGGTATACCGACTCCCCACAAAGGAAAAGTGTAAGCCAGTTCAACAGAAGCTCCGAAGGATGAAGCCCGATGTTTTGCTGAAAATAAAAGAGGAGGTCAAGAAGTAATTCGATGTTGGTTTCCTACAAGTGGTTAAATACTCAGAATAGGTAGCCAATATCGTCCTCGTCCCCAAAAAAGATGGGAAAGTATGAATGTGCATAGACTACAGGGATTTGAACAAAGCCAGCCCGAAAGGCAATTTCTCATTGCCTCATATCGACACCTTAGTAGACAACACGGTAGGTTACTCACTGTTCTCCTTCGTGGATAGTTTCTTGGGATACAACCAAATAAAAATATATCATGAAGACATGGAGAAGACCACATTCGTAACCATGTGGGGAATATTTTACTATAAGGTGATGCCATTCGGACTGAAAAAATATAGGAGCGTTGTATCAAAAATCCATGGTAACCTTGTTTCATGATATGATGCACAAAGAAATCGAGGTTTATGTGACGATATGATTACAAAATCCAGAACAAAAAGGAGCATGTGCAAGTCTTAAGGAAATTATTCTTAAGGTTAAGAAAATTTCAGCTAAAGCTTAATCCAGCAAAATGTACCTTCAGGGCTAGATCAGGGAAACTGCTAGGATTCGTAGTCAATGAAAAGGGGATTGAGATCGACCCGGATAAAGTCAATGCTATACAGGAGCTGCTTCCGTCGCGCACTCAAAAAAGAAGTCTGGGGTTTCTCAGGGAGATTAAATTATATCGCCCGCTTCATTTCACAACTAACTGAGAAATGTGACCTCATATTTCGTCTCCTTAAGAAACACAATCCAGGCGTATGGGATGAGGAGTGCCAGAAAACTTTTGACAAGGTCAAAAATTACTTATCTAACACCCATGTACTGATGCCACCCAGTCTAGATAAGCTATTAATATTGTATTTAGTAGTATTTGAAAATTTCATGGGAAGCGTACTAGGCCAACATGATGAGTCAGGAAGAAAAGAAATAGCGATATACTATCTCAGTAAGAAGTTCACTGAGTGTGAGATAAAATATTCACCAATTGAGAAGTTGTGTTCCGCCTTAATTTGGACAACTCGGAGACAAAGACAGTATATGTTGTTGATAAACCGTAATATATACATATTTTAATCCCACATTTAGCATACTTTTGGATGATTTATTCCCTGAATTGTGTAATTTGGTGCTATTAATCCTTTGTTTTCATGTTTTATACTTAGGAGAGCACCAGAGGATGAAAAAAATGAGAAACGGGCCTAAAATGGAGTAAATGGGCCATATCACAAAATCAACATGGACTGGGCCCAAGCCATACGGCCGTGCCACCTTAACAGACCCGAACACGGCCTAGCCACGATTCACACAGGCGTATGCCATGGGCGTGTCCCTGCCCTGACAAAGAGGAATTTTACTTGGAATAGGGTAATTAGAGGCAAAGAAAGCAATTCCAAAAGCCTATATAAACACCCTAGAGGCCAACCTTCAAGGGGGTGTCCATTTAGGCCGAAGAGCTGAGTCAGAGAAGCTAGAATTATGGAATTTACTTGAAGAAAGCCAGTTGATTCATCTCAAAAAGCTGGAATCATACTCAAGATGGAGGATCTTCCCTTCAATACCTTCAGGGGTTTTAGGGTTTTTCTTATGTTTTGTTTTATATTTTCTTCTGAGATGTATTCTTTTATTATTATGAACTAAACCCCTCAAATACATGAGGAGGATGAAACCTAAGACGGATCTTGTTATTATTTTCTGAATTATATGATAAATACTTAATTTGTTCTTAATTATGTGTTCTTAATTCTTGTTTTAATATTTCAGGATATTGACTCAAGTATTGATGTGCTTAGGTAGAGGAGGAATAGACCTTGTCTAAGAGTAGATCTAGCATAATTAAGTGGAGTTGATCGCAACCCTAGAGATAGGATGACGAAAATTGGCCAGATTAGGGTCAAACCTAATATAGGAGTCTATAGATCGAGTTAATACAATTCTAAGGGTTTTAATTAGAAAGAGATTTCAATTAATCAACCTAGGGTTAGACATTAGTAGCCTCGAGAGAGGTATTAATATAAATTAGGGAATCTTACAGATCAAGTCAATTGAATAAATCGTCTGGTTCAGAGTTAAATAACAAGTGAAGTCTAGGTGGATTCTTCCCCATGTATTGTCTTAATCAATTGGTTTTTCCCACAAGTATTTTCCCCAATTCATTCTCTTTGTCTTAGCATCTTTAGCTTAATAGATAGTTAATTTTAGATTAATTAATAATTCTCTCAATTCTTAGGCTAAATAATAGAAAGAAAGTTAGTATTAGTACTTTTAGTTCCTTTGGGTTAACAATCCGGTCTTGCCACTAAACTATACTACTGTTCGATAGGTGCGCTTGCCTCAATCGTTGTCATAGTTAGTTTCTAGGCTCGATCATTCTTTTTACAAATTTTTAAGACTCTGACACACGATCAGTTGTACCACACAACTTGGCTCATCTCAAAACTTGACCCTTTAAAGTTCATGATGGAGTCGACTGCTTTGAATGGAAGAATGGCCCGATGACAAATTCTACTTTCTGAGTTCAATATAATCTATATGAACTAGAAGATGGTAAAAGAGAGTGCAATAGAATATTTTCTAGCCAGTAGAGATTTAGAAGATTATGAGCCTTTGAATTTTGATTTCCCAAATGAAAATCTAATGTATGTTACAACCTCTGAAGAAGACTCTCAAGAAACCCATCCTTGGAAACTAAATTTTGATGAAGCCTCAAATGCTGTGGGCAACGGAATAGGGGCAGTTTTAGTATCCCAAACGGAGATCATTATCTCTTTACTAGTAAATTGGATTTTTATTGTACAAATAATATAGTGGAGTACGAAGCATGCATCATGGGTATCCATGCAGCCATTGAACGCAAAATTAAAGTGCTAGAGGTATATTGGGATTCTCTATTAGTGACCTATCAGCTCAAAGGCAAATGGGAGACAAGAGACCCCAAATTGATCAATTACCGAAAGCTGGTTCTAGAGTTAATTGAGGATTTTGATGACATCACCTTCTATTACCTCCCGCGAGATAAAAACCAGATGGCCGACGCCTTGGCTACTTTAGCTTCTATGATCAAAGTAAACAAACAAGAGGATGTGAAACCTATCCAGATGAGTATTAATGAGGCTCCGGCTCATTGCTACAATATCGAAGAAGAAGAAGAAAAAGATGATCACCCTTGGTATCACGATATATTGCGATATGTGAAAAATCGTGAATGCCCTGACGAAGTAACTGAGAATGATAAAATAATGTTGAGAAGATTGGCTAGTGACTATATCTTAGATGGGGAGATCCTATATAAAATAAGGAAGGATCAAGAGCTACTGAGGTATGTGGACGCGGTTGAGGCTAAGAAAATCTTGGAAGAAGTCCATGAGGGTGTCTATGGAACACATGCTAATGGTTTTACAATGGCTAGACAAATCATGAGATTCGTATATTATTGGTCCACCATGGAAGGAGATTGCATCAGTTATGCCAAGAAATGCCATAAGTGCCAAATTTACGAAGACAAAATTCACATGCCCCATTCACCTCTTCATGTTATGACTTCTCCATGGCCTTTCTTTATGTGGGGCATGGATGTCATTGGGTCGATATCGCCGAAAGTTTCTAATGGGCATCGATTCATCTTCGTGGTCATTGAACTTTACCAAGTGGGTAGAGACCACTTCTTACGCCAACGTCACAAAGTCGGCAGTCAGCAAATTCTTGAAAAAAGAGATCATATGTCGGTATGGGATGCCAGAAAGGATTATATCTGACAATGCATTGAATTTAAACAACAGCATTATAGTGGAGGTCTATAGCCAATTCAAGATCAAACACCATAACTCGTCACCATAATGCCCAAAAATGAATGGTGCGGTGGAGGCAGCAATAAGAACATCAAGAAGATCGTGGGGAAAATGACTGAAATTTATAAAGATTGGCATGAGAAGTTACCATTTTCCCTCTATACTTATCGAACGTCTGTCAAGACCTCCATCGGGGCAACACCCTTCTCTTTGGTTTACGAAATGAAGGCAGTTCTGTCTATTGAGGTTGAGATTCCCTCTCTTCGAGTTTTGTCAGAATTGAAGTTAAATGAAGCAGAATAGATCCAGTCTCGATATGATCAGCTGAACTTGATTGAAGAAAAAATGTTGAAAGCTATCCGTCATGGTCAGATCTACCAAAAGCGAATGATGCAAGCTTATGACAAGAAGGCTAGCCCCAAAGAATTCTATGAGGGGGCCTAGTATTGAAAAAATCCTGCCCATACAAAAGGATTTCCAAGGTAAACGGATGCCAAATTGGGAAGGACCTTATGTGGTAAAGAAGGTCTTTTCTGAAAGAGCACTGATTTTGACCGAAATGGATGGAAAAACTTGTCTAAGCATGTGAATTTAGATTCGATTAAGAAGTACTTCACCTAAATAAAAAAAAAAGGGAAATGCCAAGGCGAAAACCCATAAAAGGTGCCTTGAGACCAAAAGGGTTTTGAGTTGAAAACCCAAGAAATGGTAATTCAAATTTTGATTGAAGATGGGGCATGTAGTAGTCTTATCTTCTCAGAATTAACAAGGAGGAAGAACGTTACATCTTGGGCATCAACAAAATACTCTGGATCTCCTAGACACATATCAGGCTAAAATGGTCCTCGAGAAATTTGTGTAGAGAAGTTCATACTGCAATATCTGGGGCACTTAGTTTTCATCTTACTCATTATATATTTTAGCAATATTTACTATCTTTGATTAATTTATTCATTTCAAGCTTTGCTCCCAAACGATTTTAATCTTGCCCATTGTTACGATCTTTTTCAAGCATTTTTCATTGAAATAACGATTAATGGACTAAGTAATATTCAAAACAAAAGTATTTTTTGCATATTGCTCTGAAAGGCTTCTAAATAGTACAAGGACCTGAAACGTAACGCTAGTCAGAACTAACCAAATTTAAGAGTTGGAAACATTTGAAAAAAATAGCCCAAATTGTGATTATTTCCTCGGGTTTTCTATTAAAGATACCAACTGAGCAAGAAAGAAGCGTAATACGTCAGTGATAAAACCTTGATGAACAACAAGCAATGTCAATCTAAGCATTAAAAGAGGATCATTCTCGAAAAAAAATAACATTTTGCACTCATGCAAGCATCATTCATACACATCTAGTTAGGGGTATTTGATTCATTTTGATCATAACATCCTAATCATTCGGCATAAATAGAGACCCATGAATTGGATTTTAAAGGTCATGTTACCCAAAGAATGGTGTAATAGATCAATAAAGCTACAAATCCTTTACCTCTGAAGTTTTAGTAGATCGGATTAAATCAATCATAGCAAATCTTATCTCCCTGAAGTTGCAGTAGAGTAGATTAAAGTCACAAGTCTTATCTCTCTGAAGTTGCAGTGGAGCAGATTGAAGATAGTGAATCTTATTTCCCTGAAGTTGTAGTAGAACAGATTAAAGCTACAAATTACAAATCTTATCTCCCTGAAGTTGCAACGGAGCAGATTGAAGCCACTAATCTTATCTCCCTGAAGTTGCAGTGGAATAGATTAAAGCTACAAGTCACAAATCTTATAACTCTGAAGTTGTAGTAGGTCGGATCAAATCTACCATAGCGAATCTTATTTCGCTGAAGTTGTAGTGGAACAGATTAAAGCTACAAATTACAAATTTTATCTCCCTGAAGTTGCAGTCGAGCAGACTGAAGATAGCGAATCTTATTTCCCTGAAGTTATAATGGGTCAGGTCAAATCAAATCACAAATCTCATCTTCCTGAAGTTGCAGCGGAGCAGATTGAAGCTACAAGTCTTATCTCTCTAAAGTTGCAGTGGTGTGGATCGAAGCAATAGTTCATATACCCTTGAAGATGTAGTGGGTTGGAATGAGGCTACTTAAAGAAGAGAAACACCAAAGAAGTCAAGATTCGGTAAGACCGGCCAAAATTAGTCTTTCTTAAAAGTCTTTGCTTCGTTCTCGTTACACGATAACGAGCAACGAGTGGCAGCTGTAATAGCCTAATTTTACCCAGCTTTAAATAAAACAAAACACTCTATTACAAGCCCAAAAACAACAAAAAACAGAAGCCCAAATCAAAAATAAAACCGAACAACCCAAAAATACAACAAAAACCCTAGTGGCCTAACAAGCCCAAAACCTAAACAATTTTCAGAAAAAAAAAAAGGAATAGAAACTCTAGCCGCCGCAACCCTAAGACTAGCCCTAGGCGCCGCATGCTGCTGCCACCGTCACGCTTCCTCACATGCATCTGACACTACTCTGTCACCTGCAAGAAGCTGACAAGTAGAAGAAACAAATAGCAATAAAACAAAAAAATAGAAACTGAAAGTTGTAATTTCGGCTATAAAAGAGCCACAACAACATCAATGTTTTGGGCTTCCTTTTTTACGAAACAAAAAAAGAAATAAAATATGAAAGAAAGAGAATCAGTTCAAGAACGAAAAAAGGTTGCCTTTTTCTTTTCGCATTATTTTTGTTATCATTTTAAAAGAAATAAACAAAGAGTAAAAAAAAAAAAAGAGCCAAAAGCTCACCTTTTCTTGTGTTTGCACCGCCATGGGTGGCCGAGGTCGCCATCTCCGAGGAAAAGTGGTACGTTTTTTAGATCGGGAGTCAAAAAGCCAAAAAATGACTATTTTTTGAATTTTTTGACCACCATGGACGGTGGCGCCGTCGCCGGCGGTCGTTAACTGTCATGGTGGCTTGATGGTTGGACAATGCCCGGAGATCGAAAAGAGGGGGGAGGAGTTGAGAGAGTTTTTTTTTTTTTTTGAGAAAGAAGAGTAAAAATGAGTTTTTTTTTTTTAAAAAAAAATTGATTTAAATAAAGATACAAAACAATGCCATTTTGAGCTAGGGATACAGACGCTAAAACGACGTCGTTTAAGGCCAATCCACGCGCGACCCGACCTGCTCCTGGGGATCCGCGTGTTTTCATCTTTTGGGCTATTTACGCCCCTGGTCCTTCCGCATTCTGGGTTGTTTTAATTTAGTCCTATTTTCTTCTTTATTTTCGCCACTGAATTTTTCACCGTTTTCAGTTTGGTCCCCTGTTCGCTGAAGGGACGCATGTCCCAAGAATTGGGATCTTTTTTCTTTTAGTCCCTAGTTTATTTTTTTTCTTTTTTTTCTCTTAATTGATCCTTTTAATTTAATTTGGGTTACATTTAAGCCCGTTATTTATTTTCGTTTATTTATATATTTTATTTTATTTACCTTTTTATTAGTCCTTTATTTTTTGTTTTATTTTATTTTTCATTAGACACCCATTTATTTATTCCATTATTATTATTATTATTATTATTATTATTATTATTATTATTATTATTATTATTATTATCTATTGTGTATTTATTTACAAATTGCTTCCTTAACTTCATTTATATTTTAATTTGCTCTTTTGTTTTCAATATTTTGGAAACTCTTTTCCTCAATATCTATTTGTGTATTTATTTATTAATTCCCTTGTCTTTTTTTAGAATTGGTATTGCCTTGTTATGTGCCTATTTTTTTATTGTTATCATTTTCACTATTCATTGTTATTATTCATTTTGTTTTTCATTGATTGTTAATATTGATACTAAAGTGATGTATGTTATGTGATTATTGCCATTATATGTACTATGATTTGTTTATTAGTACATTTGTATTATTGCCATTCGTTAGCATAATATTTTATTCGTATATATTATTTTAAATATTACATTAATTTTTACCTAAATTCATAAAAAAGAGAAAATTTTGAAAATAAAGATCATATTCCGTATTTAGAACTTCGAGAAAGCCGTACCCTAACTTACGGGGTTTCAATTTTTTCGTTGAACCTAAACAACCGAATATCCTTCTCAAATTAAAATACATAAATTTTAAATAAAAATAAAGGCAAGCTCATTCTCAAAGGTTCAATGGTGTCGTGTCCTAACGTACAGGATGTGACATTTTGCTATCTCGAGATGAGAGGGTCTTTAACATTTCTTTCAATTTATTCAAGCAAATTTTTTTTAAAAAAATAACATTAATAAAAGGACGGACCGTATTTTAAATTTTTTCTAATTTTTTAATTTTTGACATTAAGACATTAATTAATCAACTGTGTACCAATTTTGAGCGTTACAAGGGTGCTAACCCTTCCTCGTGCGTAACCGACTCCCGAACCTATTTCTCGAAGTTTGTAGACCAAAAATCATTGTTTTAATAAATCAAATCGCTTATTAAAACAATCAATTACGAGGTGACCCGATCACACCCCATAAAAAAATTGGTGGCGACTCCCATTTTCGATTTTCGTTTTCAAAATAAAAAGTCGGCATTTTCTAAAAAATAGTTTCGACAATACACATTATAAATAATATGTGCCTAATCAATTAAAATTTAAATTAATTTGGATGTTCAAAATATAAAAAAAAAAACACAAATTAAGAAAAGTGTTATAAATATAGAAATTATGATATCTATCATTATTCAAAATGCGAATCAGGTATAAAGTTAATGTAAGGAGTGCCGAAAATTGAAATAATTGGTTGAATTAGCTACTCAATTCAATGCTGGTAATAACAGTGAATTCCAACTAAAATCATCAGGTCTTGCGACTATTTTATTCAGGGTAAAGCATATGAGATAATTTGGCATAAACAGATTGGTAGATTACAAAATATTAAAAGGAAAGAGATTGCAAGAGAAAGTGGATTGCAGATTCCCAAGGTTGGTCCTAAATTAGGATAGGATTTATCAACCTTTTTTTAGTTGAAAGACCCCACATTAGCTGTTCAACAATGGGCAGTGGCTGTATTCATCAAACTCAAGCTCCACCATGTATTTCATAATTTAAGATATAATAGACTCATGCTTTTCTCTTCCCATCCATCTTTACTTCTTATGCCATCTTTTTACTAACCATTATTTTAACTAATCTTGTAATTTCAATTTATCAATTTATAATATTTATTTAAAAAAACTACCCTAGAAAAAATTATATTTATTTTAGAAACTATCCTCTATATTTAATATTTTTTTCAAATAAATAGGGCTCCAAAATGATGACATGATAAATAAACTATTATTTTTTTATTTTAAGTTTCTAACTGATATGAGCAATCTAATTTTTTTAACAAGTGTCATATTAATTTTATTGATATGTGGTAATTATTTATACGATCAATTTTAAATTTCACATCAAATAGAGAACACTCCCGTAGCTCACAATTACACTATAAAATAAGTAGAAAATTCTTCACTATTTTTATAAGCTCTCTATAAGTTTTTTTTTTTTTAAAAAACTTATGAGAAGAGCTTATAGTTTAAAATTATTTATATATTATTGATATATAATAATATATTTATATGAAAGAGTTCTATTGGTTCGAAATAACCTAGAAAAAAAGATACATAATTTTAGATATAATTTAAGAAATTAAAATGTTCAAAGTTAATTTTAATTCAATATTAACTAAAGAACACGCACTATCTGTAACACCCCAAACCCGGTCAACACACTACGACCAGATTCGGCATGTCACAGGGTGAAAAACGTTTGAATAGAACACATTGCCGGTTTAATTTTGTGAAGAACTACCATTGAAATATTTTGCTTTTTAAAGTTTTAAACAGAAGAGGAAGACCCCTTTGAGAAAACCCATTTGTCGTCTCTCATTACCAGGAAAACCATTTGATTTTAAGAAAACCCGTCCTCGTTTAAGTGTGAGGTTGAAAACCATTTTCCATTAGATCTTAAAGCAAAATTAAATATTAAAAGAGATTTGAGTTTGGTTTGTTGTCTTTACCTGTTTGTTGTTACCCGATGGTAAAGTTTAGAAAACCCGGCGAGATGTGTAACTTAGAAAAAAAACATTAATTTACATGTTATTTAAACATTCCATGTTGTTTACTTAAGCAAAATATGATAAACTTTAACAAGATAAAATAACCCAAAAATATTAATTAGTGGCCTTATTACAAACCCAAAGAAAACCAAATTAAAAATAAAGTACCCAAAAGAGTAAACAAACTAAAACCGAAAGTAACATGCATGGCCACCTCGAGTCCGCCCGGCTCTACACCCACGATCTACGAGTCATCTGCAAAATGTAAGGGAAGAGGTGAGTCACCGAGACTCAGTGTATAAATCCCCCTCCCGATTATAACAAAACTCTTACACAGTTTCATAATCAGGTAAGTATGTCATGCAACCCAAACCTAGCCATCCAAAACTCCATATTCTACCCCATGTGGTACCAAACCACTGGTGGTGCCAAACCACTGGTGACCCAAAGTCACAATCAAGTATATACAAATGTGGTACCAAACCACTGGTGGTGCCAAAACACTGGTGACCCAAAGTCACAATTATTCATATGTGGGGCCAACCCACTTTGTGGTACCAAACCACTGGCGACAATCCCTTTTCAGTGTAAGATGTGGGGCCAACCCACTGTGGTACTAAGCCACTGGGACGAGTCGCTAAAATCCAATGTGGTGCCAAACCACTGGTGACCTAAAGTCATAAATATCATATGTGGTACCAAACCACTGGTGGTGCCAAACCACTGGTGACCCAAAGTCACAAATATCACATCTTTCCCCTCCTCTCATAATACCCATTTTAATGCACATGCTTATTCATACATACTAACATGCTTTATCAAATAACAATATACTGCAACATAGCATATACATATTCATCAGAAATCAAATATCATTACTATCAGAACGGACTTACCCGGAGTCCTCACGCATACCCATAAGGGTAATATATCGATATCCACACTTATTCTGGCTTTTAACAGTGTTTAAGTTAATAACATAATCATATATTAATTATGAAGTGTGTAAGAGATACACACTTGAGTACGCGCAAAACTACATTTCTACGTCGGTACTGTCGTTAATCGACACAACCGCGATTTGTCTACTCTCCTGCTCGGATGCTGGTCCACACCTAGGTGGCCAATCACGAACTGCTGAGACTGCTCTCCTTTTGAACTTAGGGGTTGGGGTATCAGATCTAACCCCACTTAATGCTTGATTAGCCTTCGAATCCATAATACCCTTATCACTAAATCGGGTTAAAGCAGTGAATCAAATCATAAAGAACTAGAATCCCGAAGTTAGAACACTCACCTAAGTCGACAAATCCTGAAAACTCTACACGAAATGGCGTCAACCCCCCTTTCCTGCATTGGGCCAAACATCAATAATCATGGGCATCTGCCTTCGGCATTAACACAATAAGAGTTGATTGTCGACAAGAACACTTACCACACTATTAACGAAATCGATTGAAAATGAATGGTTAATCGGCGACAATCCACAGAGATCCTGAGTCCAACGAGAGTTTGAGCGACAAAGCTTCCGGCTTTTCTCTTTAAAGTGACCAATATAGAAAAAGAATAGAGATAAGAGTATGACAGGGGGATTCAGCTATAAGATCAAGAGAAGAAAGAAAGAAACGAAACAATGGAACCTTACCTGCCACTAGGTTGAGATTCGGCTATAAGAACCCAAAAGAATAGAAGAGGGATGATGGGATTTCGGCACTTGCAGAATCGACTGAAATAGGAAAGAAATAACAGAACACTTAAGAAAGTTCGGCTATGACTTTGAGAAAGAAAAACGATATGGTTGCAACACAGTTGATGGTTGAAGAAAAGAAGATTCGGCCAAATCAAAATGGAAGAGTGGAAAGGTTCAAGAGGGCATTCGGTTTTGAATAGATGATGAAAAGAAAACGTGAGAAAACAATGAGAGGAGGGTGACTTAGTTTCGGCCAAACCAAATAGGAGTAGAGAGAACAAAAGATGAGAAGAGATTTAGGGAAAAAGGGTTTTGGTTTTGGTTTCAAAGGGAAAAAGAAATGCACACAAGGTTCAATGCAATTCGGTCTTTGATAATTGAGAGGAAAATCGACAAGAGGCTATGGGGTTTTGATTTTGGTCTCACAACAATGTGCACAAAAGAGTGCCTAGTCGAAAGTGCTCTCCCTCACTAGCTATTGAAAATCGGCACACTTCCTAAGCCTCCAAACCGATTCTTCTTTCTCTCCAGTGTTCAAATTTCGGCCAACTCCTAAATTCCCTCCTGTCCACCCATTCAAACCGATTTGAATGAGTCAACTTCTACAATTTTCTCTTCTCCACCCGTTTCAAATGTGTTGACTCCTTCAACACTTATCCAAGAGAGCCCATCCTGAGCACAACTCTCCCTTGAACCTGGCGTTAAAAATAAATAGCAGAAAGGGGATCTTCGCAGCTCGAACACAAGCTCCTTCCCCCTGCTTGTGGCGTCACTTCCCTGAGCTCTAAGTGGCGCCTCCCTTGCCACTTTACCACTGGTTCTTTTGTGTCAAAACACTCCATTAATTTCTCTTATCCCCTAACTCACCCAGCTCCCCCTTCCAAATACCCAAAACATAAATTTTTGCTATAGTTCCGGCCTACCCTTGGCTCATACCCAGACCCTAAGACACCCTAACTAGCATCATATTCAAACCATTCACATGCAAACAATTAAAATGCAAGAGCCCCAATTTAAGGATGTTACACTATCTCACACTTAACTTATAGATAAAATAATAAGTTATTCACTATTTTCTTTAAAAATTTAATTTTAATTCCACATTGACTAGAGAATATTTCCATAGTTCACTTCTTTACTATTTCATTAAAAATTAATTTTAATCCCTTAACAAGTTAAGTTTAATCCAACATTGGCTAAAGAACACTCACATACTCACACTTACCCTATATATAAATGTTAATTTCTTCACTACTTCCATTAAAAATTTAATTTTAATCTTAAATTAACTAGAGAACTGTAGCACCCCTCACTCATCCCTCTCACCAGAGTCGAGTTACGGGATGCTACAGTAAATAACAGAACAGTTACTTGCGATTTTAAATCAAGAATCCACTTAAAACATTTAATAATTCTCATACATTGATACAAATCATGCTTTCCAAACAAAATCAGGTTTAAATCGAGCTTACGAAAACTCTAAAGTCAACCCCAAAACAAATAAGGACTTAGTTGAAAACTTAACAAAAAGTATGTTAATTTTTGCAAACAAGGGACACACGGCTGTTTAACAAGTTGAAATCGTGTAGCATTGGAGTCACATGACTATGTATCCAGACCGTCTAACTAACTGTGACTGTGTGGATCAAAGTACAAAAATTTAACAAAAGTCTCACGGTTGTATAGCTAGGCCGTGTAACTAACTAGGATTGTGTGAAAAGTTAAATTATCGAAACTATAATACTCACACAGACGTGTGGCCAGCTCGTGTGGCGAGCTTGTGTGACAAACAGAAATGGTGTGTACATATTCCCCCTGAATTCCAGTGAGCACACAATCGTATGTCAGCCCGTGTAATGCAAAAATATGCCATTTGATGCATGGTACAATTCAACTTCTAAAAATGACCTAAAATGCATCTTTCAACCAACATAAAACTATCTAAAACTTGCACATTTCCAAGCCAAAATATAAATTACAACAACTCCCAAAGTATACAACCAATATGCCACATTTGGCACCAACACAAACCACAAACATAAGTCATCACAAATTATACCATAACCATTAATCATTTCATACCATAAGCTAGATCATATGCATATCATCTTTTAAGCTTTGCCATTCACATTTGCATTATTATATACCAAAACTTTGCAAACAACCATGTAATGGCCCATTTTTGACCGGGCTAACATAAACCAGAACCAAAATAAAAATAATAATAAAAAGTTCATTTTTACAGTCCAGATTACAAAAGTCCTTATGGCCAAATTACATCAGCAACACTTAAACCCACTAGCCCAAACAAATACACGGCCCAAAACTACCCAGACCAAATAAAATAGACGGCCCAAAAGGCCCAAATGTTAAACCAAATCAGTGAGCCTAGGGTTTTCTGAAACCCTAGGCGCCGCAAAGCGCCGCAGGCAGCATCCCGAACATCGCGCCGCACTCCTCGCACCCGCGCCAGGGCCTTCGATCATGCCTTCGCCCCAGTTGCACCGTCATCAACGCGCGGAGGTCCCTCGACACCAGAATCCTCGTCTATCTGCAAAAGAAAGGAAACCCAGCAGCAAACAAGGAAAACAAATCATAAATTCCTTTTTTATTGTTTTTCTCAATGCTATAAAAGCCTAATTATTTTGTAAACTAAGGGGATACACAAAGACACACTGTTACACATGCACACAGACACATGGAGAAAGAATACAAAAAACGATTCAAAGATC
Source organism: Gossypium bickii (assembly GCA_025503065.1). Classification (NCBI taxonomy): domain Eukaryota; kingdom Viridiplantae; phylum Streptophyta; class Magnoliopsida; order Malvales; family Malvaceae; genus Gossypium; species Gossypium bickii. The sequence goes on from CP106716.1 coordinate 103,411,871, forward strand.
CAGAGAAATAAAAGAACAGAAACCATTCGTAGATGTTTTTTCTTTTTTTTTTGTTATTTGTTTTTATTTCTTTTATTATATATATAGTTGTGCATATAACTCGATTTTTTAAAAAAGAATAAGAAAATGGGGTACCAGTTCAAAAGCGAGGAAAAGCGGCGATTTAGACCTCTGGCCACAGGCCATGGAGGCGCGTGTGGCGAGTGGCCCAGACGAATGCAGGCGAAAGGATGCAGCTTTCCCATCTCTCAGAGGATTTCCTAACTTTTTTTTTTAAAACTGTTAAAACTAATGAATTTTTTTTAAACACTGACCTTTATAGACGAAAGCGAATGGCGCCGTTTTGACCACGCATGACCCACGCGTTGACCCGGATCTGAACAAAGGGTCCGCACGCTTTTATTGAAAATGGGAAAATTACTCTTTTAATCCATTCTTATTTAATTTAATTTAATTGTGTCCTATTAATTGATCTATTTTGTATCTCGAGGTAAGCATTTTCTAAAATAAGTTGTACCTAGCTTTGAAGTCGTGAGGTACTGTATCCTAACTTATTGGGTATGGTATTTTTTTTCTTTGAGATAGGTAAGTCTTGTTTTTCTTCTAATAAACGGATCTTATTTTAAAACTTTTTAAATTTCAAACATTAGGACATGATTTTATCGATTAGGTACCAATTTTTGGGCGTTATGAGGGTGCTAACCCTTCCTCGTACGTAACCGACTCCCGAACTCATTTTCTTGTTTTTCGTAGATCAAAATCAAATGTTTTAAAATAAAACGTTTTATAAGGTGATCCAATCACACCTAGGTAAAAAAGGGATTGGTGGCGACTCCCATTTTTTGTTTTAAAGTCGATCCCCATTTTTTAAAACCCAATTTTAAAATGGTTTCGACAGCTTGGCGACTCCACTGGGGACCAATAAAAGAGTCAAGCCGTAAAATTGATAATTTCATGTCCTTTTGTCTGAATTTAAAATTTTGGTTTTTTAAAACATGATCCTTTTATTGCATGTGGTTTATATTTCTCTGCATTGTACTACATGACCGTTGCGGTCACACCCTTAAGTGAGAGCGAGAAGCTATGCCTTCGTGAGGTTTTCACCCTTGTATGGGCTAGTGGACTGCTTCCGGGATACATCCGTACCTATGTCTTCGAGAGGTTTTCACCTCCGCATAGCCATAGGGAAATGTATTCCCTTGAACCGAACTCGGTCCATATGAGCCTATAATGGGTGAGGGTCGAGGAATCTGTTGGTTTGGGTACTTCAACTTTAGAGCTAAACCACATATAGTGAACCCTAAGGGCCCACCCTAGGTAGAACTATGTCAAATCCTAGTGGTCACCCTGATAAGTTCTATGTTATTTATTTTTCCTATGCTAACGGGTTTTCTTTATTTTGATCGCATTGTATTCATATCATAGAAAAGAGGTGTTAATTTCAAATTCGATTGCTAAATAGAAAAGTTTGTCATAAGAAAACGGGTTTTTTGATAAAGTGGATTATAATACGGTCTTGTCTGAATGTAGTCTAAGTGAACACAACAAGAGAAAACTGATAGCCGGCGAAGGAATACAAGACTTTATTACCCATGTAACATCCCGGTTTAGACCCTAGTCGGAACAGTGGTTCGAGACCATAAATCCGAGGTCGTAAAAATATTTTAATGATATTTTCTGTGTGAATGATATGTGACATAGTCTGTGTGAAAATTCTGTGTGATAATTTAATCGTTTATGTGTCGAATTAAGAGAAAGGATTAAATCGCGTAAAGAGTAAAAGCTGTGTGCTGATTTATAAGTACTTAAATGTTGATGGCATTTAAAGGTGGAGGCCTTACGTTGCTATTATACCAACTTATATATATTGGATGGATAAAAGTCTTATATGTCCATATTGTATGATTGTTGTAATTATATTAATGAAGGCCATTTTGGTAACTTAATTATTAATATTAGATTAAAGAAACAAAAAGATGAGTGTTCATCTTTTATTCCTCTCATTTGACCAAAACTAGCAAAGAAAGAAAAGGGAAAATTAGTTAGGGCATTCGGCTATTGTCTTCCTTGATTAAGGTATGTTTTGGCTTCGGTTTTTGATAATTTCTACATTTTCGTAATTGTTGCTTAGTGATTTAGCTAACCCATGTTGTAATTTTATGAATTGATGATGTTTTTGTGATGAGTCATTGATGAATGTTTGAGCTAAGTGCTAGTTGATAATGGAATATGAAAACTTGGTGTTGAGTTAATATAGTTTGTATTGGGATTTTTGATGAAATTGAGTATTTTGGGCTTAATTGAGGAAATGAGAAATTGAGGGACTAAAATGTGAAATAAATGAAATGTGTGGGTTTGTATGGATATTAGTAAAATTTAGTTAAGCTTGTGCCAGGTGGAATTTGGTGAATTTGATAATTTTGTGAATTAGGGACTAAAGTGTCGAAATGTGAAAATATGAGGGCTATTATGCAAAATGCCCTAAATTTGTGTATGTGGACTAAATTGAATGAAATGTGATTGAATGGATTGAATTTAAATGTGTATGGACCAAGAGAGAAGAGGTTCGGATCGAGATCGAGGCAAAGATAAAGTGCTCGATTAGTCGACCGTATCGATAGTCGACGTCCGAGGTAAGTTCGGATATAATACATGTTGTTAACATATGATTTTGTATTATGAAATGAATGTGTATATATGTATGAAATTGAGATGCTATGTGCAAGTTAAGGGCACTAAGTGTGCGATATTAAAATCGAAATAGGAATGAATAGCACTGTGTGTGCGATGTCATAAAAGCTTCGATTTATTGAATTGGCACTGAGTGTGCGTTACCGAGATAAGTCGGTTGAGAGATTTGGGCACTAAGTGTGCGATGACTAATATGTATCAACCGTGTATTCAGTACTGAGTGTGCGATTAAGCTGAATGAATATCAAATGATGATCAACAAGTATAATTGTGCATTGAATAGCTTGGAGATTGAATAACTATGTGTTTGCCGAGGTACGTATCGAACCTTTGTGGTTGATGAGTTTATAGATGATGTTATGGACGGACGAACGAGTATTTAGCTATTGATAGTATGGTATATGTACAAGAAGAATGATCTATATGATGATTATTATTTGAATTGGTTTGATTTGATGATATGGTTGTATTTTATTTCGAACTTACTAAGCTTTATAAGCTTACTGTGTGATTTGTTTCTCTATTTTGCAGTGTCAGTAAAGCTAGCTCGGATCAGGGGATCGTCAGCTTCTCAGTTACACTATCGGCAATCTATTTTGGGGTATTTTAGAAAGATGTATATAGTTAAGATATGGCATGTATAGGCTAGTCATTTGAATCATGTTTGAGACTTGTAATAGCCATGAGATGTGGCTAGATATATGCTAGTTTTAGCATGAATGATGTTTGGTATTGAATGTAATATACTTGTGATGATATGAGTTTTAGTTTTTGACAATGACATGGTTGGAATTGGTATTGAATGCATGATTTGAATGGCTATTTGGTATGTTTTTGGTTGCCATATATGCTTGATAAGTGTTGGTAAATGATGCTTATAGGTTTGAACCTTTTGGTTGGCATTTTGGCCTTGTAAATAGCCTATAATGTCACATGGTTGTGGCACACGGGCGTGCCTTAGACCGTGGGTAAATTAACAAGATGCAGCCTAAAATCACACGGCCTCGACACGGGCGTGTCATCTGGCCGTGGTGTGCAAGTCAGTAGCTACCATAAAAATACACGGCCTTGGCACGGGCGTGCTTGGTAGCCGTGGAGGGGAAGTCAGTATATGACCTAAAAGTACACGGCCATGGCACACGAGCGTGCCTAATGACCGTGTTGGTATAGTTAATATATAGACACGGAAGGACACACGGGGGTATCTAGAAGCCGTGGAGGGAACACGATCTCCTCCCACGGGCGTGTCTCCCCTGTATTTTCGAAAAGTTTCAAATTTCATGAAATTTTGTATATGTTTCGGTTTAGTCCCGATTCAGTTTATAAGCATGCTTAGGGTCTTGATGACTCATTTAAGAGACACTATGTTGTAAATAAATGCAAACAGTAATGATTGACTTTGTGTTGAAATTTCTGGATGTTAAAAGTTCCGTTTGATTGGTAATGCCTCTTAACCCTGTTCCGGTGACGGTCTAAGGTTAGGGGTGTTACAACCCAAGGATTCAAGCTGGCAAAGACAAATCGAGAATCACCACGTCTCGACTTTCTTGAAGAAGCTAACGAGTATTATGGAGCAGTGAGTCGCGTCCCAGATCAAGCAAAAAGGAGCTAGAGGAGGCATCTATTAGAAGTTTGCAAGACTTGACTTTTGCGAAGAAGGGATTCATGTTTTCATTTGGACTATGAGGATGAGGTCGTATATGCGATCCGTTTTATGTAAAGAAATTTGCTTTCTAGAAAAGTTTTTCTAATGTAATTAAATTCAGAATCAACGCCTCTCTCTCTTTGCATTCATGCATTTGCATTACATAACATCATATGCATTCAAGTCTATAGAGAGAGTCTAATTAGTTTAAATTATAGGGGAGAGAGAGAAAGAAAATCTGAAAGCTGAACACCCTTATGGTACAATAGCTAAATCAAGGAAAATGGACCAGAGAATGGAGCAATTTCAAAGAGATATGCAGGACCAGATGCAGGAACAGATGGCAAAGCTCCAGCAAGAGATGAGGGACCAGCTATTGGAGGCCCAAAAGAACATGATGGCCCAAATGGCCCAGAGAATGAGTGGGATAATAGACAAGGGAAAGGGTTCCATAGTCAATGCTGAGGACAATGAAGATTTCCTTAGGGGATTCACTCCACCACGTGTGCAAACACAACCTGAGGAATATCCCAGGAGAACACCTATCACAATTAGGCCTCAGCAAGGGCAAGCTGACACTGGAGTGCCCATGAATTTTTAAGTTGGCGCAGGATCCAACCCAGGAGATAACCCTGCTAACCCTGTTATTCCTGATTTGGATATAGCAGAAAAGGAAGGGATGAGAATCGAATCTTCGAAGAAGTTGGAGGATCATTGTAGATGGCTAGAAGAAAAGTTCCAGGCTTTGAAAAATACTGATTATCACCATAGTATGGACTCAAAAGACTTGAGTTTGGTTCCAGATTTGGTGCTTCCTCATAAGTTTAAGATGCTAGAGTTTGAGAAGTATAATGGAACTAGTTGTCCCGAAGCCCAGATCACTATGTTTTGTAGACGAATGACTAGCTATGTGAACAATGATCAACTTTTGATTCATTTTTTCCAAGATAGTTTGATGGGAGCAGCTTCTAGATGGTATAATCAACTGAGCTGCGCAAATATTAGCTCTTGGAGAGACTTGGCCCAAGCCTTCATGAGGCAGTACAATCATGCCACAGACATGATGCCTGATCGAATCATGTTGCAAAACATGGAAAAGAAATCAAACGAGAGTTTCAGGTAATACACACAAAGATAGAAGGAAGTTTCCATACAAGTTAAACCGCCTCTCTTAGAAAAGGAAACCACCATACTGTTTATCAACACTTTAAAGGCACCTTTTATCACCCATATGATAGGAAACACCACTATAAGCTTTGCGGATATAGTCATGGCGGGTGAAATAATAGAAAATGCCATAAGGGGTGGCAAGATCGAGGTGGGAGAAAGTAACAAAAGAATGGCCACAAGAAAGAGAGAAAATGAAGTAGATAATACAAGTATGGGGTGCTCAAAATTGATTGCTATTAAACAGCCAAAAACAGTGACTACTGGGTATCAAGGTTCATCAAGGAAAGAATCTGGCACAAGGCAAAGCAATGAGCAACTCCAGTTTACACCAATTCCAATGACATATAGGGAGTTGTATCAAAGTCTATTTGATGAACATGTAGTGGCTCCTCATTACATGGAACCAATACAACCCCCGTACCCCAAATTATATGATTTGAATGCTCAATGTGAGTATCACGCGGGAATAACGGGTCACTCAATCGATAACTACATGGCATTTAAGAAATTGGTCGAAAGGCTTATTAAAATAGGGGTTGTAAAGTTCGATGAGTCGAACGGAGCAGTGATAATTGAAGGAGGGGGCAGGAGAGTTGTGATTCCTTGAAGAAGTCATCAGAAACCTAACAATCGGGTAATCAAAACACCAATGACATATCTAAAGAGAGAATCAAGAACGAAGTTTCCAAGCTCTTACGTACTTGGAATATTTTGAAGAATGAGATTGTGGAAGAAATCTCTAAATTTTTAGAGCTGATCTATAGTAATTTGCAAAACATGCTTGTTGCCTTAAGCTTAGAGGCAATAAGAACCCCTTTTGTGAAATAGGCTTGTGTCCTAAATTTTTATTTCAATAAAGTGCATTTTTTTTAAAGCAAATATTCTTTTATTCTTTCCATTTCATATTGTATATTCCTTTATCATATTCTTTCATTCTTTATTCATGACCATATCATACAAATACTCATCCTTAGAATAATTTATTCTTTGGATTCATTCGCCTTCGTACCTAGGTACCCAGATATCAATGACGTGAGCGGCGTTGTTACTGACTCCCTTTTTGAACAAGATATGGGTCTAGGGGATCTCAGGACTTTGAAGATGACAGAGATTGTGACATATCTTCTGACTTATTAAAAATGGTTTAACAAAATGAAAAACAGACTTTACTCTACAAAGGGTCATTGGATATCGCGAGTCTAGGAAAGAAGTGAAGATTATAGCCTAGCTCATCACAAAAATAAGGCGAGACATTATTGAATTATCTTCAAGAATTCAAAGATGTTTTCACACGATCATATCAGGACATGCCTGGACTAATAAGACGCGGGCTAAACAAGAGGATGGGGCACTATTGGTCTATCATGGAAGGGATTGCATCAGTCAAATTGAAAAAGGTGAGATTTATGTAACTCTTCTATTTTCTTCACAGACTTTTCTATATGTGGGGCATGGATGTGATGGGTCCAATCTTGTCAAACGCTTCAAGTTGTCATCAATTTACCGTCGTGGTCGTCATCTACTTCATTAAGAGGGTGAATATTGCTTCATATGCCAATGTTACGAAGTTGAGGTCATCAAATTCCTCAAAAAAAAAGGAAAGGATCAGATGCCAGCACAGAATGTATAACTGTTCAAGTTAAAGTTTACAGTTTGTCCAAAGATCAGGCGACATATCACTGTACAGTAAAAGCTACCAAAAGAAAAAAATAAAAAAAATTATGAAAGGTTACTTAGACTTGTAAGGATTGGCATAAGAATCTATCCTTACCTTCCGTCTTATTAAACATCGGCTAGAACCTTCGTTGGGGGCAACGTCTTACCCATTGGTTTATGGAATTGAAGCATTGAACCTAATTGAAGAAAGGTTAAAAGCTATTCGTCACAGCCAGACAATGCGAACTTACGTTAAAGAAGTTCATCTTAGGAAATTCCACGAAGAAACCTGAGGTTGAAAAATATTTTTCCTCTACAAAACGATTTTAGAGGAAAGCATATGCCAAATTGAGAAAGACTTATATAGGGTCTATTCTAGAGGAGCATTAATATTAACCGAGACGGATGCCAAAGACTTGCCCAATCCGGAGAATTCAGGTTCGATCAAGAAGGATTTTACCTAAAAAGGGAAGGGTCAAGGTGAACACCTGCAAAGGGCGCCTTGAGCTCAAATTCATTCATTCAAAAAAAAGAAAAAGAAAAGAAAAGGAGAGGCCAAGGCGAAAACCCGCAAAGGGCGCTTTGAGACCAAAGGGGCTTTGAGTTGAAAACCCGAAAAGGGCAGCTCAATTGTTGAATAAAAAGTGGGGCATACAGTAGTCTTGCTACGTCTGAATTAGCAATGAGGAAGTATGTTATGCCTTGGGGCATCGACGAAGTACTTTGAATCCCCTAAAACACATATTGAGTTTAAAATGGTCCTCAAAAAGTTGGAACAAAGAAGCTCAGGCTGCGATATCTGGGGCACCTAACTTCTATCTTACCTATTTTTGAACTCCTTATCTTTGATTGCTTTATTCATTGAGATACACCCAAATCAATTTTCTTTTATCGCCTGGGTTATCTTTGATTAAATTATTTTTTCTGAGCTATGCTCTTGAATAATTTCTTTCTTGTCCATTCTCGTGTTCTTTTTCAAGCATTTATATTGAAATAATGACTAATGGATTAATAACACTTTCATAAAAGGAGTTTCGTACATTACTCTAGAAGCTTCTAAATAATATGAGGAATCTGAAACAAGACCATTGTTCAGAACTCACCAAGCCTAAGGGCTGGAAACATTGAAAAATAATTATCTCTTCGGATTCTTATGGGATAAGACAATTTTTTTGGTGACACCATATCGGCAAATGACGAACAAGGTCAATCCGAGTGTAAAAGGGGATCATTGTCGGGATATCCTGCACTCATTCAGACACACATATCTGGTCATTACACCCAGGGAATGGTGTAACAGATTGAAAGTGATACAAGTTCTGTATCTCTGAGTGGTAACAGAAATATGAAAGAAACTAAATGTTATTCCCCTGAAGCTACAGTGCGAAAAACCAACTTCATATCCCAAGGTTCAATCGGGGCTAACTTAGAAATTACATTGGGGCAAGCTGGTTGGGCAAAGCATGATTGATGAACAAGAATAGAAAAACAAATGAGTGATAACACCTAGAATAGGAATCATACTCATAACATTCTTGTGTCATAGCAAATTTCATTAGGAGCATTTGATTCATCCCGGTCATTGCATCCTAATTCTTGAAATAGGAGTCATTTTCATAACATTTTCACAATATGTCTAATTAGGGGCATTTGATGCATCATAATTATTAGACATAAGCATATACCCATTCTACAGGTTATGTAGCAAGGTAGAAGATAGCAGTCTACCATTCCTGAGTTTACAGGAAGCAGATCGAAGACATCCGTCTGGTGATCCCTGAGTTTGCAGGGACCAGATTGAAAATAGCAGATTTGAAAATTCCTGAGTTTGCAGGAAGCAGATCAAAGACATCAGTCTGGTGATCCCTGAGTTTGCAAGGATCAGATTGAAAATAGCAGATCTGACAATCCTGAGGTGGCAGGAGTAGATCAGAGACATCAGTCCTATCTCCCTAACCAGCAGTGGAATAGGTTAAAAATTGCAGATCTTGTCACCCTAAGCAGTAGGGAACCAAGATCGAACGGCAAGTCTTGTCTCTCTAAGTAGTAGTGGAACAGATTTAAGCCACTGGCCCTATCTTGAAATAGGAATAGGAATCATACTCATAACATTCTTGTGTCATAGTAAATTTCATTAGGAGCATTTGATTCATCCCGGTCATTGCATCCTAATTCTTGAAATAGGAGTCATTTTCATAACATTTTCACAATATGTCTAATTAGGGGCATTTGATGCATCATAATTATTAGACATAAGCATATACCCATTCTACAGGTTATGTAGCAAGGTAGAAGATAGCAGTCTACCATTCCTGAGTTTACAGGAAGCAGATCGAAGACATCCATTTGGTGATCCCTGAGTTTGCAGGGACCAGATTGAAAATAGCAGATTTGAAAATTCCTGAGTTTGCAGGAAGCAGATCAAAGACATCAGTCTGGTGATCCCTGAGTTTACAAGGATCAGATTGAAAATAGCAGATCTGACAATCCTGAGGTGGCAAGAGTAGATCGGAGACATCAGTCCTATCTCCCTGACCAGCAGTGGAATAGGTTAAAAATTGCAGATCTTGTCACCCTAAGCAGTAGGGAACCAAGATCGAACGGCAAGTCTTGTCTCTCTAAGTAGTAGTGGAACAGATTTAAGCCACTGGCCCTATCTCCCTGACCAGCAGTGGAATAGGTTAAAAATTGTAGATCTTGTCACCCTAAGCAGTAGGGAACCAAGATCGAACAGCAAGTCGTGTCTCCCTAAGTAGTAGTGGAACAGATTTAAGCCACTGGCCCTATCTCCCTGACCAGCAGTGGAATAAGTCAAAAATTGTAGATCTTGTCACCCTAAGCAGTAGGGAACCAAGATCGAACGGCAAATCTTGTCTCCCTAAGTAGTAGTGGAACAGATTTAAGCCACCGGCCCTATCTCCCTGACCAGCATTGGAATAGGTCAAAAATTGTAGATCTTGTCACCCTAAGCAGTAAGGAACCAAGATCAAACGACAAATCTTGTCACCCTAAGCAGTAGGGAACCAAGATCAAACGACAAATCTTGTCACCCTAAGCAGTAGGGAACCAAGATCGAACGGCAAATCTTGTCTCCCTAAGTAGTAGTGGAACAGATTTAAGCCACCGGCCCTATCTCCCTGACCAGCATTAGAATAGGTCAAAAATTGTAGATCTTGTCACCCTAAGCAGTAAGGAACCAATATCAAACGACAAATCTTGTCACCCTAAGCAGTAGGGAACCAGGATTGAACGGCAAGTCTTGTCTCCCTAAGCAGTAGTGGAACAGATTTAAGCCACCAGCCCTATCTCTCTGACCAGCAGTGGAATAGGTCAAGGATTGTAGATCTTGTCACCCTAAACAGTAGTGGACCAAGATCAAACGTCAAATCTTGTCTCCCTAAGCAGTAGTGGAACAGATTTAACCACCAGTCTGGCATCCCTAATTTTGCAGTGGAGCAGACCAAAGATAGCAAATCTGGCATTCCTGAGCTTTGCAGGAAGCAGATTGAAGACAGCAAATCTGGTATGCCTGAGCTTTGCAGGAAGCAGATTGAAGACATCAGTCTGGTGATCCCTGAGTTTGTAGGGATTAGATTGAAAATATCAGATCTGGTCTCCCTGAGTTTGCAGTGGAGCAGATCAAAAGATAGTGGATACTGCCTTCATGAAGTTGAAGCTATCAAACTCACTGAAATCAAGATGAAGCTCCAACGCCGTTAAAGTTCCAGTTCAGATTGGAAGTCATTTGAAGAAAGCGAGGATCAAGAAGTCGGGGATCGGCCAAGACCGGTCAAAATTGGTCCTTTTATAGTATTTGCTCTATTCTTGTTTCACAACAATGAGCAAAGAGGGGCAGCTGTAATGGCCCATTTTTGACCGGGCTAACATAAACTAGACCCAAAATAAAATAATAATAATAAGTCCATTTTTACAGTCCAGATTACAAAAGTCCTTATGGCCAAATTACATCAGCAACACTTAAACCCACTAGCCCAAACAAATACACGGCCCAAAACTACCAAGACCCAATAACATAGACAACCCAAAAGGCCCAAATGTTAAACCAAATTAGTGAGCCTAGGGTTTTCTAAAACCCTAGGCGCCGCAAAGCGCCGCAGGCAGCATCCCAAATGTCGCGCCGCACTCCTCGCACCTGCGCCAGGGCCTTCGATCACTCCTTCGCCCCAGTCGACACTAGAATCCTCGTCTATCTGCAAAAAAAATGAAACCCAGCAGCAAACAAGGAAAACAAATCGCAAATTCTTTTCTTATTTTTATTCTCAAGGCTATAAAAGCCTAATTACTTTGTAAACTAGGGGGGGATACACAAAGACACACTGTTACACACGCACACAGACACACGGAGAAAGATTACAAAAACAATTCAAAGATCCAGAGAAATAAAAGAACAGAAACTATTCACAGAGGTTTTTTCTTTTTATTTTGTTATTTGTTTTTATTTCTTTTATTTTATATATATATATATTTGTGCATATAACCCGATTGTTTAAAAAAGAATAAGAAAAGGGGGTACCTATTCGAAAGCGAGGAAAAACGGTGATTTAGACCTCCGGCCACGGAGGCGCGTGTGGCGAGTGGCCCAGACGAACACAGGCGAAAGGATGCAGCTCTCCCCTCTCTCGGATTTCCTAACTTTTTTTTAAAACCATTAAAACTAATGAATTTTTTTTTAAACACTGACCTTTATAGACGAAAGCGAACGGCGCCGTTTTGATAAGGCCTGCTAAGGAATCAGCAAACATTAGTGAAAATAAATTTAGGATTATCTACTAATGGTATTTCTATAGAAGTATTTTCTATAGATAATCTAACTGATTTTTTATTAATGGTAAATGGTAAATATTTATTTATAAAATTATTTCCTAATAATATATCTCCATACATATTAGGTAAACATAATAATTTTAGAATTATAAATTTAACTTTATTAATATAAATTGGAATATTTTTTGCTTTATAATAAACAGTAGTTTTTCTACCATTTATTCCATTAATATTTATTATCTAAAAGTCTACACTATCATTTTTTAATTTTTGATATTCATGGAGAAATTTTTTACAAAATTCATCTAAATATCTAATATCACATAGTTTTAATTTTGACAAAGCATAGCTGGATTGGCTATCTTGGTCTTTTTTATTAGTATAACCACAAAATTCTATTACGGGGGGGGGAAGGGAGGATATGCACGAGCGGAAGGGATATAATATCGTAGATTTTATTTAACAAGAGAAGATAGTAGATAATTTATAAAGGAAATACTAACAAGGAAAACTAAAATTCTATTCTATTTTTCGATGCCCTCTTTACACGCATGACCTGCGCGTTGACCCGGATCCGAGCAAAGGGTCCGCGCGTTTTTATTGAAAATGGGAAAATTACTTTTTTGATCCATTCGTTATTTAATTTAATTTAATTGTGTCCTATTAATTGATCTATTTTGTAAATTATCCCTGTAAGCCTGCTTATATTTCAATTTAATCCCCTTTTTTTTTCTCTTTTACATTTTTTTTAAAATTTAATATTAATTTATGTATTATATATAATATTTTATAATAATTATCTATATTAATTTGTAAATATCTATTATTTTGTCTTATTATTACATATTATTATTTATATATACATATTAAACATTATATTATTTTGAAGTACTACATATTATATAATATTACAATTATTTTTAAGGTGTTCATTTTTAATATTTTTTTTATTTTTTTAGAATCATTATATTTTTTTTAACATGTTGTTTATATTGTTGTCCCTTTCATCTATTTAAATTGGCATGAAATATATTCATAGTTAAATTTATTGTTTATTATATTTGTCTATACTTCATCATATATTTGCAATTGCTTTAGTATAGGAATTATTATTTGTTGTATTTCATATTATTATTGCATATCCTAAATATTAGCATGTTATAATTGTTTTTTTTTTCAATAATGTTCAAATGCAATATTGCCACATGGTTATGGTTTAAAATAAAAATACATTTTTTGCAAAATTGATATTTTATTTAAAGGTTTTTAAAATAAGGAAATGTTTTGGTATTTAGAAATTCGGGAAATAGTGCCCAATCGTGCAGGGTTGCGATTTTCCGTTTGACTAAGTAACTAAATATCCTTTTAATGAATTTTATAAATTATGAGATGATCTTAGTTACGGGGGTTTAAAAAATATCGTGTCCAATCGTGCTGGATATGATGTTTATATTCTTTCGGATCGAAGGACTCTCAAATTTTAAATTGCTCGAAGTTTTATAAATTATGAGATGATCTTGGTTACGAGGTTTTAAAAATATCGTGTCCAATCGTGCTGGATGTGATGTTTATATTCTTGCGGAACAAAGAAATCTCAAAGTTTTAAATCAAATAAAAAACCTTATTCTTGGGAATTCAAAACGTTGTATCCTAACTTATTGGGTGTGATGTTTTGTATCTCGAGGTAAGCATTTTCTAAAATAAGATGTACCTAGCTTTGAAGTCGTGAGGTACTGTATCCTAACTTATTGGGTATGGTATTTTTTTTTTCTTTGAGATAGGTAAGTCTTGTTTTTCTTCTAATAAACGGATCTTATTTTAAAACTTTTTAAATTTCAAACATTAGGACATGATTTTATCGATTAGGTACCAATTTTTGGGCGCATTGAGGTGCTAACCCTTCCTAAAGACGTAACCGACTCCCGAACCCGTTTTCTTGTTTTTCGTAGATCAAAATCAAATGTTTTAAAATAAAACATTTTATAAGGTGATCCAGTCACACCTAGGTAAAAAAGGGATTGGTGGCGACTCCCATTTTTTCTTTTAAAGTCGATCCCCATTTTTTAAAACCCAATTTTAAAATGGTTTCGACAAACCATTCATGATTTCTTTAAGTTACCATATATATATATATATTCAAAACTCAACAATACCAAAAACACATACATTACATTACAAGTACTTGACCATCCTAAGTACATGCCACATATAACCAAGTTCGAAACAATCAAAATTCTATCGAATCGGGAGACGAAGGGTGTAAGCTTCTCACTGATCTAATCAACACATTCCGAACATCCAAAATCTACAAAAAAAAAGTAATAACATCGAGTAAGTATTATGAATACTTAGTAAGCTCATACAATATAAACAATTTACTTGCCCTAATCATTTAATACATACAATACATTATGCAAAACAATTCCCTTATCATGGCACAATACAACAACATCAAATAGGTGAGATTTTGGTTTATTATCATACTTATAAGCCTCATATGACAATAGACCAAATTCAAATCAACAACTTCACATATGCATTTCATATTCATCCTTTGTCAACATTGGGATCATAATTCCACATTTCTTATGTAACACCCTGATAAATTTATTTCTGTTTCTGTAAATATCTGACATAAATGTGTATCTATTTCAGTGGCTAAGTGTTCTGGGTGTGTGTGTAAGGTCTTGGGTTCAAGTCTCCCTTTTGCCAAAATATTGTTATTAGAGACCCAAGCTTTATCCTTGTCGATTGGGCTTATATAAAATTTTCTGTTCATTCATATTAGAATAAGCCTACTGGTTTGAGTGGTAAGCAGCTAGTGTGTGGGAGATCCTGTGTTCAAATCCCTGCGTGAGTGTAGGTGATAATTTTTGCTTGTGGTGTCTGATAGAGGTTGGAAGGAACCAAAATTCTAAGGTGGTTGTGAGTCAGTGGGTTAGTGGGAGAAAAATTAGGAAGGTTATCAGATTTCTGATTTTGTTTAATTTTTGTTTTCTTTTTTTCCCCAAAACTTTATTTCTTAACTTTTTCTCTCCCACTTGTCTTCCACTTTCAAATTTTTTTCATTTCCTTCTTCTGATTGCTGTTGTTTTCTCGTTCAATTGTTGCTACTGCAATTTTTGGGTTCGTTAATCGGCTTGGTAAGTGAAGTTTGGTTTTTTGTTAACGGCTGGTTTTTGGAATTGTGGGCAATGTTAATGATAGCCGATAAATGGTGAGTAATTGATGAATTTTGTTGTGTAGGAGAAGGTGGTGAGGCAGTGGTTGTCACACCAACGGTTTAGCTTATTGTGTGTGGTCGTTTTTACGGTGGTAAGTTTTTGGGCGTTGATCGATTTAGTTTTTGTGAACTCACTATTGGTTGCTAAAAGGTGTTAGGTATTCTGATTTTAGGTGCTGGTGGTCTCAGGAGTGCTTTCGCATCAATATCGAACCAAGTGTGTACCTGAAACACGAAAAACCAAGCTTCGAAAAAAGTCGAAAAACCTTACTGTCGACGGCACACGGGCGTGTGCCTAGCCGTGTGGTTGGCCATATGCGAGACACGGTCGTGTGTTTGACGAGGGCATGGCCGTGTACAAGACACGACCATGTGATGGTATGGGTGTGGCCATATGGGCCACACGGGCTAGGTCAAGTTGGGCGTGTGGGCCCACACAGGCATGCCACATAGGCATGTAGGTTTGGGGCCAGGCCGTGTGGGCTATACAAGTAAGACCAATCTGGGCGTATGGGCTATATAGGCATGTGGGCCCAAAATTCTAAAATTTTCCTTAGGGTCACAAGGGTCATTCCGATTGATTGTGGGCCTATCGTAGGGTCGGT
Source organism: Gossypium bickii (assembly GCA_025503065.1). Taxonomy (NCBI): domain Eukaryota; kingdom Viridiplantae; phylum Streptophyta; class Magnoliopsida; order Malvales; family Malvaceae; genus Gossypium; species Gossypium bickii. The sequence continues at coordinate 103,427,646 of CP106716.1, forward strand.
AAGGGTTAACCAAACCTAAGATTATGTGATCAGATATTCTGATAGTTTGCTCTAAGTAAGACACTGTTATGCATGTCTGATTATTTTTCTATATATATCTGATATCTGTATGCGAGCATGTTAAGCATGATATTACTGTATCTATTATTCTGTATCTATGATTGAGGTGGGTTTTTGTATGTGGAGGAAGTATTCTCTATGGTGACCTTTGCCTTTATTCTAGCAGCTTGTCTGCATATTATCTGATATGTGTCGTAATGACACAATATGGTGTGTAGGGATGGGTGGGTGTTTTTAACCCCATATGGTGTGATGGGATGGTCGGAGTTGGTGTGTAGAGGATGGGGGTAAGATTCTATATATATGTTCTACATATCTGATTCTGTATCTGATTGTGTTGAGTTTACTGTATGTTTTACATGCCTATTTCTGTTGGGTTACACACTGAGTTTACGAAAACTCACATCTGTTTGTCTGTTCTGTTCAGGTGATCCACGGGCTTAGGCAGATCAGTGCAGCGGAGTCTCACGGTGACCATTAGACTATAAACATGCTTTAAATAAAGGTTTTAATTAATTAAAGATTATTTCTAGGAGTTTTGTAATTAATGGACTCTCCGAACTGTTTAGTTTTTATTATGGAGTTGTATTTTCATTTTGAATCTTTAACTGCGACGATTGACTAAAGACATAGTTTTTACTAGAATAAAAGTTTTACTGAAAACAAGAACTGGACTTTCAAAATATAACGGTTTATAAGACTTCCACTGTAAGTTACATTTTTGCAAATGATTTAGTTAAATAACGCTTTTGGAGATAATTATAAAACTTGGATGATTTTCAAACAACTTTACAAAGCTTTATCGAAACAACTCTATTTTCTAAACCCTACGTTGTCACATCTCAGGATTCGACCATAACATCTCGGCCAAGTTTAGGGTGTTACATCTTATCTTTATTTTACCCAATAAAACCTCGTAAAAGAACTCAATGCGCATATGCAAATGACATCTGATGCTCGTCCGAGCTAATCATATATATCAGTAACAGGTTACCCATCCGAGTTAAACATTTGTCGACACAATAAATAGTCTGCCTAAGGTTTGTATATACATGTAAGGTTACCTGTCTGGACTAAACCCATAAAATGATATCAGGTTACTCGTCTGAGCTAAACTGTGTCACATGTATCTTCGAATCCACAACAAATATTGGAGCTCGGTATCATCAAAAATCAATCTGTAACCTCGTGTATGAGACTTTTACCAAGTTCATTGGGATTATCTCAACACTTCAATTCAATACGATTTCATTGCGCTTAAGTCCAATTCCATCTTATATACTAATTCATAATCCATCCAAACTTTCAATAGAACATATATAAGCATTTAGACATAACTTAAAGGGAACTTAAACTTATTTATATCGTATTAACTTACCTAGAAAACAACAACGATTTAGATGTTGGGAACTATTCAACAATTTTCCCTTTTCTGTGTATATCATCCGATTGTTGTAAATCTCAATCTAAACCATAATTTAACTCAATTATCTATTCCAAATATCATTTAACAGCATAAAAAAATTATGTAATAGTTCAATTTCATCTATGGAATAATTCCTCAAAATTTTTATTTCTTTCAATTTAGTCCCTAAAACAAAAAAATGTCATTAATTTCAAATTTGATATTCGATTTCAAAATCAATCTCAATCCCATCCTTCTACAATCCATTAAAACCTATATTTATAGAATTTTCATTCCAAAATTTATTATATTTTAGTCCCTAAGTTCGAAACCAACAACTTTTACTTTACAAATTAGTCATTTTTCATATCTAAGCTTCAAATCTAACCAAATAACCACAAAAACTTCAATAATACATAAATGGTAACTTTTATAAACTTTAATAGTTTCATGAAATAGTACTTGGGCTAGCTAAATCAAGCTCTTGAGATCTCAAAAACATAAAAAATGTAAGAAACGAACTAAGAACAGCTTACCAAATCAAGGACTTTAGCTTGAACGCATTTAACCCTAAACTTTCTTCCCTTGGATGGATGGAGAAGATGGAAGAAAATGATTCTTTTCCTTTTAATTTATTTGTCTTATATATTTTAATTATGACTAATAAATCTTAATTAATTAACTAAAATTTTACTTAATTAAACATAAATGTAATTAAGAAACTTAGTGGATGAATACATCATCATCCACTATTCCAAAGTATAAATAAACTGATTAAAAATTCATAATGATTGAACTTTTGTCACTTTTATGATTTAGTCCTTACACCTTAATTAACTATTCATTCGATAAGGTTTCTAGACCGAATTTTAATATAATACTTTAATAAACATATAAATAATAAATAATAAAAATTCATGAACTAGACCATCAAAAAACGGGGTTCCAAAACCATAATTCCCGACACCATTGAAAATTGGTTGTTACAAGAACACTCACATATCTCTCATTTACCTTATAAATAAATACATTGTTTAGAGAATACTCTCATAGCTCACTTCTTCACTATTTTTATTTAAAAAGTTAATTTTAATCCCACGTTTACTAGAGAATACTTCCATAGCTTACTTCTTCACTATTTTCATTAAAAGTTAATTTTAACTTAAAAAGTTAATAACACTCCCATACTCACACTTGATATAAATAAGTGTCAATTTCTTAACTATTTTCATTAAAAAGTTCATTTTAATCTCACATTGAGTAGAGAACATTCTCATATCTCATATTGACCTTATAAATAAGTGACAATTTCACTTCATTAAAAATAATTAATTTTAATCACACGTCAACTAGAGAAGGCTCTCATAGCTCACTTCTTCACTATTTTCATTAAAATGTTAATTTTAATCCCAAATTGGTTAGAGAACACTCTCATGCTCACACTTACACTATAAATAAGTGTCAATTTCTTAACTATTTTCATTAAAAGGTTCATTTTAATCTCACATTGACTAGAGAACATTCTCATATCTCATATTGACCTTATAAATAAGTGACAATTTCTTCACTATTTTCATTAAAAAATTTAATTTCAATCCCATATTAACTAGAGAAAACTCTCATAGCTCTCTTATTCACTATTTTCATTAAAACGTTAATTTTAATCCTATATTAGTAAGAGAACGCTCTCATGCTCATACTTACACTATAAATAAGTGTCAATTTCTTCATTTTTTTAATTAAAAAGACAATTTTAAATTTAAATAAATATTAGTATATACACTTGAATTGTAGTATGTATAAATATTATATATATAAATATATGAATTAATTAATCTTTATACATGCACTAAATTATAGTATGTGTAAATATTATATATATAATATGAATTAATTAAATTAATTTAAATAAAATAAACTCATACATCTATATATAAGTATTGATTTACACTATTATTAATTAAAGGTGCATTGATTATTTTATAATTATAATCAATATTACCATCCACATATATTAAATTATTTAAATTTACTTATTTAATAATTTATTATTAGATTCAAAGTTTGATAAATTTTCATAGCTTTTAGGATTATAACTAAATTATACACCAAGTAAGCTTCTGCATCGCATAGATTAAAAAACCAGTTTTTATAATAAAATTATCATTTATTTTTAAAATGTATTTTTTATTTTTTTTATTTCACCCATTTTTTGGATGTACCGTTATTGAGTGTATATAATAAGGAATCAACTACGTTTTTTTTAAGATTAAACTAATGTTATGTTTAGATATAAGGTAAACTACATTAGTAGTCACTTAATTTTTTTTTTGTCATCTAATTATGAAAAGTTACAAAATAGTCACCCAACTATACAATTTTGTCTTTTTTAGTCAGCAGCTGGCTAATGGTGGCAACTTTTAAAATCTGTATAATAGTAACTTTAACCCTCAACATTCACACATTGTGTAATTTAGTCTCTCTCTTTTTTTTTTCTTTTGCAAATTTGATTTTTTTTGTGACATTGAAGGTTAATTTTAAAAGAACAAGAAAAGATGGAGATTATTATCTTGAATTTTTGGATGTTCCCGTTTTTTGTATAATTTCAATCGAATTAGTTAATAATTTTTTTTAAGCTTTTTAAGTGAATGGGTCACAAAGAAAAGCAAAACTACCCAAAAAATATCAAATTACACAATGTGTAAATGTTGAGGGTCAATTTTTTTAGAATCAAGATTAAATTGACACAATGTATAAATGTTGAATGTTAAAGTTACCATTTTGCCAATTTTAAAAGCTACCACTATTAGCTAGTTGGTGATAAAAAAGGACAGTTAAATAGTTGGGTGACCATAAAAAATGTATTAATAGTTAAATGACCAAAAAAGAAATTTACTAATAATTGAATGACTACTAATATAGTTTACCCATTCTTTTTAATATTAGTGAGTTCTTCCTACTCTTCAAGTGACCACTTTGATGTTTATTGTAAAGAGAAAATTTAGTTAAATTCTATAAATTTATATACCTCTTAACATGTACAATTTTTTAAGGTGATGTTGTTAAAGTCTTTGGAGGCAATTGCATCAAAATTATGTACACCAACTAACAAACAATTTAGTCTTAATGACAAAGGAATTAATCCTTAACAACACTGTTAATATTCTTCATTCTTTAAATCTATAGTTAAAAACAAGTGTGTTGCTTACAAATATATTGTCTATTATTATTAGTTTGGTTTTAATAAAGCTTACAAATATACAAATATTATTATTAAATGTACTAACTCTTTACCATCACATATTTAAATATAAGGTTTAGGGGTCGAAAATAAACCTTTGAACTTAAAAAAAAAAAAAAAAAACAATTAGTTAAGTTTGTACCTAATTAAGCTTTCAAAAATTACATCAATTAAGTTATTTGATTGACGAAATCCACTGATAATTGTTAATTTCATTAACTATTATTGATGTGACAATTACCAATTGCCAGATCATCTATTTGTTTCAAATGGCAATCAAAGCGACATATGATGTGTAAACTTAATAACATAAGAATTGGATAAATTTTTTTAAAGAAAATATTAACTAAAATATTAAATGTAATTAAACAATAAAACTAATTATTTTAAAAAAAAAAAAGATAAAAGTTTAAAATTATACATGAACTGTCTTGACTTGTATAGAGCAGTGGTTAAAACTCTTGTCATGTAATACCCTGAAAATTACTACAGTAAAAAACTAAAAATTATCATTGATATAGTAAAGTAAGGAAATAAAGTGACAAAAATGGAATATTTTGAGTTATGTCAACATTGGAAATTATATTATGATATATTAATTCAAGAAAGGACTAAATCGCAAAAGTAAGAAAAGTTTTGTAGCCCAAGAGTAAATACTTAAAATTTAAGTGATTAAAATGTAAATATAAAAAAATTGGACCAATAGTGCAAATATTTTAAAAGTGGAATGATCTAGAAACTAAGGAAAATGGATGAACTAGGACCAAATTAAGGTGAAGAATTATGAAGGACTAAAAATAAATTTTACCAAATTAAGTGATGAATCAAGGATGAAATTTTAAAAGATCATAAAGGGCAAAATGGTCAATTAGAAAGAGAGTGAACTCTAGAAGGCAATGATGATATTAGAGATATTTTGATGATATTTTATAATTATTTAATTAGATAAATATTATTTTATTAATATTTTAATGAGATATTACTTTATTTAGTATATAAGGAAAGAAAGATGAAGAATTATCTCCAACTTTCCATGCACCCACGTGAGAAGAGAAGAAAAGAAAGAAATTTCTTTCTTTTATAATTTGGTTCTTTTACAATTTGGTTCTTTTACCAAAAATTCACCATTTCACTTAGAAATCAAAAGAACTTCTATAACTACCAAGAAAGTAAAATAATAAGGAGACTATGGGGAGCTAGAATATCAAGTTAGATTTAAGAAATAGAAACTAAAGGAGAGAGAAAATCAAGTTAAAGATTGAAATCAATAGAACAAGGTAATAACATCAAGATTTTAATATATTTTTAAGTTTGATATTATTGAAAAAGCATGAAAATGATGTTAAAAGTAGAGTTTTCTTATATAAGGTTCTATGTTCTTGATATGTTAGTGAAGGGAAATAAGAGGAAGTGATGGAAATATTGTAAAGAAAGGAAAGAAGTGTGTTATAAACTTGGTTATCAACATTTTACACTAAAATAGTTTTTGGACAGTAGCAGTAGTCTGATGATTATTGAAAATAGACTCATTAAGAATTTAAACATATAAATTTAAACCCATAATTATTATTTTTACAATTTTTGATGATTTTCCAAAGACAGAACAGGGGACCCGAAATCGATATGACATTATCTAACAAAAATTCATATATCTCATAATATGAAACTCTTTTGCTTACAGCGTTTCTTACATGTAAAACTAGACTCAATAGGCTTTAATTTAATACTTTAATTAACCTCTAATTCAATTTCTACAATTTTTGGTGAATTTTCAAAGTCAGACTACTGCTGCTGTCCAAAAACTGTTTTAGTGCAAAATGTTGATAACCAAGTTTATAACACACTCCTTTCCTTTCTCTACAATATTTCCATCACTTCCTCTTATTTCCCTTCACTAACATATCAAGAACATAGAACCATATATAAAAAAACTCTACTTTAACATCATTTTCATGTTTTTTCAATAATGTCAAACTTATAAATATATTAAAATCTTGATGTTATTACCTTGTTCTATTGATTTCAATATTTAACTTTATTTTCTCTCTCCTCTAGTTTTTATTTCTTAAATCTAACTTGATATTCTAGCTCCCCATAGTCTCCTTATCATTTTACTCAGATTTTTAAGTGAAAATGATGAATTTTTAGTAAAAAGACCAAATTGTAAAGAAAAGAACACTTCTCACGTGGGTGCATGGAAAGATGAATATAATTCTTCATGTTTCTTTCCTTATATACTAGATAAAATTAATAATAAAATATCTCATTAAAATATTAATAAGATAATATTTATCTAATTAAATAATTATAAAATATCATCAAAATATCTTTAATATCATCATTGCCTTTTGGAATTCTCTCTCTTTTTAATTGACCATTTTGCCTTTTATGATCTTTTAAAATTTCATCCTTGAGTCATCACTTAATTTGGTAAAATTGTAATTTTAGTCCCTCATAATTTTCCACCTATTCAATTTGGTCCTAATTCATCCGTTTTCCTTAGTTTCTAGATCACTCCACCTTTAAAATATTTACACTATTAATCCTTCAACTTTTTCATATTTACACTTTAACCCCTCAAATTGAGTATTTACTTTTAGGCCACAAAACTTTTCTTACTTTTTCGATTTAGTCCTTTCTTGAATTAATCATAATATACTTTTCAATGTTGACATAACTCAAAATTTTCTTTTTTTGTCATTTTATTTCCTTATTTTATTATATCAAAGATAATATATTACTTTCTTACTGTAATAATTTTCAAGGTATTACATGTCAGACACTCATTTGAGTCAGGTTCAATTGTGTGACACCATACCCCACCTCTAATGTTGTATAAAAAAACACTACACATAAATTTTGATTCAATCTATAATACAAAACAAAATTTTGATTTGTGTAGTTATATCCATGAAATATTGATTTGATTCAATCTTCACAAACTAGTAACACCATTAGCAATAAAATCATTTTTATGTATACATATTAAATAATTATGCTTATCCAACATAAAAATAAATTGATATACCTATTTCTTTAAATGTGTATAATTAAATTAAAATTTAAGTTTCATTTACATATTTAAACTACAATCAAAGTTTCATATGTATAATTACACCAAATTAAAATTTATATATTAAATTACACATTAGACCAAACTTCATATATGATTTTGATATTTTTCCCTTAAAAAATAAACAAAATTTCCTGTTGAATTTTCATTTTTTTTTCTTTGTTTGCATGGCTAAAATTCTCTGTTTCACTTAAACCTTTTTACATTATTTTTGTGTCACCTGCAATTCTTAGAATTGGAAATGTTATTTTTGCTTTAGTGTTGGATATTTATAAACTGTTAAGATTAAGATTAAACTTTTTCCAGGTGGGACATGGAGGAAATAAGATAGCAAAAATGGAAACTGTAAGAACAAAATAAAACTAGTAATTTCTTTGGTGGGGGGGGGGGGGGTTTATTACTTTTAAACTGCAAAGAATATGGATTAATAAACTATCCTTCAAAAAAACTGAATTAATAAAACCTTAAAAGAATACTTTGGATTACCACTTACTACCATTGATCAAATTTTTAAGTTTTGAGAAATTCTTTTAAATTTAAGGGACGCTTAAACCTATATAGGGTGACTCTACTATGATCTATGAAAATTTAAACTTAAAATCTCATCCAAGACTACTAATTAATCATCACCCTCCACATGCGTAAGGCAAATCCATAAATTATCAACCTCTCACATATAAATGATAGTGACACAAAAGTAAAGATGAGAGGCACATACCCATCCAACTCCCTATATTTCACTGACCTGACTGTATCAGAAATTCGTGTTGGTTATTTGTTTTTCTCCCCTTCTTTTGTTTTCTTACTACAGGTTTCTCACTAGGATTAGAGATGGGGATTTTCTTTTCCTTCTTTTCTTCTTATTGTCTTTGGTTGCCGAGAGATTGCTAAGAAGTTGGATTCATGATTTTTCTTTTTCTTTTTTAGGATAGATGGTGGTGTTGGGTTTCGATAATGGAGGCTAGGTCTATGAGGGTAAAGTATAGAAGGGAGTGAAGGTTGTAACAGTGAGGATGATGAAGCTGAACCAATGGTCATGCTTCAAACAGGGTGAGATGAAAGCTAGCATAAGCTTCTGATTATGGCCAAGTTTAAAACTGTTTTTCTTCTTATTTTCCAAAGATTTAACAACTACAAATTTAAACTATTTTTCTGGTTCATTTTTTTAAAAAGATTCGGGTTTGTTACCTATATATTCAATATATGTTAGAACTTAGAACATGAATATAAACAACCAATATCCAACATATACCAGCAGCATTTGACCCTCACATCTGAACACAAGTAACATAACAATAGAAACTAAAATGATAAGGACAACATATCAACGATGCTGAACTGGTTTTACAGATCATAGCTTTTTCGCTTCAACTGGTTTTTAACTGCTTCAACATTTATATTATTTTTTATACCAGCATTACGACATAATAAAGGAAAACCTGGAGAAAATCTAAGAAAGGATTACATTTCTGTGAGCGTTGTCACAATCCAAGTTCCTTATGCAATGAAATTGAGGCAAACAGATTCAAGTTTTATGTACAAACATTAACACTGAAATTGATGCCTTGAAATAAGTAGGGGAAAAAAATTATCTTTAGGGACTTCTGAATAAACAATTCAAGCATAACATAATAAATGCGAGCAACACGAATCAACTTGTTGTCTTACAATGCTAGTAGAATGAGTAGAACAGTTACCCATAGTTTGATTACTAACCTACCAGACCACCATAGCCCCTTACCGGAGAAAAGGGCTGTCATATTATTGAAGTGGCTCCTGGTGAGCAGCTGTTGCAGGTCCCGGTGCTATAGTGAACAGACCACGACGTTGTCCGGCTTGTATCATAAATGCAACTTCAGTTGCTGCAAGAGCTGCTGCTTCCTGTTTCAACGGAAAAATAAATTAATTGCCACAAGTAATATAGAATTTAAAATAACTTGAACCAGCTAAAACAGTAGGAGGATAATTCGGATTTTGTTTAAGAAACTACATGAACACGGCAACTAATACTAGTGAAAGAGGATGCCATAAATGGAAACCTTTGAAGGTGTAACTACCTATTCCTAAACAGTTTTTAAGCAATATTTTTTCCCCAGTCTCAAACCAGACAAGCATATGTGCGGAACAGATCTTGGAAGGAAGAAAAGAATCTAAGTTTTCAGTATTCTTCTGTGATGTGGATCAACCTCAACATGCTTAAGTAAAGTACTACTCTTTCAAAAAAAAATATTTAATGGAACTAAGAGACATACATTACCTGTCTCTGCCTTCGGCGCTGCAATATGCTGATGGCCCAGGCCATGATGTAACATGGGAGAAGAAAGCCAGCAGCGCGAAGCATGAAAAGCTGCATAGCACAAAAAAAGAATTTAACTGAACAGCAAAACAATGTGAATTACTAAAGGATAGATGCAAATTCATCTCATGCTTACAGAGAAAAATGCAGATGCATCATCATCCCCATCTCCAGCAGTTAGGTACAGAGCATGCCTTAAGAGTAGAAGAGCCATTAACTGCAAATAAACAGAGAAAATAAGATACAAACAGATGTAGAAGAGAAAATTAACAGCAATTCATGTTATTTATTGGGTATGGAGGAAAAATCTTTCATCAAACTGAAAACCAGAACCGTGATTATGTTTGCCTCCAAAAACAAAAACTAGTAATTCAGGATTTGGGACCTAACTTGATAACCTAAATCAAAGGTCCAGATGGGGATCATGAATCATGACTAGTTCCGTGCCAGTTCAAAAAGGCAAGGGCAAATTAGATAAAAGAATACTGCATTCCAATATTGCATTACAAACAAGATGCCTTGAATATTGAAACTCAATCCATTGAGAGCAGAAAGCTCATAAAAGAAATAAAAGGAACCGCGAAGATTTTATTATTAACATAATGCCGATAAGTAGAAAAGGGTAATGAATTGTTTTATTTCTATAGAGAAATTATAGCTTACAATTAGGACCGCAGACCGGCAAAATGCAGCTCCACTAGCATTGGACTCAGCATATTCATCATAATCTGCCTCCAAAAGATGGCGTTCTGCAGCTGCCATGGCTAAAATCCGAGGATCACGCAAATCCAAAGGTGCACCAGAAATTGTCCAACCCTCACTGTATCAACATATAAAGGTGGAAAAATAATAGGTCAACAGTTATGAGCATACAGTAGCATCCCCTCCTACGGATTTCTAAAAATTATGACATAGAACCTCAAAAACATAAAAGGCTCTTAGTTACAAGACCACCATCGACAATGAAAACCAAGAATGAAAGAGACCAAAGTTAGAGCCACACTGATAACTGATCTTTATCATGTCTATCATCTGCGTAAGTGAGTACACTTGTGAGACTTACCTGATATCAATTGTAGCATCTTCTGACTGAGGGGGGGGTGGTGGTGCAGTATATCCTGGTTGGTAAGGCTGCAAAATAAAAATATCCTGGTTGGTGATTTGAAAACATGCAACAGCAAGATAAGCAATTTTACAAAAGATTGATGCATGAGACCATATTTATCAGCAGGCAAAACTTCACCCTGAACCAGACACTCAATTTTAAGTCCCCAACATAAATCGCGAAACTTATTTCATGCTGAAAATAAAAGTTGATAGGCAACACCCACCTTGAGAACAGAGGATTATGGCTCAAATAGTTATGAGTACACTTTGTCATTTGTAGACAAGCGACACCAAAATAAGAAAACTTATCAAAATCTGGTGCGTAAGACCATGACAGAACTCCATTTCATAAATCTGACATGTAGTTCCCAACACATAAAGCAAAACTTATGTCATGTTGAACATAGAAGAGGCAGATCCACAGCATCCAACCTCGTGCATGAAGTACACCCCCAAAAAAAGTGATAAACAAGATATATAAATAATTGTTGGAATCTGTTAAGTGATTTTAGGTCAAATCATGGTTTTCAAAACTCAGTGCTTAAAAGGTAGCTGCTGATGTTCATCTCATGTTCCACTTGCGGGAAAATTTTACTTTAAAGAGCACATATGCCATGAATATTGCCACATCATATTCAATAAATTAAGTATCATTTGTGGCCGGAAAACGTGACTCGCAATGAGCATATAATTTGCTAATTTACAAATAACAACCAGGTAGATGATGTTATATGGGAAAGACCAAGTGAACAATATAAAATGTTAGTTTATTCATAGACTATATAAGCTGTCATTAATGCAATAAACAACTGAACTACTGTTCCATCTACTTGAATGGTTTCATTCAGACGCCTTGAAACAGATAGATTATAGATATTTCAAACATAAAAGTCAATGCTTTCACACCTAAAACACATTAGTGTTTTATATTTGGGGTTAAACAATGAGTGTAGAACCAGTCAAGAAAAGAAAATGCAACAGGTTCAAAAGACCAATTCTTTTGTGGAAGTAAAATCCACCAAAAATATTCCCTAGGATACCAAAGAAAAGAGCGAAACATCCATGAAGTTGTTAGTCTAAAGATTACAATGAACAATTCAAAACCATGAACCACCATAACATGTAAACATAAACAAACAGGAAACAAAAAGGTAAAAACAAACGGCTTCCGCTAAGATAAGGGAGATCAAAATTAAGATAAAGTGACCATAACCATATGACTAGTAGGTCTGTTCTTGTTTGAAATTAAAAATTGCCAGAATTGAAAGGTCTTTTGCCGTTTAAGTGCATGAGAAAAAGTATCACTCAACCAGGAAGATCAAAGATGTGCAACTTTACACCATTGTTATTAAATTGATTCATCAACAAAATGAAACTAAATTAAAATTGTTACCCTCTAAAACCAGATACTTGTTTATTTTCACGAATATGCAAATTGATGTTGGTGAATGAAAATGCAAAAGGTAGCAGATTTATTCCTCCTAGATGAATTAATAATGAAGGTGGAACCATTTCAAGAACTGAGGTTTACCTGATGACAGATCTCACAAGTTATATCACCTTTCTCATTACACCAATGCTGAACACATTTCCTGTGAGCAAACTGGATAACAAAATTTTGTCAGCAGACCAGACTGTTTTACTGAATAAACTGAAATAGGAAGCTTCAGGGAGTAAGTCTCAAAATATGCCAAGACAATGAATACCTTCAGGCTACCATTACAAGCACAAGGAGTCTCCAAATTCTTAATGCAGTCCTCCTCCTGGCAGATACGGCACTCAGCTGTCTGTATAAGTGGTTCTTCTTCATCACAGCAACCATGTTCTTCCACTTCCTTAACACCAATAGCACAAGCATTTGGGTCAGAGGCTTGAGAAGAACCTTCACCAGAAGATCCTGCAGCCTCAGTTTCTTGCATTGATTGCAAACTCTCAGGTGTTATAAGACGGTCCACACATAAAACCAGATGATCACCCATTTTTATCCAAAATGAAAGGTCCTTATAACACACAGCAATGCAGAAGACGTTTCAGTTAGTAAGGATAACAGTTGAGGCTTTAACTGCAAAATGCACTTCCAAAATTAACATTCCAGACTTTGACTTTAAAACTAAGTGAAGGATTCAACTGTTCGTAATATAATAAACCAAAACCTTTTCTTTTTCATTTTTTCTTTGTGTAATTACTGAAACTCCTAGCCTATGTTTATCGGATGCTTTGACATTCTATTTCTCATTAACTCTCTTGTTTTATTATTTATCTTCATATGGAATTCAAATTTTCCCTTCATTTATTTCTTAAAAGTTTCTTCCTATAGGCTACACCCACAATAAATATCCAAATTAACAAACCCAAAATTTTCAGCTTTAGGCATCCATAAAAAAGAAAATCCAGCTTTTACTCAAAATTTTCATGGTCTTTTTTTTTTTTTTTTTTCACTTTCCGCTGAAAATGAGAAAAGAAAAAAACAAATTATTTCCATTTTCTGGGCATCCAAACAACCCAATCCAACCGAACCCAAACCAAACCAAAATTCCCAAACTCGAAAGAAAATCAAATCAAAGCCAAAACGAAAATACCACAATAATGATCATAATAGAACAAATCCATTAATAAAAAAACAAAACATAGTATAAAAATTACCTGTAAATACCGCTTTGATCTTGAAGTCTGAAATGTTCTTTTGCTTATCTTTATAACGCTTTAATGAAAAGTCTAAAGTCTTTCCTTCCCTTTGCTTGGAGGTGAAACAATTGGACAATAGAGATTTTCTTCCTTTTTTTTCTTTTATGTTAAAAATATATAAATTTAGTAAAAAAATTAAATTTTAAAAAAATGGGATTGTGATTGAGACATGGAAGCTCGGTTTCAACGAAGATTGTAGTTTGGTGAATTGGTCTAAAACAAAGAAACGAAGCTTTGTGGATTAGGCTGCTTAACGTCCGTCCAACGTTATCTCCAGAAGTCTCTCCCCGTTTGATTTTTTAACATTTTCGTATAACGGACGTCAAAGGTTATGATCGGAAATTCCTTTGTAGACCATTGTATTTCGGACAAAAACGATGCGAAACCATCGAAGGATTTATTATTATTATTTTTATGTTTAGTATTTTTGTAAATTTAAAGTTTAATATTTTTATTTTTAAGAATTTAATTTTAAAATTTAAAATTTAGGTTTAATTGTTAAATTTGATAAGTTTTTTTTTAAATGTGTTAATATAATATTTTTGAAATAAAAAAATACTAACAAAAACACAATCAACATGAATTTAATGAAAAAGTCAATAATTAATTTTACATTTTTTAAATTAAAAAATAAAAAGATTTTAAAATTTTTGAAATAAAATTAGAATGCTAAATTGAGTAAAGGGGCTTATAGCACATTTTAATTTTTTTTTTTAATTCTACTTTTAAATTTTAAATTAAATTTAAGATAAAACTATCCTGATTTATATAGAATAGTGATTATATATTTTTGTCGAGAGTTGAAACAATATTTCCTATCTCCAATTAAAATATTGTAAGATAAAAATCAAATTGTTTGAGCTGAATCTCTTTTTATACAAATTGAGTTGGAATTGAGATTGTTTAAGAAAAAAAATCTCAAAAAGCCTTAATTAATCTTACACACTATTTAAGTTAAATTAATATTTGAATTCAATTTCTGCAATTTTGATTTGATAATAACAAAACTAAATCCATTTATTTTATAGAAATTTCACCTAATTGTTTTGAAATAGGTACAATTCCACAAGTATAGTTTGGAATAAAGTTGAAGGATTCTTTGGTATTATATTAAATAAAATGATAAAAACATATTTTAAAACCCCCAAAGCGTGCAGTTTGTGTTTTACATCGTATCGTAAATATCGACAACATTATATTTATTCCAGAATCTTGAATCATTTGTTTCTTTTCATGAATTAATATAAAATTTAAAAAAAGACATAAGACTTTTTTTATCATAAAATATACAAAGAAATTAGAGTGTTAGACCCGCTCTTGTTTTGATGGGTCGCCAACATTGAATTTAGGCTTCATTTATCCCTTCATGATTTAAATTTGTTAGAAAATCCATCGTTATTTAAAACAATTTTAACAAATATTTATAAATATTGTTAAAAATTAATCTCTATATGTCATCATGATATACACATTACACGTCACATGTTATTACCTAGTTATTCTATTAACCATGTTAGTTTTTAACAAAAAAAATTAATTTATTATTTATGATAATGACTAATTTATTTTTTAATTAAAAAAACAAAATACAATTCCAACCTGAAAACAAACTTTTTAATATAAATGACTTTTACTTATAAATTTAGAGCAGACAAACATTGGAAAGGTCTAATTGACTCCGTCTTACAAGCTATTTTTGAGGCCATTTAAATTTTATCATTTTATTTTTAATTATAAATATTAAAAAATTCTCATCCTACTAATAAAAAATCTAAAACCTTTACTAATAATATATATATTTATATATATATATAAAATAATTTCTCTTACCAGGAGTAAGACATTTTTCTATTTCTTGACTTTGACTATGTTTTTCTTTTCCTCCCCTGTGAAACTATGAAATATTTTTGTGCCTATCTACCCATCACATCCCTATTATTGTCAATGATGTATGTAAGAAACTTTCATTTAAAAACACAAAAAGAAATTAAATTAAAATGCAAACTTTACTTTTTATTTTATAAAAAAGAGATGAAAATTTCATCTTAACACATGGTAGGTTTTTAGATCTATTTATGAAAATAGGTTTTTAGATCTATTTATGAAAATACATTATTAATATACTAAATATTATCCCTTTGTAGCAAGAAATACAAACTATGTGAATTATACAGCGAAAATCCTTCCCTGATCATTATCGACGAAATCAATGTACCAAATTTGTGGGGTTTCGATTTGGTGGTTGACATTATAGAACGTGATTCGATTTCTTATGTTAATAACCTTATTGACTTTTTTTTTTCTTCGTAACAATGCTTTAAGACAGGTGAAATCAAGAAATTTTTTATCTGGAGGGGCGAGAATTAAAATATAATTTTTATTTTACGCTTAAAGATTTATAATTTTAAAAATATTAAATTACAAAGTAAAATGCAGTTTTATTATGTATAAATTTATAATTTTTTGAATTTTAAAAGGACTAAAATAAAAAATTTCCGCTTCAGAGGAGCCAGGCCGGCTCTGCTCCTCTAGTGCTGCCCTGCTTTAGGATCAAGTATTTATCCGTAAGAGTTTGATTTGGATTAAACGTTTAGATATGTCTGTATACTTTAAAGGTTATGTTGTATGTAGACAAAAAAAAAAAAAAAAAAAAAAAAAACCCTCATGTTGTTACGTATCAGAATCATTATGATTGCCTTTCCCTGGTGACAAATTGATATTTCATAATGAAAACTTTATGCAAAAGAAAATGAAAAGGTTTGTAGTTTAATTTATAAAGATGAAGTAGGTGGTTTGGTAAATGAAAAATTAAAAATGTAACTGTCATAAGTGTTGGGAAGAAACCGAAACAACCGAAACAAAGCAGAAGCGAAACCGGTGTTCTTTCTCTCCCTATAACTCCAATCAAATATTATGGCAAGCACAATAGCACAAAAATATTTGTTCTCTAGCAACCTATCAACCACAAATTAACCAATGCAACCACAACAAAAAATAATAAATAGAGACACCGATATTTTACGTGGAAAACCCCTCTAAATCAAGGGTAAAAAAAAAAACCACGGGACTTTAGAGTCCGATTAAAAGCTCCACTATAATCAAATGTTCAGCTACAAGATCACAATATCAAGCCTACAACAAGCATTCAACTCTAACAAGGCTAACAATATGTAATCTTTAGCAAAAGAGAGAAAAATTGGAGAACATCACCAAAAACGTAGCTGCTGTAAAACGGGTA
Source organism: Gossypium bickii (assembly GCA_025503065.1). Classification (NCBI taxonomy): domain Eukaryota; kingdom Viridiplantae; phylum Streptophyta; class Magnoliopsida; order Malvales; family Malvaceae; genus Gossypium; species Gossypium bickii. Next base: position 103,444,751 of record CP106716.1, read on the forward strand.
TTTCCGACGCTACAGGACTCGGATGAAAAATTCGACCGTACAAAGTCAAGAACACCTTGTCGTCTAGCTGCTGTCCAAAAATCAGCTCAATCGAACCACGGATGGACCTCCGATCGAAGAGTTGATCACAGCTGCTCCAAACTTGAAAAAAATAATTTTTCAGCTTCAAAGCTCTCTGTTTTCTCGTTTGTTTCTCTCCCTCATTACAAATTTGATTTTGGCTTTCTCTCATATTAAAATATGCCGGCCACATCACATGTATAAGACAAAAAAAAATAAAATGATAAAAGAAAAAAAAAGGCCATGTTTTATGGCAGGTTTTGAGGGATTCCCACATAGTGGGACCCTCCCAACAAATCTCCCCCTCCAACTATGTGGGGAATGCCTCCATACCGGAGATCAAACAACATGCTTCAAACTTTCCTCTTGGTAAAGCCTTCGTCAACATATCAGCACCATTATCATCAGTATGTATCTTCTCAAGCTCTAACAGCTTAGCTTCAAGAACATCTCGTATCTAATGGTACCTCACATCAATATGCTTAGATCTAGCATGAAAAGTTGGATTCTTACCAAGATGAATAGCACTCTGGCTATCACAATACAGGACATACTTCTCCTGAGTAAAACCAAGCTCATGCATAAACTTCTTCATCCAAAGCATCTCCTTGCATGCTTCGGTTGCTGCAATGAACTCTGATTCGGTGGTGGACAATGCAACACACTTTTGCAATCTTGATTGCCATGCCACAGCTCCCCCTGCATAAGTGATCAAGTAACCTGAAGTAGATCTCCTCGAGTCAATATCTCCGGCCATGTCTGAATCTGTATAACCAACAAGAACAGGTTTCTCATTGCCGAAACAAAGTCTCATGTTGGAAGTGCCACGAAGATATCTCATAATCCACTTCACTGCATTCCAATGCTCTCTCGCCAGATTAGAAAGAAAACGATCGATCGTACCAAGCGGCATAAGCCAAGTCCGGTCTCGTACAAACCATTGCATACATCGGACTCCCACAATTTGAAGAGTAAGGAATTTTCTCGCATCTCTTCCTTCTCATTTTTCGTGGAAGGACTATGCTTAACACTTAATCTGAAGTGCGTAGCAAAGGAGTGCTCACCGCTTTAGCTTTGTCCATCTTTGAACCTTTGAAGTACTTTCTCGATGTACCTCTCTTGTGATAACCATAATTTCTTGACCTTTCTATCACGTGTCAACTTTATGCCAAGAATTTGCTTTATTGGCCCCAAATCCTTCATTGCAAAGGATTTACTCAACTCTTGCTTCAACTTCTCAATTCTAGAAGCATTCGACCAACAATAAGCATGTCATCAACATAGAGCAAAAGAATTATAAAATCATTACCAGAGAATCTCTTAACAAACACACAATGATCAGAAGTAGTCTTCTTGTAGCCTTGCTCCCCCATAACAGACTCAAACTTCTTGTACCATTGCCTTGGAGCTTGCTTCAAACCGTACAAGCTCTTCTTCAATCTGCACACATAGTCCTCTTTCCTTGTGCAACAAACCCCTCCGCTGCTCCATGTAAAGTTCTTCTTCCAAGTCACCATGAAGAAAAGCAGTTTCCACGTCCATTTGTTCAACCTCTAAATCATAGCATGCTGCCAAACTCAGTATAGTTCTAATAGAGGACATCTTCACAACCGGAGAAAATATTTCTTCAAAATCAATCCCCTTTTTCTGAGTATAACCCTTGACGACCAATCTAGACTTGTATCGTGGAGATGAAGACTTCTCTTCTTGCTTCAACCTGTAAACCCACCGATTCTTCAAGGCTCTTTTGCCCTGGGGCAGTTTCACCAACTCAAAGGTATGGTTTTCATGCAATGATTGAAGTTCATCTTTCATCGCTTCAACCCACTGATCTTTGCATTCACTCACCATAGCCTCTTCATAACATTCAGGTTCTCCCCCGTCAGTCAAAAGAACATATTCATCAGAAGAATACGACGAGAAGATCGCCGATCTCCGGAGGACCTTCAAGTGGCGGAATGTTGGTGGAGCTATAGGTGCTTGCTGTTGATCATTCACAACATCATCCATGGGAGCATCAAAGTCACCTATATCCTGATGGTCATCAGTAACATCACCATGCACATCATCCTGGATAGGACCTGGTGAAGAGTTTAGGGGAACTGGATTCACATCGATTAAATCATCACTGTCTTGTGAATTCGCTTTCTCCGTCTTATCAATGTCATCAATGGTCTGATCCTCAATGAAGACAACATCTCTGCTTCTCACGAGTTTCTTCTGAACGGGATCATAGAGTCTATAACCAAACTCACCATCTAGACCATAACCAATAAAAATGCATTGTCGAGTCTTGGCATCCAACTTGGATCTTTCATCTTTTGGAACATAAACAAATGCTTTACAACCGAACACATGTAGGTGATCATATGACACATCTTTGCCAAACCAAACTCTATCTGGCACGTCACCTCGCAAAGGAACACTAGGTGACAAATTTATCACATGTGTCACTGTATTCAAAGCTTCAGCCCAAAATGATCTTGGCAGCTTTGAATCTGACAACAAACATCTAACTCTCTCAATCAGTGTTCGATTCATTCTTTCAGCTAACCCATTTAACTGTGAAGTCTTTGGTGGTGTTCTCTGATGTCTGATTCCCTGTCGCAGACAGTACTCATGAAATGGCCCTGTGTACTCGCCACCATTATCAGTACGAATGCACTTTAACTTCTTTCCTGTTTCCCTTTCAACTGATGCATGAAACTGTTTAAACACCTCAAAGACTTGATTTTTAGACTTCAAAGTGTAAACCCATAGCTTTCTTGAACAGTCATCAATGAAAGTCACAAAATAAAGTGCACTGCCAAGTGACCTTACTTTTATCGGACCACAAACATCTGAATGGACCAACTCTATCAACTCTGATCTTCTATGAGGAGGACGGCTTTTAAAAGAAACTCTTCTCTGCTTTCCTGCTAGACAATGAGCACAATCCTTCAATGTAGCATTCTTCAAGCCCGAAAGTTGATTCTTCTTCGCTAAACAGTTAAGGCCCTTCTCACTCATGTGACTAAGTCGTTTATGCCACAACTCTGTTGAGCTGCCATTCACTGTCACATTCACCGTCTCTCGAGAAGCTGAAGCTTGCATCAAATATAAATTTGAGCTCTTCTTTCCTCGAACTACAACCAAGGAGCCTTTAGTCAGCTTCCATTGCCCCTCACTGAAGGTGTTACAGAATCTCTCATCATCAAGCTTTCCTGCAGAGATCAAATTCAAACGGATATCCGGTGCGTGTCTGACATCCTTGAGAGTTAACTTTGTTCCATTGTTACTCACCAAGTGAACATCTCCCATACCAACAACCGGAACCAAACCGTCATTACCCATCTTCAATACCCCAAAATCACCGGGAGTATAAGATGTGAAGAAATCCTTCCTCGGCGTGACATGAAGTGATGCACCAAGATCAATCACCCAACTAGTCTCGTCACATGCTAAGTTGACCAAATTCTCATCACGAATGACCAATAGATCTTCACGAGTAGCAGTAGCAACACGCTCGGATTTTCCATCATCATTCCGATCGTGTTTATCACCACCTTTGTTCTCTTTCTTCCACTTGAAGCAGTATTTCTTGATATGGCCTTTCTTGCCACAATGATGACACTCAAGATTCTTGTATCTCGATCTTGACTTGCTTCGGCCTTTATCTCTACTCTTTCCATCTTTGTCTCTGTTCCTCCCCCTGTTCTCGGTAACCAACACATCGGACTGTGATGTAGAACCCTGAGATCGTCTTCTGACCTCTTCATTCAACACACCACTCTTAGCCAAATCCAAGGTAATAATACCCTTTGGGGCAGAATTAATGAGCAAAACCCGGAAAGTCTCCCAAGAGTCTGGTAGAGTAGCAAGCAACCAAAGTCCTAAAATCTCGTCATCAAATTTGACACCCATACCAAGCAATTGATTCATCACGCTCTGAAATTCACTCACATGGTCAGCTATAGACGTTCCTTCTTTGTATTTCAACGCCATCATTTTCTTCAGCAAAAACAACTTGTTATTGCCCGATCTCGAAGTATACAAGCTTTCAAGCTTTTCCCACAATGTTCGAGCATGTGTCTCCTGATCAATGTGGTTGTAAACATTTTCTTCAACAAATTGCCGAATAAATCCACACACTTGTTGATGCTCAAATTCCCATTCTTCATCACTTTTCGAATCGGGTTTTTGAGTAGCAAAGACCGGAAGATGCAAAGCCTTCACAAACAACAAGTCCTTCATTTTATTCCGCCAAAGTTGATAATTTGTGCCATTCAACATAATCATCTTGCTCGTATTAATTTCCATAATTATTTGACAGAATAACCGAGCTCTTGATACCAGTTTGTTGGGAAGAAACCGAAACAACCGAAACAAAGCGGAAGCGAAACCGGTGTTCTTTCTCTCCCTATAACTCCAATCAAATATTATGGCAAGCACAATAGCACAAAAATATTTGTTCTCTAGCAACCTATCAACCACAAATCAACCAATGCAACCACAACAAAAAATAATAAATAGAGACACCGATATTTTACGTGGAAAACCCCTCTAAATCAAGGGTAAAAAAAAAACCACGGGACTTTAGAGTCCGATTAAAAGCTCCACTATAATCAAATGTTCAGCTACAAGATCACAATATCAAGCCTACAACAAGCATTCAACTCCAACAAGGCTAACAATATGTAATCTTTAGCAAAAGAGAGAAAAATTGGAGAACATCACTAAAAACGTAGCTGCTGTAAAACGGGTATTTCCAATGCTACAGGACTCGGATGAAAAATCCGATCGTACAAAGTCAAGAACACCTTGTCGTCTAGCTGCTGTCCAAAAATCAGTTCAATCGAACCACGGATGGACCTCCGATCGAAGAGTTGATCACAGCTGCTCCAAACTTGAAAAAAATAATTTTTCAGCTTCAAAGCTATCTGTTTTCTCGTTTGTTTCTCTCCCTCATTACAAATTTGATTTTGGCTTTCTCTCATATTAAAATATGCCGGCCACATCACATGTATAAGACAAAAAAAATAAAATAAAATGATAAAAGAAAAAAAAAAGGCCATGTTTTATGGCAGGTTTTGAGGGATTCCCACATAGTGGGACCCTCCCAACAATAAGATTAAGAATCTGGATTCTTTTCGTCATAAAAGGGCTAATCTGTTAGATATTTTGTTGTGCGGTGGGTAGTTAACCTAATGCAATTTATATTTAATTGGGCCTAAGTCCTTAAAATTAATTTATACCTTCAAATATTTGTCATCTATAAGACATATTACAAACTTTCTTATACGTGTAAGCATGTGGAAATCATGTATTAGAATATATGTGTATTTAAAAATAGCATACAATATATATTTCAATCATATAAATATTAAACAAACAGAAATTCAAGTTACTAGTCTGCCTTCTCTGGCACGTCTCTAGTTTGCCCTCTCTGGCACGTCTCTTTTCTTGGTTTTTTGTTCTTGTTGGAAGAGGAGTGGTGGCGGCGCAACCACGGATTGTAGGATCTCTTACCTAGCATAAGTGATACTTTAGATCGGGAAATACGCCTGAAATCAATGGAAGACGAATTAGCAGGGTTAACACTCAATGAAGAAGAAGATGCAATCTTACAAGTCCAAATAGAACCGAATGTAGTAAGAGAAGAAGGGGTCTTCAGGTTAGTAGGGTGTTTTTTAACTGCTAGTATTATTCATTTTCCTGCGATGAAAAGCACTATGGCAAATCTTTGGCATCCTGTTAGGGGTGTTCATATTCGGGATTTGGGTGAAAAAAGATTTTTGTTCCAATTCTATCATGTCATGGATTTGGATAGGGTGTTGAAGGGGTCTTCATGGACATTTAACAACCATTTGCTAGTATTACATAAGTTACAGTGGGGAGAAGATCCGCTCAAAATCCCTCTATTCATGGTGCATTTTTGGATCTAGATACACGACATCCCCATTGGTCTATTTTCAGAAAATTTGGCAGTACAGTTGGGTAACTTTATAGGAGAATTTATTGAGTATGATGGATCGAATCTGGGAAAAGAAAACAGGAATTATATGCGGTTAAGAGCTAAGATTGATGTAAGACGACCGTTAAAAAAGGAGGAAACAAATTTTGTTCTGTGAGAATTGTACCTATGTAAGGTTTAGGTATGAACGATTATCCCTTTTCTGTTTTTACTGTAGTCGATTGGGGCATAATGATTCCTTTTGTGAAGCAAAGATGGCACTAGGGGTGGAAGTAGCTAAGATGGGTTGGGATCTATCACTACGGGCTCAATTACGGAGGGCTGCACCAATGAACAGTGTATGGTTGAGAGAAGAAGGGGATGAGAAACCGAAAGATGACAGCGAAGGTACTTTTATGAATGAGAGTAATGCATGGACTAGTAAAAACAAAACAGCGGGATATGGACAATCCTTTGACCCAGTCTTAGGTTTCAGCTTGGAAGGCCGAAAGAATTTAGGAAGTCACACGGGGAAAAACCAAATGTCAGATCAAGCTTTAACTGATATGGAGCACGATCTGGAGGACGGTGTTTTGATCGGCAAAGAAAAGAAGAAGAGGGCTAGAGGGGAGATGGAGGGTGTGATAGTATTGGGAAATGAGAACTCCCCGGCAGGTAGGAATAGGAGACTGTTGGAGGTCAATCACTTTGTATTGGTGGCTGCCAAGAGGCAAGCCAACCGGACGCAATGAAATTGTTAGGCTGGAATGTTCGTGGATTTGGGAGTCCACGGACAATTCAGAGACTTCGGTATATGTTGAAGGTATAAAATCCCCAAATGGTCTTCTTCATGGAGACGAAGATATGCAGAAGTCAAATGGAAAGGATTTGCTATAGTTGTGGGTATGTTAATGGGATTGAAGTTGATCCAGAAGGTACTAGAGGAGGATTATGTTTGGCATGGAAACTTGAGGTGTGTGTCAAGTTTCAGCAATACTCGAAAAGGCATATTGATGTAGTGGTAGATGATAACGATGCAAGAGGTAAATGGAGGCTTACTGGCTTTTATGGGTCCCTATATGTACATGATAGAAATAATTCCTGGGTTACGTTAAGGAATTTACACACAGAAGAGAGGTTTCCGTGGTTTGTTTACGGGGATTTCAATGAAATAATGAACGGATTTGAAAAGAATGGAGGGGTACCTAGAGATGAAAGAAGAATGAAGTTATTTTGCAATGTTCTAATAGACTGTAGCCTAGTGGATGTGGGGTTTTCTGGGAGATGGTTTACATGGGAGAGGGGAAATTTACTTGAGACAAATATACGCGAGAGGCTTGATAGGGATGTTGCAAATGAAGAATGGTTGGCCATGTTTCCTGAGGTAACTATTCAACACCTTGCCCATTCTTTCTCTGATCATTGCCCCCTTTTAGTTAATATAAAAAGGGCTGAACAAGGAGTGAAGAATGAAGTTTTCAGATTTGAAGTCTGGTGGACAATGGAGAAGTCATTTGATGAAGAAGTAAAAAACATTTGGGGGCCATCATTAGGCAACTTGATGCAGAAATTAGATAAGCTAAAGAATGGTTTGAGGAGTTAGGCTGCTCGGACCCAAGCTGACCGGAAGAAGCGAAACACACTTCTTACAGATAGGTTATCAGAATGTTTAGCAGTTGAAAGAAATGATCCCAATTTGGCTAAGTTGATTGACATAAAACTCAACTGAACCTTGAAATAGATAAAGATGAACGCTACTGGGAACAAAGAGCGCACATAAATTAGTTGAAATATGGCAATAGAAACACTGCTTTCTTTCATAGTCAAGCCACACATTGGAGAATGAGAAATCTGATTCATAAGTTGTAAGATGAGGAAGGAAGAGAAACAGAGATCATCCAAGATAGAAGGCATTGCGAGATCCTATTTTCAAAATCTATTTAGGTCAGAAGACAGGGAAGCTGCGATCATTTGCTATCAGGAATTGAGAGATGTATAACTGAGGAGGATAATCAATTCCTTACGGCACTCTACACAAAAGAAGAGATTAAAGCAGCAGTATTTGAGATGGGACCCATAAAAGCCCCAGTGGAAGATGGATTACCGGCTTTATTTTATCAAAAGTGTTGGCACATTGTTGGAGATGAAGTTATCAAATTCTGTTTACAAACCCTGAATGAGGATAAAGTTTTCAAACAGGTAAATTCTACACACATTGTACATTCCAAAAGTTGCTAACCCCGTTAATATGAAGCAGTTCAGACTAATCAGCCTATGTAATGTGATTTATAAAATTATGGCAAAAGCTATTGCTAATAGGCTAAGAGGAGTTATTGAGAAATGTATCGATGTGGCTTAAAGTGCTTTTAAACCTGGGAGATTGATTTCGGATAATGTTCTTCTTGCTTACGAAATTCTTCACACATTGAAACAGAAGAGAGTGGGGAAAAAAGGGGTTCATGGCAGTGAAGCTCGACATGAGCAAAGTATATGATAGAGTTGAATGGAAATTTGTAAAAAAAAGTATGACCTGAATGGGCTTTGCTTTTAATTGGGTTGAAACTATTATGGAGTGCATAACTTTAGTTTCCTATTCGGTGTTAGTAAATGGATTTAAAGGAGAGAATTTTCAACAGACAAGGGGGTTGCGTCAAGGGGATCCGCTTAACCCGTTTATGTTTCTTATATGTGGGGAAGGCTTATCTTGCCTAATGTGTCTTGCAATGAACAAAGGGTTGTTGAGAGAAGTAAAATTTAGTAGGAGCCGTTTGCAGGTATTGCACTTACTTTTTGCAGATGACTGCATTTTATTTAGTAAAGCATCTAGTAGAGGAGCTAATATTTTAAAAGAAATTCTCAGAAAGTACAGAAGGTGTTCAGGGCAGTACGTTAATTTTGACAAATCAACTGTTTTCTTTAGCAAGAATACATCTGAAATTGAAAGAAGAGTGGTGGACAATACATTGGGCGTGCGAAGTTCGAATGACCCGGAGCGTTACCTAGGGTTGCCTAACATGGTAGGCAGGAAAAAAAGGGAGAAGTTCCAGATTTTAAAAGATCGAATCAAGCGGCGAATTGTTCACTAGAGTACGAGACATCTATCGCAAGGAGGGAAGGAAGTATTTATTAAGTCTATTTTACAAGCCATTCCAACTTACACAATTGTATGTTTCCTTTTACTTAAGACGTTATGTGTTGAGATTGAGAATATCATTACCAAGTTTTTGTGGCAAAAAGGGCACAGAAATGGGGTATACACTGATGTGCGTGGAGAAACCTATGTATTTTGAAGGAAAATAGAGGTATTGGATTTCGAAATATTAGCCAGTTTAATATTGCTATGCTAGCTAAGCAAGGTTGGCGCCTCATTACTTATCCGAATTCCTTATTGGCAATAGTTCTTAAAGCCAAATATTATCCATATTCAGATTTTTTTAATGCACAACTAGGCAACTTACATTCACTTACCTGGAAGAGTGTATGGGCTGCCAAAGGTCTGTTACAAAGTGGGATGAGTTGGAGAGTAGGATGGGGAACTGGAATTTCAGTTTGGGACAATCAAAAAAGATACAGAAGATTGGAGTCACATAAATGATAATGAATTTAAGTTAGTTTCTGATTTAATTGATGCTACAAATAACGTGTGGAAGACAGATCTAGTGAAAAGTACCTTTCCAGTTGATATTGCTCAAAAGATTTTGCAAATCCCTCTAGTGGAAATCCCAAGTGTCGATTTTTAGGTATGGAAGAGAGAGCTTTTTGGCGAGTTTCCGGTCAGAAGTGCCTATAAACTATTACGAAACGCTAGCTCGGATCCTAACAACTTATTAATATAGGTTGATTTAAAAAAATTTTACAAGTGGCTATAGAATTTACAGCTACCCTCAAAGATTACGATTACAATTTGGAGAGCATCATGGAACTATTTACCTACTTTAGTCAATTTGAGATCTAAACGAGTAGCCGATAATACTGTATGTCCTAGTTACAGATCTGGGGAAGAGAACACATCCCATGTCTTCAGGTTCTGTCCTGCAGTAATAAAGATTTGGCAAATGTTAGATCTTTCTTGGGTTAATAACTCCACAATTCAAAGTTTTTGAGAGTGGCTTACCTGGATTTTCAAGAGAAGTAATCACAAACAATGTCGACTATTTTGTAATGGATTATGGTTCCTATGGGGGTCGAGAAATAAGCTCATGCATCAGAAAAAAACAGAGTCAGTAAGGGAGTTATCACTAAAAGTGCAAAGGTATTTGGTTGAGATTGATGGCCTGACGGAAAGAAGGAATACCTTAAACACGGTTAGAAGTGCTAACCAGCGAGATACAAGTTCAAGAGTGACGATTCATTTTGATGCAGCTTTTAACAGAAGAGATTTCAAATTGATGGCAAGTCTAGTGGTTTTAGATCAGACGTGAGTATTGTAACAGCTCGATTTTGAGTCTAGTCAGAATAGTGGTTTCGAGGCTACAAATCCGACAAGGGAAAAAATTAAAAAATTAAAAAATTAAAATTCTTATATTTCTATGATCTACAGTTTTACGGAATGATTTCATGAAAATTTCATTCGAAAATTTTGATGTTTGAGCACTCAACTTAGTCAAAAGGACTAATTTGTAAAAAGTGCAAAACTTGAGTTCTAGAAGCTAGAGGTGTCTAATTGATATGAAATTTTAAATTGGAGCTCCTTAAAAGGTAAATAGACCATTGGTTAGCTTGTTGGACAAAAATGGACATCAAATAGGTGAAATAGAATATTTTTAAGTTAAGGGCATTTTAGTCATTTGGTGATTAAAATGAATTAAAAACAAAATTAAAAGCCAATTTTTGCTCATCTTCAACCCCTTGGTCGAAATTCACATGAGGAAGACATAGCTAGGGTTTTTCAAGCTTCCAAGATCGATTATAAGTCCGTTCTAGCCCCGTTTTTAATGATTTTTACGTTTTTGAAATCCTCGTAACAATATTTACCTATTTCTACCATTATTTTGAGCTAGGGTTTTGTTTAAAAATTTACCCATGGATGACACACATGTGTTTTGATGTTTTATGGTAGAATATGAAAGTTTGAAGTGTGATAAACAACTTTTACTAAGTGATTTTTGACGAAATTGCATAAAAAGACCTATTTGTAAAAGTTGTAAAATTATGTGTAGAAAATGTGATTTAGTGAAAAATGTGGGCCTCTATAAGAGGGAAAATGAATCGGCTAGGCTTAGGATTTGAGAAAAATAAGTGCTTTTCATTTTACGAGCCTAAGGGTAAAATTATAAATATGTAAAACTTTAGGGGCAAAAATATAATTTTGCCATAGTGTGATTTTTGGACTAAAGAATAATGTGAGTATTAAATGAGTTAAATGTGTTATTATAGATCAAGAAAGATGAGGAATTGACCTTGATAGGGGAAAAGAAAAGGTTGTGGACTAAATTGCAAATTCGTCATATTTTGCACTGAGGTAAGTTTGTATGTACATAATACATCCTTTTTACTTACGTTTTCATGTTGTGATAAATGGTATGAATTGTGGCTAAATATTTGATGTAATTGACAAAATATCTACAAGTGAGAAATTTTCCGGTTGAACCTTATGAATAAAAATGGATACGAGTGACATGTTCACTAGAAACCTATGTGAAATCTAAGTGAAATAAGCGATCCGGGTGCTAGTCCGCACGTTCTACCGGTGGCTGAGTTATCTGGCATGTATTACGGATACTCGACAGCTTGCGTGAGCAGCACTTAGTAGTTACGTATGACCGACAGCTTGTGTGAGCAAACCCGAAATTGTGACTATGTGAAATGGGTGTTGGTCTTATAAGTTCTACCAGTGGCTGGGTAATCTGACATGTGATGCGGATACCTGACAGCTTGTGTGAGCAACACTGAGTAGTTACGTATGACCGACAGCTTGTGTGAGCAGACCCGCGAATGTGAATAGCTCGAGAACGAGCCTATGTGTGATAAGTGATGTGAGGTAGCTTTGGCTACAAGTGTGGCACTATGTGCAATATTCCGATGTATCTATTAATATTTCGATGTGTTCAACAGGAAATGACTAAGTGTAAATGATTGTGATTATGTGATGAATAACTTTAGGTATATGTGTGTAAACTTATGAGCAATGTGCTAGATATGTGATCGAACTTTGGTAAGATTGATACGGAGTAAGTTTACAATGAAAGTTACTATATAGAAAACATGAAAGAGTGAAATTTAGAAATAAAATAGTTTTGGACTGCAGCAGTTATGTGTATTTGAAAAATCACCAAAAATGGTATAAATTGAATTATAATTTGAATAAGATATGAAATTAAATATTATTGAGTCTATTTTTGCATAAAAGAAACGGTGTAAGAAAACTAATTTCATATTCTAAGATATTTGAATTTTGGTGAGACAGAGTCAGAATGATTTTGGAATCCCCTGTTCTGACTTTGGTAATTCATTAAAAATTGTAAACAAATAATCATGGGATAAAATTTATATCCTTGAATTTCTTAATGAGTCTATTTTCAAGAGAAAGAAACGGTAACATCATTCAGGTTCTGTGAAATGAGATAATTAATTTTTAGTGAAGAAAGGTTGAAATTGTCATACAACAGAACAGGGGATACTTTAAAGAATAAACTGTACTTATTAGCTAAACCAAAAATTCTGAAAATTTTATGATAAGAATATATGTGAGTCTAGTTTCAGGGAAAATTAACGGATCTTAAATTGGAGTTCTGTAGCTTGAGATATAAATAATATAGTGACTATGACTCGAGTAGATAGCTTAATATGAACATGAGTAAATGGTGGAACTATGTGTAATTATGATTGCATTATCTTGAGAACATATTATGAGGATTGTTAAAGGCATGTTAATAAATTGTTTATTATTTACATTCTTACTTACTAAGCTATATGCTTACTCCCTTCTCTTTTCCCTTGTTTTATAGTGTCGCCAAGCAAGCTCGGGATTCGGAGATTGTCAGAGATTCATCCACACTATCAACACTCTTTTGGTATTTTGAAATCAATATTTTGAATTATGGCATGTATAGAGGACTTGGTTGTTTTGTTATATGTCATAATTGATTTGGCCTAAAATGATGGCCTATGTTATTTGATAGTTCATTTTGTATAAGGCCATTGATGTTAGCTATTAGTGATCAAGTTATATGTGTTTATGATGATGCAATTTATGATATGCATGACTAGGTTGAATGAGTGTGTGATGAAAATTGAAAATTTTTAAATTTGAATGTAAATTTTATGTCTCGATTTAGTACGACTGTATGTGTTTTGTTTTGGTAATGCCTCGTACTCTGTTCCGACGTCAAACACGGGTAAGGGGTGTTACAAGTACTCATAAATACGAAGACTGTTTCGAACTCAAATGTTTCATCTTCTTTTGCAGCAGAAGCTTATGCCGGACTTCATGGGTCAAACTAGAAATCTCTATAGGAATACACTCAATTACGATAAAGGGGGATTCACGCACAGTCATAAAGAAATGTCAAACAAGGACGCAAGATAAGTCAGTTATAGGAGCAATCATTAGTGATATTAAAAAAAAAATTGGAGTATTTTCAAGAAATCAGATTTCAATTTATTAACATAATCGAGAACATTTTGGCTCACAAAATTGCAGAAGAAGCTCTAAGAAGGGAAGAGGAAACACACCTGGAAGGAGAGGCTCTGCACTATCTTCATGTGAATCCTGAAGAAAGATGGAGAAGGCTCCTAAATTGAGAATCGCTTTGTGGAAGGAGAAGGGGAACGGATAACAAAATATGGAAGAAATGAATCTGCTATCGTATGAAGCAGATGGGACAATTGAATATGAAAAGACGATTAGAAAATGGTGCTCAGCTGCAATCTGAATCGGCTAGGAATTATTACCCTAGGTTTCCTATTTTCATAGCTTTAAATGTTTTGTCTTTCCTCAGGATTTTTCTTTTGGTTTCTTTATTTTTCTTTAAAGGCTCGGGTGGTAATATACCCCGCAGGCCCATTTTTAACTTTAAACCCAATTTTCCGTTTTATATTTTATTTTAATAAAGGCTAGTCGATTTTACTCAAAAAAAAATAGTATACAATAAATAATAAACCGTAAGATTTAAAAATAATAATAATAACAACACATATACAATTTTTATGAAATTAAAATAAAAAAATAGTTTAACTTGTAAGTAAAAGAAAATTAAAATAGGTAAATGCATAATATTAATAATATTAAATATTTTTAAATTTTGGTGAGAGAAAACATTTTATGTTAAAAGTTAATTTTTTTTAAAGTTCACTCAAGATTTATTCTTGATATAGTGGTAAATAATTTGTTTATAAATTCATTAGACATGGGTTTAATCCCTAAGCATGTTAATTTTAGTTATTTTTATTTTTAAAACTAGATAAAGTATGAAAAGATAAAAGGCCATCAAAATAATAGTAGTACTCATCTAATAAAATGGTATATTAACCATTTTCTAACCAAGTTGGTACCCGGTTAGCCCGTGACACCAACTCAATCAAGGGTTTTATTAATAGTATAGATAAAAAGCATGAATCTAAAAAAAAAAAAATGAATTGAGGAGAATACATTTTTTTATTGTTCATTATAGTATTAAATTATTAATTATTGCAAGTTCGAATTTCGGAGACGACATTGTTGGGAGCGTAATACCCTGAAATTTTAGTCTTTGAAAAATGATAAGCATTTTAAAGTTGAATTAATTATTTGGAGAGAAAGTATGAAGAATGAAATTTAGTAAGGACTAATTTGTGAATTTTTTTAAAGTTGAAGGAATAAAAGTGCAAATTCACCCTTTTTGAAAGGAGGTGAAATTGAATAAATATTTTTTTACGGATGAGATAAGGATATGTATTGATATGTGGAGTTAAAAAGTTGGAATAGAGATTAAATTGAATAGAGTGGAAAAGTACAAGGACAAAAGTGCACTTTTTCCATTTTATGGATAAAGGACCTAAATGGGATTGAAATCCCATACTTGATGAGGTGGAAAGTTTTGGAAATTTATGGAAATTAAGGTTGACAAGTGTTGAAATTTGATTGGATGATAGAAAAAAGGATTAAATTGAAAAAAAAAAGGGAAAAGAGTATAACTTTCTATGCAATTAGAAGGTTGAATAATAGCAGCTTGGGGCAACAAAAAAAAAAGGGAAAAAAAGGGAGAAAATAAAGAAAAGGAAAAAGAAAAAGAGAGAGAAAATCTCCCATGCATTTTCTTGAGATTTCTTTAAAATCATAGCTTAATTCCATATTCTAAAGTGCTATGGAAATATATCAATTATGGAAACAACTTAGCTGGCAATGAAAGTGAAGGGAAAGTGAAGGGAAAAGTTAATTTCAAGCGAGGAAATTAGTAAGTACTTAATTGAATTTAAATTAGTTTATTTTAATTTGAATATTTGAGTATTTAAATTTTAATATGAAATAATTAAATAAGATGTGATTAAGATCATTGAATATGTATATTGAATTTAGTAGTGAATATGTAATTAAAGGTATGCTAGTAATGTAAGAAATAATAAAGTGATAAATAGTGATTAATGAATTCCATAAAACTATGGATTAAATTATAAAGAGTGAAAAGTTATTTATTTGTCATTAATTGACAAGTGAATAGATGTATTAGCTTAGTGAAATTGTTGTAGAGAGGACTAAATTGAATAGAGTGTAAATTTTGATATATGAATAAATATTATAATAAATGGTTTAAATAAAATGTTAAGTGTTAGTAAATGAAGTGAAAAGTGATATTGAAGTGTTATAAAAGTAAACATTGAATTTTTATGGATTTAGGGATTAAGTTATAAAATGTTTAAAAATTACTAAGTGTGTTAAACTAGTGAAATAAATATTTAAGTGAATTGTTTTATGAAAGTAAAATGTTATATAAAAGTGAATTAAAATCTAAAGTGTAAATTGTTGAAAATATGTGATATGTTAGTGTCCTTGTGAATTAATATATGAAGTGAAGATGTAGTACATGTGGTTATATAATTCAAAGTGAATAAGTAATGTGATGTAAAGTTATATATGCCAAGTATGTTATATAAAAGTGAACATGTGAAATGAAAATATTATGTATATGCTTATGTGATTTAAAATGAATGAATAAAGTATTACATTAATAAATGCCTTAACGAGCTCAGAGGATATATGATATGTGATAATAAAATAATTTTGAAGCTAGAAGGGGCTAGGAGTTTAGATGGGAACTAGGCTAGTTTTGGGAGGGTTCAGAGGGGAATAAGAGATGATAAATGGGTTATGAGATGTGTTTATTGGAGTTCCCATTATCAGAGTTCCATTATAGGCTGAGAGTTCGTGTTTGGTCTGGCAATGTATAGAAATTATTCAACTCCTTTGAAATTCACTAAGGATTACAAAAAGTGATATGTAAAAATAAAAGTGTTATGGTGATATATGTATTTCAGTAATACATATGAGTTAAGTGTTAAATGAAATATATAAATTAAGTGTTTATGTTGTGTTTGTGATACGAGAAAAATATTTTAATATGTGATTATGAAAGTCGATTAGAAACTATATGTGTTAAAGTAAACTATAAGTTATAAAGTTAATTTAAATTATTTTATGTGTTGGAAAATAGATTAAAAGTTTAAGTATATTATTGAAAGAAACTGTATGAATAAATGTTATTATATTTTTATTTAAATTATATATATAATATAAATGGTAATATTGAATTCAATTGAGTAATTACTAAGTTAATCACGTAGCTTAACTCGTTTGTTTTAAACGCATAGGTGATAGATAAGTTTTAAAAAGAATTGAGGATTGCTACTTCAGTTCGGATCACATCACTCCTCAAGCTTCAAGTTTGTTCCCTTTGGTGTACACATACACATTGGGCTTTAGTTTGGCATGTATTTAGGTTTATTAGTAAAAAAATGTGAATTATGTGTGAATGATAATGTTTTGTACTATAAGTTAGCTCGATTATAATGAAACAAGAATATGTTTAAGTGTTTAGTGTTTAAATATATCATCTCTTACTCAAGTTAGGTGAGGGGTGTTAGAAGGAGGGTGTAACCTCCCTAACCGATCTAAACGTTAAGATTGAATTCGGAAGATTACATTAGCCACCAAAATGGCCCTGCAAAACTATCAGGAGTTATAAACCAATCTCTTTAAAACATTTGTTTATTTTAGTAGAAGACTTAGTATGTTTCAAAAATGTTATAATTTTGTTTCAAAAATTGGCTGATCTTAATGATTGTTTTACAAAAGTTGAATTCTAGAATTATAAATGTATATATTTTTCTCAAACCTCATTTATTTAGTCATGTAGCGGAAAAAGTGATATCAAACATAGTTTTAATAAAAATCATATCTCATGCATAATTAATTAAAACTCATATTCCTACATCTTATAATTAAAATAAATGTCATGCATGTTGTATAAATCCCAAAACTTAAGTCTCACGCCACAGTTTACAAATAAAACAATACAATTTCTAAATAATGGGAATTTTCAAATAATATATCTAAAATATTCTTTAAAAAAAAACAATTCAAATCGAGACTTTTCGGGTGCTGAGTCTGCGTTCTAACTTGGTGGGTTATCTATAAAAATGGAAATTAAAGGGGGAGTGAGCTTAAAAGCTCAGTGTGAGTCCAATCACAGATAAATCTATAACACCCAGGTCCTATGAGTCTAAAGTTTTGATGTATAATAGTAAACAGTTTAACTAACGAAGTGTTATCCATCCAAATGATTATTTTGACGTATTAGCGAGAGCATATAGTAACAACCACATAAGTAAGTAAAGATTTGATTTCATGATATTATAAATATTAAGGAAATTCGTGTTTAGCAATAAAGGGTAGATAAGGAATTTTAATTACAAGAAATTAATATTAATATTAATATTCAAAGATGATGATTTTTAAATTGTTTCAATATTAACTATTTCTAAGATTAAATAATATTAATATAACTAATTCTAAATTCATTATACATTTTAAAAAATATTTTGCTTACATTGTTTTTTTTTCGATTTTTTTAAGAAATTCATTAATGATGTTGAACAAAAACTAATGTCATAAAAATATTATAAAATTGAACCTCATGTGATGGCATGATGGTCAAGAGAATTCATCATTCCAAGTATGACTTGGGTTTGAGTCGCATTTGTTGTTTGTACTTTACACTGTAATTATAATTCACAAAAAAATTATAAAATTAATATATACAATTGACCAATGCGTCACACAAAGTTAAAATTAATGATTTCACTATAAGATAAAAACTTGAACTTTAAATAATTTTTATTTGATTATAATATATATTTTTAATTTTTATTTATTAAAACTATTTATAATTTTTTACAAAATAATGATATATTTTTTATATTATTTAATTTTAATATAATTCTTCTTCTTTTATAATTATTTTTAATTTGTAAAATTTCATTAACCTAATGTTTTCTAAATAGATGGATTCTAAAATGTTAACATTTTAAAAATCTCAAAAATTTTAAATTTTTTTATTCAAACATACACTTAATAATTTTTTTTATAATTTTTATAATTCTTTGAAAATTCAGGATGACTATGGAGAAAATAGTTGTCCAAATTTTAATTTGTCCAAGAGGTAGTTTTTAAATAATTATATATATATATATATTAAAATTTTAGTTTTTTAAATATGATCATGTTAATATGAAACATATGTGGCACAGCATGTCATAGGTTATTAGTTGATTATTCCCTAAATTAGATTAATACTTAATAATAAAAAAAATAAAATTTTAAAAAAATAAAGTTAATAGAGAAATTAATTTAATATTTTTAATTAAATGACAAAACTCAATCCAACTCTAAAATAATACTCTATTGTAAATTTTACCTTTAAAAAATCAATAACTCAATTGAATTAATCAAATAAATTATTTATTTTACTAATTAATAACAGAATTAATTTATTTTTAGTCGATTTCAGTAACTGATCCTTATCGATTCGACTGCTGATTCTCTCTCTATATATTTTGAATTTTCTTCACAAGTTTCCTTCGAAGCAAAGCCAAATTAACAAATCTTTTCGATTTTACTTCTCCTTCGCCTCTACTTTTTTGGTACGCTAATTCTCTCTCCATTTCTCTCTGCCATTAATTCCTAAATTTTCTACTGAATCTGCTTATTTTCTGTCGATTAGCTTCTGTTTGATTTATTGTTGGCTTTAGATCTCAGTTATTGATTTTGTTTCACAATGATTTTAAATGCAATCTCTTGCTTTTAGTAGGTTATCGGATTTTTAGGTAATTTCTGGAATTATATTTGATTGTTTATAATTTATACGCTATATAAACTTATTTATCGTGGACTGTTTCTAGGGTTTTGTCTGGAAGCTGGAGTTAAGGAGGCAAAATTTGAATTTGATTGTGTGCTGTTTGCTAACATAGGGTTTAATTAAGATGGTGCACATTGGTAGTGGTGATGATTGAGGAAGAGGAAGTTTTCTTCCTTTTTTTTTTTTTTTGGAAGACACATGTAGTAAATAATTTGTATGTGGAATGTTAATTACCATGATTACTGTGAGTGGAGTTTTCTGGCAATTGTAGGCCAAGCCTGAATTTTGGGTGTTGTGTCTGCTATGAAGCAAAGGGCAACAAGTGCGTTTGTCTATAGTCGGAAAAAAAAGCCTTTACCATAGTTGAAAATTGAAAACTAAAATTTCTGAAACAGCCTAAAAGCGTCATTTTTACTTTTAAGGGTTTGCTAATGAGTGCCCTAAGCACAGTTAATTAACATCCTATTTATTGTAACAAATGCAATAGTCAACAACTCTGTTCTTGATCTCTGATGCATTGAGTAGAGATATTACATTGGATGGTAACTTAAAGGAACATCGTTACAAAATTCTTACTCTAATATCTATCAATCTTAAATGAACATTTGTTGCATTTTAATTATTGCTCCTTTCCTTTATAGCAACAATTGTGGAAGCAAAATGCAAACACCCACGAGTTCCTACGCTTTTCTTTATTGAAGTCGATTTAGTGAATGCAACGAACTGGTTTTGTTACATGTGATTCATTTAGTTTTTTGTTGCCTTTGGTTCCCTTAACCGTTTCTATTTCTCGTAAGTGGTTACTTTGGAAAGTGTGATGTGGCATTTACTATTGTGGAGAATATTCCTTGTGGTCATTTAAGTTCTGATTCCTTGTGGTCATATAAGTTTTGACAGTCATACGTAGCTTTTTGCTTTTTTGATTCCTTGTGCTCAATGCTTATCCGGTGATGGCTTGCTGTTCCCAAGAAGATGTCTCAAACTGATTTAACACTCATGAGCTGTTAGATGATCTTTTCTTTTTGGTATTCCTTTGCTGAAAAAAATGCAGCTTACAGTATGCCAGAAGACACAGAGTACCGCTGTTTTATTGGTAACCTTTCATGGTCAACATCTGATAGGGGCCTAAAAGATGCATTTGAAAAGTTTGGAAATCTTCTTGAGGCTAAGGTAATGAGTCATGAAACTCTCTCTCTTCAGGACATCTTTTTTCTTATTATTTTTTTTAATTTATTAAATGCTTGAGTTACTGATTATCATCATCAAATTTGATCCTGGTCAAACACTATTTTTTATTTGTTGTTGCATTTAGACAAGGTAATAGTTTTCGTTAATTAATAAGCTTTTTTGAGCGTCTTTGTTTGCACCTTCATGCTTCCACCTTCTGTTCTCTGTTTACCCTCCATACTTGTGTTTTCTGTTTCAGAATGTTGACCCTTCTCCCTTTTGAAAACTATACTTTCTACCTCTGGATGTCAGTTTATTCTCCAATTCAGATTGAAGGCAATTCAAAAGCTGAAAGCTTAAGTACTGACAGATTGCCCTAATATGTTTTATGCAGCAAAACTAGTAATAATAATAGCATTATTTGTATAAAGCGTGATAACTGATAAAATGCTATGGGACTTCATTATTTTCTGAATACGTTTTGGTATTAATTTCCCTGGTTTTGGTCTGCACTTCTGACTATTATTTTGGTATTTTAATCAATCATCAACCTGATTTGACTGAGAAAACTTTCGTTTGATTCAGGTAGCTACTGACAAGTTTTCTGGCCGTTCTCGTGGATTCGGATTTGTCACTTTTGATGAGAAAGCAGCAATGGAAGAAGCTATTGAAGCAATGAATGGAATGGATTTGGACGGGCGGAACATAACTGTTGATAGAGCTAAACCTCAACAAGGGTCAGGGAGAGATTATGATGGTGACCGTAGCCGTGATCGTGGACGTGATCGTGACCACGATCGTAGCCGGGGCTATGATGGCAGTCGTGGATCTAATGGTGGGGAGTGTTTTAAGTGTGGGAAACCTGGACACTTTGCTAGGGAGTGTCCTAGTGACGGGGCTAGGGGGGGCAAGTATGGTGGTAGAGGGGATCGTTATGGTGGTGGTAGTGATGGTGGCCGTTATGGTCCTGATCGAAATGGAGACCGGTTTGGTGGGCGCAGCAGAGATGCAGGTAGTCGAGGGGGGTCTGGTAGTGACAGATATAATCGTGACCGTTCTGGACCGTATGAGCGCCGTGGAGCTGGAGGTCCTCGTTCTGGATAAGATGACTTTTTGTGGTATGCAGATCTACTTGTCCTTTTTGCTTGCTAATTTCTTCTTTACCAATTTTGGATTCTATGTCTAATTATCGTTGTGTTGATGGAAGCATACTTTGATTGCAGCTGCTGAACCAGGGTTGCTGCTTTTATGGCAAAGCATGAAGTTTTTATTTTATTTTATTATCTTTTTTACAGGATGTCTCTCTTCGTTGTTTTGTGGGGTGGAACAATATAGTAGTTCAGTCCTTTCACCTTTGAAGTGTGAACTTGGCACAAATCTTCAACTATTTATGTGTTCCTAAATGCTGTGTTCGATGGAGTCTTGTGCTTTCTTGACATGCTCTTCACATATGGTCTTATGCTCTCTGAATGCTCCATTTTTTGTGATTCATGCATTATCAACAGCAATTGCCCTTCCTTCTGTCCGAGTTCTGTTGACTTTTTTTGAATGCCCAACATGGAAGATGGTTTGTTCTTTGGTTGGTAACGTTGGTTATATGGAAGAATCCATCATTTGGGTTTTGCTTCTTCTCACTTTGAGGAGTAGAATCTTGCTCTAGAAGTAAATGCCCATTTTGGCTGGCCCTGTTTTCAGTATCTTACTAAATAAACAGGAGTCAAGCGGGTAATTTATTTCTTACATGTTGCTTTGATCCGCGCTAGTTTTCTATTCTTTTTTTTTTTTTAAAAAAAAAAATTTTAAATAGTATGTGCGGTATTAATGTTATTGACCTTTTGGCAGGATGGTTGGACGTTTGTACTTTGTGCCCTTTATGGATACTTGATTGGGTTTCTTTGTTGCTAATTGGACATGGTTTTATAAACTTAAAACATTGCGAGTTTTTTTTGGCGCAACAAGGGATCTGCATACTAATTGAATATATAAGCACACCCCATGTTCTTCATGGTGCACTGATGGAAGAGTTCCGTTTCCTCTAAACCAATGGTAGGTTGTTTGGAAGCTCGTTGATGAGTTCATCAACCGCGGTTCTTCCTTCCCATGAGCCTATAAACTGTTGCTCTGGGTGCAGATCGCCGTTCTCCCTGCCTTGTTGTAAACTGAGCTCTAGTTTTTGAACCTTTTGGGTAAAAGCTCAGGAAGTGGTCAAGACATAGTTGGATTCAGCTTAAGTTGGTGATTTCCAAAGTCCATTTTTAGTTCTTAGGGTCAGCTTTCTTCAGAGTTTGACTTTATGGGTTGTGGTTTGTTGGTGTCTTCAATTCTTAGCTGCTCCGGTTCCTTTCTGTCATTTTAATTATTGTAGTTGGGATGTTTTCTTGGTTGCCTGACATGCATGAATTGTTTGCTAGGTTTCTCCTTTTCTATTTATATTTGTTTGAATTATATTACGATGCCTGTGTTTCTCATAGGACATACATGTTAGGTTGGCGGTACGAATAATGATAAATTAACATGAATCACTGAATACAAGTGTGAATGGATATTAAATTTGATATCCCATCAAAGGAATGCATGTAATTATGTTCAAATTAAGATGTTAGCTTTTTTGTAGGATCCAAGTGGTTGATCTATCAGGTTGCCCTGCTGTTATAGGCTCATGCATTGTAGCATGAATGGCTCTTGTACCTATAAGCTTCATTCACCTCTGTTTTTATTTTTGGTCATGTAGATAAGATCTCCATTCATATGAAACGGGGGGGTCGTTTAGGTCAAAATGTTTTATGCATTGTTTCGCAGTCTAGTATTAGTTACGCTGTGGCTTTTAGGCACTAGGTTGTGCAATTGTATAAACTCGCTGTGGCTTGATAAATGGTTAAAAGTAGTAAGACCTTTGTATCTATTGTTGATTTGACATTACTCGAATATAGAATAGGGATTTTTACATTTGTAGCGAGAGCCTTACTGCTCAACTTTCTTTAAATTATTCATCAGTTACCTTATATTAAATGCAATATATTTCTTTTAAAATAATAAATTAAGTAATCATTAAATGACCCTAAGAATTAATGTATCAATCCCGAGAGTCGAGGAGAAAACCAGCGCATGAGGCTGTTACGCCCATAAATTATCAGGTCTTGGGCCCTAAAAGAGACGAAGCAGAAGATAGAACATGACTAAAAGAATTCCTACTGATATAGTGTGATTAGCTTTTGTATTTCAAATATGTGACATTCTTTTTGTTTGGGTCCCATTACTCTCTTTTAATTTGCTTCAACTTTAAATCTTAAAAGAATTTATTAAAAATCCAAAATTTTAAATATGTATTAAAAATTTAGAAAAATCTTAAAATTTATTTAAAATTAAAAATAGCTAATATTTTAAGAAATTAATATATATATAAATTTTAAAAAGTAGTCACATGTTTTCTAATTCAACAAATATCTAGTTTAATTTTTTATTTTTAAATTAAAATTCAAAAATACAAAAAATTATTAGCATTCATCAATGTTAAGTGGAAATAGATTCCAGAAGCCAACCAGTACTGCTCTACTTCCGTCAATTTTGCCTTTTCAGTTTTATATGTATATTTAAAATTTGAAGTAAATTTACAGAATCTATATATATATAATTTTTTATTTTTCTAAAATTTTAATTAAATTTGTTAAAAGGTTAAAATGTATCACAAGTCTTTGAATTTTTTTGAGAAATGAGAATTTAGTCTTTGTACTTTTATTTCATGAAATGTAGTTCCTTTACTTTTTATATTTCAAAATTTAGGTCTAACTTATTATTATTATTTTGTTAAATTCAAGTTAATCATAAAGTCAAATTTTAATTACATGGCTAGCAAGTGAGTATTTTTTTTTTATTTCAAAAATGTTGTAGCAACAAATTTAATTAAAAAAAATTTGAACAGCATTAAGAAGTAAACTTAAATTTTGAAATCTGAAAAATAAAAGAATTAAATTTCATGAAATAAAAGTATAAAGATTAAATTATTTAATTTTCAAAACATAGCATATTTCAACCTTTTTAATATTAATGAACTTTTTAAGAAAGTGAGTTTCGTTGGCTCAATTTAAAAGAAGTTAAAAAATAATTTTGGGTACGCAATTGAGTGATAGAACCCTAAGTTAGATACTTAAATTGGAAAAACAAGAACCACGTTGAACTTTGAAACTAAACTTATGTACTTTTAGTATATTGCTTCATTCTTATATGTACTTTTAGTATATTGTTTCATTCTTAAACCGTTCATGATCCACTAAATCAAATAATATTATGTACTTAAAAAGATGTTGAAATCCATGACTTTCACGTTGCTGTAATAGGAACAGTACCGTTGATGACTAAGATGAGCAAGGGGAAGAGGTGTGGCGGAGGTCGCACAGTAAGGAGAGAGAGAGAGAGCGCTTTTTGTATGTTCTTTGAATGAATTCTGAGTTTTTTATATTGAGGGCCTGAGAGGTGACATGGCGGCCTCCCATTAAATCTTCTCAATGTCTTTTAATGAGGGTGGGTGTAAGAGATATGTAATAGATGTTTTGTCAATATGTCAATATGATGGTCTTACAACAGGGGTGGTTCAGATGTCTCCTAATTTTACAATTACCAGTATCACTGGCAGAGGTGCATCGTCGAACTTGACTAAGGTTAACGAAGGTGACTGGTTCACAAAGGTTCTTGTCATAGAGTTTTGTATAACAAGTACTAATTAAGCTAATGCTCTATTCGCATGTACAATAGACAATTAAATCTATATCAAAACTCATTGTAGCAAAAAATATGTAAACACCGTACTTACACAAAACTACCCTATTTATCATTTTAAGGGGGTGCTTAAAGCTATATTCATTTCAAATATACAAATCCAAGAAAGGGTATATTACTCAAGAGTCATAATTATGATAAATGGGTAAGTGAAGGAGATTATGAATAAGAAAACTGAAACCCTGCTTTGGGTTGAGAGGAAGATATATATATAATTATGAGTATAGAAGTTGCTTTAGACAGCGCTAGTTTGCAGGGCATGGCTGCTACGTGGATTACCTAAGGTTTAGGGGCCTACTCCAGCAACATCAAGATCCCAAGCAAGCGTGGGATCATTTGTTTTTATCCAAACCCCCAACACCCACTCCTTTGATCATGATATTGCACTTGGGAATTGGATTATTTAGTAATCCCCCACTGTTAGTTTTTAGATATCGTGAAGAGATTTAGTTCAATAATTTACAGTCCGTACGTTAATAAATTTTATTTTATAAAAAGTGAGATTCATATATTCCATTTTATCAGTAACTATAACAGATACATACACTGACAAGTGATAACCTGTTTTCTTTTTTGGTTTCCACTCAACTTTTGTAACTGTAGATTAGAACTATGGGAGTGCATTTAACGTACGCATGAAAATTAGATTCTGAGTTCACTTCATTATTATCCATATATATGGAAAAGAAACGGAGATCAAATAATTTGTTATTGTTTAGCAGTTACGTTCCATTAACTTTTTATTTTTCTCTTAATTATGATCATTAACTGCTGCTCCATATGATCGTCATAATTGATCGGGGTTTATGTGACATATGCACCGCAAAATCTACGATTTTATCTTTCTTTCTCAATACTACAGATAGATTCTAGAATCAAATAATAAACCTATTGAATCCCAGAGACATACACAGGACAAGTAGTAAATAAGCAAGGCCATGATGATGATGATTCATGCATGGCGAGTTTTATCCATTGACGGTGCACCATATGCCAATGCAATTAATTAATTACTTTACCCCTCTCTCCCTCTCTCTCTATATATATACCACAATTATCGCCTCTTCGCATTTCCAAACCCTAAACTCCATCCTTACCATTCAGAATCACATCCTTTCTCCAAATCAAGAAATGGCAAATCAGTGCTCGCTTAATGGTTGTTGGTTCAAGCCTTCTGAAATGATCGCCAAAGAAGAAGAGGAACACTACTCATCTCCTTTCCCACCCCGTCTTCCTCTTGATTCAAGGTGGCATTCATTAATGATTGTGTAGCACTTGTTATAAATCTTCTGCATTTTTTTCTTTACTTATGAATATTCTGCTTAAAATGATTTTTTCTTCGGTGCAAGTAGTACTATGTATTGTAATCCAATGGATTGGCAGCTTCCCATCGAACAAGGCTTTTACGATGAAGTTCCTTTGATGAGCACCTTCTCTACTGATCCCTTGTATGCTTCGTTGGACATTGAACAAACTTCAATTCCAACTCAAGGTCATCTTCTTCTTATTATTTGCTTTCATTAGTATTAAAGCATCTTCACTCACCCATCTTAAATTAATAGTATATATTATCATTGCAGATGGTTATGATGAAAATGGGAATGGGTTTTGGGATGAACTGGGTTTGTTGTTTGAACCCTGCAACAAACAACCAATGCTTAAAGATGAAGATATAAAATGGGAAGAAGTGATGAAGAAAGAGAGGGTTTCAAGTAAAAGGTGCAAGGAAGATCAACGCAGTATTAGGGCTAAATTGCTGTCAAGGAAAGTCATCTCACAGTACTTTTATATGCCCATAATTCAAGCAGCAAAAGAGCTTAACGTGGGGCTGACACTGTTGAAAAAAAGGTGTAGGGAACTCGGAATCAGGAGGTGGCCTCACCGCAAGCTTACGAGCCTCCGAACCCTTATCAACAACGTTCAGGTACGTACCGTTTTCACTAATTAATTATCGAGGCTGAAACTCGACGTTGGTTGCAGTTTATATATAATTGATGGGACGGTTTAAAAAAGCTTATAATTTGCAACATAAATTTATTAATGACTAAGACTATGGAAATTGTTTTATATGATTGTTGTTGATATATGAAAAATGGCAGGAGTTGGAGGAAGGGGAAGAAAGGGAAAGCAAAGTGAGGGAAGCAATAGAGGTATTGGAAAGGGAGAGGAAAATGTTGGAAGAGATGCCGGACATGGATTTGGAAGACAAGACCAAAAGACTTAGGCAAGCCTGTTTCAAGGCTAATTACAAGAGAAAGCTCGTGCCGCCGTCGATTATGAATCAGTCACCATCTTCCACCGGTGCTGTTGGTAGCCGAGTAAGTGATTTGGATTTAATTACTAGAGCTAATTGTCGCAGGGGTTTGTCAGACTCTTTTTCATCAACCATCACCATGATCTAAGTCTAAACAATTTATTTCAATCTCTAACAAAAAATATATATATATATTGCTTGTTTTGAAATGCCTGCTTATTCTTAAAAACCGATGATAACTTCAAAAATATATAAAGAATGAAGAAATTTAATATATAAAGATTGTAGAATGGTTATATCTTTTACAAAAAACTGCATGGCAGCAGCCACGTTATTCCAGAACTGTCGAAAGCAATTCCAACCTGAAGAGTTAACATTATTGTCATCTACAAAACAAAAAATACCGTTTAAATTTGGTACTCTATATGCAATTTCCTTCTCAATGCTGGCTTAGGAGTTCTTGAAGCCTTGTTTTCATAATCAGATAACCCTTGAAGATAAAGACCAAATCAAAGAAATCCTTCCAAGTTAGATGGTAGATGCAAAGAATGGAACATCTACTGAGCAATGAATGTATTAGCTCTCACAACATCTAATGTGGTAAACACCATTTAAACAGACAAAATGCTTAAGCAACTCAAAGAGACATTACATAAGACTCCAAATCAATCACGGAAAACATTTGCAGGGCTTCTATTTGTGTACTATGATGTTTAAAATTGAAAATTTTATTTACATTGTTTTTAACGTTAGATGTGTTACTATAAAGATTGAAAGTGACAATTCATTATTTTCATCTCAGGACTACGAGGTTAATAATGTATTTAGTATTTGGTAGCAATTAGTTGCACCACTAAATTATAAGATTTTTTCACTAATATCGTTACCGATACCTAAATAACTTTAAGCATATAGTTGATTTAATCTCATTTTATGGTTGATAATTTCATCACCAATTTATATGCACATCACCAATAATAAAATAATGTTCTTAAAAAAATTGTCACATTATTAATAACATACTATATTGTAACTAAATATAAATAAATAGTAGCGGTAATGAAAATAATACATAACTTCACCTTATTATCAAAATAGTGAAAGATAGTTTCGTCACTATAGATTATAAAAATGTCTCATATTTAACGACATAATATATCATTTCATAATATGCTAAAATAATGTCATGAAAGTATTATTTTGTATTAATTTGAAATTGTCATAATATAATGGCAGGATAAAGTAAGTTAATAATCAATTCTAAGACAACCATTCGTCACCTCATAATCAATATTCCATATGACAATCATTTGAATGTCTAAGTATAAATAACTTCATCATGAATTATTAATAAAAGTAGTAAAGTCATCATCGGTTGTAGGAATCGTTACCATAACAGTCAATTTATTGCAGCAAAGTTAACAATATAATATATCATCACTTAAAATAATATGAAATTTTAATTTAGTTACAATTTGACCTATTATCAAATAATATAAATAAAAGATGATATTTCTGTGGCAAAATTTTTTTCATCTAACTTTATCAATAATTATAGCAGGATGATGACCAATAATAAAATGTAATTATTAGTGGTAGGAACAAAATTATCAAATTATTAATGATATAATTATCCTAATAATAGAAGTAAACAATAAAAGAAAAGTCGATTATTAACAGTATATCCCAGCTAATATTACCATATAACTTAACACATCTCTGCAGAAGATCAGAGAAAGAAACTGGTGCCGTAACAAGAGTTTTTAGCAAATTAACCACATTAAGGCAATCACTCTCAATAACTAGATTACTAACATTTCCCCACTTAGAAGGAGCATGCATATTCAAAGCCTCCTTCACAGCCTACAGCTCAGAAATCAAGGGGTCTGACGTTCCAATGGCAATGGATAAAACAAGAAGAGAAATATGGTCATGGTCACGCTGAATTCCTATCGTCTTGCTACTAAATCCAGATTACTCATCCAAACTCCAAAAATATTAATCTTAAAAAATAAGCTTTACGGACCATACAAAGTTAGTCAAAATTTGTAAAAAGTTATTAACAGCCTACCTGGTAAAATAATTATTAATGTTATTATTTGTGTTTTTATTTATAATAATATATTAATATTTATGTATATGTTTATTTCTAGTTGTTTAAATTTGTTTGCTTATTATTATTTAATTGATTTTTAATTATTCACATTCGTTTAATTTAAATTAACTTCTCATGTCATATGTGTTTAATATTTGATTAGTTTTTTTAAACTATTATATTTCCAATTGCGGTAATTAACTTAAAATAATATTTTTATTTGAATTATTGAATATAATTAAAATATATTAACTTGTCAATTCAAATATTATATAGGAAATTTTAACATATTCAATCTATAATATATATAGTTTTATTTTATGTAATTAATGCAAAGTAACATTATTTAAAATAATAGTTAATTAGCATTATTAACTCTAATATTAATCAAGTGATAATTAAGATGTTTAGAATTCTATTTAAGTAATAATTCTATTTTACAATAATAAAATTTGCACGACTTTACTTGGGTCAAATTTTACCAATAATATTATAAACTCTGACTTAGGTGAGGTTTTACCTTAAATTGGCTTTTAAAAGGAAAACATTTTGAGCTCCAACCTAATTTCAAGTCTTAAATTTTAATTTGAACTCAAAATTAAGCTCCGCTTAATATTACTTTTGGTTATGAAAACGTCCGGTAAAGGAATAAGTGGAGTTTGTGAAGAAATAGGGATGATGGAAACACATTGGCAAGTTGTCCGAAGTTTAATTGCAGTTGCAATTGGAAGAAATTATTCAAGTTGAGGGATATTGCTTCTCAAGTTTTTAATAATACAAGAGTAACTAGAAAGGTATCTGTATCCAAAATATGGGAAGAAGTCAGAGCAGGGAAGGAGAGGGTTGTGTTGTGCGGAAGTGTGTAAAAGAGTAAAATTATTGTACTGAAAAATCGCACTAAGTTCAATTCCTAGAAAAGAGAGGTGGATCACGAGAATCACTTAAGTACCAGGTCTTTTCTAGCCAGAATATCCTTCTATTGTAATTTAATAGCACAATAAATCACTACAATCACATTCAAAAAATATGAAAAATAAATAATAAAGAGCACCAGAAATTAACGAGGTTCGGCAAATCTTGCCTACGTCCTTGGGCACTACCAAATATATTTCACTCCAAAATTACAAGTGAAAATTTACAAATAGGGAGAGAGAGCAATGCCTTAAGTAGAGAATGGCAAATGTTGGGATGAAGAAAATGAGAAATGGTTAGGCCTATTTATAGTTGAGGTTCAGGGATCAACTTGCAAAGTACCTATACAAATAGGGACCAAAATTGCAATTATCCCAAACCAAATTTAGTGCCCCCATTATCAATTATTTCAAACTAAATTTAGTGCCATCCCATTATCTTTGACTTTACAAATATAATGGGTTCGCCAATAATTCAAAGTGGAGAATGGGTTATCAATAATCTCCACCTTGAAGATTTGATTAGGATAATCTTATCTTCACACAATTCTTTCTGCCTTTGCCAACAATACTTGATAGTGCCTTCTTCAACTGTTAAACTTGCAGGATATTGATCAAGTTCAAACAATGTTCGAACTTTGTTGCTGTTACCACTTTAGTCATCATATCTGCGGGATTATCTGCAGTCTTAATCTTTTGAAGACAAATTTTCCCCTCATCAATAATTTCTCGCACGAAATGGAATCATACATCAATATGCTTTGTACGTGCATGATAGACTTGATTCTTTGCTAAATGAATAGCACTTTGACTGTCACAATACACGTTAATATGCTCCTGAACCAATCCCAAGATTTTAGCCATACCTTGTAACCAAATAGCTTCCTTTACAGCCTCGGTTACAGCCATGTATTCGGCTTCTGTGGTTGACAATGCAACTGTAGACTATAGTGTAGACTTCCAACTTATTGGTCCTCCAGCAAGTGTAAACACATAATCGGTGGTTGATCTTCGTTTGTCCAAATCACCGGCATAGTCAGAATCAACGTACCCAATAACACCTTCACCAAGTGTATTATCCTGCTCGAACAATAATCCAACATCCACAGTCTTTTGAATATACTGTAGAATCCATTTCACAGCTTGCCAATGTCCTTTTCCAAGATTATGTATATACCTGCTTACTATACTAACTGCATGTGAAATGTCGGGTCTTGTACACATCATTGCATACATCAAGCTACCTACTGCATTAGAATACGGAACTTGCAACATGTATTCTCGTTCTGTATTCGTCGAAGGAGATAGTTGTGCAGAAAGCTTGAAATGAGAAGCCAACGGGGTACTTACAGGTTTTGTCTGCTCATTCATGCCAAACTGTTGTAGTACCTTCTTCAGATACTGCTTCTGAGACAAGCTAACTCTGTCATGAGCTCTATCTCTACATATTTCCATGCCAAGAACCTTCTTAGCTTCACCTAGATTTTTTATCTCAAACTCAAGATTGAGTTGAATCTTCAATCTCTCAATTTCAACTTTGCTCTTAGATGCTATTAGCATATCATCAACATATACGAGCAAGTATATGAAAATTCCTTCTTGTAGCTTCTGAAAATACACACAATGATCAAATTTACTTCTTGTGTACCTTTGCCCTTTCATGAATTGATCAAATCGCTTGTACCACTGCCTCGGAGATTGCTTCAATCCATAAATCGACTTTGTCAGTTTGCAAACCCAGTTTTCTTTACCAGCAACCTTGAATCCATCTGGCTGAGTCATATAAATTTCCTCTTCCAAATCACTGTGTAAAAACACGGTCTTTACATCAAGCTGAACTAGTTCAAGATCATATTGCGCAACCAAGACTAGTAAAATCTGAATAGACGAATGCTTCACAACTGGAGAAAACACTTCGTTGTAGTCTATTCCTTCTTTCTGAGTGTAACCCTTTGCTACCAATCTAGTCTTGTATCGAATTTCATTTTTACCAGGAAATCTTTCCTTCTTTGCATATACCCATTTGCATCCAATTGCTTTCTTTCCCTTGGGTAGTGTCACCAACTCCCAAGTCCTATTTTGATGAAGAGATTGCATTTCTTCATTCATGGCTTGCTTCCACTTTACACCATTAGGGTTACTTATTGCTTCTGTGTAAGTAGAAGGAGTATCATCATCTGCAATTGGAAGTGCAAAGGCCACTATATCATCAAAGCGAGCAGGCTTACGAATCTCTCTTCTTGGCCTCCTATATGCAATTGAATCTTGTTGCTGTAGAGGTTCTTGGGTCAGAACTTCTTCGTCATTTATCCTTCCAATATTAGCTGGTTCATTATTAACCTTTTTAAGCTCTACTTGCTGTGAAGTAGTACTGGTTTTGTCATCCTTTTGTGAATCTTTTAACATGGTTGATTCATCAAAAGTCACATCTCTACTGAAGACAATCTTCCTTGTATCAGGACACCAGAGACGGTATCTTTTTACTCCACTAGTTATACCCAAGAATAATGTTTTCTTTGCTCATGGGTCTAACTTAGATTCTTTTACATGATAATATGCAGTGGAACCAAAAACATGTAAAGAATCATAATCAGTAGCAGATTTACCAGTCCACATCTCTATAGAAGTTTTTTCATTTATTGCAGCTAATGGCAAACGGTTAATTAGATGGCACGCATATGTAACTGCCTCATCCCAAAATTTCTTGCCCAATCCAGCATTGGACAACATACATCAAACTTTCTTTAGTATAGTTCGATTCATACGTTCTGCCACCCTATTCTGCTGTGGTGTATCCTGAACAGTGAAGTGTCGCACAATGCCCTCATCTTGACATACTTGTAGAAATGGATCATTTTTGTACTCAGTACCATTGTCTGATCGAAGTCGTTTGACCTTTCGACCAGTCTGAGTTTCCACCATCTTCTTCCATTTCAAAAATGCATCTAATACTTCACTTTTTCTTTTCATTAGATACAACCATACCTTTCTTGAATAATCATCAACAAAAGTAACAAAATAGTGCATACCTCCCAAAGAAGCCACTTTAGTAGGTCTCCACACATCACTATGAATGTAGTCCAGAATTTCTTCGTATTGTGAATTGCTGAACCAAATTTTACCCTCGTCTGCTTGCCCAGAACACAATGTTCACAGAATTCTAATTTGCAAGAATTTGCACCTTTCAACAAGCCTTGCTTTGCCAAAGTCTGCAAAACTTTTTCACCAGCATGTCCCAATCGCATATGCAATAACTTGGTAGCCTCTGAATCTGCATCTTTCACAGAAACTGTTAATATTGATTCAATAATTGTACTTCTATTTAAAAAGTACAAGTTATTTCTTCTTATGCCTTTCATCACTGTCAATTCCCCAGCTACTACCTTTAGTAATCCATCTCTCAAAGTGATTGTGAGCCCTTTAGATTCTAAGGCCCCTAATGAGATGAGATTTTTCTTCAAGCTAGGTACGTAGTAAACATCAGTCAAGACTTGGATTGAGCCATCGTGATTCTTCAATTAGATTGTACCTACTCCCATTGTCTTACAAGCACTATCATTGCCCATAAGAACAACTCCACCTTCTAGTTCTTTAAGACTAGAAAACCAATCCTTATTAGGACACATATGGTAAGTACATCCCGAATCCAAAATCCACTCATCTGTATGACATGCCATTGCCATGCCAACCAAGCTAAAGTCTGACTCCTCATCATGCTCCGCTACACATGCATTAGAAATAGCCTTGCCCTTTTGTAATTTAGGACAATTCTTTTTCTAATGCCCTTTCTCATGACAAAAGGCACATTCATCTTTGGCGGGTCTCCCTTTGGACTTTCCCCTTCTATCAAGTTTGCTGCTGCGTGAACGACCTCTTACTGTTAATACTTCTGCAGTTGTATCTCTGTGATCTCTTTTATCTTTCTTTCGAGTCTCAGATCTATACAACGTACTACAGACTGCATCAAATGTGATCGTGTCCTTCCCATGAAGTAATGTGGTGGTAAGATGATCATATTCATCAGGAAGGGAATTCAACAACAATAATGCCTTGTCTTCATCTTCAAATTTCTCATCCAAATTTAGTAAATCTACTAAAATTTTATTGAATGAGTTCACACGGTCATTCATCGACATACCGGGTGCATACGTAAATCGATAAAGTTTCTTTTTCATATAAAGCCTATTTTCAAGGCTTTTCTTTAGAAATTTTTCTTCCAGTGTATCCCACAACTTCTTCGCCGATGTCTCCCTCATGACAGAGTACTTCTTCTCTTTGGCCAAACATAGACGGATTGTGCCACACGCTTGTCTATTAATCTTGACCCACTCCTTGTCATCCATCTTGCCAGGTTTTTCTTCAAGGGCTATATCCAACTCTTGCTGACATAAGACATCCAGAATCTCACATTGCCACATACCAAAATTTTTGGTACCATCAAATTTCTCTACTTCAAATTTTGCATTGGTCACAGTAGTCCTTGCTGATGACGATGCCTCTGACATTTTTCTCCTCAATCCCAACTACTGTATACGTAAACAGTGCCGTATACGTGAATAGTACCTTAAATGGTCATATTCCCCAAGTATGAATCTGGCTCTGATACCAATTATTGTGCAGAAGTGTGTAAAAGAGTAAAATTATTGTACTGAAAAATCACACTAAGTTCAATTCCCAGGAAATAGAGGTGGATTACGAGGATCACTTAAGTACCAGGTTTTTCCTAGTCAGAATATCCCTCTATTATAATTTAAGCACAATAAATCACTACAATCATACTCACAAAATATGAAAAATAAATAATAAAGAACACCAGAATTTAACAAGGTTCGGTAAATTTTGCCTACGTCCTCGGGCACTACCAAATATATTTCACTCCAAAATTACAAGTGAAAATTTACAAATAGGGAGAAAGAACAATGCCTTAAGTAGAGAATGGCAAATGTTGGGATGAAGAAAATGAGAAATGGTTAGGCTTATTTATAGTTGAGGTTCAGGGATCAACTTGCAAAGTACCTATACAAATAGGGACCAAAAATTGTAATTATTCCAAACCAAATTTAGTGCCAACCCATTATCAATTATTCCAAACCAAATTTAGTGCCATCCCATTATCTTTGACTTTACTAAGATAATGGGTTTGCCAATAATTCAAAATGGAGAATGGGTTGTCAATAGGTTGTTTGGAACAATCCTTTGGTTTCCTTTACATATTCCAAAGTTGTCTTTTGTTGCTGGGATGGCTATCCTTGACTGACTTCCTACAAAAGATAGATTCATTTCATGGGGGGATGTTGCACTCTTTGTCATGATGGGATGGAACTCGAAATCATTTATTTTTTGAATGTGAGTTCTGTAGATAGATTTGGTAAGATGTACTAAAACTATGTCTTATTCACACAAAGGTTATGTCTTGGATTCAAGAACTTCATTGGGTTGTTACAAGGTTAAAAGGAAAGTCATTGTCTACATTAGTTTTGAAGAGTGAATTTATCTACTTGATTTGGAATGACAGTTTGCAAAGAAACAGCAAAGAGATTAAGAAATTTTAATTAGCATTGAAGAGTTTGTACAGTTAGGACTTTTAGGGAAGTGTATAGATAGAAGTGATAGAGAGAATTGCCAATTAGGGAATACAAAATACAAATAGAGTTGTATCTTGATGTTGCTGTATTAGCAACTAATGTTTCTTTTGTAGCAGTTTTTCTGCTTCATTTGGAAAATAAATCAAAATTTATCAAAAAAAAGACCTATTAGGTATCGATTCAAGATATCGGTGAGTATGGTATAACATAATTTATACTATATATTCTTTTTTGCAATGAGAAAGAAATATCCCATACGTGGGAAGCTAAATAGTAAACTGGAATGGGCCGAAAAGCTCCATTTACTTATTCCTATTAGTTGGGCTATTTTTCAAAACGATTAACCTATGACCATTGAAACAAGTAGTGTGGGTTCATGTATAGAACCTGGCCCAGCATCTAAACTGCTGGCTTGCTTTGACTTGTAGAGAAATGGCTCTTTCTATTCTATGTATGCATGTATGGCAGCAACCTACCATTTGTATGGTAAGTAGAAAGATGTGAGCTTTTATAGGATAAAGTGGCATCAAGTTTGGATAGAAAATGAAAAGAAAACCAACAATCCAACACGGATATGAAAATTGGCACTCTTTACTTAAAATGTAGAAACAAAAAGCACAACAGAACATAACAGAATCGGACACCAATATTGCAATGATTTAAGACATTGTCTCCCTTTAGGCTTCTTATACGTATATATTTACAAGGACACATATTAACAATAACAATCATAATGTTAAGCTAGCTAGCTTATTTATTCTCGTCACCTGTAACCGTTTAATTCTTGATGGCCGCAAACAACAATAATTTGATCAACCACTCACCATTTTACGGTCCTACACAATACATAGAAGCATATGTTTGCTCCCATTTAAGGTTAAAGCAATTAATGAACAAGAACAATTCACAAGCAGGGTAAGTTTGAAAAAATGTTTGTTTACCTAAAATAACATGAATCGAAATATGAGATAGCCAACAGCCAATTAAATGGAACTAATTTCCAGGTTTGTAACATGATTGATCTTTGGCCGTTCTCCACCCTCTTCTTGACATTGTTCTATTAGTAGGGGATATCCACGAATCTCCAAATGTTTTAGAGAAGAAGGTAGTCCATCCTCGGGAACTAACTGAGTTAATGGATAATCCTCTAAATACATGTCCGTGAGTGAGTGAAGGTTCTTTAAGGTCTGTTTGGAACCTAGAGAGCTTAGACTGGAACATGAGCCAATAATTAGACCTTCAAGTGCTATCGGTAAAAAGACTTCAGAGGAAAGTTGATATCTAATTGGGAAGGACCTTATGTCGTAAAGAAGGCTTTTTCTGGAGGGGCATTGATACTAGCCGAGATGGACAGAAAAAGTCAGCCAAACCCAGTTAATACAGACTTCGTCAAGAAGTATTTTGCTTAAGAGGGAAAATGGGCCAAGGCGAAAACTCGTAAAGGGCGTCTTGAGTTAAAAAAAAAAACAGAGAGGCCAAGGTGAAAACTCGCAAAGGGCTCTTTGAGACCAAATGAGCTTTGAATTGAAATTTGTAAAGGGCGATTCAAATGTTTGGGAGAAATAGGGCATATGCTAAGTCATCCTATACTTGAGTTAGCGAGGAGGAGATATGCTACATTTTTGGAGCATTGACAAAGTACCACAGATCTTCTATGACACATGTTGAACTCAGAATGGTCTTCAAGAAGCTCATACAGAGAAGCTCAGGCTGTGATATCTGGGGCACCAATTCCAACCTTACCCATTTTTGTACCTTAGCAAAATTTGCTTCCTTTGTTCAATTCATTTTTCACAGGTTTAGTCCCGAATAAATTTCAGTTTTATTTATCTCTATAATCTTTTTCAAGCATTGCATATTGAAATAATGATTAATGAACTAATAATGCTTTCACAAAAGAAGTTTCGCATATTACTCTGAAAGTCTCTAAATAATACAAGAATCCGAAACAGGACAATTATTTAGAACTCACTAAGCTTAAATTGCTCGGAACACTTAAGATAAGGGTCTAAGTAGTGGCGACATCTTCAGATTCTCAGTTAGAAGTATCAGCTGAACAAAGAAGACATACATCAGGGATATTGTCCTAACAAATGGCGAGCAATGATAGCCCAAGTGTTAAGAAAATTGGATTATTCTCATGACATTTTGTATTCATGCATTCATAATACATTGGTTAGGAGCATTTTTAAATCATGACATCCTAATCATTTGGCATAAGCATAGACCCCATGAAATCAATTCTACAGGTAGGTTCTCCAGAGGACAATGTAGTAAAATTGATTAGAATTACAGATTGAAATGGTGAATCTTATCTCTATGTATCGAAAATGGAGTAGATTTAGGCCAATAGCCTTATCTTCCTGAGAAGGAGCGGAGCAGGCTAATGATAGCAAATCTTATCTCCACTAAGTAAGATTGGAGCAGATTGAAAATTACAGGTCTTATCTCCATTTATCGACAATGGAGCAGACTGAAGATAGCAGATCTTATCTCCACTGAGTAGGAGTGGAGCAGATCGAAGACAACAAGTCTTATCTCCATGTATCGGCAATAGAGCAAACTGAAGATAGTAGATCTTAGCTCCACTGAGCAGGAGTAGAGCAGATCAAAGACAACAAGTCTTATCTCCATGTATCGGGAATGGAGTAGACTGAAGATAGCAGATCTTATCTCTATTGAGCAGGAGTAGAGCAGATCGAAGACAACAAGTCTTATCTCCATGTACCGGCAATAGAGCAGATTGAAGATAGCATATCTTATCTCCACTGAGCAGAAGTGGAACAGATCGAAGACAGCAAGTCTTATCTCCATATATTGGCAATGGAGCAGACTGAAGATAGTAGATCTTATCTCCACTGAGCAGGAGTGGAGTAGATCAAAGACAGCAAGTCTTATCTCCATGTATTGGCAACGGAGCAGACTGAAGATAGCAGATCTTATCTCCACTGAGCAAGAGTAGGGCAAATCGAAGACGGTGAGCCTTAACCCCTTAAGTAGTAGGGTAACGGGCCGAAAATTACAGATCTTATCTCCCTAAGCAGTAGTGGAGTGGATCGAAGACGGTGAGCCTTAACCCCCTAAGCAGCAGGGTAACAGGCTGAAAATTACAGATCTTATCTCCCTAAGCAGTAGTAGAGCAGGTTGAAGACGATGAGCCTTAACCCCCTAAGTAGTAGGGAAACAGGCTAAAGATTACAAATCATAAGCAGTAGGGGAGCAGATTGAAACAAAATTCTTATACCCCTGAAGATGCAGCGGGTTAAAGTGAAGCTACCTGAAGAAAGGAAGCATCAAGAAGTCAAGTTTTAATAAAACGGTGCAAAATTGGCCCTTTTAAAGACATTGCTTCGTTCCCGTTACACGACAACGAGCAAATAGGGGCAGCCGTAGGGCCCAAATTTATGCCAAGGCCCAATAACAAACAGTCCAAAAAAAACATAACCCACAAATCCCAAACAGAACAGAAAACAAAAAAAGAAAAAACCCTAGCAGTTGATCCTTGTGCCGCCAGCAGCATCCCAACGCCTCACGTCACGCGTCCCCGAGTCTTGCGCCGATCTACGTCGTCATTCCCTCCGCGACATGCCCTCCTCCACCACGTCTCCATGTACCTACAAAATAGAAGAAACTCGGTTGTAAAAAGGCTATAAAAAGCCCAAAATAAAACATGTAAAGGGACTTTTTTTTAGAGATTCATACACACAAAGTCAATAAAGAAGAGATTCAAACTTATCTTATTCAAAAGCACAATAGCAAGCACTTGAAGAATAGAAAACAAACAATCAAAAGAAGGTTTTTGAGTTCTTTCCTTTTTTCATTTTCGAAGCTTTTTATCATTGCTTTTATTTTTTTATATAAAATTATTTACATATATTACATATTAAATATAGAATAAAAAAGAAAGGAAAAATACATTTTTTTTGAATTTGCGGCGGCGTTGGCGGTGGAGGGATGGTGGCGATTGGCCGGACCCTCGCCGGAGCCCAAGGTTCGGAAATTGCCCAAGGGGAGAGCATTTTAAAGGCTCCCAAACTTTTATTTTTGCTGTTGGAATGAAAGAATGAAATGTCAAAAAAAAAAAATCTAGCTTTTATACCCCCACAATATGGCGCCGTTTTGAGAGTTGGGGTCAGAGGCCAAAACGACGTCGTTTTGGACCTCTGACCCGTGACCCGACCCGCAGGGGGGAAGGATCCGCGTGTTTTCTCATTTTGGACTTATTGCGCAAATAGCCCCTCCGCATTTTTGGATGTTTCAAATCGACTCATTTTGTTTATTTAATTTGACCCTGTTTTTCTATTTTTTGTTTGATTTTATCTGTGCTTTAAATGCTGCGTTTAGAATCGTGGAACAATTGTGTTTTAGGTCCCCCTGTTTTGCGCGTGTTTTAATCCAGTCCTTCCTCTCTCTTTTATTTTTGATTTTACCCAAACTCCTGTTTTAAATTCAATTTAGTCCCTTTTTCACCTATTTTACTTTATTTTCAAATTAATTATTTATAACATTTATTATTATACTTACCGTTTTATTATTACTATTTATATATATATAATATTATTATTACTATAGTCTTATCTTTTATATTTCTTATATTTTATTATCGTTATTTTGTTTTAATATTACTATTCGTTGTTTCTATTTTCATTATTTTTTTATCCCTATTGACTCTAATATTATTATTATTGTTTTGTTATTATTAATACTATGGTTTACTTAAATTTTTTCTTTTACTATATATACGTACATAATATTATTATATCTCTTTATATTGTTTTTATTATTATCCCTATTAATTTCAATATTGTCACTATTATTTTATCATTAATATTATTCTTATTTTTCCTATCAATATTGTCAACTGAATTCCTTTTATCTTTCTTTCTCAATACTACAGATAGATTCTAGAATCAAATGATAAACCTATTGAATCTCAGAGACATACACAGGACAAGTAATAAATAAGCAAGGCCATGATGATGAAGATTCATGCATGGCGAATTTTATCCATTGACGGCGCACCATATGCCAATGCAATTAATTAATTACTTTACCCCCCTCTCTCTCTCTATATATATACCACCATTATCGCCTCTTCGAATTTCCAAACCCTAAACTATATTCATTTCAAATATACAAATCCAAGAAAGGGTATATTACTCAAGAGTCATAATTATGATAAATGGGTAAGTGAAGGAGATTATGAATAAGAAAACTGAAACCCTGCTTTGGGTTGAGAGGAAGATATATATATAATTATGAGTATAGAAGTTGCTTTAGACAGCGCTAGTTTGCAGGGCATGGCTGCTACGTGGATTACCTAAGGTTTAGGGGCCTACTCCAGCAACATCAAGATCCCAAGCAAGCGTGGGATCATTTGTTTTTATCCAAACCCCCAACACCCACTCCTTTGATCATGATATTGCACTTGGGAATTGGATTATTTAGTAATCCCCCACTGTTAGTTTTTAGATATCGTGAAGAGATTTAGTTCAATAATTTACAGTCCGTACGTTAATAAATTTTATTTTATAAAAAGTGAGATTCATATATTCCATTTTATCAGTAACTATAACAGATACATACACTGACAAGTGATAACCTGTTTTCTTTTTTGGTTTCCACTCAACTTTTGTAACTGTAGATTAGAACTATGGGAGTGCATTTAACGTACGCATGAAAATTAGATTCTGAGTTCACTTCATTATTATCCATATATATGGAAAAGAAACGGAGATCAAATAATTTGTTATTGTTTAGCAGTTACGTTCCATTAACTTTTATTTTTCTCTTAATTATGATCATTAACTGCTGCTCCATATGATCGTCATAATTGATCGGGGTTTATGTGACATATGCACCGCAAAATCTACGATTTTATCTTTCTTTCTCAATACTACAGATAGATTCTAGAATCAAATAATAAACCTATTGAATCCCAGAGACATACACAGGACAAGTAGTAAATAAGCAAGGCCATGATGATGATGATTCATGCATGGCGAGTTTTATCCATTGACGGTGCACCATATGCCAATGCAATTAATTAATTACTTTACCCCTCTCTCCCTCTCTCTCTATATATATACCACAATTATCGCCTCTTCGCATTTCCAAACCCTAAACTCCATCCTTACCATTCAGAATCACATCCTTTCTCCAAATCAAGAAATGGCAAATCAGTGCTCGCTTAATGGTTGTTGGTTCAAGCCTTCTGAAATGATCGCCAAAGAAGAAGAGGAACACTACTCATCTCCTTTCCCACCCCGTCTTCCTCTTGATTCAAGGTGGCATTCATTAATGATTGTGTAGCACTTGTTATAAATCTTCTGCATTTTTTCTTTACTTATGAATATTCTGCTTAAAATGATTTTTCTTCGGTGCAAGTAGTACTATGTATTGTAATCCAATGGATTGGCAGCTTCCCATCGAACAAGGCTTTTACGATGAAGTTCCTTTGATGAGCACCTTCTCTACTGATCCCTTGTATGCTTCGTTGGACATTGAACAAACTTCAATTCCAACTCAAGGTCATCTTCTTCTTATTATTTGCTTTCATTAGTATTAAAGCATCTTCACTCACCCATCTTAAATTAATAGTATATATTATCATTGCAGATGGTTATGATGAAAATGGGAATGGGTTTTGGGATGAACTGGGTTTGTTGTTTGAACCCTGCAACAAACAACCAATGCTTAAAGATGAAGATATAAATGGGGAAGAAGTGATGAAGAAAGAGAGGGTTTCAAGTAAAAGGTGCAAGGAAGATCAACGCAGTATTAGGGCTAAATTGCTGTCAAGGAAAGTCATCTCACAGTACTTTTATATGCCCATAATTCAAGCAGCAAAAGAGCTTAACGTGGGGCTGACACTGTTGAAAAAAAGGTGTAGGGAACTCGGAATCAGGAGGTGGCCTCACCGCAAGCTTACGAGCCTCCGAACCCTTATCAACAACGTTCAGGTACGTACCGTTTTCACTAATTAATTATCGAGGCTGAAACTCGACGTTGGTTGCAGTTTATATATAATTGATGGGACGGTTTAAAAAAGCTTATAATTTGCAACATAAATTTATTAATGACTAAGACTATGGAAATTGTTTTATATGATTGTTGTTGATATATGAAAAATGGCAGGAGTTGGAGGAAGGGGAAGAAAGGGAAAGCAAAGTGAGGGAAGCAATAGAGGTATTGGAAAGGGAGAGGAAAATGTTGGAAGAGATGCCGGACATGGATTTGGAAGACAAGACCAAAAGACTTAGGCAAGCCTGTTTCAAGGCTAATTACAAGAGAAAGCTCGTGCCGCCGTCGATTATGAATCAGTCACCATCTTCCACCGGTGCTGTTGGTAGCCGAGTAAGTGATTTGGATTTAATTACTAGAGCTAATTGTCGCAGGGGTTTGTCAGACTCTTTTTCATCAACCATCACCATGATCTAAGTCTAAACAATTTATTTCAATCTCTAACAAAAAAAATATATATATATTGCTTGTTTTGAAATGCCTGCTTATTCTTAAAAACCGATGATAACTTCAAAAATATATAAAGAATGAAGAAATTTAATATATAAAGATTGTAGAATGGTTATATCTTTTACAAAAAACTGCATGGCAGCAGCCACGTTATTCCAGAACTGTCGAAAGCAATTCCAACCTGAAGAGTTAACATTATTGTCATCTACAAAACAAAAAATACCGTTTAAATTTGGTACTCTATATGCAATTTCCTTCTCAATGCTGGCTTAGGAGTTCTTGAAGCCTTGTTTTCATAATCAGATAACCCTTGAAGATAAAGACCAAATCAAAGAAATCCTTCCAAGTTAGATGGTAGATGCAAAGAATGGAACATCTACTGAGCAATGAATGTATTAGCTCTCACAACATCTAATGTGGTAAACACCATTTAAACAGACAAAATGCTTAAGCAACTCAAAGAGACATTACATAAGACTCCAAATCAATCACGGAAAACATTTGCAGGGCTTCTATTTGTGTACTATGATGTTTAAAATTGAAAATTTTATTTACATTGTTTTTAACGTTAGATGTGTTACTATAAAGATTGAAAGTGACAATTCATTATTTTCATCTCAGGACTACGAGGTTAATAATGTATTTAGTATTTGGTAGCAACTAGTTGCACCACTAAATTATAAGATTTTTTCACTAATATCGTTACCGATACCTAAATAACTTTAAGCATATAGTTGACGAATCTCATTTTATGGTTGATAATTTCATCACCAATTTATATGCACATCACCAATAATAAAATA
This sequence comes from Gossypium bickii, assembly GCA_025503065.1. Lineage (NCBI taxonomy): Eukaryota > Viridiplantae > Streptophyta > Magnoliopsida > Malvales > Malvaceae > Gossypium > Gossypium bickii. Next base: position 103,489,135 of record CP106716.1, read on the forward strand.
ATGTTCTTAAAAAAATTGTCACATTATTAATAACATACTATATTGTAACTAAATATAAATAAATAGTAGCGGTAATGAAAATAATACATAACTTCACCTTATTATCAAAATAGTGAAAGATAGTTTCGTCACTATAGATTATAAAAATGTCTCATATTTAACGACATAATATATCATTTCATAATATGCTAAAATAATGTCATGAAAGTATTATTTTGTATTAATTTGAAATTGTCATAATATAATGGCAGGATAAAGTAAGTTAATAATCAATTCTAAGACAACCATTCGTCACCTCATAATCAATATTCCATATGACAATCATTTGAATGTCTAAGTATAAATAACTTCATCATGAATTATTAATAAAAGTAGTAAAGTCATCATCGGTTGTAGGAATCGTTACCATAACAGTCAATTTATTGCAGCAAAGTTAACAATATAATATATCATCACTTAAAATAATATGAAATTTTAATTTAGTTACAATTTGACCTATTATCAAATAATATAAATAAAAGATGATATTTCTGTGGCAAAATTTTTTCATCTAACTTTATCAATAATTATAGCAGGATGATGACCAATAATAAAATGTAATTATTAGTGGTAGGAACAAAATTATCAAATTATTAATGATATAATTATCCTAATAATAGAAGTAAACAATAAAAGAAAAGTCGATTATTAACAGTATATCCCAGCTAATATTACCATATAACTTAACACATCTCTGCAGAAGATCAGAGAAAGAAACTGGTGCCGTAACAAGAGTTTTTAGCAAATTAACCACATTAAGGCAATCACTCTCAATAACTAGATTACTAACATTTCCCCACTTAGAAGGAGCATGCATATTCAAAGCCTCCTTCACAGCCTACAGCTCAGAAATCAAGGGGTCTGACGTTCCAATGGCAATGGATAAAACAAGAAGAGAAATATGGTCATGGTCACGCTGAATTCCTATCGTCTTGCTACTAAATCCAGATTACTCATCCAAACTCCAAAAATATTAATCTTAAAAATAAGCTTTACGGACCATACAAAGTTAGTCAAAATTTGTAAAAGTTATTAACAGCCTACCTGGTAAAATAATTATTAATGTTATTATTTGTGTTTTTATTTATAATAATATATTAATATTTATGTATATGTTTATTTCTAGTTGTTTAAATTTGTTTGCTTATTATTATTTAATTGATTTTTAATTATTCACATTCGTTTAATTTAAATTAACTTCTCATGTCATATGTGTTTAATATTTGATTAGTTTTTTTAAACTATTATATTTCCAATTATGTAATTAACTTAAAATAATATTTTTATTTGAATTATTGAATATAATTAAAATATATTAACTTGTCAATTCAAATATTATATAGGAAATTTTAACATATTCAATCTATAATATATATAGTTTTATTTTATGTAATTAATGCAAAGTAACATTATTTAAAATAATAGTTAATTAGCATTATTAACTCTAATATTAATCAAGTGATAATTAAGATGTTTAGAATTCTATTTAAGTAATAATTCTATTTTACAATAATAAAATTTGCACGACTTTACTTGGGTCAAATTTTACCAATAATATTATAAACTCTACTTAGGTGAGGTTTTACCTTAAATTGGCTTTTAAAAGGAAAACATTTTAAGCTCCAACCTAATTTCAAGTCTTAAATTTTAATTTGAACTCAAAATTAAGCTCCGCTTAATATTACTTTTGGTTATGAAAACGTCCGGTAAAGGAATAAGTGGAGTTTGTGAAGAAATAGGGATGATGGAAACACATTGGCAAGTTGTCCGAAGTTTAATTGCAGTTGCAATTGGAAGAAATTATTCAAGTTGAGGGATACTGCTTCTCAAGTTTTTAATAATACGAGAGTAACTAGAAAGGTATCTGTATCCAAAATATGGGAAGAAATCAGAGCAGGGAAGGAGAGGGTTGGTTGGAACATTTGGTTTCCTTTACATATTCCAAAGTTGTCTTTTGTTGCTGGGATGGCTATCCTTGACTGACTTCCTATAAAAGACAGACCCATTTCATGGGGGGATGTTGCAATCTTTGTCATGATGGGATGGAAGTCGAAATCATCTATTTTTTGAATGTGAGTTCTATAGACAGATTTGGTAAGATGTACTAAAACTGTCATATTCATACAAGGGCTATGTCTTGGATTGAAGAACTTTATTGGGTTGTTGCAAGGTTAGAAGGAAAGTCATTGTCTACATTGGTTTTGAAGAGTGCATTTATCTACTTGATTTGGAAGGACAGTTTGCAGAGAAACAACAAAGAGATTAAGAAATTTTAATTAGCATTGAAGAGTCTCTATAGTTAGGACTGTTAGGGAAGTGTATAGATAGAAGTGATAGAGAGAATTGCCAATTGGGGAATAGAAAATACAAATAGAACTGTAGTCTTGATGTTGCTGTATTAGCAACTAATGTTTCTTTTGTAGCCATTTTTCTGCTTCTTTTGGAAAATAAATCAAAATTTATCAGAAAAAAAACACCTATTAGGTATCGATTCAAGATATCGGTGAGTACGGTATAACATAATTTATATTATATATTCTTTTTTGCAATGAGAAGGAAATATCCCATACGTGGGAAGCTAAGGCCCCGTTCTTTATTCCTTTTTTGATGGGCTTTTGCTCAAAAAAGTGCTTTTTCTTTAAAAGCAATAGAGAACAAACAGCTTTAATGAAATTTTTTTAACTTAAATTAAGCCCTTTTGCACAGATGAAGAAGGAGAAATTTTTGGCTTTTCTCAGCCAAAAGTGCTTCTTGGCTGATATTTTACTATTTTAACCCTGTTTTTTCTAGACGTTAGAAGATTTTTTCCCCTTTTCTTGTCTGAACTATACTTTCCTTCTCTGGTTTGTTCCTCTTCTCCACCACTGGTGAGTTTTATCTTTTCCTTCTCATCTTCTTCTCGTTGATTTTATGAAATAATTATGAAATATAGTTTAATTTTTTCATATTTTTTTAGCTCTGTAACATCGGTATCCTTTTTTTCTTCATATTCGAGCTTCTCAACATTCTACAACCGCTGTTTTTCTTCATTTTCGAGGTTCTATCCTTTTCATCTTTGACAGAACTTTCACCCTTGCTTTCATTGTTATGCAAGGATTATGCTTAAAAGAGAAACATTTATGTTGTCTTTGTAGTTTAATTTATTTGTTCTTGTGAAAACAATATACACAATGTAACCTGCTGCCATTAGCTAAAATAATCTGTGATGGTCTAATACTGGCTTGCATTTGTGTGGTAGATATCTGAGTGATCAACCATTTTTGTTTGGTTAATCTGTGTCAGGTTGGCTTAGATTTTGGATGGTTCTATTTGGGGTTGGCTTAGCTTGGCTTGGAAAGTAATTGTTTAGCTTATTGCAATCAACATGTTTGATTAATAATTTAGAATAAAAATATAGTGCTTAAAAGTTTATAAAAAATTAATGTGTTAAAATATCATATAAAAAACAAAGATAATGTGGTAAAATAATAATGATTAAAAAACCTAAACAGAATGAGTAAAGTTTGTAAGATGAGCCATTTAGCAGCCAAACAGCAGAGAAATCCAAGAGTTCCAATCCCCTTACCACAAAATTTTCATTTCAAAAAAGAAAAAATCGTTTCGTATATAACATTTGGTTAACACATTACATACTGTATATAGACAGTACAAATTTTCAAATGATTTAGTAAAAAGAACACCACCTTAAATAAGCATCCTCGCTCCTCAGCACTTTCCACTAGGTTGGTCCAATGCTCGAAAGCAGAACTACTATTTATATCAAATGATTCATAACTGCCAATTATTTTTACAGTTTTCCTTGGTTATCCAATCATCCTATGTGCATGATTACCCTAGTATTAGCTTGTATATGTTTTAGTGTTAAACATCCTCTCTATGTTTTATTAGTATGCTTGTTTTGTCATTGAAGTTGCATGGTTTAATTGTGTTTGATGCTATTATTAGTTGTGTTCTCTTTCTTGGTTATTATTCCGGTCTTGGAAAGTTAATTTTGATTGAGAAAAAAAAAATCTTAGGATCCTATCTTGATTTTGATACACATGTAAAAGAATATACTTTTGTGACATTTGATTTTCTTGATTGCTTTACTGGCTGAAACGAATTTGTTCGTATACACAATAGATGAGTACGTTGGCGATTGAAGTTAGTGGTGAAAAAGTGAAAGCAATGTGGGATAAGAGATTGACAGAAATATTTTGTGATATTTGTATTAAAGAGATATTGAAAGGCTATAGGCCTAGTACTCATTTCACAATATATGGATGGTTGAAAATAATGACCAACTTTGAGAAAGAAACGGGCAAGGGTTTTTCACAAAGACAACTTAAAAATAGGTGGGATGCCCTAAAAAAGAATAGAAAGCTTGGAAAAAACTTAAAGGCGAAGATACTGGTCTAGGGTGGAATCCTATAAAAAGAACCGTTGATGCATCGAATGATTGGTGGGAGAGTAGGCTAAAGGTACATTAATAATTCTGAATATTTTTATTTTTTTTCTTTTCTATGAGGTTATTGATAATTACTATTATTAAACTATCATTTTATATGTAGGTTGTGCCTGAAGCTTAAAAATTTAAAACATCGGGCATTGATCCTGAATTCGAAGGGAAGTTAGACCAAATGTTCATGGGGATAGTTGCAACAGGTGATAAAGCATGGGCACCTTCTTCTGGTACACTCCGTAGTGATTTTTTTGAGGATGTTAACAATGAAATACCTAAAGAGAATGAAGAAGAAAATGTGAGAAACGATATTCGCATTTTAAATGATGTTCACATTTCAAATGATGTTCAAATTGATGGAAACGGTCAAAAAAGAAAAAACCCTGAGATATCAAGTTCACATTTTAAAACTGGAAGAAAGAAATCCTTAAAGCAAATTGGAGGGGCTGCAAGATTGTCTAGTCAAATAGAAAAATTATGTAATGCAGCTGACAATGAGTCAAGCCACATCTAGTTTGACTCCTGTTATAGATCCATATGGTATTCCACAAGCAGTCAAAGTGCTCGACAGCATGTCGGAAGAAGTTCCAGAAGCTAGTCCACTATACTTTTTCGCATTTAGATTATTGCTTAATAAGGACAAGCGAATTATGTTTTTATCAATTAATCCCAAGATTAAAGCTTTGTGGCTTAAGACGAAAATGGAGGATAGTTGAAAATTTTCTGATCTTCTAGTGTTTAGAGACATCTATTATGTGACTAAAAAAAATGCTAAACTAGTTTTATCAATAGTTATTTATGTTTGGTTTTTGGATATTGAATTTATGTTAGACTTATTTATGTGTAATCTACTTTTATTAATAGTTGTTTATATTTGGTCTTTGGATATTAAATTTATGTTCTACTTATTTATACTAAATTAGTTTTATCAATAGTTGTTTATATATGATTTTGGATGTTCAATTTTTTTCACAGGTGATAAGTATAGTTGAGAATTGCAGCAGTGATGAAAGTGATGATGAAAGGGAAAAGAAAGAGATTTTACAATGCATGGAATGTTTTAACTGATTATTTGTTGTTGCATCTTCTTCCGTGCAATTATATCACGAGAAGTATATATTGAAGCAACCATGCATGAATTCAAAACAGTCAGGTGAGACATGGATCCGAAAGATCCTTGACGGTCACGAATCACGTTGTATGATTAATTTTAGGATGTCTAAAATGGTATTCACAAGTTTGTTGAGAGTTTTAGAGACAAGATACAACTTGCAAACTTCAAGAAACATATCTTCTAGTGAATTTTTGGGAATTTTTTATACATCTTGGGCACTGGTGCAAAAGTTTCCCAATGTCGAGAAAGATTTCAAAGGTCTGGATCAACAATAAGTCGATACTTTGCAATTGTGCTTGAGAAAGTTTCAAGGATGGCCACTGATCTAATTGCACCTGAAGATCCTTTTTTTAGCTCAATACCCGAACAAATATGTAATGATTCTAGATATATGCCGCATTTTAAGGCTAAAATTTAATTTTATCTTATTATATTTTTAATATTTTTGGTCGACTAAAATATGCACGAGACTAATATGATTATATGTTCAGGATTGCATAGGTGCAATTGATGGTACTCATATTGCCGCTATTCTTCCACCAAATGAACAAATTCCCTATATTGAAGAAAAGGCATCCCTACTCAAAATGTTATGGCAATATGTGATTTTAATATGTGTTTCACCTTTGTCATGGCTGGATGGGAAGGATCGGCACATGACACTAGAATATTTCTTGATGCAATTCGAGATCCAAAATACAAATTTCTGCACCCACCAAATGGTTAGATATTTTATTTATATGTGATTTTAAAAAAAATAAAGTATAAGTTCTTTAATTGATAATTTTTATTACAAAAATTATTGAACTAATTGTTTGTTATATTATGACATGTAGGAAAATATTATCTTGTTGATTCTGGATATCCTCAAATGAAAGGTTATCTTGGACCATATAGAGGTCAGCGATATCATTTACCTCACTTTCGTAGAGGTAGACCAGTATCTGGTAAAGAAGAGATATTCAATCATTCACATTCATCATTACGTAGTGTGATTGAACGAACTTTTGGTGTTTTGAAAAAAAAAGGGGCCATTTTAAGGGATATGTCAAGTTATAGTTTTGAAAAGCAAATGATGATCGTTGTTGCTACAATGACAAAACACAATTTTATCCGAAAACATGTCGGTCGAAATGATGCAGATTTTATGGAATACGAAGATATTAACTTGGCATATGAGAATACTATTGATTCAGAAAATTCGCATGGTCGAGAAAGTGATGATGATGACGACGACGATGATGGTGGTGATGATGACGGTGAATCAAGCAATTCAAGTGGTTTTGAAATGGAATTAACAAGAGATGCTATAACTTCTAGTTTAACGAATTCACTTTAAATTATAAATGCTATTGTAAAATTTTTAGTATTTATATTTGGTATATAAATATTATCCCTTTTTGAAACTTTAATCCAAATAATGTAATATTTTAATTTGTCACATTTATCTAATATGAGTTTTACAAATGTGTTAAAAGCATTAAAAATAAAAAATAATTTTTAAAATAATACAATTGTGTCAATATCTAATTACAAATATTTAATTATTATATTTAAATATTTAAGTATAGTTTATATATTCTAATTAAATTTAATAAATAATTAATATTAATTACTTAGAAATATTTAAAATTAATATTATTTATTAAAATATTAACAATAAATTATAATAAATTATTTTTTATATTTTTGCTAAAATATCATAATATTAACTAATTTGAACATTATTTAAATACATATTTGTTACTTTATGATATCATGTCTAAAATAGACATTTTACTTCTTAAAAGCACTTTTTGACAGTAATACTAAACACTTAAATTTTTCAAAAGCACTTCTCAAAAGTACTTCTCAAAAGCAATTTTCCACAGCACTTCTCAAAAGCACTTCTCAAAAGCATTGCCAAATTGGCCCTAAATAGTAAACTGGAATGGGTCGAAAAGCTCCATTTACTTATTCCTATTAGTTGGGCTATTTTTCAAAACGATTAACCTATGACCGTTGAAACAAGTAGTGTGGGTTCATGTATTGGACCTGGCCCAGCGTCTAAACTGCTGGCTTGCTTTGACTTGTAGAGAAATGGCTCTTTCTATTCTATGTATGCATGTATGGCAGCAACCTATCATTTGTATGGTAATTAGAAAGATATGAGCTTTTATCGGATAAAGTGGCATCAAGTTTGGACAGAAAAATGAAAAGAAAACCAACAATCCACCACGAGTATGAAAATTGGCACTCTTTACTTACAATGTAGAAACAAAAAGCATAGCAGAACATAACAGAATCGGACACCAATATTGCAATGATTTAAGACATTTTCTCTCTTTAGGCTTCTTATACGTATATATTTACAGGGACACATATTAGCAATAACAATCATAATGTTAAGCTAGCAAGCTATTATTTATTCTTGTCACCTGTAGCCGCTTAATTCTTGATGGCCGCAAACAGCAGTAATTTGATCAACGACTCACCATTTTACGGTCCTGCACAACACATAGAAGCATATGTTGGATCCCATTTAAGGTTAAAGCAATTAATGGACAAGAACAATTCACAAGCAGAGTAAGTTTGAAAAATGTTTGTTTACCTAAAATAACATGAATAGAAATATGAGATAGCCAATAGCCAATCAGATGGAACTAATTTCTAGGTTCGTAACATGATTGATCTTTGGCCGTTCTCCACCTTCTTCTTGGCATTGTTCTATTAGTAGGGGACATCCACGAATCTCCAAATGTTTCAGAGAGGAAGGTAGTCCATCCTCGGGAAATGACTAAATTAATGGATAATCCTCTAAATACATGTCCGTAAGTGAGTGAAGGTTCTTTAAGGTCTGTTTGGAACCTAGAGAGCTTAGACTGGAACATGAGCCAATAATTAGACCTTCAAGTGTTGTCGGTAACCCTTCATCAGGAAATGCTTCAAGCTTTAGACACTCTCGAATAGAGAGAAGTTGGAGAGATGACAAGCTTTTCAACAACCCTTCTTCTTCAGACAATAAAGACAGATCTTCGCATTCACTAATATATAGACTCTTAAGCCCTGGAAGATGTGGCAATTTGGGGAAGAAGGCAAGGTTTGAGATTTTCGAGATGACCAGGGAGTAGAGAGAGTTGGTGCTTGGTATTTCCCTTAGGAGTGCATCACTATAACACATTTCAAGAGGTAAATGTTGAAGACGTTTCAAGATCGGAAGGGTAATTACTTGTACACATCCTCTTATTTCCAGTTTTCATGGAAAAAAATCTAAGGAAGTGCTTGTATGTTGGGGCAGTTTTGCAGTTTCAGTTCCAAAACACCAATAAAAAAAGGCCTAGGTTGACCTACTGGGTTGCGTTGCTCATCTACGACGGTGAGCGTACCTTCATGCCAATCCTCTAGAACAAGATTGTCAATAAGTATTAAAAACATCAGATAAGGAGCCATTGGAATAGCTTTGAGTGAATCACACTTCTTTATCTTCAAAACTGTAAAATTTAGCATCAAGTTTGGTACCTTTCTTAGCTTGGGGCAGGTATTGATTTGTAGTCTATTTAATGTAGGATATTAATCCTCCGGCCATTCTTCTAGTTCCAGCATCCTGTTGATGCAGAGCTTTCTAAGGTGAGGTAATTGACCAATAGAGATTGCAGTACATTTAATGCAATGACTTAAGGTAAGTGTTCTCAAATTTTGAAGTAAACCACTTGTCATCCAGGAAGGAAAATTAGAGCCCTTGAAGTGATGAAGGGCCAAACCTTTGAGATTTGAATGAGGCTGGAGGTGATTGAGGTCCCTCTCTGCTCTGACTTTATCTTCTTGGTTGAAGTCTTTGTCAGTCCATTCTAACAGTAGTATCTGAAGGCTCTCCTTCTGGTTTAGCTTTGCCTCAGCTGCATTCATTGCATTCTTCAGGTTGGTGATATGCAACTTTCCTGTAAGATCTGCCATGTCCTTAAGTTCTCCAATGCCACGTCTCGTTATACTACTGAGTACTCGAAATGCATGCAAAGTCTGTAGCCTGGTTAAGTTTCCAATCCTTAGTGGCAGCTCCCCACACTTAAACCAAAACATGTCATCTAGCTCAAGATAAATCAGGTTAACCATTTTACCAAGGTCCTTGGGCAATTCAAAAAGCCAAAGGCACCCTAGAAGCTTAAGTGTCTGTAAATTTCAGAGCTTACATACTGAATTGGGAAGCTTTTTGATCTCTGTCCTTGAAACACCACAAACCCGGCCCACGAGCCTTGACCGGATCTAGTATGTTTCTCGATGAAAACCTGTTCAAATTCTTTTGTTACTTAGGAAAAACTTGTGTGTTTTGAAAGAAAGATTGTGTTGGGTCGGGCTTGAGTTGAAAACAAGTTTATTTCATTATTAAAATCCTTTACTTTAGGTGACAAAACGTTTAGAATTTGTTTTAAAATAAATCTACTTAAACTTCACTTGGTAAAAATTCGTACATAGTAATTAAAAGAAAAATTAAAATAATTCAAATATGGCCTTATTACATCAAATAAATCCCAAAATTAAAACCAAAGTACTTAAAATAAAGTAGTCCAAATAAAATGAATTTCTTCTTGAGCATGGCCATCCCCTAAGCTTCACGACAGGTCCATTACCGATCATCACCGAAAAATGTTCCCACAACACAGGGTGAGTCAACAGACTCAATGTGTACACAAACACTAAGTCCAAATAAATTCAAGCATTTCATATCATACATATTCATATATCATTAAATTAAAAATGATGCAACCCGAACCCAAACCTAGATGCCATCCGCTACACATCACCCGTACCATCCTGCACACCATGGGGACTACTAAGTCAACCCTCCATCCGTTACACACCATCAGCGCAATCAGCGATCATTTGCGACGGCGTGCTCATCGCCCTTATGAGTATTCGTGGTCTTAGGTCACCACACTCAGATATCGTGGTCTTAGGTCACCACATTCAGATATCATGGTCTTAGGTCACCACATTCAAATATCATGGTCTTAGGTCACCACATTCACTTCCCCTTTTCAATAACCCATATGCCCCATATCATACATATTATGCATTATATGCCAAATTTCACATTCTTATCACTTATCACATGTTAAATATAACATATTTCATAATCCTAGTAGGAGTAGGAAACGTACCTGAGTACTTTGTACCATAACATGGCACCTTAGCCACATTCTTACACTTTCATATTAACACATATATCAAGTTTAAGCCATAAATCTATTAAGATTAGTGTGGGGTACACACCTGATTAACTTAGCAACTTCACTTCAAATCCCGAAAATCCGATCTAAAGCCTTAGATCCTTAGTCCCTACATTCGGCCATTACTTAAAAATTTAATGAAGACCATTCGGCCATAAAAACAAATCCTATTAGGATTGTTGTAACCCAAAACTTACCTTGGTGCCGATTTCACTATAAATCAAATCCCGAAAATTTTGTGCTACTCCTCCCTTCAATCGGCCACTGCTAGATCATTTAACTTGATTAGTTTCGGCTTTTTAAACAAATAAAGAATAGATCTAATTACCAAAATAGACCTTGGCCGATTGTACTTATGCACTCACCTTGCGATTTCAAATCCCGAAAGTATCCCTTGTCTTAATTATCTGTCGAAATACCTATACACATATGTTAGATTCGATTCTAACATTAAATCATCATAGATGGCCCTTGGCCGAATGCTATAGACACTTACCTTGTGGATTTTAAATCCCGAAACTCACCGAATAACTAAGGAACACGCGGCCTATGGTGTACCTTCGGGAAAAGAACTTCTCCTTCCTTGTAGTCGACACTTAGTAAATCCCGAAAGATCTCTTCAAAGTTTGGCAACAAGATATTAATGGAGTTAGTCCTAGATTTGGCAAATCTTAAAAGAAAAAGGATGAAACAGAATGAGATCTTACCTTACTTTAGGAATCGGCAATCCTTGCTTGAACCTTTAACAATATTCGGCTATGTAGGCTAGAAGGATCTTGATTTTGGCTTTTGATTGGTAGAAAGAAAAGAGAAAGAAGAATAAAGATGGAGGATTTGGCTAGAGCACAAGGTGTTTTGGCTTGGCAAAAATAAAAGAGAAGAGAGGAGTTATTTGCTAGAGAATTTGCAGAGAGAGAGTTGAAAGAAAGAACTAATGGCCCTCTTTTCCTTTAGTAGCGAAATTACTAACTTAGAATCCCTTACTTGGCCATCACTCTTCTATTTTGATAGCTTTATCTCTTTAATTATCAATATATTCAAATTAAAAGAATTTAATCCATCAATTATCTCTTATCTCTTAATAAAAATAATACTAATAATAACCCATCATTATCTATCTATTTGCCGAAGTTTAAAGAGAATAAAACTCCTCTTTTAAGAGCCTTAATGCCGATCCACCTCTCTGCTCCTTGTAGCAAAAATAAAATTCTTTATTTGCTTCCCATGCGACTCGATCCTTGGCCCATTTGCCTATGTATGTGGCGTCACTTGCTAGGCCCTTAAGTGGCGCCTTGTAGCCATTTTACCAAGGCTATTTGTATGTCATATTTCACATACATTTTCTCTTAAGACCACCTTGCTTCATGTCCCTCTTTTAAACTTTAAACTTGACATTTCTAAAGCATTTCCTTACATTTCCAAGACATTTCCTTACATTTCCAAGACAAGACATTTCCTTACATTTCCAAGTCATTTCCTTACATTTCCAAGTCATTTCTTACATTTCCAAGACAAGACATTTCCTTCCATTTCAAGTCATTTCTTACATTTCCAAGACAAGACATTTCCTTCCATTTCCAAGTCATTTCTTACATTTCCAAGACAAGACATTTCCTTACATTTCCAAGTCATTTCCTTACATTTCCAAGTTTCCAAAAATGTTCACCATACATTCATAACACATAAGACATGCCATTTCGTATAATTAAATCAAAAATGCATAGGCCCATTTCCAGGATGTTACAGTTCTACCCCCCTTAAAAATAATTTCGTCCTCGAAATTACTTACTAACGAATAATCGTACATTTTAACTCACCGCACTACGCTTATGCTACGCACTCTGATCTTAATAGAACTATCATACTTCCTAGGCACAATCTCTAAGTTCACGTCCCCTAGAACTCATTCTAATGCCGCGATTTAATCTGATTAAAAAGTTTTATGCATCAGAATTTTGTTCCACTTGTTAACCGCGAACAATTTTATGAAATAAAGATATTTAGAAGTAGTTCTTTCGATCACACAAAGTTTCAGTTCAAGTTCACTACTCTAATTCAGAGAATCACATTCACATTCATCAACAGAGACACCTTCATTCCTCAATAGAGGCACATTCATTCATCAACATAGACATATTTATTCAGTGGTATCTACCACCCACATTCACTATTCGAACACTCTTTGCCTTATTCCTATCCTAGGGGTATTTTCGTAATTTGTCCTACAGGGGTATTTTCGTAATTTTTCAAAATAAGGTTCCTTGGTAATTTTGTCAATAAGGGTATTTTGGTAATTTTATGTTCCCTGGGTATTTTTGGAAATTTTAAAATTCGGGGGTATTTCGATAATTTTGAAACTCGGGGGTATTTTGGTAAAAACAGGGGTAAATTTGGAAAGTGTTAATAATTCCAGGGTATTTCAAAATTTGCAAAACTTGGGGGTTCTTTTTGAGAATTTGTTTTCCAAAATGGTGATGTTGCAAAAATTTTGGAAATTAGGGTCATTTTGGTAATTTGCAAGTTAGGGGCAATTTCGTAATTTTTTAAAATCAAGGTATTTTGATATTTTGCAAATTAGGGTTTTTGAACTTGTTATAAAGTAAGGAAATTTTGCTAAAACTGTGGGTAGTTCGGACATTTTATAAACCAAGGGCATTTTTGTAATAACAACCAGGGGTATTTAGGTATTTTTTTTTTATAAATCGGAAATTTTTCGGAAAATTTTGTAAAAATAGTTCTCACAAATTGAAAGGGTAATTTTAAGAGTTTTACAACTAGGGTTTTCATAAAAATACGGCTAGTTCCCTTTCGGGTTTTAGTTATTGTGTTTAGCCTATGATCGAGTCCTCTTGGTTAGGGTGAACCGGAAAGCTACACGCACTGTAGGATTCCAATGAAGAGGAGGTGAGTCACTAGGGATCGCTTAAGTACCTGTGCTCTTAGGATCCAATCCTAGACATGCGCATTGTGGGTTACCACACCGTAACTCTGGCGACTTAGCCATAGGGTTGTTTAGTTAGGCACTTAAGTCTTATGTAAGTGTTGGGGAAAACTAATCCTAGGGTTCAAGTACTTATCATGCTAATCTACGTTCCATTCCATTTCTACCCTTCTACAGATCATTCAATAAATCACACAAATGGATGAAGTACTTACGGTGGTGGATCATGGTCGGAGACTTAGGTGCCATGCCGAAAAACTCGCTTATTTTTCAAAAATATTTTCATAAAACTCATTTGGGCTCGCTTTGAAAATGTTTTGGGCCTTAAACCCCTAGGCCGAGGGTTTGAAACTGGGCTCTGATACCAAACTGAAACACCCCAAACCCGGCCCACGAGCCTTGACCGGATCTGGTATGTTCCTCGATGAAAACCGGTTCAAATTCTTTTGTTACTTAGGAAAAACTTGTGTGTTTTGAAAGAAAGATTGTGTTGGGTCGGGCTTGAGTTGAAAACAAGTTTATTTCATTATTAAAATCCTTTACTTTAGGTGACAAAACGTTTAGGCTTTGTTTTAAAATAAATCTATTTAAACTTCACTTGGTAAAAATTCGTACATAGTAAGTAAAAGAAAAATTAAAGTAATTCAACTATGGCCTTATTACATCAAATAAATCCCAAAATTAAAACCAAAGTACTTAAAATAAAGTAGTCCAAATAAAATGAATTTCTTCTTGAGCATGGCCATCCCTAAGCTTCACGACCCTGGTCCATTACCGATCATCACGAAAAATGTTCCCACAACGGGGTGAGTCAACAGACTCAATGTGTACACAAACACTAAGTCCAAATAAATTCAAGCATTTCATATCATACATATTCATATATCATTAAATTAAAAATGATGCAACCCGAACCCAAACCTAGATGCCATCCGCTACACATCACCTGTACCATCCTGCACACCGTGGGGACTACTAAGTCAACCCTCCATCCGCTACACACCATCGAGCGCGTCAGCTGCGAATCGACGTGCTCATCGCCCTTATGAGTATTCGTGGTCTTAGGTCACCACACTCAGATATCGTGGTCTTAGGTCACCACATTCAGATATCGTGGTCTTAGGTCACCACATTCAGATCTCGTGGTCTTAGGTCACCACATTCAAATATCGTGGTCTTAGGTCACCACATTCACTTCCCTTTTTCAATAACCCATATGCCCCATGTCATACAGATTATGCATTACAAGCCAAATTTCACATTCTTATCACTTATCACATGTTAAATATAACATATTTCATAATCCTAATAGGATTAAGAAACGTACCTGAGTACTTTGTACCATAACATGGTACCTTAGCCACATTCTTACACTTTCATATTAACATATATATCAAGTTTAAGCCATAAATCTATTAAGATTAGTGTGGGGTACACACCTGATTAACTTAGCAACTTCACTTCAAATCCCGAAAATCCGATCTAAAGCCTTAATCCTTAGTCCCTACATTCGGCCATTACTTAAAAATTTAATGAAGACCATTCGGCCATAAAACCAAATCCTATTAGGATTGTTGTAACCCAAAACTTACCTTGGTGCCAATTTCACTATAAATCAAATCCCGAAAACTTTGTGCTACTCCTCCCTTCAATCGGCCAATGCTAGATTATTTAACTTGATTAGTTTCGGCTTTTTAAACAAATAAAGAATAGATCTAATTACCAAAATAGACTTTGGCCGATTGTACTTATGCACTCACCTTGCGATTTCAAATCCCGAAAGTATCCCTTGTCTTAATTATCTGTCGAAATACCTATATACATATGTTAGATTCGATTCTAACATTAAATCATCATAGATGGCCCTTGGCCGAATGCTATAGACACTTACCTTGTGGATTTTAAATCCCAAAACTCACCGAATAACTAGGGAACACGCGGCCTATGGTGTACCTTCGGGAAAAGAACTTCTCCTTCCTTGTAGTCGACACTTAGTAAATCCCGAAAGATCTCTTCAAAGTTTCGGCAACAAGATATTAATGAGGTTAGTCCTAGATTTCGGCAAATCTTAAAAGAAAAAGGATGAAACTGAATGAGATCTTACCCTTACTTTAGGAATCGGCAATCTTTGCTTGAACCTTTAACAATATTCAGCTATGTAGGCTAGAAGGATCTTGATTTTGGCTTTTTGATTGGTAGAAAGAAAAGAGAAAGAAGAATAAAGATGGAGGATTCGGCTAGAGCACAAGGTATTTCGGCTTGGCAAAAATAAAAGAGAAGAGAGGAGTTATTTGCTAGAGAGAATTCGGCAGAGAGAGAGTTGAAAGAAAGAACTAATGGCCCTCTTTTCCTTTAGTAGCCGAAATTACTAACTTAGAATCCCTTACTTGGGCATCACTCTTCTATTTTGATAGCTTTATCTCTTTAATTATCAATATATTCAAATTAAAAGAATTTAATCCATCAATTATCTCTTATCTCTCAATAAAAATAATACTAATAATAACCCATCATTATCTATCTATTTGCCGAATTTTAAAGAGAATAAAACTCCTCTTTTAAGAGCCTTAATGCCGTCCACCTCTCTGCTCCTTGTAGCAAAAAATAAAATTCTTTATTTGCTTCCCATGCGACTCGATCCTTGGCCCATTTACCTATGTATGTGGCGTCACTTGCTAGGCCCTTAAGTGGCGCCTTGTAGCCATTTTACCAAGGCTATTTGTATGTCATATTTCACATACATTTTCTCTTAAGACCACCTTGCTTCATGTCCCTCTTTAAACTTTAAACTTGACATTTCTAAAGCATTTCCTTACATTTCCAAGACATTTCCTTACATTTCCAAGACAAGACATTTCCTTACATTTCCAAGTCATTTCTTACATTTTCAAGTCATTTCCTTACATTTCCAAGACAAGACATTTCCTTCCATTTCCAAGTCATTTCCTTACATTTCCAAGACAAGACATTTCCTTCCATTTCCAAGTCATTTCCTTACATTTTCAAGACAAGACATTTCCTTACATTTCCAAGTCATTTCCTTACATTTTCAAGTTTCAAAAATGTTTACTTTCCTCTTTTGAAACTTAACATTTCTGAAGCATTTCCTTACATTTCCAAGGTTCCAAAAATGTTTACTTTCCTCTTTTGAAACTTAACATTTCTGAAGCATTTCCTTACATTTCCAAGTTTGCAAAAATGTTCACCATACATTCATAACACATAAGGCATGCCATTTCGTATAATTAAATTAAAAATGCATAGGCCCATTTCCAGGATGTTACAGTCCTAGAGAGATCCATGTAGCGTAATAGCTTCAACTCTCCAACAGATTCTGCTAATTCCGTGAGCAAGCTCGAACTTAGATCCAAGGCACGAATGTATTTTAGAGAATGAAACATCTTGTCCAGAGTTTGTCCTCCTAAGCTTTTCAAGTACTCGCTAGGCAGTAGGAGTGTGCGCAGCTTATTACACGTCTTAAAAATCTACTTGTAGGTAGGACTCTCTAAATCTTGACAGAGCAATGAGATATGACGACATTGTTTAGAGAAAACACACGACTTGTGGTCCATCACTTAGCAGCATTGGGGACTTGAAACTGATACTACCAACTCCTGGATAAGATCGTGCATTCTATATCTCTCTTTGTTATCAATGTCTAGAGTTTGGAAGAAGGACATGGTTAACAACTCATCAAGGTATTCACGTCCAGTTTGCTCTGTACTTTTGTTGGGATTAAGAACAAAAACAACCAAGGTTAACAGAAGCTTGAGCAACAAGGCTCAATGCTTGCAGGAGAAACAATCAAAATTGGTTTTGAAGAGCAAAATGAAAGTAAAGAACAGATAGAGTTTTTTTTTATGAAATTTAATGATTTCATTAACTACATGAATAAAGGAATTGAGCCATTACATATGCCAGTTCATGAGCTGCTCAAAATGTCACAAACATTACGTAATCATTACCTACTACCACTAATTACATTGAAACTTGATAAATGAAACTTGTACACTTTGACAAAGCTGATTGATCAGCTCAACATTACCTAATTACATCAAACACATCATCAACTAAGTTCAAAACTAATTATATTACATGATATCAACTAAACTAAGAAAATAAAATAGTAGCAAAAACTTCAGCAGCTGCGTGCATGGCTCGAGCTGCTTCTCTGCTCCTTAACTGCTTTATATGCTACATGCTGACCAACTTCAACACTCCTCCTTGGTTTGCATGTTGCAAAATCCTATTTTCCTTCTTAATTTAATGAATCTTGACATACTAAGGGGCTTTGTCAAGATGCCAACAACTTGATTTTCAGAACTGCAATGAATCAGTCTCACCTCTTGAGCTTGCTCCACTTCCCTAACAAAATGAAACTTGATCTTGAAGTGTTTTGTTCTTCCATGGAACACTAGATTTTTTGCAATTGCAACGGTAGATTGGTTATCATAATTGATCTATATTGCTTTCCTTTGGTGTTGATTCAAATCAGCCATGATTTTCCTTAGACAAATGGCTAGGTTGACAACTCCTGCAGCTGCCACATATTCTGCTTCAACAGTTGACTGAGTAACAATATTTTACTTCTCCGAACTCTAATAAAAATGGTTGAACCAAGGGTAAACATATACCCTGAAGTGCTCTTCATGTCATTCAATGATCAAGCCCAATCACTATCAATATAACCAAGCAACTTTATGCTTTCAGCCTTGGTAAATTTTAAACCAAAACTCAGTGTACTTTTGATTTACCTGAGAACTCTTTCGGGAGCTTGTAAGTGCTTATCATTGCTGCAATGTATGAATCTTGATAGTATACTCACAGCAAACATGATGTCTGGTCTAGTGGTAGTCAGATATAGCAAACATCCAACCAAACTCCTATAGGTTGATTCATTAACCTTCTCAAAATCTCCTTGGCTCGATAGTTTATCTCCAACAGCAACTGGTGTGCTTGTTGCTTTGCAATTTTACATGGAGAATTTATTCAGAATCTTTGAGGAAAAAGCCTTCTGACTTAGGAAGATTCGATGCTGAATTTGTGACACTTCCATGATAAGGGAGTAAGTCATTTTTCCCAAATCAAACATCTCAAACATTTGCGCCATTTTCTCCTTAAAATCAACTAATATAACATGAATTCCCCATGTCACTAGTAGGTTATCCACTTACAAGGATATAATCAGCTGTGTTTCAACATCTTTCCTTTTGAGATACAAGTTTGGCTCGTTGATGCTCCTCTTGAATCTTAGGCTAGTCAAATAGCTATCGATTCTGTCATACCAGGCTCTTGGTGCCTGTTTCAAGCGATACAAGGCTTTCTTCAGCTTGTAGACATTGTCTTCTTTGCCTTCAACTTTGAACCCTTCAGGCTATTCAACATAAATTTCTTCCTCAAGAAATCCATTGAGAAAGGCTAACTTTACATCAAGTAGATGGATTTTCCACTGCTTTTGTGTAGCCAAGGCAATTAGCAGTCTGATAGTGTCAAGCCTGGCCACTGGTGCAAAGGTTTCAAAGTAGTCTATGCCATATTTCTGGCTGAACCCTTTCACTACCAGCCTTGCTTTCAGCTTGTTCAAGATTCCATCAACATTGTGCTTGGCTTGAAACACCCACTGCACTCCTATGACCTTCCTGTTGACTGGTATTGGAACTAACTCCCAGGTCTGATTTTCCTCAAGCATACTGATTTCATCAACCATAGCCTGTTTCCAGCCTTGCTGAGCTTCAGCTTCTTCAAAGTCTCTTGGTTCAACTGTAGCCACTTGAGCTCTTTCATATATTTCAACCAATGGTCTAGTACCCCTAACTAGTTCATCATCAATGTCCATTTCAGGACCATTTTGATTAGCTTCAATTTGATCTGACATAAGATCTTCAGCAGCAGCCTCTGGCTCATTTTTATCCCAGTTCTAGTCTGACTTCTCATCAAATACAACATCTCTGCTCACAAGAATTTTGTTGGATGAAGGATCCAAGATCCTATAGCCCTTCTTGATACTGCTATAGCCCACCAGGATGCCAGGTTGAGCTTTCTTGGCCAACTTGTCCCTCTTGACGGCAGGAACATGTGCATAATAGATGCAGCCAAAGACCATCAGGTGAGCCAGTGATGGTTTGAACCCAAACCAAGCCTCAAATGGAGTTTTCTGAGCTAATGCCTTGGTTAGGAGCCTATTTTGGAGGCACACAGCAGTGTTAACTACCTCAGCCCACAAAGTTTTGGGAAAATATCCATCAGGCTTCTATTCTTCCTTTCACTCACACCATTCTGTTGAGGTGTGTAGGTGTTGGTGGGCAGGTGCTTTTACTTCTGGGTTGGAAAGCACTTCTGACTTAAAAAGTTGTCTGTTTAGCATTGCTTCTGGCTTTAAAAGTGTTTTTGACCCCAAAAGCTCTTTTGAGAAGCAATGCTAAAGAAAGCCTAAGTCCCAATAACAAATAACTATAACATTATTAAGTTTGAAGATAATATTGATAAGAGAAATAATTATAAATTTTAAACATAGAATGTACATCTTCTATCATTTTACTTTTTGGATTTGTAAATATTAATTTATTTTATAAATGTAAATTCAAAATTATGTAATATTATATAGCATTTAAATCTTTCAAGCTTTAAAAAAAAAATTAACTACTGAACCTTGAGGTATAATAAATATATATACTAGACTTATGGTTTATCTGTTAAATGAACTTTAAATAAAAATATAATTTTTATCAAATGGATCTTATTTCGATTAGCATTGGCATTGTTGCCAATATAGGAAGACCTGGATTCGAGCATGTTAAAACATGTTTATCCTCTTATTTAAGATTTTGAAAAGACTTATAACTTGTTATAGGCATCATTTGTAGATTAAAAAAAAGAAGAAGAACATTTTACTCTTTATTAATAATTATTTTAGTTTTTGGTAACAAATTATTATTTTATTTATTGTTCTTCTATATTTATATTTAATAATTTTCAAATGATCTTCCTTTATTGACAAATGGGAACCAATGCCCTTTTTTCCTTTACATTTTACAAAAATAGTTAAATTTTAGTTTTAGTCCCTCTACTATACCTAAAATTATGATGTAGTTTTCATACTTTAATTAACATAATTTAGTATCTATATTTTTATAATTTTATTAATTAGTCCAAATATTTAGTATCTTTAACTTTTCGATCAAAAAATTACGTGGTTATATATAATTAGAATTCCTTAGAGATTGACATGTGAGTTCAAATTCCTCTTAGGTTTGTGTGTGTTTTTTGGCGTTATAAATTTCAATTTTGGCCCTTAGACTATGTTGAATCCTGAGCTTAAATATTTTATTTTAATTTTTAACATAATTCGGTCTCTCTACTTTTATAATGTCATTAGTTAGTCTAAATAATTGATATTGTTAACTATTTCAATCAAAATGTTGATGCCAAATTTTCTTAAGAACACTATTTCAATAGAATTTTTTATCATAACGAATTCAAATGTGTGTTTTTATTGTTACATGACTACCAAAAGGTTTTTTTTTTTAATTTCAAAATGTCACCCTAAATAATCCTAATAGAATAAATTTAATGGCGGTAACAACTGGACTTGGATTTTCAAATCCGAAAAATAGAGAGGCTAAATTCCTCAAAATAAAAGTAGGAGAATTAAATTCCAAATGTGCGAAATATATATGTGCTTAGAGCATATTTTAACCTTCGAATTTTTACTTTGTAATTTGACACAAAAAAGTAATCAGCCAAGGGCAAATCCAAAAAAATTTTTAGCAGGGACCAAAATTTAATTATAATTTTATATGTATTAATTTATAATTTCGTCATTTTTTTTAAGAGACTAAACAAAAAAATTATTTTTAGGAGGTTAAAATATAATTTTACTATATATTAATTTATAATTTCTTTATTTATTAGAGGACTGAATTAAAAAAATTAGGGGCTCAAAGTGTAATTTCACTATATATATTAATTTATTGTTTCTCTATTTATAAGAAAACTCAATTGAAATTTTTTATTTTTTGGAATGGTGGCCTTGACTTTCTATCTGCGCCCCTCAAATTCACCACTGTAATCAAGAACCATACTAGTATGAATTATTATTTTGAACATTGAAATGAAAAAAATTCACAAATGAAATGTTATTTATATTTATGATGTAGTAGTATAATAATATTTTTTTTAAAAAACTTTTGATATTACTTTAAACCTATTTGTCAAGTTTGTTTATTGTTAGACAAAATAATTGTTATATATATATATATATATAAATCTTGATGATACTCTAAATCTATTTGTGAACATTTTCAAAATATATATAGCGTTCTAATTGTTGCAAATGAAAAGTTGTTGCAATTTATAGTGATGAGTTATGCCTCTTAAATTCAAAAGTTACATTACTTGATTATTAACAATAGTCATAATTATTTAAGTAGAAATCTATTGAATAATTATGTTTACTGCTAAAGATATAACTATTCACTTGGGTAGCTATGTCCCTATGAAGAGATATGAGTCTTCTTATAAATAGGAGAGAAATTTCATTTGTACGACACACAAAAAAGAACACATAGAAATAAAGTTTCTTTTTATTCTCCCACCATCTTATATTCCTCGATTATTCTATAAAGAATTAGTGCTAAAATTCTTTACAGAAATTGATATCATTATTATGCTCCGCTCAATGCTCAATGGAATATTTATGTTAGTGCAAAACATAAACAGTCATTAGGCTTCACTATATCATCAAGTTTCGTTTGCTAGTAACTCTTTTGCACACCATAATATAAGTGGGGGCGAATAGAACCTTAAACAAAGTGGCATTGATGCACACCTTGTAGTCTTCATTAATTTATAATAAATTTATTTTCATCCCTACATACTAACAATTTTAAGGTTTATATTTTTGCAATTTATGAGAAATTTAAGAATGTAACACCCTTAACCCACATCCATCGCCGGAACAGGGTTACGGGATGTTATCGGAGTTTACAAAAAATTACATATAATTCTACTATTTACTTATGTTCATATCAAAGCTATCCACTTGAGTCGAAGTCGCTAAATTATTTATATCTGGAGCTACAGAATTCTAAATTTTGGAATTTATAATTTATCCAATAAATACAGTAAAATCTTCAAATTTATCCCTGTTCAGCAGTTTGACAGCTTTAATCTTTCTTCACTAAAAAATAATTATCGCTTAATATGAGATTTGGATAATGTTTCCATTTATTTCTATTGAAAATAAACTCATTGAAAATTTAAACATATAAATTTAAACCACTAATTATTTTTTAAAAATTTTTGATGATTTTCCAAAGTTAGAACAAGGGAACCCAAAATCATTCTGACCTTGTCTCACAAAATTTATTATATCT
This sequence comes from Gossypium bickii, assembly GCA_025503065.1. Classification (NCBI taxonomy): domain Eukaryota; kingdom Viridiplantae; phylum Streptophyta; class Magnoliopsida; order Malvales; family Malvaceae; genus Gossypium; species Gossypium bickii. The sequence goes on from CP106716.1 coordinate 103,512,248, forward strand.
CATAATTTACAATTCCGTTACTTACTCCGTTTCTTCTATGAAAAACTAGACTCAATAAAATTTAATTTAATATTTTATTAAACCTCTAATTCAATTTCCAAAATTTTTGGTGATTTTTCAAAGTTGAACATTGCTGCTGTCGAGAAACTATTTTAATGCTAATTTTACTCTTTCATGATTCTTTGTATTGACTTTTATTTAGACATACATAATCATTATACTTTTAGGCACCTCTTATGCATATTCGACTACTATTTTACCTTTCATCATTCAATTACATCAACATTATAAGTGTAACAGCCCAAATTTCAGTGAGGTCAGAAATAGTGGTTCGAGATCACCAAATCTGACAAATAAATTCGTAGATTATATTATTTAATATTTACGAGCCAAATGTAGCTTTTAAAATATTTTTGAAATAGTAATGTAACGGCTTAATTTTCAGTGGTGTTGGAAATGGTGATTTGAGATCACTAAATTCGACAAGTAAAATTGAATAAGATAGTAATTTAATATTTATGAGTCAAGTAAGAATTTAGAAGAATTTGTGATTTGGTGAATTTGGTAAATTAAAGGAATTTATTAGGTCAAATAGGTCAAAAAAAATGAGGTATCGAGACCTCGAATTTGAAAACTGAGGAAATATTTATGGAGTGTCATTAAGTTAGTATTAAAGTTTGGATGAGAAATTTAAATGTTTGGGTAGTCAATTAAATAAAAAGACTTAATTGTAACAAATGTAAAATTTGCTAGAAGGATTAAATAGCTCAAGTGTTAAAAGAAAGAGGATTTAAAGGGAAATTAAGCCTAAAAGTGAAAAGGTTGGACGACAAGGGCAAGAAAATCATCAAAAAAATAAGGGAAATAAGGGCAAAATTGGAAATTTCACAATTTTAATATGTATAATAAAGACAAAATTGAAAAATCTAGATATCTCTTCATATTTTCTCAGCCAAAATGCCATAGGAGGTCTGGAGAAAGCTATTTTTTCATATTTGTACATCATGTGAGTTTAATTCTTGCTTTTTCTTGATAATTTTTATGTTTTTATGACTTTTACAACTAGGTCCACTTATAGAATTCATTAGTTTTTGATTTGATGGGTGAAATTAAAAGTTACCCTGGTTGAGTAATGGAAGTTTATGATGAATTATTATGAAATTTAAATTCTAATTTCATATTAAGGTGGTTTTATTAAGTGATTTTGATAGAAAATGGTATTTAGGACCTAATTGTGAAAAAGTTGTAAATTAGATGTTGGTGCTGAAATTCAGAATATAAAAGGTTGTGAAATAGTTTTTAATGATAAAATAAAGTTTTAATTTAGAAAAATTAGTTCAATTGATGGGTGAATTGAGTAGGGACTAAATTGTAAAAATTATAAATTTTGGGGTAAAAGTGAAATTTTAAAAATTGAAGAGCATAAATTATGAAGTGAAATAGAAATGAAATAAATTCTAATGAGTGAAAATATTTTACATTATAGATCAAGAATCCAAAGAAGAACGAGGAAAAGAAAAGTTGCAGAATAGTCCCTAAATTTCAATATATTCTACAAATCAGCCGGGTAAGTTCATATGGTTGAATTTACATGTTTATTTGTGAATGATTGAATGATATAATGTGTTATTGAATATGAATTTGCTGTGGGATTGTGAAGACTATGATAAAATAAAACAATAAATGTGATAATACAAATTAGGAAAAACGCAGGATTGAGTACGTTTGTATCGTGACATGTGATGAATTGACGAAAAATACCATGGTTGATCCATGGCAAAGTGTGAAACGTAGGTACGGTATTAACCATACTGAGTTGTGAAATGTAGGTATGGTATCATCCATACTGAGTTGTGAAATGTAGGTATGGTATTAACCATACTGAGTTAAGAAACGTAGGTATGGCATTTCCCATACCAAGTTGTGAAATGTAGGTATGGTATTTCAATGAGGAAAACCATACTGAGTTATGAAACGTGACACTGAGCAACAAATTCGTAAGATGTTTCCTAATTTGATAATAAGTAATACAATAAGAGTGAATCAAATGAAAGATATTGAGTAGTTGTTAATGTTGAGCTCAACTATGTGAAATATTATAACAATGGTTGTGAATGGCAGGGAACTTTAGTAAATGTTTTGTTATTGTTCAGAAATATTATGTTTGGTAAGTATTACTTTTAAACCTATGAACTTACTAAGCTTCAATAAGCTTACTTGTGTGTGTTTGATATTTTTATGTAGATTGAATTAAAGGGAAGTTGGTAGATCGGATCGTCACAACAAAGGTCTCTATCCAGATCAATTCTGGTAGCTTTTTTTCTATGTTTAAAGATTTATATGGCATGTATAGAGTTTAAATAAAATGGAGTAAAGATGTTATTAACTAGTTAACCATATTTTGCAATGAAACAGTTTTTGGTTAGCAGCAGTGACATGATTTTGAAAAATCACCAAAAATAGGTGTCGAAACCATTTTTTATTTTCAAAGTTCAGAAAAATGGAGATCGACTTAAAAATAGGGAGTCACCACCGATCTTTTTTGTTTATGTGTGATTAGGTCACCTATAAAAATATTTTGGTCTGCAAAATTCAAGAAAATAGGTTCGGGGGTCGGTTACGTGCAAGGAAGGGTTAGCACCCTTGCAACGCCCAAATTTGGTACCAAATTGATTAATGTTGTCCTAATGTCGAAAACTGGAAAATATCTAAGGCAAAAAAATATTAAATCTGAATTGAATCTCTAGATTAACTCGTTTCAGAAGAATAAAAGGATCATACCCAGCACGTTAGGATATAACACCTTTATACTCTAACATCGAGATCATCTTTGATTTTCAAAACATATGAAAAGGGTATTTGGTTATTTAGTTGAACGAAAAATCAACACCCAGCACGTTAGGATGTAATTTTCCATACTCCCCAAACATACAAACTTGCCTTATCTAAAAATATTTACGAATATTCGACTTTTAAAAAATTGGCTCAAAATGCATTTTATAAGATCATTATTCAATAACGAAAAGCAAAATTATAATATCGAGCGTATATTAATAATATGGCATCAACAATATACAAAACAATTTAAAAAATAGATGAAATGCCTAAGAAGATTTTAAAGTATATGTGAAGAAAATATTTAAGTGAACAATATGTAAAATAGATTAAAATAAATAACAAATAAAAGAATGAAATAATTTAAAATGAATAACATAATAAAATTAAAAAATCAGTAATATATACAGAAGTTTTAGGGAGAAAATATATAACAGTTTATAATAGTCGACAATCCAAAAATATATACATATGAAGAGAGTTAAAAATGGATAATATATGTAAAAGTTTTAAGAACTAAGCAATACATATATAATTTAAAAAACAAGTATTGAATAAAAGGTTTTTTTATAGGTAATATAAAAGTTTTCAAGTAAATAGATGACAAATTTGCGAAAATAAACTGAAATTAAACAGATTTGGAACTAAATCAGAATAAAAATGAAGTTAAAGGTATAAACTATAAAAAAATAAATATACGAGGGCTATATTGAAATCAGAGTAAGAATTAAGGGCTAAAATTGCAGTAGGTTTTAAAAAAAAGGTGAACAAGGACCACATCACCGTGAACGTAAACTCGTAGGGACTAAATGGGTGAATAACCCAGCCCCAAATGCGCTGCGTTTCTGTCGGCCAAAGCACGGATTGAATTGAAATGAAACGGAAATAACAGGGCCAGATCGCAAAAGGGAAATCATAAAATGGGACTTAATCGACCAGCATCGCAAAAAACAGAGGACTGAATGTGAAAATAGTCCTTTTAAGCAATATGCGCAGTAACCATATGCATCAAACGACGCCATTTTGTTAGAGGTTTATAAATCCATCTTTACTTCCCAAAAAATCAGATTTTTTAACCCTAAAAGTTTCTTAAAAATCAGCAGCCACCATTTAAAAGATCTTCTCTGCCTCTCCTCTCTTACGCCCGACGATTCGGTTTCCTCGGCCGATCGTCGAGCCACCGTTACATTCGATGGCCAACGATGCTTGGCGGTGGGCTTCCAGCCCTGTTCGAAGCCCATTTTCGAAGATCCATGCCCGAACGCCTCGAGAAATTGGGACCAAAAGCCCTCGACTCCTCTTCTCCGAACCTGATTCGCGGGGACGGGACGAGTTCTCCGACGACGAGTCTCGGTTCAGGTAAGGTCCTTTCCCTTTTTTATTTATTATTTCATTTATAAGCTTGAAAATAATAGATAAAAATAAATAGAAATCAACAGTAACCAAAGTAAAATCGAAAGGAAAAAACGAATGCAACCTTCGAAAATTTTTTATTCTCCTTTTCTTGATTTTTCTGTATTCATCAAAAGAAGTCCCTCCTTACAAACGTTTCATTTCAGTTTTTATTTCAGTTTTTTTATTCTACTATGCGCGTTGTCTTCTTCCTTTGCAGGGCATGGGCGAGGCATGCGGATGGTGGTGGCCGAGGCGTATGGGGAACTGCGATTGTCAAGGCGCATGGGTGCGGGGAGCAGAGGCGCATGGGGAGAGATGCTGACGGCAGAGGCATGTGGCACTAGGGAAGCAGCTAGGGTTTCTTGTTTACTGACTTAGTTTTTAGGTTTTGGGCTTATTGGGCTAGGTTTAGTTGGGTCTTGGTAATTGGGCTGAATTTGGTTTGTAAAATGGACATTCTTGGACTATTTTATTTTTGGATTTTTAATGGGCCTTGGTTATTTCTAACGGGCCCAGGCAAAAATGGTTATTACAGCTGCCCCTCTTTGCTCATTGTCATGAAATGAGAATAGAGCAAAGACAATAGAAGAGCCAATTTTGCCCGGTCTTGGCTAAACCTTAACTTCTTGGTTCTCGTCTTCTTCAAATAGCTTCGTTCTAGTCCACCGCCTCTTGTTGCTTCGGTCCACTTCACTGTATCTTTGAAAGATGAGATTTGTTTACTTTTAACTTGCCCCCCCTGTGACTTCGAGACACGAAGTCAGGCAGAAAAGATTTGTAGCTTCGACCTGCTCCACTGGAACTTCGAAGTGATAAGAATCCAGAGAGAAGAGATTTGTAGTTTCGATCTTCTCACTGAAACTTCTCGAAAATAAAGTTGGATCCTCAACGTACGCAGGGAGGAGGGATTAGTAGCTTCGACCTGCTCCACTGGAACTTCGAGGTGATAAGAATCCAGAGAGAAGAGATTTGTAGTTTCGATCTTCTCACTGAAACTTCTCAAAAATAAAGTTGGATCCTCAACGCACGCAGGGAGGAGGGATTAATAGCTTCGACCTGCTCCAGTGGAACTTCGAGGTGATAAGAATCCAGGGAGAAGAGATTTGTACTTTCGATCTTCTCACTGAAACTTCTCAAAAATAAAGTTGGATCCTGAATGCACGCAGGGAGGAGGGATTAATAGCTTCGACCTGCTCCACTGGAACTTCAAGGTGATAAGAATCCAGAGAGAAGAGATTTGTAGTTTCGATCTTCTCACTAAAACTTCTCAAAAATAAAGCTGGATCCTCAACGCACTCAGGGAGGAGGGATTAGTAGCTTCGACCTGCTCCACTGGAACTTCGAGGGAATAAGACTTGTATGTCTTCGATCCGCCCCTGCAACTTCAAGATTGCCAGATCTGCTATCTTCGACCTGTTCCACTGCTGGTCAGGGTGATAGGGCTGGTGGCTTAAATCTGCTCCACTACTGCTTAGAGAGACCAGATTTTCCATTCGATCTTGGTTTCCTACTGCTTAGGGTGACAAGATCTACAACTTTCGACCTATTCCACTGCTGGTCAGGGAGATAGGACGGATGGCTTAAATCTACTCCGTTGCTTCATGGAGATGAGATTTGCCATTCAATCTTGGTTCTCTACTGTTTAGGGTGACAAGATCTACAATTTTTGACCTATTCCGCTGCTGGTCAGGGAGATAGGACTGATGGCTCTACTCCGCTACTTCATAGAGATGAGATTTGCCGTCTTCGATATGCTCCACTCAGGATGGCAAGATATTCAAATTCACTGATGTTGTGACAATATCCTCTAAAGGACCTGTCCTGTAAAATCAGTTTTGTGTTTATGTTTATGCAAAATGGTTAGGATGCAATGATCAGAATGAATGTAATGCTCCTTACTAAATGTATTATGGCCGACATTTGCGTGAATGCATAATGTCATGAGAATAGTCTTTTCACAAAGATTAGGATGCAATGGTCGGAATGAATCGAATGTCCCTAAATAGATGTGTATGAATGATATGCATGAGTGCATGAGAATGACCCTTTTTACTATTTGGGTTGTCATTGCTCGTAGTTCAATCAAGGTTCTATCACTAATGCTTTACGATGCTTTCGTTCATCAAGATCTTCTTTGAGTAAAACCCAAAGAAATGATCATATTTCATCAAAGAAGCTTGCCCACTGTAATTTTGAGTCCCTTCTATTATATCTTTTGGGACGTAAAGTTTGTACCTCCCACTACAACTTTAGGAGAATAACATTTGGTTTCTTCCACCAATCTTGCTCAGCTCAAAGGTATGGGATCAATTTGATCTATTTGCTGGGTATAATGGCCAGATGTATATGCATGATATTTGCATGAATGCGAAGTATCATTTTTCTCTCCTCGAGAATGATCCTCTTGTGCACCTGGGTTGACATTGCTCGTTATTCATCGAGGTTGTATTACCGACGAAGTGTCTTGTCTTTTGATCAACCAATAAAATGTTCAAAGAGATGATCATATTTCTCTAATATTTCCAACCCTTAAGCTAAATAAGTTTTGAACAATAGTCCTGTTTCAGGTCCTTGTATTATTCAGAAGCTTCCAGAGTAATATGCGAAACTCCTTTTATGAAAGTATTATTAGTCCACAAATCGTTGTTTCAATGCAAAATACCTGAAAAAGATTGTAACAATGGACAAGAAGGAAATTGATTGAGAACATAGCTCGAAACAAACAAGTTAATCAAAGCTAACAAATGCAATCAAGAACGGAATTTATTGGTAGTTTATTTTCAAATAAATAACCACAAATCACAAAAATGAAAACTAGGTGCCCTAGATATTGCAACTTGAGCTTCTCTGTTCAAACTTCTTGAAGACCATTTTAAGCTTAATATGTGTTTAGGGGATCTGGAGTACTTTGTTGATGCCCTAAGACGTAACATTGTTCTTCATTGTTAATTCAAGCAAGACTGTCGTATGCCCCCCTTGAATCAAAATTTGAGCCGCCCTTTTCGGGTTTTCAACTCAAATCCCCTTTGGTCTCAAAGCGCCCTTTGCAGGTTTTTGCCTTGGCCTCTCCTTTTTCTTTCTTCCTAAAAAACTTCTTCTTCTTTTTTGACCTTTTTTTTTTGGGATCCTTTAGATTTGAATTCTCTGGATTGGGGCAAGTCCCTGCCATCCATTTTGGTCAATGTTTCCAGAACAGACTTTTTCACTTCGTAAAGTCTTTTCTAGTTTGGTCTCCATTTTTCTCTGAAATCTTTTTGTATATGAAAGATCTTCTTCAATATCGGGTCCCCTTTTGAGAAATTTTTAGGATGAACCTCTTTATTATAAACTTGCGTCGGATAGCTATTAACTTCTCCTCACAGACTTGATTGATCGCGTCAGGACCGGATCCATTCTGCCTCCTCCAACTTCAATTCTGATAGAACTCGAAACAAAGGAACTTCGACTTCAATGGGCTAAACCAATGAGAAATGCATTGCCCCTCATAGAGGGTAAATAGTAACTTTGGTATACCAATCTTTACAAGTCTTGGTCTTTTTATGATTTTTTTTTTTACTATCGACTTTGTAATATTGACATATACAGTGACTTTTACCACCTTGGTGAAGAAATTGACAACCACGGAGATGAATTGGTGTTGGCTAGAAGCTTTTCATGAGACTAGCTTGATAACATCCATGCCCCACATATAGGATATCTTATTTCTACATTGAGCTAGGCTTTGATCTTCATCTCCTTCCTAGGCTCACGATGTAGGGTCTGTTTTTATCTAGTATTAACAAATCAGAAGATATGTTACAATTTTTGTCATCTTCAAAGTTTTGAGATCCCTTTAACACATATCTCACTAAAAGGAGAGTTAGTAACAGCGTTGCTCATGTCATTGACATCTAGGGACCCATCGTAGGTACGAAAGAATATTCGAAGGACAAATGAAACTAAGAACAACTGCTTATGTGGTATGAACATGAATGAAATAACTGAATAAAAGAATATTTTCACAACATGAGACACAAAGATGCATTTTCATAAAGATTTTGAACACAAGCCTATTCCACAAAAAGATTCTTATTGCCCCTAGGCTTAAGGCAATAAGCATGTTTTGAATATTACTCTAGATTAGCTCTAAAACCCAAGGATTTCTTCCACAGTCCCGTTGTTCAAAACTCTCCCAAGTATATAAGGGCTTGAAAACTTTCATGCCCCAATTCTCTCTTCGAATGTGTCATTGGCGTTCTAATATCTCGATTTCTAGGCCTCTGATGACTTCTTTAAGAAATCGCGATTCTCTTGCCCCCTCCTTCAATTATCGCAAATTACTGCTCCGGTCAACTCATCGAGCTTCAAAACCCCTATTTTGATAAGCCTTTCGACCAATTTCTTAAATGCAATGCAGTTATCGATTGAGTGACCCGTTATTCCCGCGTGATACTCACATTGAGCATTCGACTCATACCATTTAGGGTGTGGGGGTTGTATTGGTTCCATGTAATGAGGAGCCACCATATGTGCATCAAATAGGCTTTGATATAACTCCCTATATGTCATTGGAATTGGTGTAAACTGGAGTTGCTTTGTACTAGATTCTTGCCTTGATGAGTCCTAATGACCAATGGTCGCAGCCCTCGGTTGTCTTGTAGCAACTGATTTGGAATGCTTGCTCAAGTTGTTCACTTCATTTTTGGTATTTCTCAAGCTTGATCTTTTGGCACTTTCTCTAGCATCTATCTTTCCAGTCTTTATGGCATTCTCAATCATTTCTCCAGTCATTATGATGTCTGAGAAGCTCTTTGTAGTGCTTCCTAGCATATGAGTGATAAACGGGGCCTTCAGTGTATTAATAAAGAGCATTGTGGTCTCTTTCTCCAGAAGTGGTGGCTGGACTTGGATGGCAACCTCTCTCCATCTTTGTGCATATTGCCGAAAACTCTCGCTTGTTTTCTTCTCCATGTTTTGCAGGGTAGTTCTGTCAGAAGTCATGTCTGTTACATGACCGTACTGCTTCATAAATGCATGTGATAAATCTCTCCAAGAACCAATTTCGGTACGACTCAACTAATTATACCATTTAGATGCTGCTCCCGCCAGACTGTCCTGGAAGCGATGAATTAGCAGCTAATCATTGTTAACGTACCCAGTCATTCTCTGGCAAAACATAGTTATGTGAGCCTCGGGGCAAGTGGTCCCATGGTATTTTTCAAATTCGGGCATCTTGAATTTGTAGGGAAGTATTAAATCTGGCACCAAACCTAGATCTTTAGCGTCAACTCCCTGTTGCCTATCAGCGTTTTCCATAGCCCTGAATTTGTCTTCTAACCATTTGCGGTGCTCCTCTAGCTGTCTCAGTAATTCGAAATATGCCCTTTCCTCTTCTACTGCCTCGTCAAAGTCGGGAATACTGCATTAATCGGATGGTCTACTAAGTTAGATCCTGACCTATCTTGGAAATTTGGCGATATCAAAACACCTTCTTGAAATTGTCGAGGTTTAATTATGACGGATGTCTTTCGCGGATGCACTTTAGGATGTGTCGGGGTGAGACTTGGGAGAGACGGTCGCTCCTTACTCTCTTTAACAGGGTTAGCCATGGGGGTTTTCCCTTTGTTTGCTAGCAATTGAGTTAATGGGGACATCATGGTTTTCTGCGATTCCAACATCCGATCATATCATGTTGGATCTTAGCAAGTTGTTCCTGTATTTGCAGCTGAAGTTTTTCTTGCATCTCTTTTTTTCGAGTTGTTCAAGCTTCTCCATTCTCTGATCCATATCTTTTGTTTTCTTTCTTGTGCCGTAGGGATACGTCTTTGGTAAGGTTTTGTTGGTTTCCAGGTTGCTGAAATAATTTTTAATAAATTAGTGGTCTTTCTACCAATTTTAATGCATGTGATATGATGTAATACAAATGCATGAGATGCAATGCAAATGCATGGAATGAATGCAAAAAGAAAAAGAGACGTTGATTATAAAATCAATTCCATTAGAAGAACTTTTCTAGAAAATACGTTTCTTTACATAAAATGGATCGCATATACGGCTGTGTCCTTATAATTCAGGTGAAAACACCAATCCCCTTCTTCGCATCTGGATGTTATAGTCGTGTCTTGTGAACATCTCTTCTAGCTCCTTGTTGCTTGGTCCAGGTCGTATCTCTTCGCTCACTTGTGCTAAGCTTCTTTTAGAAAATTGAGACATGATGGCTCTTGAATAATCCTTGTCGGCTTGAATCCTTAGGTAAGGTCTTGTATTCTTCTATGGGCTATCAACCGTCTCTCGTTGTTTACCTGGACTATGTTCGAACGACCGTATTATAATCCACTTTATCAAGTAACACATTTCCTTATGAAAACTCTTCTATTTAGCAATCGAATATGAATCAACACCTCTTTTCTAAGATGATGCAATGCAATGCAATCAAAACAGAAGAAAACACGTTAGCACAGGAGAAATATACAAAATAGAGTACTATTCGGGTGACCACTAGGGGTTTGGGTATGGTTCTACCTAAGGTAGGCTCTTAGGTCTCTCTATTGTGGTTTGGTTCTAAAGAAGGGTACCTGAACCAGCAGATTCCTAAATCCTCACCCGTTATAGGCTCATGCGGACTGAGTTCGGTTTAGGGGAATACATTTCCCTATGGCCATACAGGGGTGAAAACCTCACGAAGCACATAGGTACAGATGTGTCCAGTAAGTAGTCCACTAGCCCATGCGGAGGTGAAAACCTCATGAAAGCTTTGTTTCTCACTCCCACTTAAAGGTGTGACCACAACGGTCATGCAATGCAATGCCAAAATATTTCATGAAACTCGGCATTATAGCACAAACAAATGCGTCCCAAAAAACATGTTTTGTCAAAATAATTTTCCAAATTTTCAATCAAAAGGGCAAAAATTAATCAATTTATGGCCTGACTTTCAACCAGTCCCCAGCGGAGTAGCCAAGGTGTCGAAACCATTTTTTATTTTCAAAGTTCAGAAAAATGGGGATCGACTTAAAAATAGGGAGTCGCCACCGATCCTTTTTGTTTATGTGTGATCAGGTCACCTATAAAAATATTTTGGTCTGCGAAATTCAAGAAAATAGGTTCGGGAGTCGGTTACGTGCAAGGAAGGGTTAGCACCCTTGCAACGCCCAAATTTGGTACCAAATTAATTAATGTTGTCCTAATGTCGAAAACTTAAAAATATCTAAGGCAAAAAAATATTAAATCTGAATTGAATCTCTAGATTAACTCGTTTCAGAAGAATAAAAGGATCATACCCAGCACGTTAGGATATAACACCTTTATACTCTAACATCGAGATCATCTTTGATTTTCAAAACATATGAAAAGGGTATTTGGTTATTTAGTTGAACGAAAAATCAACACCCAGCACGTTAGGATGTAATTTTCCATACTCCCCAAACATACAAACATTGCCTTATCTAAAAATATTTACGAATATTTGATTTTTAAAAAATTGGCTCAAAATGCATTTTATAAGATCATTATTCGATAACGAAAAGCAAAATTATAATATCGAGCGTATATTAATAATATGGCATCAACAATATACAAAATAATTTAAAAAATAGATGAAATGCCTAAGAAGATTTTAAAGTATAAGAAAATATCTAAGTGAACAATATGTAAAATAGATTAAAATAAATAACAAATAAAAGCATAAAAATAATTTAAAATGAACAACATAATAAAATTAAAAAATCAGTAATATATACAGAAGTTTTAGGGAGAAAGTATATAACAGTTTATAATAGTCGAAAATCCAAATATATATACATATGAAGAGAGTTAAAAATGGATAATATATGTAAAAGTTTTAAGAACTAAGCAATACATATATAAATTTAAAAAACAAGTATTGAATAAAATGATTTTTTATAGGTAATATAAAAGTTTTGAAATAAATAGATGACAAATTTGCGAAAATAAACTGAAATTAAATAGATTTGGAACTAAATCAGAATAAAAATGAAGTTAAAGGTATAAACTATAACAAAATAAATATACGAGGGCTATATTGAAATCAAAGTAAGAAATAAGGGCTAAAATTGCAGTAGGTTTTAAAAAAAAGGTGAACAAGGACCACATCACCGTGCGCGTAAACTCGTAGGGACTAAATGGGTGAATAACCCAGCCCCAAATGCGCTGTGTTTCTGTCGGCCAAAGCACGGATTGAATTGAAATGAAACGAAAATAACAGGGCCAGATCGCAAAAGGGAAATCATAAAATGGGACTTAATCGGCCAGCGTCGCAAAAAACGGAGGACTGAATGCGAAAATAGTCCTTTTAAGCAATATGCACAGTAACCATATGCATCAAACGACGCCGTTTTGTTAAAGGTTTATAAATTCATCTTTACTTCCCAAAAAATCAGATTTTTTAACCCTAAAAGTTTCTTAAAAATCAGCAGCCACCATTTAAAAGATCTTCTCTGCCTCTTCTCTCTTGCGGCTGATGATTCAGTTTCCTCGGCCGATCGTCGCGCCACCGTTACATTCGATGGCCAACGATGCTTGGCGGTGGGCTTCCAGCCCTGTTCGAAGCCCACTTTTGAAGATACATGCCCGAACGCCCCGAGAAATTGGGGCCAAAAGCCCTCGACTTCTCTTCCCCGAACCCGATCCGTGGCGACGGGACGAGTTCTCCGACGACGAGTCTCGGTTCAGGTAAGGTCCTTTCCCTTTTTTTATTTATTATTTCGTTTAAAAGCTTGAAAATAATAAATAAAAATAAACAGAAATCAATCGTAACCAAAGTAAAATCGAAAGGAAAAAACGAATGCAGCCTTCGAAAATTTTTTATTCTCCTTTTCTTGATTTTTCTGTATTCATCAAAAGAAGTCCCTCCTTACAAATGTTTCATTTCGGTTTTTATATAACCGATTGTACAAATTCTTTTTTTATTTCTATTTTTTGTCATTCTACTATGCGCGTTGTGTAACATCCTGAATTTTTGGGCTTATGCGTTTAATGGGAGAACATGTGTAATGTGTTAATTTAACTGTTAGGGGTCCAAATTGGGCTCTGGACTAGGCAAAGGCCTTGGTTAAATTATCTGATTGGGCATTATAGAGTTAAAAGGAGGTAATTGTGTTTAAAATACCAACGTGGGCTTGTGGCCCAACAATAGGTAGCACTGCAAGGGAATTTGAAGGTGGCGTCATTAACAATTAAAGGGGCCCAAGTTTTGGCCCCAAGGAGCCCATGTTTCTGGGCCATTTTCAGCACTTTAAAGGAGCAAGAGGTGACGCCACACACAAGGAGTTAGGGGCCCAAAATTTAAGTTTCATAGAGCCCAAATCCTTTAATTGAAGTTAGGTAAATTCGGCATTAGGGTTAGGTGAAGTGGACGGCAACAAGGCTCAAAAATAGGAGGATTTATGTGGATTTTATAATTGATAATATAGATGTTAAAAAGGAGAAAAGATAGGAGCTATCTGCAAGGCAAGGTGATGGCCGAAAATCCACCACCTAGAGGAGTAAAGAATTCGGCCACTTTATGGATAAGGGGTGTCGAATTTTCCCTTTTTATTAGCTTGACTTTTAGTTATCAGGAAGGGCGTTTTTGGTTTTAAGCAGTAGATGCTGAAATTTCTATAAATAGGGGGGATATCTCATTGATTCTGGCATTTAAACCCTAATTTCCTCTTCACTCTTTGTGCCGAAATTCTTAGCCTCTCCCTCTACAATTTCTTTTCTTCAATTTCTTCAAAAGCCGAAACCTCTCCTTTCACTCTCTTCTCCATTCTTTTTCTCTTGAGCCGATTTCTCTAAAAAGCCGAAATCTCCGTAGTTTTTCTCTATTCATCCCATTTGTGAGATAGTTCTATTCTTCCAGCATTTAATCTTTTCCTTTGGCATTGCCTAATATTCTCTCTAGTGCTAGCCGAATCCCCTGTGTTAAGGTAAGCGTCGACTTTTGTTAAGCTCTCACGTTCTATTTCAGTTTTTGAAAGGTAAAAGCCGAAAAGCTAATAGTTTAATGGTTCTATGTTGGGCGGCATTCCGGGATTTGAAGGAAACTTGGTCGTCTAGATCTAAAAGCCGAAAAATGTTAGTCTCTAATTTCGAGATTTTAAGGTAAGAAGATTTTCCCTAGATTTTTACTATATTTGCTTATTATATGTAAGATCTTAACTTTATGATGAGGATTAACGATCATAAATTGTGATAGTAGTTCTGACAAGGACTTGTAATGGAATTAAATATGGATCAGGCAAAGGAGAGAATCCCTAAGTTTAAGAAACGAGCGGTACCTGCCATTCGAGATTGGCCACTTGGTTGTGGACCAGCTTCTGAACAACATCTTAGGCAGATAGCGGTTGTGTCGACTACGAATAACATCGACATAGAAAGTATCATTCTATCAGTAATCAGGTGTGTAGATCTCTAACACACTATTAATCCTGTATGTATGACTATATAAATGTTATGGGCTCAAAAGCTGGAAAGAGGTTGTATAGACAGTCGAATGAAACCCTAAAAGGGGTTAGGCAAAGATGCCAGGTACGTAAACATAGAATTCTCTATGTGTATCAAAATATATGTAAGCCTGTATGATGATTTCTTTATGTGTATATACATGGGGGGAAAATATGGTATTGAAGGGGAAGAGCATGATTGGTTACATGGTGATCGGTGGTAGAAAACCCACGTAATGAAATATTAGGTCACATGGTGATCGGTGGTAGAAAACCCACGTAATGAAATGTTAGGTCACATGGTGATCGGTGATAGAAAACCCACGAAATGAAATGTTAGGTCACATGGTGATCAGTGGTAGAAAACCCACGAAATGAAATGTTAGGTCACTTAGTGATTGGTGGTAGAAAACCATGTTAAAATTCCTGATTGATAAGGAATAGGCAGTATGGTTGTCGTTATGGTGTGTAGCGGATGGAGGGTTGATTGTAGAAATCCCCAAGGTGTGATGGTTGGTACGGGTTGGTGTGTAGAGGATGGAATTCTAGGATGGGTTGGGCTATGCATTATTTATTATATATCATGTAATTATGATTGTTGCCATTGTGTATGGCCAGGGCTCATAATGTGTTTGTGGGCCCAAGCCTTTTATGTGTTTTCGGGATTTACACACTGAGTCTTGGTGACTCACCCTATTATTTTCCCTAACTTTTTAGATGAGCAGTAGATCGTGGACATGGGAGCTGAGACAGACTTAGGGGCCATCAAGTTTCTATTTCTATAGACTATTTTCGGTTTTTCCTTTAAGTTTCATTTTTGGGAATATTTAGGTAATAAGGCCCCATAGTTTATATTCGCCTAGGTAGTTTTTAATATTTGCAACTTATGAATTTTTGTAAAAGGTTTAATTTTACGAAATAATAGTAATACAATGTTTATTTTTTTAATGTCACTTATTTATTCAAATATTGTCTAATTAACTTACGATTTCCAAAACCAACAAGGCAAAAGTTTTCAACGTACAACTCGTAGCATACCAGATCCGTTCGAAACGTATGGGCCGGGTTTGGGGTGTTACACGTTGTCTTCTTCCTTTGCAGGGCATGGGCGAGGCATGCAGATGGTGGTGGCCAAGGCGTATGGGGAACTGCGATTGTCAGGGCGCATGGGTGCGAGGAGCAGAGGGGCATGGGGAGAGGTGCTGATAGCAGAGGCATGTGGCGCTAGGGAAGCAGCTAGGGTTTCTTGTTTACTGACTTAGTTTTTAGGTTTTGGGCTTATTGGGCTAGGTTTAGTTGGGTCTTGGTAATTGGGCTGAATTTGGTTTGTAAAATGGACATTTGTGGACTATTTTATCATTGGATTTTTAATGGGCCTTGGTTATTTCTAACGGGCCCGGGCAAAAATGGTTATTACAATAGGAGAAATGGAATAAGATATAAAATTAAAGCTTATTGTGTCTATTTTTATGTGAAAGAAACAGAGTAGGCAAAGTAATTTTATATTATAAGATATTTGAATTTTAGTGAGACAGGGTCAAGATGTATTTGAAGTCCCCTGTTTTGACTTTAGAAAATCATTTAAAATTGTAAAAAAAATGAATTATGAGTTATAATTTATATTTCTAGATTCCTTAGTGAGTCTATTTTCAATATAAATAAGTGGGAACAACATATGAAAACTGTACAATGAGATATTTGAATTTAGGTTAAGAGAGGTCAGAACCGTTGGTCAGTGAAACATGGAAAACTTTAATGAATAAACTGTATTAATTGGCTATATGAAAAATTCTGGAAAAGTTATAAAAAGAAGATATATGAGTCTAGTTTAAAGAAAAATTTACGGATCTAAATTTCGAGTTCCGTAACTCGAGTTATAGTCAATTTAGTCAACATGATGCAGATGGACAATTTCAATTTTTATGCCTCGAATTAGTAGTTAAGTCT
The DNA here is from genome assembly GCA_025503065.1 of Gossypium bickii. Classification (NCBI taxonomy): domain Eukaryota; kingdom Viridiplantae; phylum Streptophyta; class Magnoliopsida; order Malvales; family Malvaceae; genus Gossypium; species Gossypium bickii. Next base: position 103,528,849 of record CP106716.1, read on the forward strand.
AGTAATGCCTCGTGCTCGACTCCGACAACGGTCTCGGGTAAGGATGTTATATTTATTGGTATCAGAGCTTTAGTTTAGACGATTCTCGGAATGAATATGATGTGTAAAATATCTAGAAATACATGCCATATAAATCTATGATAGTGGGATGTGAATGATCTGATCTAACTACTGATTTTTGTTATAGATTGTAAAGATGTCTGATAGACCCGAGGGTGCTGGTCATAAAGAGGAAGTTAATAGTAGAATAGTAGAATACAGACTTCTGAGCAGGGAAATATTTGAATTTAGGTTAAGAAAGGTCAAAACCGTTGGTCATTGAAATAGGGGAAACTTTAATGAATAAACTGTACTAATTGGCCACATGAAAAATTCTAGAAAAATTATAGTAAGAAGATATATGAGTCTAGTTTCAAGAAAAATTTACGGATCTAAATTTCGAGTTTCGTAACTTGAGTTATAGTCAATTTAGTCAACATGATGTAGATGGACAGTTTCAATTTTTATGCCTCGAATTAGTAGTTAAGTCTAGTAATGCCTCGTGCTCGACTCCGGCAATGGTCACGGGTAAGGGATGTTACATTTATTAGTATCAGAGCTTTGGTTTAGATGATTCTCAGAATGAATGTAATGTGTAAAATGTTTAGAAATACATGCCCTATAAATCTGTGATAGTGGGATGTGAATGATCCGATCTAACTACTAATTTTTGTTATAGATTGTAAAGATGTCTGATAGACCCGAGGGTGCTGGTCATGAAGAGGAACTTAATAGTAGAATATAGACTTCTGAGCAGAGAACAAGTAGTAATGTTCTGATTTCTTTGATGAGAGAAGAAGAACTTAAAAATATGATTTACGGGTTAATGAATCAGTGGTTTAGTGAAATAATACAAGGAAGAAGTCAGGCACAACAACCTCCTCCTCCCCCTACTGTACCACCAGTTAAACCCTATTTGCTCCTCCTTTAATAGATGAATTTAGTAAAAGAACACCGATTGAGAAACTCAGAAAGTTCAGAGCTGAAGAATTTCAAGGAAGATCAGATGATGATCCAGTTAAAGTAGATTATTGGTTAAAGAGTTTGGAAAGAGTTTTTAAACAGATGATGTGTTCTCCAGAGGACTATCTGAGGTGTGCGGTTTCATTACTGAAAGAATAAGCATATAATTGATGGGAAACCATTGAGGCAGTGGTACCTGCAGATAAACTTACTTGGGAATTCTTCCAAAACGAGTTTAAAAAGAAGTATGTGGGAAGGAGATATTTAGATAAAAAGAAGAGGGAATTTCTTGATCTTCGACTAAGGAATAAAACAGTGGCCGAATATGAAAGAGAATTTGTGTATCTCAGTAGATATGCTCGGGATGTTGTACCGACAGAGGAAGAAATGTGCATTAGATTCGAAGAAGGGCTTAATGATGAAATCAGAATGATGATTGGAGGCACAGAGATTCGAGAATTTGTGGTTCTATCTGATCAAGCTCAAAAGATGGAACAAGTGTATAACAGAAAGATACAAAGGGAAAGAAAAGGTAAAGAAGTATACAAAAGAAGTTTCTCTAGACCATCTTTGACTTTTCCAGCTAAAAAGTTCAGAGATGATTCCAGTTGATCTGTTACAATTCTGGAACGATCAAATAAAAGTAAAACAACTCAAAGAGATGTCGGAGTAACTAATAAACCAGCAGCTAGTGCTAGTAGTGTGCAAAATATTCCAAGACCTAGATGCAAAAATTGTGGTAGATTTCATATTGGTGAATGTTGGAAAAAAACCAGAGCTTGTTATAGATATGGTGGAACTGATCATTTTATTCGGGACTATCCTCAATATTAAAAGAAAATAAAGAACAAGGTGAGAAGCAAGCAAATACTCCTTAGAAAAGTAGACGTTCGGGTCAAAGTAATGCTGCTGAGACTGCTCGTTCAGGAATGAGAGATACTGCAGCCCGATCAAAAATAAGGGCACCTGCACGTATATATGCTATTCGGGCAAATGAAGAAGCTTCTGCTCCAGATGTGATAGTTGGTATTTTCTATCTTTTTGATGATTCTGTGTATACTTTAATTGATCCTAGATCTACGCATTCATATATTTGTATTGCATTAGTGTTAGAAAAGAAAATGACTGTTGAGTCCATTGATCTTTATATGCAAGTCACTAATCCATTAGAACAAAGTGTGTTAGTTAATTTAATATGTCGGAATTGTCCACTAAAAATACAAGGCTGTGAATTCTCTGCTGATTTAACGTTGTTACCTTTTCGAGAATTTGATGTTATTCTTGGAATGGATTGGTTGATTAAACACGATGCCATAGTGAATTGTAGAGAAAAACGGGTTGATTTAAAATGTTAGACAGGGGAAATAGTTTTAGCTGAGTTTGGAGATAAAAAGAATGATGTCAGAACTATTTCAACCTTTACAGCTCGGAAATTGATTCGGAAGGGTAATGAAGCATTTTTAGCTTATATTCTTGATACTCGAGGTTCTGAATTGAAGATGGAACAATTGCCAGTTGTTAATGAATTTACTGATGTGTTTTCTGAGGAATTACCTGGTTTACCTCCAGATCGTGAGGTTGAATTTGGAATTGATATAATTTCAGGTACAGCTCCGATATCAATAACACCGTATAAAATGGCACTAGCTGAGTTAAAAGAGTTGAAGACACAATTGCAAGAGTTACTGGGTAAAGGGTTCATTAGACCGAGTACATCACATTGGGGCGCACCTGTCTTATTTGTGAAAAAGAAAGATGGCTCGTTGCAATTGTGTATTGATTACAGACAGTTGAACAAGGTAACAATTAAAAATAAATATCCATTATCTCGTATTGATGATTTGTTTGATCAACTGAAAGGTGTTGCAGTTTTCTCAAAGATAGATGTAACATCCTAAAAAGGGCCTATGCAATTTCGGTTTAATTGAACGAAATGACATGTCTTATGTGTTATGAATGTATTTTGAACATTTTGGAAACTAGGAAATATAAGGAAATGATTTAGAAATGATTCAAAAGAGGAAAGTAAACATTTCTAAAAACTTGGAAATGTGAGGAAATGTTAGGTTAAAGGAGGGAAACGAACGTTTTTGGAAACTTGGAAATGTAAGGAAATGTCTTAGAAAATGTCAAGTTTTAAAGTTTAAAAGAGGAAACTAAGGCAAGGTGGCCTTAAGAGAAAATGTATGTGAAATATGACACACAAACGGGCTTGGAAAAGTGGCCTGGAGATACCACTTAGGACCTCTGGAAATGGCGCCACATACAAGGGTATTGGCCAAGGTTTGAGCTGCAGGGGAGCAAAATAAAAGTTTTATTTTTGCTACAAAGAGCGAGAGAGAAGTGGGACGGCACTAAGGAACTCAAGAGAGGAGTTTAAATTCTTTTGAAATTTCGGCTAATAGAGGGATAAATGATGATTTATCTTAAATTATTTTCAAGGAGATAATAAGGGATTATTCTTTTAATTTAAATAAAGGGATAAAGCTATCAAAATGGAAGAGTGGTGGCCAAGTAAGGGATTCTGAGTAGTAATTTCGGCTACTAGAGGAAAAGAGGCCATTCATTCATTCACTCTTTCTTTGCCGAATTTCTTAAGTAAATTCTCCTCTCTCTACCGAATTTCCTAGAGCCTTGTTCTTCTTCTTTTTGTTAGCCAAAGCTGAAAATTCAAGATACACCATTAGCCGATTTTTTTTCTTTCCAATCCATCAATAGTCGAATCTTGGTGGGACTTCAAGCATAGGTGCTGTTGATTTCTTCAAGGGTAAGAACAAGTTTGATTTCTATTCTTTTCTTTTAGGTTTGTCGAAATCTAGGACTAATCCCATCAATATTCTTATTTGCCGAAATTTGGAAGGTTTCTTTCGGGATTTCTTTTGCCATAGTCGACTATAAAGGAAGAGATCCTCGGGATTTGACCATCAAGGTAAGTCATATCTGACATTCGGCCAAGGGACATTGATTTTGATTAAAAGTTAGAAGTTGATCTAACATGTGGTTTTAAGAATTTCGACAGAAGCTTTAACCAAGGGATAATTTTGGGATTCAAGATCCTTAAGGTAAGTGACTATGAATAATCGGCCAAGGCCTATTTTAGTAGTAGATCTATTTTTATGTGTTTAAGCCAAAAACTAACCGATTCAAGGGATCTAGTGTTTAGCCGATTTCAAAAGGGAAGAATACAAGTTCTCGAGATTTGATTTTTAATCGGCAACAAGGTAAGTTTTGGTTGCAATAATCCTTCGGGATTTAGTCTTATGGCCAAATAGGATTTTACTAAATAGTAAGTGATTAATCAAATGTAGGAACTTGAGATCTAAGGCAGTAGATCAGATTTCGGGATTTTCAGTAAAGTTGTTAAGCGAATCAGGTGTGTACCCCACACTATTTCTTAATAAGTTTTATGGCAATGTTTAATAAATATATGTATGTGATATCAAGAATGTGAAAAGTATGGCTAAAGTACCATGCAATGGTATAAAGTACTCAGGTACGTTTCCTACTCCTACTAGGATTATGAATACATGTTAGATGTAACATGAGAACAATGATAAGAATGTGAAATTTGGCATGTTAATGCATAATATGTATGATATGGGGCATATGGGTTATTGAAAAAGGGAAGTGAATGTGGTGACCTAAGACCACGATATCTGAATGTGGTGACCTAAGACCACGATAACTGAATGTGGTGACCTAAGACCACGAGATCCGAATGTGGTGACCTAAGACCACGAAATTATAAGGGCGATGAGCACGCCGATCGCAATGATCGCCTTTGATGGTGTGTAGCGGATGGAGGGTTGACTTAGTAGTCCCCACGGTGTGCAGGTTGGTACGGGGAAGTGTAACGGATGGCTAATTAGGCTTGGGTTGGGAATGCATCATTAATTGTATACTATGATATGAATGTGTATTATATGTTATGCCTGATTCTATTTGGACTTAGTGTTGTGTACACATTGAGTGCATTGACTCACCCTGTGGTGGGAACATGTTTGGTGTGACGAATGATGATGGGTAGGGTCGGCAGGAGCTTATGGTGGCCATGCTCAGCTTGAAGTTTATTTAATTTTGGGCTTTTATATTTTAAGTACTTTGAATTTAAAGTTTGGAAATTATTTGATGTAAAAAGGCCATAGTTGAACCATTTTACATTTATTTTTATTTATTATGTTTATGAATCTTTATCTATTAAAGTTTAAGTAAATTTCTTCTAAACTAAACCCTAAATGTTTTGTCACCGTAAATAAAGGGATTTCAATATAAAATGAACCTGTTTTCAACTCAAGCCCAACCCAATTCGAGCTTTCTCCCAAAATCACTTAAAGTTTTTTTCAAAGTGCAAACGAATTTGAACCGGTTTACATCGAGGAACATACCAGATCCGGTCCAGGCTCATGGGCCAGGTTTGGGGTGTTTCAATAGACCTTAGATTTGGGTATTATTAATTGAAGGTTAAAGAGTTTGATGTGCCAAAGACTACTTTTCGAACTCGGTATGGTCACTACGAATTTCTGGTAATGCCTTTTGGTTTAAAAAAATGCCCCTGCTGCATTTATGGATTTAATGAATCAGATTTTTCAGCCTTATTTGGATAGATTTGTAGTGGTATTTATTGATGACATATTGGTCTATTCAAAAACAAAATCCAAACATGCATCGCAGTTGAAAATTGTATTACAGACTTTGAGAGAAATGCAGTTATATGCAAAATTTAGTAAATGTGGGTTTTGGCTTCATGAGGTTGGATTTCTGGTTCATATTGTATCAGCTGAAGGAATTCGCGTGGATCCAAGTAAAGTTTCAACAGTGGTGAATTGGAAAACACCGAAGAATATAACTGAAGTGTAAAGTTTTCTGGGACTAGCAGGGTATTATCACCGTTTTGTAAAGAATTTTTCCATGATTGCTTCACCAATGACTCGTTTATTATAAAGGAATGTTGAGTTTGTGTGGTCTGATGAATGTCAGCAGATCTTTGACAAATTAATGAAAATGTTAACAGAAGCTCCAGTTTTGACTCAACCAGAATCAGGTATACCGTATGTTGTGTACAATGATGCATCTTTAACTAGTTTGGGTTGTGTGTTAATGCAGTCGGGAAAGGTGGTGGCTTATGCTTCACGACAGTTAAAACCACATGAAAAGAATTACCCTACACATGATCTTAAATTAGCTGCAATTGTATTTGCTTTAAAAACTTGGAGACACTATTTATATGGTGAGAAGTGTTATATTTATACAGATCATAAAAGTTTGAAATGCTTAATGACTCAGAAGGAACTGAATTTAAGACAAAGACGGTGGTTAGAGTTGCTGAAAGATTATAATTTGGTTATTGACTATCATCTAGGGAAAACTAATGTAGTTGCTGATGCACTTAGTCGAAAGTCATCCTTGTTTGCACTTCAGGCAATGAATGCTCATTTGGCTCTTAATGAAGAAGGTGTTGTATTAGTAGAATTGAAAGTGAAACCCATGTTTCTTCAGCAAATTCAGAAACTGCAAGATGAAGACCCGAAATCGGTATTTAAACGACAGATGGTTCGAGATAATTTAGATTCAGAGTTCAGCATTGATGATGAATGTATGCTCCGTTATCATAACAGGATTTGTGTTCCAAATAATTTTGATTTGAAGAATAATATTCTTTCTGAAGCACATAATAGTATGTATTATATTCATCCGGGCAGTACAAAAATGTATGGTGATTTGAAAAAGATATATTGGTGGCCTGGTATGAAAAGAGAAATTTTAGAATTTATTGCAAAATGTTTGATTTGTCAGCAAGTTAAAGCAGAGCATCAAGTGCCAACGGGTTTATTATAACCCATTATGATTCCTGAATGGAAGCGGGAGCATGTTACAATGTATTTTGTGTCAGGATTGCCTACGACTCCAAGAAAGAAAGATTCAATATGGGTGATTGTTGATAGATTGACAAAGTCAGCACACTTTATTCCAGTCATAACAGATTTTTCACTTGAGAAGTTACCAGAATTGTATGTGTCAGATATTGTGAGACTACATGGAGTTCCAATATCTATCATTTTGGACCGAGATTCGAGGTTTACTTCGAGATTTTGGAACAAACTGCAAGAAGTTTTAGGTACTAGATTGAATTTTAGTACAGCATTTCATCTTCAAACAGATGGGAATGATCGAGAAATGAGTGATTCAAATTCTAGAAGATATGTTAAGATGTTGTATACTCGAGTTTGGTGATAGTTGGGAAAGGTATTTACCTTTGGCTGAGTTTGCTTACAACAATAGTTATCAGTCTAGTATAAAAATGGCACCATTTGAGGCACTTTATAGTAGGAAATGTAAGACTCTGTTGTGTTGGTCTGAATTGAGTGAATCAAAAATAGTTGGGGTTGATTTGATTCGTGAAACTGAAGAGAAAGTCTGGATTATTCGAGACAGTTTAAAAGCTGCTTCAGACCGTCAGTAGTCATATGCGGATTTGAAACGAAGAGACATATAATATGCAGTGGGTGATCAAGTATTTTTAAAAGTTTCACCTTGGAAGAAGGTGTTACGGTTTAGCAAAAAGGGAAAATTGAGTCCGAGATTTATAGAACCATATGAAATTTTAGAAAGGGTTAGTCCTGTAGCTTATCGGTTGGCTTTACCTCGGGAACTTAAGAAGATTCATAATGTTTTTCATGTGTCTATGCTAAGACAGTTTAGGTTAGATCCTTCACACGTAATTCCTCATACTGAAATTGAGCTTCAACCAGATATGACTTATTCAGAAGAACCGATGAAGATTTTGGCTCGTGAAGTTAAAGAATTGCGAAACAAAAAAATACCATTGGTTAAAGTACTATGGCATCGACATGGTATGGAGGAAGCAACATGGGAAACAGAAGAGTCATTGAGATCACAGTATCCAAATTTATTTTTCAGGTAACAAATTTCGAGGACGAAATTTTTAAAAGGAGGGAGAGTTGTAACGGCCTAATTTTCAGTGGTGTTGGAAATGGTGATTTGAGATCACTAAATCCGACAAGTAAGATTGAATAAGATAGTAATTTAATATTTATAAGTCATGTAAAAATTTAGAAGAATTTGTGATTTGGTGAATTTGGTAAATTAAAGGAATTTATTAGGTCAAATAGGTCAAAAAATGAGGTATCGATACCTCAAATTTGAAAACGGAGCTATAAATATTTTTAGAAATATTTATGGAGTTTCATTAAATTAGTATTAATGTTTGGCTGAGAAATTTAAATGTTTGGGTAGTCAATTAAATAAAAAGACTAAATTGTAACAAATGTAAAATTTGCTAGAAGGATTAAATAACTCAAGTGTTAAAAGAAAGAGGATTTAAAGGGAAATTCAACCTAAAAGTGAAAATGTTGGATGGAAAGGGCAAGAAAATCATCAAAAAAATAAGGAAAATACAAGCAAAATTGGAAATTTTACAATTTTAACATGTAAAATAAAGACAAAATTGAAAAATCTAGAGATCTCTTTATACTTTCTCAGCCAAAACGCCATAGGAGGTCTGGAGAAAGCTGGTTTTTCATATTTTTACATCATGTGAGTTTAATTCTTGCTTTTTCTTGATAATTTTTATGTTTTTATGACTTTTACAACTAGGTCCACTTATAGAATTCATTAGTTTTTGATTTGATAGGTAAAATTAGAAGATACCCTGGCTGATTAATGGACGTTTATGAAGAATTATTATGAAATTTAAATTCTAATTTCGTATTAAGGTGGTTTTATTAAGTGATTTTGATAGAAAATGGTATTTAGGACCTAATTGTGAAAAAGTTGTGAATTAGAGGTTGGTGCTGAAATTCAAAATATCAAAGGTTGTGAAATAGTTTGTAATGATAAAATAAAGTGTTAATTTAGAAAAATTAGTTCAATTGATGGGTGAATTGAGCAGGGACTAAATTGTAAAAATTGTAAATTTTGGGGTAAAAGTGTAATCTTGAAATTTGAAGAGAATAAATTATGAAGTGAAATAGAAATGAAATAAATGCTAATGAGTGAAAATATTTTACATTATAGATCTAGAATCCAAAGAAGAACGAGGAAAAGAAAAAGTTGCAGAATAGTCCCTAAATTTCAATATCTTTTACAAATCAGCCGGGTAAGTTCATATGGTTGAATTTACATGTTTATTTGTGAATGATTGAATGATATAATGTGTTATTGAATATGAATTTACTGCGGGATTGTGAAAACTATGATAAAATAAAAGAATAAAGGTGGTAATTCAAATTAGGAAAAATGCAGGATTGAGTACGTTTGTATCGTGACATGTGATGAATTGACAGAAAATATCATGGTTGATCCATGGCAAAGTGTGAAACGTAGGTATGGTATTAACCATACTGAGTTGTGAAATGTAGGTATGGTATCATCCATACTGAGTTGTGAAATGTAGGTATGGTATTAACCATACTGAGTTAAGAAACGTAGGTATGGCATTTCCCATACCGAGTTGTGAAATGTAGGTATGGTATTTCAATGAGGAAAACCATATTGAGTTGTGAAACGTGGCACTGAGCAACGACGTACTCAAATTCGTAAGACGTTTCCTAATGTGGTAATAAGTAATACAATAGGAGTGAACCAAATGAAAGAGATTGGGTAGTTGTTAATGCTGAGCTCAACTATGTGAAATATTATAACAATGGTTGTGAATGGCAGGGAACTTTAGTTAATATTTTGTAATTATTTGGAAATATTATGTTTGGTAAGCATTACTTTTAAACCTATTAACTTACTAAGCTTCAATAAGCTTACTTGTGTGTGTTTGATATTTTTATGTAGATTGACTTAAAGGGAAGTTGGTAGATCGGATCATCACAACAAAGCTCGCTATCCAGATCAACTCCGGTAACTTTTGTTCTATGTTTAAAGATTTATATGGCATGTATAGAGTTTAAATGAAATGGAGTAAAGATGTTATAAACTATTTAACCATATTTTGCAATGAAACAGTTTTTGGTTAGTAGCAGTGACGTGATTTTGAAAAATCACCAAAAATAGGAGAAATGGAATTAGAAAGTGATTAAGATATATAATTAAAGCTTATTGTGTCTATTGTTATGTGAAAGAAACAGAGTAGGCAAAGGAATTTTATATTCTGTGATATTTGAATTTTAGTGAGATAGGGTCAAGATGGTATTTGAAGTCACCTATTTTGACTTTAGAAAATCATTCAAAATTTTAAAAAATGAATTATGAGTTATAATTTATATGTATAGATTCCTTTGTGAGTTTATTTTCAATAGAAATAATTGGAAACAACATAATGAAAACTGTACAATGAGATATTTGAATTTAGGTTGAGAGAGGTTAGAACCGTTGGTCAGTGAAATAGGGGAAAATTTAATGAATAAACTGTACTAATTCGCCACTTGAAAAATTTTGGAAAAATTATAGTAAGAAGATATATGAGTCTAGTTTCAAGGAAAATTTATGGATCTAAATTTCGAGTTTCGTAAATTGAGTTATAGTCAATTTAGTCAACATGATGCAGATGGACAGTTTCAATTTTTATGCCTCGAATTAGTAGTTAAGTCTAGTAATGCCTCGTGCTCCACTTCAGCAACGGTCTTGGGTAAGGGTTGTTACAAGTAAATTGTGTTTATAAAGATTTATTTGGTTAAGAAATTGAGAAAAAGAGGTATTGAGATCTCAGTGTTATAAATCGAGCCATAAATATTTTTATGAATATTTACGGACTGTCAATAAGGTAGTATTAAAATTTCGTTAGAAAATTTGACGTTCGGATGGTTATGTAACATCCCGAATTTGGGTCTATTAGGATTGGGCCCAGTGCGCCTTGAGCATAGTAGCGTTTAAAATTAGGAGAACAAGAGATCGGCTTAAATGCAAGTTGGACTTATTAGGTGAGTGATTTTGGAAAGTTAGAGGGCTTCTATGAAGTCCCGGGATCAAACTTTGGCTTTAGGGAAATTTTGGTTTTAGGTGAAAAAAACCCTGGGAGTTGGTAGGTAGGCTTTAAGAATAAAATGTGGAGAAAAATGACACAAAAGGGGTTGTGGCCTAGTGGCAAAGTGACGCCATATAAGAGGCAAGGGGGTGACGCCACAAGGAAGGAAGAAGGTCCAAGGTTCAGGTCTTGGCTTTTGCATTTTGGTTTTCTTTTTACATGGACCTTAGAATTTGACTATAGATTTATATTTAGTTGCGCATGGTTTAAGACACGAGAGGAGCTTGTGGCCAAGTGGTTAGCGGCGTGGATTATGCTACAGGGGAGCAAGGGTTCGAATCTCATGACAAGCAAAGGAGTATTTATTTTGCGAATTGGACGGCAAGAGTTTGAGTTGGATTTAAACTCTACTGGCGAAGGGATCCCACATCGGAAAGATACAAAGAAGGAAGGTGAGAAGCTAGCTATATATATAGCATTCTATGATAGGAGGAAGGATATACCTTGGAGGGCGTTTGGGCATAGGAGTGGTCGGAGTGCGGATTAGCACCAGATTCCTATCAAGTGTGTACTTCTCTACTCTAGCCACACGAGCGTGCGAACGTACGTGTGAGGTTTCGACGCGATAGTTGAGGCCACCATTAGTATTCTTGTGGGTTGAGGCTGCTTGGGCCGCAATGGGCCAAAGTGGGCCCAATGGGCCCGTGGGCTCATATGAGTAAATTGTATGATTGTTTAGTATAAATCGAACTAGATACGTGGCTAGATTTGTACTAGGTGGGCCACGTGAGCTTGTGGGCCCGAATGGGCTGAAATCGGGTTTCAAGCCCAATAGTCCTGTACGACCGAAAATGGTAGTTGAGTCGCTCGATGCGACATTGGGCCTTCAGAAAGGCCATTCCAGGTGCGAAATTACTGATATACTCTTGGTGGGTAAATTACCGAAATACCCCTAGAGGGTAAATTACCGAAATACCCCTTGAAGGTAAATTACTATTATACCCTTAGAGGTTGATTATCTTGATTGTGTTGTATTTGTTATTCTGATTATGATGGTAAATCATTTCATACGTTATATTTGATATATGATTTGCATACATGTCATACTGCATACACGAATTATTATGTCATGACATGTTGCATGGGCTTTGGAATATGTTATTAAAGGGGAAGCGTTCTGGTGGCTCTGCCACGATCTGTTGTAGTGGCTCTGCCAGGATCTGTTGTAGTGGCTCTGCCACGATCTGTTCTGGTGACTATGTCATGACTCTGACGATGAGCAGCTAACTGCAGCATGACTGCCATCAATGGTGTGTAGCGGATGGAGGGTTGATTGTAGAAATCCCCACTGGTGTGATTGGCAGGTACGGGTGGTGTGTAGCGGATGAAAATCTAGGCTGGGTTGGGGTTTGCATCACATTGCGTTGATATCTGATTATCTGTTATTCTCTGCTAGTAGGGCTAAGGACCAGTCTGATTCTGTATGGGCTTCGCCCAAAGTGATATGTAAGGGCTAGGGCCCAGTTACGGTTAAGGTAGAGTAATTGTACACTGAGTTTTTGTAAACTCACCCCCTCTTTTTAAATGTTTCAGGTAATCACTAGATCGCGAGTTTGGAGCTGGTGCAGACTCGAGGTGGCCATGCGTTTCTATTTCTTTCGTAAACTACGTTACTTTATTTTGAACTTATTTTTTAATTCGGGATTTTTATTATGTAATAAGGCCGCTTTAACTGTATTTTTGGTATTTTATTTGGTTTAGCTTTTAATATGATTTCTACCTATTATTATTAAATGTTTAATACGGGATTTTCCTAAACTCTTAATAACCGTTTTCCAAAATGGTAACAAAAGGATAACAAGTGAATAAATAATTGAACTCGAACTTTTTAAACGATCGCAAGTTTCTTTAAACAACCTTTCCCTGCGACGCTCCGGATCCGGTCATGACGTTTGGGTCGGGTTTGGGGTGTTAGAGGTTAATTAAATAAAAAGAACTAAATTGAAAAAGGTGTAAAAGTTGCTAAAAGGATTAAATAGCTCAATTGTCAAATGAGGAAGGACCAAAAGTGCAAATAAGGCCAAAGGAGATATTTTGGGCGGCAATAGCTGAGAAAAATTAGCAAATGGGTGAAATAATGGCAAAATTGGAAAATTGCCAAAATTAATTAAATAAAAATGGGACCATTGGAATATCTAGAATTCTCATCATTTTTCTTCATATTCATCAGTTGAAAAATAGACATGGCAGAGGGTTCAAGCTGATTTTCATGCTCTAACTTCATGTAAGTTTAATTCTTGCTTTCTCCTTGAAATTTCTAAGTTTTTGGACTTTTACAATTAGGTCTAACTTACTATGTCATTAGTTTTTGATTCCATGGCTAATTTTTAAAGTTTCTATGGATGAGTGCTGGAAGCATATGATGAATAAACATAGAATTGAATATTTAATTTTGTTATATGATGATTTTATCAAGTAAAATTGATGGAAATTGACTTTAGGACCTAATAGTGAAAGAGATTGGAATTAAGGTCTAGTGCTAAAGTTTTGATTTCCGAGGGTTATGAAGTAGTTTAAAATGATAGAATGAAGTATTAATTGAGAAAAATTAGCTCACTTGTGGAGTTAATTGAGCAAGGACAGAATTGTATGAACAGTGAAATTTGGGGCAAAATGAAAATTAACATTTTGCACTAAAACAGTTTTGGACAGTAGCAATAGTCTAACTTTGAAAAACCACTAAAAATTGTATAAATCGAATTAGAGATCGAGTCTAGTTTCTTATAGAAGAAATGGTGTAAGCAATAGAATTTTGAATAATGAGATATAATAAATTTTGTGAGACAAGGTCAGAATGATTTCCGTTCCCTTGTTCTAGCTTTGGAAAATCATTACAAATTGGAGGAAAATAATTATGAGCTTAAATTTATATGTTTAAAATCCTTAATGAGTCTATTTTTAAGATAAACAAACAGCAACATCATCCAAATGGAGATAATTAATTTTTAGTGAAGAAGGGTCAGAACTGCTAGATAGCAGAAAATGAGTGACTTTAAAGAATAAACTGTACTTATTGGCTAAACCAAAAATTCTGAAAATTTTATGGTAAGAATATATGTGAATCTAGATTCAGGGAAAATTAGCGGATCTTAATTTGAAGTTCTTTAGCTCAAGATAAAAATAATTTAGCGACTTTGACATGGATGGACAGCTTAAATATCCATATAAGTAAATAGTGAAAATTATAGATAATGTTACTTACAAGTGTGTTATTTATACTAAGGATGTGGATGGAGAGGAGGAGGAGGAAAAATATATGAATGAATTGTGTAAAAATTGATCACATGCCCGATTATAATCGACAAATGTTAAATTAGAAATGATATAATGTTTTATTTCGAATATTTACTATTAAATTGTGATTATCATTGTGATATACAAATTGAATTTGTAAGTTCATATGGTTGAATTTACATGTTTATTTGTGAATAATTGAATGATATAATGTCTTATTAAATATAAATTTGCTGTGGGATTGTGAAAATTATGATAAAAAGAAAAGAAGAAAGTTACAGAAAAGAAGCAATGAAAATAGGGAAAGAAAAAGAAAAGGGGGAACTAAGGAATTGAAGCTTGAAGTTTAATTGCTAACAAAGAACCAAAGGCATCGGCATCGAAAGGAAAAGAAAAAGTTATCGAGTAGTAATCGCGGAATCCGGTATGTATTACTATAATTCAATATATTTAGTTTTTTTTTATGATAAATTTAAATTATGTGAATGGTAAGTAAATAATGATGTAAGTGACTATATTGAATGAATTTGGGAAAAATAGAATTAAATGATGAATATGTGTTAGTATTGAATTATAAATTGAATTACATGTGATTGATATGAAAAGTATATTGAATTAAATTGTGAATTTGAATTGGAAGTGATTTGAATTGTGATTTTGAGATTGAGATTGAATTGATAATATGTATGAATTGAATTTGGATGATTTGTTATCAATTGGAAGAGAAAGAGAAATTGATATTTGAACCAATACCCTATTAACTAGTTGAGCGGAGTCGGATATAGTTGCATGCCATATGATTGGAAGAGTTCAGGGATACTTTTACCTCGAGTCGACTAGATATTAGGTGTCACTATATTTCTTCAGATAGTTTCGATGAGGTACTAGGTACCAACTTTCTTCCGCTCTGCCGATGAGACACTAGGTGTCATTAAATTGCTTCGAACTATCCAATGAGGCACTGGGTGCCAATCTGGTATCCTCCAATGTAACACCCCAAACCCGGCCCATAAGTTTCGACCAGATCTGGTATGCTACGAGTTGTACGTTGAAAACTTTTGCTAAGTTGGTTTTAGTAAATCATAAGTTATCAGGCAAAATTTGAATAAACAAGTGACTTTTGAAAAGAAAACCCTGTATTATTATTTCATAAAATTAAACCTTTGACATAGTTTCATAAGTTGCAAATACTAAAACTACTAGATGAAGATAAACTATGGGGGCCTTATTACATAAATATTCCCAAAATTAAATAAAAACTTAAAGAAAATTGAAAATAATCTATAGAAGTAAAACTTGATGGCCCCTCGAGTCCGCCTCGGCTCCCATGTCCACGATCTACTGCTTATCTAAAAAGTTGGAAAAATAAAAGGGTGAGTCACCAAGACTCAGTGTGCAAATCCCGAAAACACATAAAAGGCTTGAGCCCACAAACACATTATGGGCCTTTGCCCGTATACAAGGGTAATTATATATATATGCATCATGTCCCATCCAAGCCTAGAAATCTATCCTCTACATACCAACCCGTACCAACCATCACACCTTAGGGATTTCTACAATCAACCTGCCAACCGCTACACACCATATCGACAGTTGTGCTACCTGTCTTAAAGACCGATCACTATGTGACCTATGTGGCAAAGCCACCGATCGCCATGCGACCTTAATAATACATCGTAGCATTTCGACAGCTGAGCTACCTGTCATAAAGACCGATCACTATGTGACCTATGTGGCAAAGCCACTGATCGCTATGCGACCTTTTTCCCCTTCATCATATCAATCCCATGCCATGCATACATACATGCAAAATCAAACAGTGTATTACCTAAGAGATTTTATTTTATCGCATACATCGATACACATAGAGAGATTTTTATGATTACGTACCTGACATCCTTTGCCTACCCTTTCTGGGTAATACGACTGTTCACACAGCCTATTTTCTGGCTCTTAGCCCACAACACATATATACACATACAGATTTAATAGTGTGCTAGAGATCTACACACCTGATTACCGTTAGAACGAGACTTTCTAAGTCAACACTATCCATAGCCAATACAACTGCTACCTGCCCTATGTGTTGTTCAGAGGCTGGTAACGAACATTAGGTTAAGGCACAACTAACAAAAAGAAAACGGTTGATCATCTTAAGGAGAATTGAAATCCTTACCTTGAAATCCTGAAAAGTGATATGAGATTCAGGGACTAGTGTTTCCGGCTTTTAGATCTAAGAGATCTACTTCAATTCCCGAATGTCGCCCAACAAGAGAATACATAAAATCATTAAACCATTAGCTTTTCAGCTTTGTCTTCCAAAAATCAAAAGAGATCTTAAGGAATAACAAGAGTCGACACTCACCTTACTAGAGAAAATTCGGCTAATCCCAGAGGATTTTGGCTTTTTGCGAAAATCAAGAAGAGAAGATGATTCGAAGAAATCTATAGAGATTCGGCTTTTAGAAGAAATAAGAGAAAAGAATAATGTAGTTTTTGGCTTTCAGCTTTTTAGAAGAAAGAAAAGAAGAGAATAATGGAGTTTTCGGCTTTTAGAAGAAAGAAGAGAATAATGGAGTTTTCGGCTTTTAGAAGAAAGAAGAGAAAGGAATAATGGAGTTTTCAGCTTTCGGCTTTTAGAAGAAAGAAGAGAAGAGAATAATGGAGTTTTCGGCTTTTAGAAGAAAGAAGAGAATAATGGATTTTTCGGCTTTTAGAAGAAAGAAGAGAATAATAGAGTTTTCAACTTTTAGGAGAAAGAAGAGAAAAGGATAATGGGGTTTTCGGCTTTTAGAAGAAAGAAGAGAAAAGAATAATGGAGTTTTCGGCTTTTTGAAGAAAGAAGAGAAAGAAAAGGTGGAAACCCTAAATGCTGAAAAATAAAGAAGAGAACCCTCCCTATCTATAGAAATTTCGGCACTTACCTATGAAAAACCGAAAGTGCCTTCCTAATAACTAAAAATTAATCAAATAAAAAGGGAAAATTTGGCACCCCCTTTGCCATAAAGAAACCGATTTCTTCACTTCTCTAGGTGATGGAATTTCGGCCAACTCCTAGCTTTGTAGATAGCTCCTATCTTTTCTCTTCTTTTTTTCTTCCATATTATCAAGTATATTATCTACATTATCCCATTCACATAAATCCTCCTATTTTTGAGCCTTGTTGCTGTCCACTCTACCTAACCCTAATGCCGAAATTTAGCTAACTTAAATTAAAAGAGTTGGGCTCCATGTAACTTAAATTTGGGCCCCTTACTCCCTTGTGTGGCGTCACCTCCTTGCTCCCTAAGTGGCGCCACTGACCACTGGGCCACAAGCCCATTTTGATATTTTAAACTCAGATGCCACCTTTTAAACCCTATAGTGCCCAAACAAAAATTTAACTAAGGCTTCAGCCCAATCCTGAGCCCAATTTGGACCCCTAATGCTCAAATTAACTCATTACACATATTCACCCATTAAATGCATAGGCCCAAAAATTTAGGATGTTACATCCAAAGTCCGAGTCTGTTAATAGGGGTAAAAAAAATTCCTGAGGATCTGGTTTAGTCTCGACCCAATTTTAATGCATGATTTGGACCTCGAATGTAACAGCCCGATTTAGGGGCTAGTTGGAACAGTGATTTTGGAACCACTAATTCGAGGTCGGAGAAAATTATTTTAATGTTATTTTAAGCATGATTATATAGGTGCATGAAAATTTTGTTACTTTAATTTTAGCGATTGCAAGCTTAATCGCGAAAAAAGGACTAAATAGCATAAAGAGCGAAAGTTCAATTTTACAAGATAAAGGTGCCAAATAGCCATAGAATATTAATTTGAGGCCTTTAATGTGAAAATTGACCCTTAGACATAGGGTGGCCGGCCATAGGGGGACAAGGAAGTCAAAATTAGTCAAAGTTGGTGTAGTAGGTGGATTAAATTGATGAAATAGAATAAAATAAAGAAAGAAAAGATATCATCTTTTCTCCTTCACTCCTCTACCAAAAATTAGCAGTAAATAGGGGTTTGAAAGCTCAAAAATTTCAGCAAACTCTTCTCCTTGCAAGTAATGTTTTAGTGATCATTTCTTGATAATATTTGTACTTTTGGAATCCCTAAAGCTTAAGCTAGCTAAAAAGGGGACTATCTTGCAAAATGGTTGAAAGTTTAGAGTTTTTTTCATGTGAGATTTTAAGTTGTTTGCTGCATTTTTATGGACAATGAGTCATAGATGTTTAATAAACAACTTTTGTGAAAGGTGTTATCATGAAAAATACCAAAAAAGACTTTTTTATAAAGGTTGTAAAATAAGAGGTATAGGTATGAAATATTAAATTTTGAAGGTTGCCATAAGAGAAATAAATGTTCATTTGGGCTTGTAAGAGGAGGAAATTTGATTAGAATTGAATTACGAGCCTAGGGGTAAAATGGTCATTTTGTGAGAGTTTAAGGGCAAAATGATAATTTTGCCAAAGCATGATTATTGAAATGCATTAGTTAATGTGATGATTAAATGAGCTAATTTACTATTATAGATCAAGAAGAACAAAAGATTAACCTTGACCAAGAAAAGGGCAAAGTATCGTACTAGGTCGACAGTTTAGCCTATTTTGAAATCGAGGTATGTAATATCCTGAATTAGGGGTTATTTGTGATGGTATTGTTTTGCAAGAGTTCGGTTTGTTGTGTTGTTAATTGAGATGTTCTAGGGCTTAGGAATAAGCCAAGGGTAGGCTCGAGCTGTAGGAAAAATTTAATTTTCAAGCTTTAGTTAAAGGGAGTTGAAGGAGCTAGGGGTTAAGAGTAAATCGTGGGGAATTTTAGCACAAGAATTGGCTTGGTAAAGTGGCAAGGAAGCACCACTTAGAGCCTTGAAGGTGACGCCACAAGTAGTATGAGGGAGCTTAGGTTCGAATCCTATGGATGACATTAAGGTGACTTTTATTTTTGCTTTTGTATGGCATGTGTTGGTCAAATTTTAATTATGGTAAGGATGGACTTTGTTATTTTTGGATAGTAGACTAAAGGAAAAACGCAAGTACTTATTTATGGTATGGAATCAAGGAGTTAAGGTCGGATAAGGGGACATAAGGCTTGAAGTATGGGGTGATGTTTTGGAAACTCTTCTATGGCCATTAGTCCATGTATGTGGACGACATTTCGGTCTAGGGGGAGGGTTGACCGTTTTTGTTGGAGGCTTTGGTAGGTTGGACTTTATATTTTTATGGTAAGTTGAATGATAGTTTAGGTAAGCTTGATGTTTGGGAAAGAAATCATTTGATTAAAGGTTGATGTGAGAACATAAGGCATGTTGTAAGGTGATATGCTATGGAAAGTTTTGTGTAGAAAGTTTGACATGAATGTGGACGGTATGGGTGTCTAGGGGGGTTGGCCGAATGTTGATAGGAATTTGGGGGGTTTTAGTTGGTCAATTCTAACATTTTGTGCATCTTTTGCATTTTACTTTTCCTCTCCAAAATCTTTCCTCCTTAGCCGATTGTGTCTTGGGCATTTGGTACAATTTTTTGTTTTAGTTTTGGCATTGTTTTCTTGTTTAATGTCAAAGCCGAAAGGACCATTGTGGTTTACCGAATTTTCTTTTAGGAATTTGGCCAAATATTCATTTGAGTCTCTCTCATATTTTATTTTCTTTGAAGCCTAAAACCAACTCATTTCCCTTCATCTCTTTCTTCATCTTTAGTGGTTAGCCGAACCTTCCTTCCCTTCATTTGCTCAAAGCCGAAAACATCCCTCTCCCATTTTATTTTCTTCTCTCCATTCTCTTCTTTCTTCTGTTGCCGAATCATCCTTCTCCTATTTCTTTCACTTTTCTTTTCCTTTCTCTTTCTTCACTCTAGCCGAATCCTTTTTGTTGTTACAAATCAACCATATTGCCGAAACTTTCCCATACTCTTTTTGTTTTGTCTTAGCCGAATATCAATAAGGGTAGGTCTTCTTTTGGTTTTCTTCAATCGGTTTTGGAAGATAGGTAAGTGTTCATGGCCGTATTTTCCTTTCTCTTTTCTATGTCATTTTCTTGAGGGCAAAGGCCATTTTCTAATGCTTTTTGGTATAGAGGCCGAAACTAATATGGTTTCATTTAGGGATTTCGGTAGACTTTTAAGTGCAAACGTGTGATCTCGGGATTTAGCCGACTGTGCCAAAAAGGTGTGTAGTTATCGCACTGTTCTTTTGTTGTGTGTATGTGTTATATATATATATGATGTGCATGGTAGCCGAATTAAAGGCTAAAAAGGGTGGATGCCCATGTTGGGTAATCAATTGACAAGGTTAGTATTTTATGACTTTAATTTACATATGATATATGCATGAAAATGTGATGGCATGTGATATATGCTTATTTTAATGATATTGTGGCATGATAAATGGGACTTGGGATGTGACTATCGAAGGAAAGGGTGTACATTATGTACGTGGTCTGATGTTAGCCTTGTGCTACATTGGCGCTTGATGATGGCTATGTGCTTCATCAAGGGAGGTGTTGGCTAGGTGCCCATCTCGGTGGATGATAGCTGTGTGCATCACCGTAGATTGAGGATGACCTCGAGTCACCTCGTGGATACAGATATGTGGATCACTATGTGATTGGTGGCTTAGCCACGGCCTTGGGCAGCAAGTCTACCAAGGTAAGATATGAGGATCATTATTTGATCTGTGGATTAGCCACGGCCTTGGGCGGCAGGTGTGCCGAGGTTGGTATAATGGATGGAACTAGGTTGGGTTGGGCTTCATTTTTCATATTTATGTATGTGGACTGTGTGGAATTGGGCCAAGCCCATATGTGGGGACATGTGTAATAATTATGCATCGAGTCTGTTGACTCACCCAATTTTCTCAAACCTTACGGTGATGCTTAAAGCTTGGACCGGGTTGGAGTGGATACGAGGTGGCACATGCAGAAGATAAATTTATTTGTTTTACACATTTTTTTATGAAAGGTTATTTATTGTAATAAGGGCCATTTAAAGTATTTATGGACTTTTATTATGTTTTAAGTTGGATTGTCGATTATATTATTATTTGAAAATGTTTTATTTTAAACAACTTAATTTTATTTGGAACTTTAATTACACAATGTTTTAGTAAAGACAACAAAATTTTATGTTTTTAATCTCTAAGTCAAAAGTTTTTCAAACGATTTCCGCAGTGGCATTTCAAATTCGGTCATAGCGAATGGGCCGAGTTTGGGGTGTTACAAGGTAAGTTTGGGTGTAATAAATTCAACATAATGTTATTAAGTATCTAAATTTTTGATATTGGTGATGTTGTAAAATATTTCTATGAATTTGAGAAATGATATTGAATAAGAAAATGATGAGAATTGTGATGTGAAAGTCCCGGTTGGACTTTGTTAAATGAGAGAATAAGATCATCGAGGCACGAGATTGATAAGGCCCCGTATAAGACCATGTCTGAGACATGGCCTCGGCATCGAGTTAAGATCCCGCGTAAGACCATATCTGGGATGTGGCATCGGCATCGAACATGAGACTCGTGTAAGACCATATCTGGGATATGGCATCGACATGAATATAAGATCCTGTATAAGACCATATCTGGGATATGGCATCGGCATCGAGATGTGGCCTCATATAAGACCATATTGGGGATATGGCATTGGCATTTGAGTTTATGTATATGTGGACTGTTGTGTTCCCTTAAGTAATCGAAGTGATTCTTCGAGATAAATAGTTGAGCTTGTATAGAGATGAAATTAGTGCTAAAGCTATGTGATGAAGTGATACAGGTACTTGTGAGTAATTTACGAGAAATGTTTATGATATGGAACTTAGTATGAAATTGGTAAGAGTAAGCATGAGTAAGTTATGGCTATGAGCTTAAGACTTGTGTTTATTTAATGTAATAGATGGATGATATTATGAGTTTTTATGCTGCTATTTATCTCATGCAAACTTACTAAGCTCTATGCTTATTCCTCTCATTTCTCTTTTCCTTGTAGCATTGTCGAGTTAGCTCGAGAATTCATAGAACGTCGGAGTTCGGAAATCACACTATCAACTTCTCTTGGTATAGCATATGATCACTGTAAATTAGAGTTTTAAAATTTATAATGAATGTGATCGAACCTGGAAACTAACTCTGACAACGATTAAAGGCAAATGTACCTATCGAACAGTAGTATAGCTTAGGCAAGACCGAATATCGAACCCAAAGGAACTAAAAGTACTAATACTAGCTTTCTTTTTATTATTTAGCCTTAAAAATAGAGTGAAGTTGCTTTAGACTATATTGACGAAAACTAAACTAAAGACACAAGACAAGAAGGATGAATAGGAAAATAACTTTGAAAAGAAACTCAGTTGATTGCGACGATACCCTCAGGAAGAATCCACCTAGACTTCACTTATTATCTAACCCTAAATTATATGATTTCTTTACTTAGCTTGATCCGTGAGACTCCCTAACCTATATTAAACCCTCTCTCGAGGCGAATAACGCCTAACCCTAGGTTAATTAGTCGAACTCTCATTCGCTTATAATAACCCCCTAGGATAGCAGTAAATCAATCAATGGACTCCCACATTAGGTTTCACCCTAATCCGGCAAAATCTCGTAACCTTATCTCTAGGTGTTCAATCAACTCCACTTAATTATGTTAGATCTACTCTTAGGCAGGGTCTATTCCTCTTCCACCTAAGCACATTAGATTTGGATTAAGCAATATAATTAAGAACAAACTAAGCAATTATCATATAACTTAGAAATCAAATAACAAAATTCATCTAGGTTTTATCCCCTTCAGGTATCTGAAGGATTTAGTTCATAAAGTAAAAAGAAAACATCTCAAGAGAAAAGATAAAACAAAACATAAGAAATCCCTAAAACTCCCTGAAGGAATTGAAGGAGAATTCTGCCGTCTTGAGTATAATTCCAGCTTCTTGGGATGATCAACTGGCTATCCTCACGTTATTCCCTAACTCTGACCTTTTCAGCTTGGCTCTTTGGCCTAGCTTTGATGCCTTTTCAAAGGTGGCACTTAGGGGATATATATAGGCTATTGGAATGCGATTCTTTCTCCCTAAGTATCCTTTTCCGACTAAAATTGCTCTTTCCAGCGACAGAGGCACGGCCATGACACACGCCCGTGTAAATCGAGACCAGGCCGTGTTCGAATTTCTAACTTGAGGCACGGTCGTGTGTGACGGAGTTGAAGCCGTGCTCTAGGTGCTCGTCGAAGCACGGTCGTGTGGACTTTGGCTCAGGCCGTGTCGATTTCGTGCTAAGGCCCATTTACTCCGTTTTTTTGCCCATTTTGTGTTTTTTTCATCCTCGGGTGCTTTCCTTGGTATAAGACATGAAAAGAAAGGATTACAAGCACCTTTTTATATGAAACAAGGAATAAATCATCAAAAAGTAAGCTAAAATTGGATTAAAATATGTTACTTTTACGATTTATCAGCATAATTAGTCTTATTTTGAGTATGGCATGTATAGGACTTGGTCATTTTGTTATGTCATATTGTTAGCCAATTTGTTGGCTATTAATGTTGCTAAATTTATTTTGTAAGTGGTCTTTGGAAATGGGCCAATACTTGACAAGTTCATATATTCGATGATGATGAAATTCATGAAGTGTATGCTTGTGCGGATGTCTTGATTTTGAATTTTAGAGGTTTCATATGGTCATAATATGTGTTGAATTGAATTGGTTTAAGTATGGGTGCTTGTAGGGTGGCATTTGGCTATGGGTGCTTGTAGGGTGGCATTTGGCTTGGTAGATAGTCTTACAAATGTCCACAGGGATAGACACACGAGCGTGTGTCTAGGTCGTGTGTGACATACGGTCAGCCCTATCGGCATGTTGTTAGGACGTGTGTCCCCTTGCATGTTAGGGATGCAAGTCAGTATGCTCAGTAGCAAACATATAGGCAGAGACACGGCCGTGTGTCTCAACAGTGTGGGAGGCACGGCCACGGACATGGGCGTGTGCTCAGGCCGTGTGAAGTCTGCACTTGAAATTAGGGATTTAATTCGACACATATTCCAAGGACACGGGCGTGTGCCTTGGCCGTGTGACCTTAGTAAGATGATGACGTTATAAACAGAATGCCATGGTTTTTGGCACACAGGCTAAGACACGGGCGTGTTGAGGCCGTGTGAGGAACACGGACGTGTGTCCGGTCTTATGAAACCCCTATAGGTTCAAAATGGAAAATAAATTCCACATGGGCTAGGAAAATGGGCGTGTGTGACCACACGGCTTCCCACACGGGTATGTGACCCTGTTTTAAGCAAAAATTGTCTAAGTGCACAAAAGTTGTCGGTTTGATCCCGAGTCATTCCAAATGTATGTTTAGGGCCTCATAGACCCTTGATAGGGACGTTATGACTATGAATGAAAAGTTTTAAGTTAGAACAAAATTTTATGGCCCGATGTTACATTTTTAAGCAAGTTAAGTTCGGTAATGCCTCGTATCCGATTTAGGCGTTGATTACGGGTAAGGGGTGTTACATCGAAGGTCCATTCATTTATAATTAGTCTCGATATTTGAACAATAATGATTTCAAATTATCTATAAGTGTTCTGTACTCTTTGGTAATGCCTCGTAACCCCGTTCTGGCAACGGATACGGGTTGGGGGGTGTTACAAAAAGGCAAATCATGCAAATACTACAATACCAAAACGCAAACAAAATAAATGACTAATATCTACATTACACCTATAGACTAACGTTTAATCAAAATAACCTATACATGCCATTATAACCAAAATCAAGTCATCCATAATTACCGATAGAACCAATGGATAGTGTGATATGGCTCCGATAAGCTTCCAACCCGTTTGAGCTTCCAATAATCTATAAGATAGATAAATAAAACAAACATGTAAGCAATAAATGCTTAGTAAGCTCATATAATCTTTAATCATACTAATTTATTTCAATTATAAAACTTTACATATAAAAAATAACCTATTATTGTTACTATAATACTTATAAATTGTTCTCAATAGTTCACAAGGTGAACTAATCCATAGTATTACTCATAGACATATACCCTCAAGCTTAGTAAAATTTTATATAACTTTAACTCTTCTACACTTATTTCATATGCATGTCATTTATCCATAATTACAAGTTAGTGCATTTAACCAAGCCATTTTCATATTGGACACATAATAAGTCATTTCATAAGAAATTTCATAATTTAAGCCTTACCATTCTTTCATGAGCACTAACTTACTCTCAATTAAATACTTACCTTTTCAGTGCTTCAAATAAATAAATATACTACTATTCAATCAATAGCTTGGCACTTGCCTAATCATCAAGCAACAACAATAGTTAGCATACTTATACATTGATAAACCATAAAAGTAACATATTTTAATCCCACATTTATTATGCTTTTTGAAGATTTAAGCCTTGTTTTATATAAAAAGGTGCTTTTAATCCTTTCTTTTCATGTCTTATACTCAGGAAAGCACCAAAGAATGAAAAGAACGTAAAACAGGCTTAAAACGAAGCAAATGGGCCTTTTCATGAACTCGACACGGCCTGGGCCCAGGACCACACGGCCGTGTCTCGACGAACACCTAGAGCACGGCCTCATCACTACCATACACGGCCGTGCCAAAGCAAAAATCTGAACACGGTCAAGTCTCGACTTGCACGGGCGTGTGACATGGCCGTGCCTCTATCGCTGGAAAGAGCAATTTCAGTCGAAAAAGGATACTTAGGGAAAAAGAATTGCATTCCAAGAGCCTACAAATATCCCCCAAGTACCACCTTTGAAGAGGCGTAAAAGCTAGGCCAAGGAGCCAAGCCGAGAAGGTCAGAGTTAGGGAATAACACGAGGATAGCCAGTTGATTCATCCCAAGAAGCTGGAATTATACTCAAGATGACGGAATTCTCCTTCAATTCCTTTAGGGAGTTCTAGGATTTTCTTATGTTTTGTTTTATCTTTTCTCTTGAGATGTTTTCTTGTTTAGTTATGAACTAAACCCTTCAGATACTTGAAGGGGTTAAAACCTAGATGGATCTTTTTATTTGATTTTTAAGTTATATGATAAATTACTTAGTTTGTTATTTAATTATGTTGTTTAATCGAAATCTAATGTGGTTACGTAGAGAAGGAATTGACCCTGCCTAAGAGTAGATCTAACATAATTAAGCGAAGTTGATCGGGCACCTAGAGATAGGGTTACGAGATTTTACCAGATTAGGGTGAAACCTAATATGGGAGTCCATTGATCGATTTACTGCTTTCCTAGGGGGTTATTATAAGCGAACGAGAGTTCCACTAATTAACCTAGGATTAGACATTATTCGCTTCGAGAGAGGGTTTAGCATAGGTTAGGGAATCTCACGGATCAAGCTAAGTAAAAGAAATCATATAATTTAAGGGTTAAATAATAAGTGAAGTCTAGGTGAATTCTTCCTGAGGATATCGTCGCAATCAACTGAGTGTTTTTCCAGTTATTCCCACATTCATCTTTTAGTCTTTGTTTCCTAGTTTAGTCTTCGCCAATATAGTTTAAAGCAACTTCACTATATTTTTAAGGCTAAATAATAAAAAGAAAGTTAGTATTAGTACTTTTAGTTCCTTTGGGTTCGATATCCGGTCTTGCCTAAGCTATACTACTATTCGATAGGTACACTTGCCTTAATATCGTTGTCAGAGTTAGTCTCCAGGTTTGATCATTCTTTATAAATATTTAAAACTCTTATTTTACAGCGATCAAGTTTTTGGCGCCATTGCCGGGGAACTAAAATATTAAGAAAGCTCTATTTTTATTACTTTAGCCATTATTTTATTTGCAATTTATTTCTTTTGTTTTCTTAGGTTAAATTTTAATTTTTCTAATTTCTATTTTTTTATTTCTTTCCCTTTTCTAGGTACCTCTAGTTTATGACTAGAAGGAATCCGAGAGGACCTTTGGTATACGATAGTGATATCAAAGCAATCGCTCGAAGGAATTGTCGGGAAACCAGGGGAGCCCTAGATTACACAGAAAGAGAGGAAGAAAATAGATCCAATCCTACTGAAGGGATGGGCGAAAACAACCCACCACTACGCGATGTGGGGGATCACAATGCTCCACGTACAATGTTTGATTATGCGAAACTGCATTTAACAGGAGCAAAATCTCGTATTGTTAGGCCTGCTATATCTGCTAACAATTTTGAATTAAAGCCTAGCACAATACAAATTGAAACACCCCAAACCCGGCCCACGAGTCTTGACCGGATCTGATATGCTCCTTGAGTAAAACGGTTCAAAATTGGGCTCGAGTGGTTTTGAAAGAAAATTTATTTTGTGTTGGGCTCGAGTTGAAAACAAGTTTATTCTTGAAATCAAGGTTTTTATAAAACTTTATTTCTAAGTTTCAAACTTTAAATTAAAGAAATATCGAGTTGTTTTAGAGTTTACCTTATATTGAAAATCATTTGTTTTAGGGTGTCCAAACATTTGAAGATTTATTTCAAAAACAAATTAGATAACCTTTGATTCAACAATAATAATATCGTGATAAAAACAAATAAAAACAAGCATAAAACAGTTTAATACTTATGGCCTTATTACATCAAAAACAAAACCCGAATAAATCCAAACTTAAAACATAAAGTTTCAAAATAAAAGTTCACTGAGCTGAGCATGGCCACCACCAAGTTCCTGCCGACCCGGTCCATTATTGAGTGTCACCTGAAAAACATCCCACAACGGGGTGAGTCAAACAGACTCAGTGTGTATAACCAACACTAAGTCCCAACGATTCAGGCATATCATATCATATCATACATATATATAACAGATAGAAATAATGATGCAAACCTGAACCCCTACATAGATAACCATCCACTACACATCACCCGTACCAACCATCACACCGTGGGGACTATAAGTCGACCCTCCATCCACTACACATCATCGAAGGCAGTCGCTGCAGACAACGTGCTTCTCGCCCTTATAAATTTTTGTGGCATAGCCACCAGATATTATTTTGTGACATAAGTCACCACATTCAGATCTCGTGACATGAGTCACCACGTTCAGATATTGTGGTATAAACCACCAGATCACTTCCCCTTTCCATAAAACCCATATGCCCAATGTCATACAAAACATGCAATATCATGCCATTTGCCTTATTTCACATTCTTATCGATATTCACATATGGACCATATTCCGAATATTCATATCATAATAATATTCATATCATTTATTAACATAATGTTAAGGTTACGTACCTGAGTACTTTGTACCATCACATGGTACCTTTGCCCACTTTTCGCATTATTATAAACACATATATTAAATTGATGCCATAAATCTATTAAGAGTTAGTGTGGGGTACACACCTGGTTTACTTAACGAGTTCACTCAAATCCCGAAAAGCCCGATCTAATGCTTTAGATCTCTAGTTCCTATATTCGGCCACCTTAAGCATGCTAGCAACAAGCCATTCGGCTAAATAACCAAATCCCGAAGGATTAACACAATCAAAATCCTTACCTTGCTGCCGATTTGATTACTAATCAAATCCCGAAACTTTGTGACACTCCTTCCTTGCAATCGGCCAATACTAGATCACCTGACTTTGTTAGTTTCGGCTTCTAAATAATTAAGAAACATATTTGAATCACTATATATAGACTTGGCCGAATGTTCATGTTCACTTACCTTGCGAATCTTAAATCCTGAAATTGCTACTTGCTCTTAGTGATGTCGAGATCCTTATAGGTATATGTTAGATTCGGTTCTAACACTTAATCTCAATAAATGGCCCTTGGCCGAATACATATTGCTTACCTTGAGTACTTCAAATCCCGAAAGAACACCTTTACGCTGGTTACAACCAAAAGAAACACATTAATATGGCCTTAAGTATATTCGGCCATCCTTAGAAATCAAGGCCTACCCTTGTTTTCGGCACACAAATAAGAAAAGATAAGACCGATTGCTAAGAGGAATACTTACCACTAACGTTTGCTTGAAGAGACTAAAAGAGAAAAGATTTCGGCTAACTCTTTCGGCTTTTAAAACTTGCGACAAAGAGAGAAGAATAAGGCCTTCTGAAGATTCGGTTATGGCTCCCAAATGTCATGAAATATTCGGCCACAAGAGGAAGGGATTAAGGTTACGGAGAAAGAAAGAAAAAGATGAGTTTGGAAGAGATTAGAAGAACTCGGTAGCCCCTTAATGCACCAAATGACCGAACTTGGAGAAAGAAAAAAAAAAGAGAAAAACAAAACTATCAACTATGAATTTTCGGCACACTTCCCCTATCAAAACCCAAAACCAATTATGCACCCTTAGAGCCCTACATTCGGCCACTACATCTTCACTTATCAAATCCCTTATTTTTCTCTTTATCACTTTATTAAAAATAATAAAAATAAATCACAATTATCTCTTATCTTAGCCGAATTTCAAAAGGATTAGACCACACCTTAAACTCATCCCTTAGTGCCCCATTGCCGTCCGCCACTTCCCAATCTTGCAGCAAAATAAAACTCTTTTATTTGCTTTCCTTGCAGCTCAAACCTAGCCCCTTGCCCACTGCATATGGCGTCACTTATCAGAGCTTTAAGTGGCGCCTCCAAGCCAATTTAACAAGCTGATTTTTGTGTCTAATTCTCCCTACAATTTCTCTTAAGGCCTCCTTAGCCTGACTTCCCTTTTTTAGACTTAAAGTCAAATAATTTCTAAGGCATTTGACTACACACTAGGGTTTACAAAATTCATAAAACACATTCCACATACACATAGACATGCTTCCACATACAATTAAGCATTAATGCATAAGCCATAAATCCCGGATGTTACAGTTCTACCCCCTTAAAATAATTTCGACCTCGAAATTACCTGGCTAAATAAGTGAGGGTATTGTTGTCGCATTGCTTCTTCCGGCTCCCACGAAGCTTCTTCCGATCTACGATTACGCCATAACACTTTGACTAAAGGAACTGACTTCCTCCGCAACACTTTCACATCTCGTTCCAAGATCTGAATTGGCTCTTCCTCGTAGGACAAATCTAGCCTTAATTCGACTTCTTCAACTGGAACTACATGAGATGGATCTGATCGATAACGACGTAACATAGAAACATGGAATACATAGATTCTGAAGGCAACTCTAACTGGTATGCCAGTGGTCCAACTCGCTTCAATATCCGATAAGGTCCTATAAACCTGGGACTTAGCTTCCTTTTGCGACCAAATCTCTTCACCTTCTTCCAAGGCGACACTTTAAGAAACACTTGATCCCCCACATCAAATTCTATTTCCTTCCGTTTAAGATCTGTATATGACTTTTTCCTGTCAGACGCCTCCTTGAACCGTGTCCGAATTACCTTAACCTTCTCCTCGGATTCTGTCACAATCTCTGGACCCAATACTCGACGTTCCCCTAATTCTGTCCAACACGTAGGAGTGCGACACTTCCGTCCATACAATGCTTCATACGGTGCTATCCGAATACTGGCCTGATAGCTGTTGTTATATGCAAACTCAACTAAAGGCAAATATTCTTCCCAAGTTCCTCTGGAGTCTATCACACATCCCCTCAGCATATCCTCTAACACTTGGATTACTCGTTCAGATTGACCGTTCGATTGTGGATGAAATGCCGTAGTGAAATCCAATCTGGTGCCTAAAGCTTGATGTAGAGCTTTCCAAAACCGAGACGTAAACCTTGGATCCCTATCTGAGATAATCGACACCGAAACTCCACGCAACCTTACAATTTCTGCCACATACAACTTTGCTAACTTCTGTAAAGAATAGTCAACCCGCACTGGAATAAAATGCGCGGACTTTGTCAGTTGATCCACTATCACCCATACCGAGTCCTTCTTAGTAGGCGTAAGGGGAAGCCCACTAACGAAGTCCATGGTGATTTTCTCCCACTTCCATTGCGGAATCTTTATCAGTTGAAGCAATCCTGACGGAACCTGGTGTTCAGCCTTAACTTGCTGACACGTCAAGCATTTCCCTACAAATTCCGTAACCTCCCTCTTAAAACCAGGCCACCAAAACTATTCTCTTAGATCTTTATACAACTTGCTGCCACCAGGATGCATAGCATAGGGGCTACTATGCGATTCCTGAAGAATCCTCTGCCTTAAGTCCTCATTCTTCGGCATACAGACCTTGCCCTTAAAACACAATACTTCCTCGTCATTAATACCATAATCTTCCAACTCCCCACTCTGCACTTGCTGCAACTTAGCACTTAAATCCTCATCCACTAACTGACTTTCCTTGTAACATCCTAAAATAGGGGTTATTTGTGATTGAATTATCTTTCTTGTGTTTGAATTGCTGTGATATTATTTGTGGTGTAATAAGACTTAATTAGGGGTCTTGAGTAGGCTCGGAATAGTAGAAAAATTTCATTTGGAAGCTTTGAAGATAGGGAGCCTTAGTAAGTAGGGGTTACAAGGTTAAAAGAGGGAACATTTGACATTAAAAAGGACTTGGAAAAGTGGCAAAAGGGAGGCCACTTAGGAGCTGGAATTGGCGCCACAAGAGGAGCCAGGGGAGCCTATGTTCGAGTCGTGGAAGTTCCCTTTTTGCTCCTTATTTTGGACGGCAAGAGAGAGAGAGAAATACTCCATTTTAATTTCAAGATAATAAGGATATTATGAGGATATTATTTGGATTTTAATTAGATTTTATTTGAGTAATCTAAAAAGGTTGGCAAGGAGAAAAAGTAGGCATTTGAGTATTCAAATTATTTTGAATAATTTTAAACTATTGGACAAGAGAATTTTTAGGAAGTGGCCAAATTTTGAACTCCTTGTTGATAGAGTGAGTGGGAATGCAGGGAAATTTGAGTATAGGCGGAGAGTGCCGAATTTCTTCATTTGATTCCTTTTCTTTTTCCTTTTGCAATAGCCGAAATTCCCTACTCTCTCATCTTCCATCTCTTTTTCCTCTTTTCTTCTTTTCTAAAGAGACCGAAATCACCATTGTTACCTTCTCTTTTCGTCCTTGTGCTTAGAACCGAAACTCTCCTCTACTCTCTTCCTTGCCGAATCCCCAATCTTCCTTTTTCCCTTTCCTTTTCTTTTTCTGTTAGCCGAATCTACTCCCTAACTATAGCCGAATCCCCTTCTCCTTATTTTGTGAAGTCTTGGCCGAATATCAAAGCAAGGGTGATCCCTTTTCAGTGTGTCCCAATCGGTCATAAAGGAAGGTAAGTGTGCCGAAACTCTTCTCCCATATTCTTTCTCTCTGTCGACTTGGTTGAATGGGAAAAGCGAAATTATTTTGGTGGCTAATCAGTGTTGAAACCGATTCTGTTTAGGTGCCCGGGATCTTGAGGTATTCGATCCAAGCCTCCATTCTCTGTCAATCGATTTTGGTAAGGTGGTAAGGATCTATTTTAGTATTTTATGTAATGTTCAAAAGCCGAAGGTAATTAATTTGGATAAGTGCCGATTGTAGGGAAGTGAAGCTGATTCACACATAGTGTGTGGTGGTTGATAATCAAAAGGCCTTTAGGTAAGGTTTCGGGTTCAAGTGTTAATCCTCTAGATTTATTTGGTTTGGCCGAATAGGCCATATCACTAACCTTTGTGTTTGGCCGAATATAGGGCGAGGGAATCTTGTGTGGCCGATCTGTCTTTTCGGGATTTAGGGCTATCGTTGACATCAGGTGTGTACATACACACTTTATAACTAAATAATGTGCTAAGTGTTTGTGTATGCTAAATCTGACCTGTGTAGATTTGGGATCTAATACCATAATGGTATAAGCAGGGATTCAGGTAAGTCCTTGTCGTTATGACTTTCTTTATGATGCTTTTGGGAAGCATGACATATTTGGTATATGTTGTTATGGCTAATGGTAAACTCTATGTATGTTGCTAAATGAGCATGTGGGCATGATTTCTGTTAGATGTATATCCATGATTGATGTGGGGTAAACGAGTGGAGGGGGAAGTGATATTCGTGTCGACGGATACCAGTGGTTTGGTACCACATTTCGTGACTACGGTCACCAGAGGTTTGGCACCTCCAAAGGTTTGGCACCTTCAGAGGTTTGGCACCTCATAGCGTCTCGTCCCAGTGGCTTAGCACCACAGTGGGTTGCCCCACGGTTTATATTATGGGATTGGCGCCAGTGATTTGGTATCACACGTGGGTTGGCCCCACTAGTGGTTTGGCACCACAAATATTAATGGATATCGTGACTTAGAGTCACCAGTGGTTTGGCACCACCAGTGGTTTGGCACCACACGGGGTAGAGAAAGGCGTTTGGATGGCTAAGTTGGGTGCATATTAAACTTGTGCATGTTAAATTATAGTTATGATTTGTGTATGTTGTTGTACTAAATCGGAGAAGGGTTACACATTGAGTCTTGGTGACTCACCTTCTCCTTTAATTTTTCAGGTGACTCGTAGATCGCGGATGAGGAGCCGGATGGACTCGAGGTGGCCATGCAGTGAAAATGTGGACTAAATGAATTTTGAACTATTTTTCTTTATTTTATTGTTGGTTTTATTTTGATTAAGTTGTAATAAGGCCTCCTAAGATTATGTTTTGATTATTTTTTTACATCTTGGATATTTGTTTAAAATACTTAATGATAAAAAAATGGGTACACATGTTTTTTTTCAAATTCAAACATAAAATGTTTTATCGTGCCATCGGGTACATTTGAGAGACTGTAATAACTGACTTAATAAATTTTTAAACAAAACTAAGTATGGTTTTCCTCATACAACTCAATGGTTTTTTTTTAAACAAGACAATATCTTTTACCTTAAATGGAATCGTTTTAAAGAGGGATTTCAAAATATTTTTTTCTCTGTAGCATACCAAATTCGGTCGTAATGTTTGGGCCGGGTTTGGGGTGTTACAAAATTGGTATCGGAGTCTGGTTCAAAGCTTGGCTGTGGGGGCCCCAGGCCCAGAAATGTTTTGGTAGGCCTTTGTGAAATATTTTTGGTTTTGAACAGCATGGCACCGAGTCTCCGGCACCAATCCGCCCAGGTAAGTACCTCTAACTTCTGTCTGATTTATTATTTGTAGAAGGGTAGGTATGGAACGTAGATAGTATGATAGGTGTTTGAACTTTAGGACTAGTGTACTCCAACAAATGATATAAGACTCTAAGTGCCTAATTGAACAAACCTAAGACCAGGTCGCCGAGTTAGGGTGTGGTAACCCTGGTGCGCATGTCTAGGATTGGATCCGGAAGAGCTTGGTACTTAAGCAGTCCTCGTGACTCACCTCCTCTTCGCGGGATTCCTACAGTGCGTAGTTTCTGGTTCACCCTAACCAAGAGGACTCGGTCATAGGCTAAACTAATAACTAAAACCCGAAAAGGATTAGCCATGTTTTATGAAAGCTTTAGTTTTTAAAACCATTAAAATACTCTTTTAAATGATAGCAAAAATTTATTTTTGAAAAATTTTCAAAATATTTCTGACTTACAAAATTACCAAAATGCCCCTAGTGGCAAAATTACGAAAATACCATTGGTTTCCAAAATTACCGTATTACCCCGATTTCAACAAAATTCTCTTACTTTGCAAAAGTATCCAAAATTCTGTATTTCAAAATAATACCCTAACTTTCAAAATTTACAAAATTACCCCTGATTGACAAAATTACCAAAATACCCCTGGTTTCCAAAATTCTACTGCACCTTTAAATTGAAAAATTTTCAGAAATACCCTCCAGTTTTGGAAATTTCCAAGTGTCCTGATTTATTAAAGTTTTAAAATTTCTTTGATTTATTACAAAAATACCCCTGTAGGAAAATGACGAAAATATCCCTGGGATAGAAACGGACAGAAATGCCCGAAGAGTGAATGTGTATGAAAGGTATTAGGGAATGGATGTGCTCTTCTGTGTGAACTAGGGTAGAGGACTTAAAACTTTGATTGATCGAAAGAATCTCTATCAAACTTTCTTCATAAAATTTCTTCGCGGATAATCAAAGTGAAACACGTACTAATCCATAAAAATTTCTTAATCAGATTAAAGCGCAATAGTTAGAATGAGCTCTAGAGGACGTGGCCGTCGTTGATGCGGTAGGGGCAGGATAACCGTGTCAGAACCCGTTAGGTCGGGTCAGGGGTCGGAGAATGAGGTACCGCCACCACCACCTCCAACTTTTGGAGCTGAGGAGCAGGATCAGACGGGAGGTGAGGCGATATCGCAAGCTGTGTTGCGAGTCCTTGAGATGGTGGCTGGGGCTAGTGGAGGAATGGGAGCTCAGAAATCTATTCCCGAGTGACTCCGATCCAATGGTATTCCGGGGTGTATCGGGAGTGGCACCCAGTGCGGCAGAATATTGGTTAGAATCGACTGAGAGAATCATGGATGATCTCGACCTGACGAATGAGGAGAAGCTGAAAGGAGCGGTGTCGCTTCTAAAGGATGAGTCATATCAGTGGTGGCTCACGGTTCGGGATGGTGCTACGGCAAATGACCTTACTTGGGAGTACTTCAAAGCTGCTTATCAGAAGAAGTATGTGGGCACCAGCTACACTGATGCTCAGAGGAAAGCCTTTCTGGGATTGGTACAAGGAAATAAGTCGGTATCTGAGTATGAGGTAGAGTTTTTAAGGCTGAGTCGATATGCTAGAGGCATCGTGGCTACTGAACATGATCGTTGTGTCCGCTTTGAAGACGAACTTAGGGATGAGTTGAGGTTGCTGATTGCTCCACAGCAGGAGCGTGAGTTTACTGTCTTGGTGGAGAAGGCTAAGGTAGCCGAAGGGGTCAAGGAGTCCGTGAGACAGAACTATGGTAGGAACAACCAGAAAAGAGGATTTGGGTCATCTGGATCGGGTGGTAATGCACAGAAGAGGGCTAGGCAAAGTGGGCCAAATTAGACAGGGAGGCCCATGGTTACTAATCAGAGACCGGCTCAGTGTAATCGCTGTGGGAAGTCACATTGGGGAGGATGTTGGACCGGTGAAAGGAGATGTTTTGAATGTGGATCTTTGGATCACCGTGTAAGAGACTGTCCTTGGAAGTTAGCTAAGACTCAGCCAGAGGGTCAGAACCGTGCTCAGGTTAGAAATGTAGGACCACCACAGAGGGGTCGTGGTAATGGTAGAGGAGGTAATGGTTCTAATCGAGGTCGCGGTATTCCGGGCAGAGGTGCAGGCAACACGGAGGCAAGGCAGCCTGGTTTAGTCTACGCAGCGAGGCGTCGAGAGGAGGGTGACGCACCGGACGTCATAACCGGTACGTTCCTAATTTTTGGTCTTCCATATGTTGCATTAATTGATGTGGGTTCGACGCATTCATACGTTGCTAGTAGCGTGGTAGAGACTATGAACCTAGACTTTGAGACTACTTCTAGGGAGATGACAGTAATTAGTCCTTTAGGTCACTCTTTAGTTGTAAACAAGCTATATAGGGATGTACCCCTAGAACTCCAAGGGGTAGTGTTTGTGGTCGATCCGATGGAAGCTAGTTGGGGAGTTCGATTTGATCTTTGGAATGGAGTGGTTGGTTAAGTATCAAGCAAGGTTGGATTATGCTGCTAAGCGCATGGTTCTAGAGATGGCTGAGAGTGAGGAAGTGGTCATGATAGGTAATAGAAGAGATTACCTATCCAACGTGGTGTCTGCTTTGAAGGCTGAGAAAATGGTCAAGAAAGGTTGTGAGGCATTTTTGGTTCAAATTTGTACCTTGGAGGCTAAGGAGTTAACAGTTGAGAAGGTCCGAACAGTTGGGGAATTCACTGATGTGTTCCCAGGAGAACTTCCGGGTCTACCTCCGGATCGAGAAGTTGAATTCGGTATAGACTTGTTACCCGGAACAGCACCTGTGTCTATAGCGCCATACCGAATGGCACCAAAGGAATTGGTGGAGCTGAAGGCTCAAATTCAGGAGCTCTTGGACTGAGGGTTTATCCGACCAAGTATATCTCCGTAGGGAGCACCTGTGTTGTTTGTCAAGAAGAAAGACGGGTCAATGAGGATGTGTATCGACTACCGCCAACTGAACAAGTTAACGATCAAGAACAAGTACCCGTTGCCCCGAATTGATGACTTGTTTGACCAACTGAAGGGTGCATCAGTGTTCTCGAAGATAGACCTTAGGTCGGGTTACCATCAACTTAAGGTGAAGGAGGTTGATGTTCACAAGACGGCATTCCGTACTCGGTATGGGTATTACGAGTTTCTAGTAATGCCATTTGGGTTGACCAACGCACCGGTAGCGTTCATGAATTTAATGAATAGGGTGTTTCAGCAGTACTTGGATCAATTTTTCGTGGTGTTTATAGACGACATATTGGTTTACTCAAAGACGGAGGAGGAGCATGACAGGTATTTACGTATAGTTCTACAAGTACCGAGGGAGAAGCAGTTATATGCCAAATTCAGTAAGTGAGAATTTTGGCTTAGGGAGGTGGCTTTCTTAGGTCACGTAGTATCCACTGAAGGGATTAGAGTGGACCCTCGCAAGGTTGAAGCGGTGTTGGATTGGAAACCGCCTAGGTCAGTGGCAGAAATTCGGAGTTTCCTAGGTCTGGCAGGGTACTATCGAAGATTTGTAGAAGGATTCTCTTTAATCGCAGCACCGTTGACTAAGTTATTAAGAAAGGGAGTTCCATTTGTATGGTCGGAGAAGCAACAAGAAAGTTTTGACAAGCTCAGGAAGATTCTGACGGAAGCTCCAGTTCTAGTACAGCCTGAGGCAGGGAAGTTGTTCACTGCCATCGTGATGCGTCCCATACTGGATTGGGATGTGTATTAATGCAGGAAGGGAAGGTAGTGGCCTATGCATCCCGTCAGCTAAGACCACATGAGGTTAACTATCCACCTCAAGACTTAGAGTTAGCGGCAGTAGTCTTCGCTTTAAAGATATAGAGGCATTACTTGTACGGGGAGAAGTCGATAGTCTATACGGATTACAAAAGTTTGAGGTATCTTTTGACTCAGAAGGATCTGAATTTAAGGCAACGTCGATGGGTTGAGCTGTTAAAGGACTACGACTGTTCAATTGAGTACCATCCGGGTAAGGCTAACGTGGTGGCTGATGCGTTGAGCCGGAAGGTCGTGACGGACTTAAGAGCGATGTTTGCTCACCTCAGTCTATACGACGATGGAAGTCTTTTGGCAGAGCTGCAAGTTAAGCCAACTTGGATCGAAGAGATTAAGGAAAAGCAATTAGTAGATGACAGTTTGAATGCATGAAGGTTGCAAGTTCAAGATAGTGCTCATTCTTTGTCTAGTGATGGTGTATTATGTTTTCAAGGATGAGCTTATGTGCCGAAGGATGTGGAGTTGAGACAAAGAATTCTTCAAGATGCACATAGCAGCCCATACGCTATGCATCCTGGAGGTAGCAAGATGTATGGAGATTTGCAGAAACAGTTCTGGTGGCCGGGGTTGAAGCGTGAGGTAACTGAATTTGTGGGAAGGTGTCTAACGTGTCAGCAGGTGAAGGCTGAACACCAGTTGCCATCAGAGTTACTTCAACCAGTGAAGATCCCTCAGTGGAAATGGGAGAGAATCACTATGGATTTCGTCAGTGGGCTACCCCTCACGCCCAGCAGGAAGGACGCAGTTTGGGTGATTGTGGACCGTCGACTAAATCACTCACTTTATACCGGTAAGGGTGGATTATTCTCTTGGTGGCTAAGCTGTATGTTTCAGAAATAGTGAGGTTGCATGGAGTTCCAGTATCGATCATCTCGGATAGGGATCCGAGGTTCACGTCAAGGTTCTCGAAAGCGTTGCATTAGGCTCTGGGTACACGATTGGATTTGATCTGACATTCCATCCTCGATCGACGGACGATCAGAAAAGGTCATACAGATTCTAGAGGATATGTTGAGAGGGTGTGTTTTGGATTTCGGTGGTAGTTGGGAGGAGTATCTACCGTTGGTGGAATTCGCTTATAACAATAGTTATCAAGCGAGTATCCAAATGGCACCATATGAAGCACTGTATGGACGAAAATGCCGTACTCTTACGTGTTGGACAGAATTGGGTGAACGACAAGTTTTGGGACCAGAGTTGGTGACGAAAACTGAAGATAAGGTTAAGGTGATTCAGGCTCATCATAAGGAGTATGCAGTAGGAGATAAGGTTTTTCTGAAGGTGTCGTCTTGGAAAAAGGTATTGAGATTTGGGCGGAAAGGGAAGCTAAGCCCAAGGTTCATCGGGCCATATACAATGTTGAAGCGAGTGGGACTAGTAGCTTATCAGCTCGAGCTGCTGGCAGAGTTGAGTCAGATTCATGACGTCTTTCATGTGTCGATGCTTAGACGATATCGGTCGAAACATGCCAGTGGCCGAGATTGAGGTAAACTCGGACTTATCTTTTGAGGAGGAGCCAGTTCAGATATTAGAGCTAGATGTCAAAGTTTTGCGTAGGAAGTCAGTACCCTTGGTGAAGGTTCTATGGCGAAACCATGGTACGGAGGAAGCTACATAGGAACCCGAGGATGTGATGCGGCAGCAATACCCCCACCTCTTCTAATCAGGTAATTTCGAGGCCGAAATTATTTTAAGGGGGTAGAATTGTAACATCCTAAAATAAGGGTTATTTGCGATTGAATTATCTTTCTTGTGTTTGAATTGCTCTGATATTATTTGTGGTGTAATAAGACTTAATTAGGGGTCTTGAGTAGGCTCGGAATAGTAAAAAAATTTCATTTGGAAGCTTTGAAGATAGGGAGCCTTAGTAAGTAGGGGTTACAAGGTTAAAAGAGGGAACATTTGACATTAAAAAGGACTTGGAAAAGTGGCAAAAGGGAGGCCACTTAGGAGCTGGAATTGGCGCCACAAGAGGAGCCAGGGGAGCCTATGTTCGAGTCGTGGAAGTTCCCTTTTTGCTTTTTATTTTGGACGGCAAGAGAGAGAGAGAGAAATACTCCATTTTAATTTCAAGATAATAAGGATATTATGAGGATATTATTTAGATTTTAATTAGATTTTATTTGAGTAATCTAAAAAGGTTGGCAAGGAGAAAAAGTAGGCATTTGAGTATTCAAATTATTTTGAATAATTTTAAACTATTGGACAAGAGAATTTTTAGGAAGTGGCCAAATTTTGAACTCCTTGTTGATAGGAGTGGACGGCAAGGGGGGCTGAGTATAGGGGGAGAGTGCCGAATTTCTTTATTTGATTCCTTTTCTTTTTCCTTTTGCAATAGTTGAAATTCCCTACTCTCTCATCTTCCAGCTCTTTTTCCTCTTTTCTTCTTTTCTAAAGATACCGAAATCACCATTGTTACCTTCTCTTTTCGTCCTTGTGCTTAGAATCGAAACTCTCCTCTACTCTCTTCTTTGTCGAATCCCCAATCTTCCTTTTTCCCTTTCCTTTTTCTTTCTTTGTTAGCCGAATCTACTCCCTAACTATAGCCGAATCCCCTTCTCCCTATTTTGTGAAGTCTTGGCCGAATATGAAAGCAAGGGTGATCCCTTTTCAGTGTGTCCCAATCGGTCATAAAGGAAGGTAAGTGTGCCGAAACTCTTCTCCCATATTCTTTCTCTCTGTCGACTTGGTTGAATGGGAAAAGCGGAATTATTTTGGTGGCTAATCAGTGTTGAAACCAATTCTGTTTAGGTGCCCGGGATCTTGAGGTATTCGATCCAAGCCTCCATTCTCTGTCAATCGGTTTTGGTAAGGTGGTAAGGATCTATTTTAGTATTTTATGTAGTGTTCAAAAGCCGAAGGTTATTAATTTGGATAAGTGCCGATTGTAGGGAAGTGAAGCTGATTCACACATAGTGTGTGGTGGTTGATAATCAAAAGGCCTTTAGGTAAGGTTTCGGGTTCAAGTGTTAACCCTCTAGATTTATTTGGTTTGGCCAAATAGGCCATATCACTAACCTTTGTGTTTGGCCGAATATAGGGCGAGGGAATCTTGTGTGGCCGATCTGTCTTTTCGGGATTTAGGGCTATCGTTGACATCAGGTGTGTACATACACACTTTATAACTAAATAATGTGCTAAGTGTTTGTGTATGCTAAATCTGACCTGTGTAGATTTGGGATCTAATACCATAATGGTATAAGCAGGGATTCAGGTAAGTCATTGTCGTTATGACTTTCTTTATGATGCTTTTGGGAAGCATGACATATTTGGTATATGTGGTTATGGCTAATGGTAAACTCTATGTATGTTGCTAAATGAGCATGTGGGCATGATTTCTGTTAAATGTATATCCATGATTGATGTGGGGTAAACGAGTGGAGGGGGAAGTGATATTCGTGTCGACGGACACCAGTGGTTTGGTACCACATTTCGTGACTACGGTCACCAGAGGTTTGGCACCTCCAGAGGTTTGGCACCTCATAGCGTCTCGTCCCAGTGGCTTAGCACCACAGTGGGTTGGCCCCACGGTTTATATTATGGGATTGACGCCAATGATTTGGTATCACATGTGGGTTGGCCCCACCAGTGGTTTGGCACCACAAATATTAATGGATATCGTGACTTAGAGTCACCAGTGGTTTGGCACCACCAGTGGTTTGGCACCACACGGGGTAGAGAAAGGCGTTTGGATGGCTAGGTTGGGTGCATATTAAACTTGTGCATGTTAAATTATAGTTATGATTTGTGTATGTTGTTGCACTAAATCGGAGAAGGGTTACACATTGAGTCTTGGTGACTCACCTTCTCCTTTAATTTTTCAGGTGACTCGTAGATCGCGGATGCGGAGCCAGATGGACTCGAGGTGGCCATGCAGTGAAAATGTGGACTAAATGAATTTTGAACTATTTTTCTTTATTTTATTGTTGGTTTTATTTTGATTAAGTTGTAATAAGGCCTCCTAAGATTATGTTTTGATTATTTTACCTGTCTTGGATATTTGTTTAAAATACATAATGATAAAGAAATGGGTACACATGTTTTTTTTTCAAATTCAAACGCAAAATGTTTTATCGTGCCATCGGGTACATTTGAGACCCGTAACAACCTGACTTAATAAATTTTTAAACAAAACTAAGTATGGTCTTCCTCATACAACTCAATGGTTTTTTTTTTTAAACAAGACAATATCTTTTACCTTAAATGGAATCGTTTTAAAGAGGGATTTCAAAATATTTTTTTCTCTATAGCATACCAAATTCGGTCGTAATGTTTGGGCCGGGTTTGGGGTGTTACATTCCTTCACCTCATTCAGCCATGTCAGCTTAACTTGCAACTCTGCCAGCAGACTTCCATCGTCACACAAGCTCAGATGTGCAAACATCACCCTCAGATCTGACACCACTTTTCGACTTAGGGCGTCTGCCACCACATTCGCCTTGCCCGGGTGATACTCTATAGAACAATCGTAGTCCTTCAGTAACTCTACCCACCTTCGCTGTCTCAGGTTCAACTCCTTCTGAGTCAACAGATACTTAAGACTTTTGTGGTCTATGTAGATTACTGACTTTTCTCCATAAAGATAGTGCCTCCATACTTTAAGAGCAAAAACCACTGCCGCCAATTCCAAATCATGCATCGGGTAGTTAACCTCGTGTGGCCTTAATTGTCGAGACGCGTAAGCGACTACTTTCCCATCTTGCATCAATACGCACCCTAATTCTGTGTGAGACGCATCACAATACACTACAAAATCCTTCCCTGCCTCAGGCTGAATCAAAACTGGAGCTTCAGTCAACACTCTCTTAAGTTCTCAAAACTCTCCTGTTGCTTATCTGTCCAGACGAAAGATACCTCCTTTCTCAACAACTTCGTCAAAGGTGCGGCTATTGATGAGAACCCTTCTACAAACCTTCTGTAGTAGCCTGCCAATCCCAAGAAACTGCGAACCTCAGCCACAGACCTAGGTGGTTTCCAATCTAACACTACCTCAATCTTTCAAGGATCCACCCTTATTCCTTCTGCAGACACCACATGCCCTAAGAATGCAACCTCCTTAAGCCAAAATTCACACTTGCTGAATTTGGCATAAAGCTTCTTCTCCCTTAACACTTGCAACACTATCTGAAGATGCTCATCATGTTCTTCCTCAGACTTGGAATATACTAGGATGTCGTCGATGAATACAACGACGAACTGATCCAAGTAAGGTTGAAAAACCTGGTTCATCATATCCATGAACGCGGCTGGGGCGTTCGTCAATCCGAACGGCAATACTAAGAACTCATAATGGCCGTATCTTGTCCGGAAAGCTGTCTTATGGATATCTACTTCCTTCACCTTAAGTTGATGATATCCAGACCTTAGATCTATCTTCGAGAATACTGCTACCCCCTTCAGTTGATCGAACAAGTCGTCTATCCTTGGCAAAGGGTACTTGTTCTTGATGGTCAGCTTATTCAACTGACGATAATCTATGCATATACGCATAGTTCCATCCTTCTTCTTCACAAACAAGACCGGTGCTCCCCATGGAGACACACTGGGTCGGATAAACCCACGATCAAGCAACTCTTGGATCTGAGCCTTGAGCTCAACCAACTCCTTTAGTGCCATTCTATACGGGGCAATTGACACAGGAGCTGTACCCGGTAGCAAGTCAATTCCGAATTCCACCTCCCTATTCGGGGGTATTCCAGGTAATTCCTCCGGAAAAACATCTACAAATTCCCTTACTGTTCTAACTCCACTAACTCCCCCTTCTTTTGCATCCAACGCCCTAACGAAGGCCAAAAATGCCTTGCACCCTTTCCGAACCATCTTATCAGCCTTCAGTGCTGAAACTACATTATACAAGTAGTTCCTTCTTTCCCCTATCATAATTATCTCCTTATCCTCCGAGGTCCCTAACTCCATTCACTTAGCTGCACAATCTAATATAGCCCGATGCTCCACTAGCCAGTCCATGCCAAGAATGAGATCAAATTCTCCGAAAGGTAGTTCCATTAAGTCGGCAGGGAATATCACTCCCTAAATCTCTAAGGGTACATTCCAAAATACCTTGTTCACCACTATAGTTTGACCTAATGGGCTTACTACAGTCATCTCCCTATCAGACAGTTCAGAGGTATGGCAGAAATTTTGGAAATCGGGGTCATTTTGGTAATTTTGTAAATCAGGGGTAATTTTGTAAATTTTCCAAATTAGGGTATTTTAATATTTTGCAAAATAGGGGTTTCTGGTATTTTGAAAAAAAATATCTTAGTAAAAGTCGAGGGTAGTATGGTAATTTAAAATTTTTTTCAAACCAAGGGCATTTTAGTAATTTTACAACCA
The DNA here is from genome assembly GCA_025503065.1 of Gossypium bickii. Lineage (NCBI taxonomy): Eukaryota > Viridiplantae > Streptophyta > Magnoliopsida > Malvales > Malvaceae > Gossypium > Gossypium bickii. The sequence continues at coordinate 103,573,189 of CP106716.1, forward strand.
GGGGTACTTAGGTAATTTTTGTAAATCGAGAAAAACTTTCAAAATAATTTTTACAATTCAAAGAGGCAATTTGGTGATTTTAAAACTAGGGTTTTATGAAAATATAGCTAGTCCCTTTCGGGTTTTAATTATTGAGTTTAGCCCGTGAGTAAGTCCTCTTGGTTAGGGTGAACCGTCACTACGCACCAGGTAGGATTCGAGCAAAGAGGAGGTGAGTCATGAGGACTGCTTAAATACCAGGCTCTTCCTGAATCCAATCCTAGACATGCGCACAATGGTTGCCACACCCTAACTCGGCGACTTACTTCACAGGTTTGTTTAGTTAGGCATTAAGGTCTTATGTAATTATTATGTTGGGGAAAACTAATCCTAGTGTTCAATAACGTACTATGCTAATCTAAGTTCCTGATATACCCTTCTACAAATCATACTATAAATCACACAACAGTTCGGAGTACTTACCTGGTGGACTGCGAGTCGGAGACTTAGGTGCCATGCCAGAAAACCTGCTCATTTCACAAAAATTTTCACAAAATTCATTTGGGGCTTAAATTTTTTGAAAACGTTATGGGCTTTAAGCCCAAGGCCGAGAGTTTAAAACTGGGCTCTGATACCAAGCTGAAACACCCCAAACCCGGCCCACGACTCTTGACCGGATTTGATATGTTCCTTGAGTAAAACGGTTCAAAATTTGTCTGTTACTTTGGAAAATCTGAGTGGTTTTGAAAGAAAATTAATTTTGTGTTGGGCTCGAGTTGAAAACAAGTTTATTCTTGAAATCTAGGTTTTTATAAAACTTTATTTCTACGTTTCAAACTTTAAATTAAGGAAATATCGAGTTGTTTTAGAGTTTACCTTATATTGAAAATCATTTGTTTTAGGGTGTCAAAACATTTGAAGATTTATTTCAAAAACAAATTAGATAACCTTTGATTCAACAATAATAATATCGTGATAAAAACAAATAAAAACAAGCATAAAACAGTTTAATACTTATGGCCTTATTACATCAAAAACAAAACCCGAATAAATCCAAACTTAAAACATAAAGTTTCAAAATAAAAGTTCACTGAGCTGAGCATGGCCACCACCAAGTTCCTGCCGACCCAGTCCATTATTGAGTGTCACCTGAAAAATATCCCACAACGGGGTGAGTCAAACAGACACAGTGTGTATAACCAACACTAAGTCCCAACGATTCAGGCATATCATATCATATCATACATATATATAATAGATAGAAATAATGATACAAACCCGAACCCATACCTAGATAACCATCTGCTACACATCACCCGTACCAACCATCACACCGTGGGGACTACTAAGTCGACCCTCCATCCGCTTCACATCATCGAAGGCAATCGCTACAGACGACGTGCTCATCGCCCTTATAAATTTTTGTGGCATAGCCACCAGATATTATTTTGTGACATAAGTCACCACATTCAGATCTCGTGACATGAGTCACCACGTTCAGATATTGTGGTATAAACCACCAGATCACTTCCCCTTTCCATATAACCCATATGCCCCATGTCATACAAAACATGCAATATTATGCCTTTTGCCTTATTTCACATTCTTATCGATATTGACATATGTACCATATTCCGAATATTCATATCATAATAATATTCATATCATTTATTAACATAATGTTAAGGTTACGTACCTGAGTACTTTGTACCATCACATGGTACCTTTGCCCACTTTTCGCATTATTATAAACACATATATTAAATTGATGCCATAAATCTATTAAGAGTTAGTGTGGGGTACACATCTGGTTTACTTAACGAGTTCACTCAAATCCCGAAAAGCCCGATCTGATGCTTTAGATCTCTAGTTCCTATATTCGGCCACCTTAAGCATGTTAACAACAAGCCATTCGGCTAAATAACCAAATCCCGAAGGATTAACGCAATCAAAATCCTTACTTTGCTGCCGATTTGATTACTAATCAAATCCTGAAACTTTGTGACACTCCTTCCTTGCAATCGGCCAATACTAGATCACCTGACTTGGTTAGTTTCAGCTTCTAAATAATTAAGAAACATATTTGAATCACTAAATATAGACTTGGCCGAATGTTCATGTTCACTTAGCTTGCGAATCTTAAATCCCAAAATTGCTACTTGCTCTTGGTGATGTCGAGATCCCTATAGGTATATGTTAGATTCAGATCTAACACTTAATCTCAATAAATGGCCCTTGGCCGAATACATATTGCTTACCTTGAGTACTTCAAATCCCGAAAGAACACCTTTACGCTGGTTACAACCAAAAGAAACACATTAATATGGCCTTAAGCATATTCGGCCATCTTTAGAAATCAAGGCCTACCCTTGTTTTCGGCACACCAAATAAGAAAAGATAAGACCGATTGCTAAGAGGAATACTTACCACCAACGTTTGCTTGAAGAGACTAAAAGAGAAAAGATTTCGGCTAACTCTTTCGGCTTTTAAAACTTGCGACAAAGAGAGAAGAATAAGGCCTTCTAAAGATTCGGCTATGGCTCCCAAATGGTCATGAAATATTCAGCCACAAGAGGAAGAGATTAAGGTTACGGAGAAAGAAAGAAAAAGATGAGTTTGGAAGAGATTAGAAGAATTCGGCAGCCCCTTAATGCACCAAATGACCGAACTTGGAGAAAGAAAAAAAAAAGAGAAAAACAAAACTATCAACTATGAATTTTCGGCACACTTCCCCTATCAAAACCCAAAACCGATTATGCACCCTTAGAGCCGCACATTCGGCCACTACATCTTCACTTATCAAATCCCTTATTTTTTTCTTTATCACTTCTGAAACACCCCAAACCCGGCCCACGAGCCTTGACTGGATCCGGTATGTTCCTCGGGTAAAACGGTCCAAAACTTGTTTGTTTCTCTGGAAAACTTTGGGTGATTTTGGAGAAATTTTGATTTGGGTTCAAATTGAAAACATCGTTATTCTTGAAGATTAGGTTTTATTAAAACTTTATTGTTATATTTCAAAACTTTATTGTTATTCTTGAAGATTAGCTTTTGATGCTATGAAGAAATCGGCTAGGGGTTACCTGTGTTTTTGGTTTCGACAAAATAAAAGAGAAGAAAAGATTCACTAGAGAATTCGGCAGAGGAACAAAAGAGAAAAGAAAAGAATGGAGAATGGCCTAACTTCTCCCCTTTTTGCTGAAATTACTACACTTAGAGTCCCCTATTCGGCCAACTCCTCCTCTCACTATCAAATCCCTTGTTTTTCTCCTTATCTCTTCATTTAAAATTAATAAAATAATCCATCATTTATCCCTTATCTTAGCTGGATTTCAAAAAAGGATTTAATCACAACTAAAGCTCATCCCTTTAGTGTCTTAGTGCCGTCTACTACTGCTCATTCTTGTAGCAAAATAAAACTCTTTTATTTGCTCCCCACGTTGCTCGAACCTAGGCCCTTGCACCCTGCTTGTGGCGTCACCTACTGAGGCCCTAAGTGGCACCTCTAAGCCACTTAAACAAGCCCATTTTTGTGTCATATTTCCCCTACTAATTTTCTTAAGACCTCATTTGCCTAGCTTCCTCTTTTAAAATTAAAATCGAATAATTTTTAAGGCATTTGACTACACACTAGGGTTCACAAAATTCATAAAACACATTCCACATACACATAGACATGCTTCCACATACAATTAAGCATTAATGCATAAGCCATAAATCCCGGATGTTACAGTTCTACCCCCTTAAAATAATTTTATCCTCGAAATTACCTGGCTGAAATAAGTGAGGGTATTGTTGTCGCATTGCATCTTCCGGCTCCCACGAAACTTCCTCCGATCCATGATTACGCCATAACACTTTGACTAAAGGAACTGACTTCCTCCGTAACACTTTCACATCTCGTTCCAAGATCTGAATCGGCTCTTCCTCGTAGGACAAATCTGGCCTTAGTTCCACCTCCTCAACTAGTATTACATGAGATGGATCCGATCGATAACGACGTAGCATCGAAATATGGAATACATCGTGCATCTATTTCAACTCTGGAGGCAACTCTAACTGGTATGCCACTGGTCCAACTCGCTTCAATACCCGATAAGGTCCTATAAACCTGGGACTTAACTTTCTTTTGCGACCAAACCTCATCACTTTCCAAGGTGATACCTTAAGAAACACTTGATCTCCCACATCAAATTCTATTTCCTTCCGCTTAAGATCTGCGTACGACTTCTGCCTATCAGATGCCTCTTTTAACTGTGCCCGAATTACCTCAACCTTCTCCTCGAATTCTGCCACAATCTCTGGACCCAAAACTCGACGTTCCCCTAATTCCGTCCAACACGTAGGGGTGCGACACTTCCGTCCATACAACGCTTCATACGGTGCCATCCGAATACTAGTCTGATAGCTGTTGTTGTATGCAAATTCTGCCAATGGCAAATACTCCTCCCAACTTCCTCCGAAGTCTATTACACAGCCTCTCAACATATCCTCTAACACTTGGATTACTCGTTCAGATTGACCATCCGATTGTGGATGAAATGCCGTAGTGAAATCCAATCTGGTGCCTAAAGCTTGATGTAGAGCTTTCCAAAACCGAGACATAAACCTTGGATCCCTATCTGAAATGATCGATACCAGTACTCCATGCAATCTCACAATCTCTGTCACATACAACTTCGCTAACTTCTGCAAAGAATAATCAACCCGCACTGGTATGAAATGTGCGGACTTTGTCAACCGATCCATAATCACCCATACCGAGTCCTTCTTAGTAGGCGTAAGGGGAAGCCCACTAACGAAGTCCATGGTGATTCTCTCCCACTTCCACTGCGGAATTATTATCGGTTGAAGCAAACCCGACGGAACTTGGTGTTTAGCTTTAACTTGCTGACACGTCAAGCACTTCCCTACAAATTCGGTAACTTCCCTCTTAAGACCAGGCCACCAAAACTGTTCCCTTAAATCTCTGTACAACTTACTACCTCCAGGATGCATAGCATAAGGGCTACTATGCGATTCCTGAAGAATTCTCTGTCTTAACTCCTCATTCTTCGGCATACAGACCTTACCCTTAAAACACAACACTCCATCGTTGTTAACACCATAATCCTCTAACTCCCCACTCTGCACTTGCCGCAACTTAACACTTAAATCATCGTCTGCCAACTGTCCCTCTTTCACCTCATTCAACCACGTCGGCTTAACTTGCAATTCTGCCAGCAAACTTCCATCGTCATACAAGCTCAGATGTGCGAACATCACCCTCAGATCTGAACTACTTTTCAACTTAGGGCATTTGCCACTACATTCGCCTTGCCTGGGTGATACTCTATGGAACAATCGTAGTCCTTTAATAATTCCACCCACCTTCGCTGTCTCAGATTCAACTCCTTCTGAGTCAACAAATACTTAAGACTCTTGTGGTCTGTGTAGATTGCTGACTTTTCTCCATATAGATAATGCCTCCATACCTTAAGAGCAAAGACCACTGCTGCCAATTCCAAATCATGCGTCGGGTAGTTAACCTCGTGTGGCCTTAGTTGCCGAGACGAATAAGCGACAACCTTCCCGTCTTGCATCAGTACGCAACCCAAACCTGTATGGAAAGCGTCACAATACAACACGAAATCCTTCCCTGCCTCAGGTTGAATCAAAATCGGAGTTTCAGTCAAGACCCTCTTAAGCTTCTCAAAGCTCTCCTGTTGCTTCTCTGTCCATACGAAAGGTACTTCCTTTCTCAACAACTTCGTCAGAGGCGCGGCTATCGATGAGAATCCTTCTACAAACCTTCTGTAGTAACCTGCTAATCCCAAGAAACTATGAACCTCAACTACAGATTTAGGTGGTTTCTAATCTAATACTGCCTCAATCTTTCGAGGATCCACCCTTATTCCTTCTGCAGACACCACATGCCCTAAGAATGCAACCTCCTTAAGCCAAAATTCACACTTGCTGAATTTAGCATAAAGCTTCTTCTCCCTCAACACTTGCAACACAACTCGGAGATACTCATCATGCTCCTCTTCAGACTTGCAGTATACTAGGATGTCGTCAATGAATACAACAACGAACCGATCCAAGTAATGTTGAAAAACCTGGTTCATCATATCCATGAATGCAGCTGGGGCATTCGTCAACCCGAACGGCATTACTAAGAACTCATAATGCCCGTATCTTGTCCGGAAAGCTGTCTTATGAATATCTGCTTCTTTCACCTTCAACTGATGATATCCGGACCTTAAGTCGATCTTTGAGAATATCGCGGCCCCCTTAAGCTGATCGAACAAGTCGTCTATCCTTGGCAAAGGGTACTTGTTCTTGATGGTCAACTTATTCAACTGACGATAATCTATGCACATACGCATAGTTCCGTCCTTCTTCTTTCCAAATAAGACCGGTGCTCCCCATGGAGACACACTGGGTCGGATAAACCCACGATCAAGCAACTCTTGGATCTGAGCCTTTAGCTCAACCAACTCCTTTGGTGCCATTCTATATGGGGCAATTGACACAGGAGCTGTACCCGGTAGCAAGTCAATTCCGAATTCCACCTCCCTATCCGGGGGTATTCTAGGTAATTCCTCCGGAAAAACATCTACAAATTCCCTTACTGTTCTAACTCCACTAACTCCCCCTTCTTTTGCATCCAATGCCCTAACGAAGGCCAAAAATGCCTTGCACCCTTTCCGAACCATCTTATCGACCTTGGTCTTTGAAACTACATTAGACAAGTAGTTTCTTCTTTCCCCTATCATAATTATCTCCTTATCCTCCGGGGTCTTTAACTCCATTCGTTTAGCTGCACAATCCAATATAGCCCGATGCTCCACTAGCCAGTCCATGCCAAGTATAAGATCGAATTCTCCGAAGGGTAGTTCCATCAAGTCAGCAAGGAATATAACTCCCTGAATCTCTAAAGGTACACTCAAATATCTTGTTCACCACTTCTGATTTGGCCTAATGGGCTTACTACAGTCATCTCCCTATCAGACAGTTCAGAGGCTATGCCTAGAGTTTCAACTACTCTACATGCAACATAAGAATGGGTCGAGCCCACATCAATCAGAGCAAAATAAGGCTTGTCAGCTATAAGGAACGTACCGGTTATGACTTCCGGTGCGTCTCTATCCTCCCACCGGTAAACTGTATACATCAGCCCCAACTGTCTTGCCTCTGTATTACCAACACCTCGGCCCGTGTTCCACGTCCTCTTCCAGCACCGTTACCTCTACTATTCGGACCACGACCTCGCTGAGGCTGCTGTCCACCTCTTCCAGCCTGATTAGAACCCTGACCTGTGGGTCGACTCCTATCTATCTTAATAGGACAGTCCTTAATCATGTGTTCCTTAGACCCACACTTAAAGCATCCTCCTATCTTCTTCCAACACTCTCCTAAGTGCATCTTTCCACACTGAGTACAAGTACGATACTGCCCTCCGATCACAGCCTGCTGACCTCGCGCCCATCGACTCTAGGCCTCTTTTGGACATTCCCAAATGACCCTGACGGCCCAAAACCTCCCTTTTGTCTATTCCGATCAGTGTTCTCCTCACAGAGTCCTTAATCCCCTCGGCTACCTTAGCCTTCTCCACTAACACTGCAAATTCTCGCTCTTGCCGCGGAGCTATCAACAACCTCAGATCATCCCTAAGTCCATCCTCAAACTGGACACAATGTTCATGCTCCGTATCCACAATTCCTCGAGCATACCGGCTCAACCTTAAGAATTCAGCCTCATATTCCGCTACGGACTTGTTCCCTTGAACTAGCCCCAGAAATGCCTTCCTCTGCGCATCAGTATAACTAGTTCCAACATACTTCTTCTGATATGCCGCCTTAACATACTCACAAGTGAGATCCTCAGCTGTGGCACCATCCCGAACTGTGAGCCACCATTGATATGCTTCGTCGCGAAGAAGCGACACCATTCCTTTCAGCTTCTCCTCAGCGGTCAGATCCAGCTCATCCATAATTTGCTCTGTCGCCTCCAACCAATACTCTGCCGTACTGGGTGCCACATCAGATACGCCACGGAACACCTCAGCTCCATTAGCTCGGAGTCACTCGGGTACAGATTTTCGAGCTCCCATACCTCCACCTGCTCCAGCCACCATCTCGTAACTCGCAAAGATCTTCGCTGCGATCGCGCATTATCCCCGTCGATCCTCGATGTTCAACTCCAATCGCTGATGATGGTGGTGGTACCTCATTCTCAGACCCTTGACTCGATCTGACGGGTTCCGATACGGTCATTCTTCCTCTACCACGTCCTCACACATTACGACCACGTCCCCTAGAACTAATTTCTACGATCGTGCTTTAAGCTGATTTAAGGAATTTTATGCATTAGTATTTTGTTCCACTGATTATCCGCGAAGAAATTTTATGAAAAGGAGCTTAGTAGTAGTTCTTTCGATCAATCAAAGTTTTCATTCCAAGTTTTCTACCCTAATTCAGAGAAACACATCCATTCAGTAATATCTACTATACACATTCATCGTTTGAACATTTTTGTCTGTTCCTAACCCAGGGGTATTTTTGTTATTTCTCCTACAGGGGTATTTTGGTAATAAATCGGGGTCAATTTGAAAATCTTAATAAATCAGGGCACTTTGAAATTTCCAAAACTCGAGGGTACTTTTGAAAATTTCCTCAAATCAGAGGTATGGCAGAAATTTTAGAAATCGAGGTTATTTTGGTGATTTTGTAAATCAGGGGTAATTTAGTAAATTTTCCAAATCAGGGTATTTTAATATTTTGCAAAATAGAGGTTTCTGGCATTTTGAAAAAAATATCTTAGTACAAGTCGAGGGTAGTATGGTAATTTAAAATTTTTCAAACCAGGGGCATTTTAGTAATTTTATAACCAGGGGTATTTAAGTAATTTTTTTTTTGTAAATCGAGAAAAACTTTCAAAATAATTTTTACAATTCAAATAGGCAATTTGGTGATTTTAAAACTAGGGTTTTATAGAATTACGGCTAGTCCCTTTCGGGTTTTAATTATTGAGTTTAGCCCGTGAGTAAGTCCTCTTGGTTAGGGTGAACCGTAGCTACGCACCAGGTAGGATTCGAGCGAAGAGGAGGTGAGTCACGAGGACTGCTAAAATACCAGGCTCTTCCTGAATCCAATCCTAGACATGCGCACAATGGTTGCCACACCCTAACTCGGTGACTTAACCACAGGTTTGTTTTAATTAGGCTTTAAGTCTTATGTAATTCTTATGTTGGGGAAAACTAATCCTAGGGTTCAATAACTTACCATGCTAATCTACGTTCCTGATATACCCTTCTACAAATCATACTATAAATCACACAACAGTTAGGAGTACTTACCTGGTGGACTTCGGGTCAGAGACTTGGGTGCCATGCCAGAAAACCTGCTCATTTCACAAAATCTTTCACAAAAATCATTTGGGCTTAATTTTGAAAATATTGTGGGTTTTAAACCCAAGGCTGAGAGTTTAAAACTGGGCTCTGATACCAAGCTGAAACACCCCAAACCTGGCCCACGAGCCTTGACCAGATCCGGTATGTTCTTCGGGTAAAACGGCCCAAAACTTGTTTGTTTCTCTGGAAAACTTTGAGTGATTTTGGAGAAATTTTGATTTGGGTTCAAATTGAAAACATCGTTATTTTTGAAGATTAGGTTTTATTAAAACTTTATTGTTATATTTCAAAACCATAAGTTAAAGGTAAAAGTCGAGTTTTTAGAGTTTACTATTTAAATTGAAAAGTGCCAAAACATTTAGAATTTATTTTTAAGAAGAGTTACTTAAACTTTAAATTGATAAAAATTATGTCATAATAAAATAAATAAAAATGTATGCATAATTAGTTTATAACTATGGCCTTATTACATTAAAACAAAACCCAAATAAATCTATAATACTTAGAAATAAAAAGTCCAAAAAAATAAAGTCTGAGTTGAACATGGCCACCACTAAGCTCTTGCCGACCCGGTCCATTACTGAGTGTCACCTGAAAAATATCCCACACCGGGGTGAGTCAAACAGACTCAGTGTGTATATCCAACACTAAGTCCCAACGATTCAGGCATAACATATCATATCATACATATATATAACAGATAGAGATAATGATGCAAACTCGAACCCAAACCTAGATAACCATCCGCTACACATCACCTGTACCAACCATCACACCGTGGGGACTACTAAGTCGACCCTCCATTCGCTACACATCATCGAAGGCAGTCGCTGCAGACGACGTGCTCATCGCCCTTATAAATTTTGTGGCATAGCCACCAGATATTAGTTTGTGACATAAGTCACCACATTCAAATTTCGTGACATGAGTCACCACATTCAGATATTGTGGTATAAACCACCAGATCACTTCCCCTTTCCATATAAGCCATATGCCCCATGTCACACAAACATGCAATATCATGCCTTATGCCTTATTTCACATTCTTATCGATATTCACATATGTAACATATTCCGAATATTCATATCATAATAATAATATTCATATCATTTATAAATATAATGTTAAGGTTACGTACCTGAGTACTTTGTACCATCACATGGTACCTTTGCCCACTTTTCACATTATTATAAACACATATATTAAATTGATGCCATAAATCTATTAAGAGTTAGTGTGGGGTACACACCTGGTTTACTTAACGAGTCCACTCAAATCTCGAAAATCCCGATCTAATGCTTTAGATCTCTAGTTCCTTGCTGCCGATTTGATTACTAATCAAATCCCGAAACTTCGTAGTGTTTCTCCCTTAAAATCGGCTAATATTAGATCACTTCACTAGTTAGTTTTCGGCTTTTGAATGAATAAGAAACAGATCCAAAATATTAACTATGGCCTTGGCCGAATATACATGTACACTTACCTTGCGATATCCGAAAGTAGTCTCTTGGTTGGGGTATCTGTCGAAATACCTTGAAGAACCAAATCCCGAAAGAATCCTTCATAGTTTTGGCAAACAAGAATATTAATGGGATTAATCTTTAACTTTCGGCTAAAAGATAGAAAATCGAATGACATTCAGCCTTATCCTTAATGTTGAAATCGACAGCACCTAGGCCTGACACCACAGAGATATTCGGCTATGGGCTAGAAAGAACTTGCTTTCGGCTTTTGAAAGATTGTGAAAAGAAGAAGGGAAAGCTTGAGCAATTTCGGCAATGATGATAGGTAAAGATTTGGCTAGCACAAGGGGTATTTCGGCTTTTGACGCTATGAAGAAATCGGCTAGGGGTTACCTGTGTTTTGGTTTCGACAAAATAAAAGAGAAGAAAAGATTCACTAGAGAATTCGGCAGAGGAACAAAAGAGAAAAGAAAAGAATGGAGAATGGCCTCACTTCTCCCTTTTTTGCCGAAATTACTACACTTAGAGTCCCCTATTCGGCCAACTCCTCCTCTCACTATCAAATCCCTTGTTTTTCTCCTTATCTCTTCATTTAAAATTAATAAAATAATCCATCATTTATCCTTTATCTTAGCCGAATTTCAAAAAGGATTTAATCACAACTAAAGCTCATCCCTTTAGTGTCTTAGTGCATCCACTCATCTCTTTCATTCTTGCAGCAAAATAAAACTCTTTTATTTGCTCCCCACGTTGCTCGAACCTAGGCCCTTGCACCCTGCTTGTGGCGTCACCTACTGAGGCCCTAGGTGGCGCCTCCAAGCCACCTAAACAAGCCCATTTTTGTGTCATATTTCCCCTACTAATTTTCTTAAGACCTCCTTTGCCTAGGTTCCTCTTTTAAACTTAAAATCGAATAATTTTTAAGGCATTTGACTACACACTAGGGTTCACAAAATTCATAAAACACATTCCACATACACATAGACATGCTTCCACATACAATTAAGCATTAATGCATAAGCCATAAATCCCGGATGTTACAACTTTATTCAAAATAATAAAAACAAATCCACAATTATCTCTTATCTTAGCCGAATTTTAAAAGGATTAGACCACACCTTAAACTCATCCCTTAGTGCCCCATTGTCGTCCACTACTGCCTAATCTTGTAGCAAAATAAAACTCTTTTATTTACTTCCCTTGCAGCTCGAACCTAGCCCCTTGCCCACTGCATATGGCGTCACTTATCAGAGCTTTAAATGGCGCCTCCAAGCCAATTTAACAAGCTGATTTTTGTGACTAATTCTCCCTACAATTTCTCTTAAGGCCTCCTTAGCCTGACTTCCCCTTTTTAGACTTAAAGTCAAATAATTTCTAAGGCATTTGACTACACACTAGGGTTCACAAAATTCATAAAACACATTCCACATACACATAGACATGCTTCCACATACAATTAAGCATTAATGCATAAGCCATAAATCTCGGATGTTACACAAATGATTCAACAGTTTGCTCAATTTGATGGTTTGCAGGACAAAGACCCAAACATGCATATAGCTAAATTTTTAGAGTTCTGTGATACCTTCAAAATAAATGGCGTTTCTGATGATGTCATCCGTCTTTGGTTATTCCCTTTTTCATTAAGGAATAAAGCCAAACAGTGGTTAAACTCGTTACAGCGAGGAACAATCACTACATGGGATCAAATGATCGAAAAGTTTCTGAAGAAATATTTTCCACCAGCCAAAACGGTTAAATTACTTAACGATATCTCTTCCTTTGTGTAGATGGATTTAGAAACACTATACGATGCATGGGAGAGGTTCAAAGATCTCTTGAGGAGGTGCCCACACCATGTTTTACCCCTGTGGCTACAAGTCTAAACCTTCTACAACGGAGTAAACCCCTCAACGAGACAACTGATAGATTCAGCCGCCAGTGGAACGCTGAACAATAAAACTCCTGAAGCAGCATACGAGTTCATCGAAGGGATGTCATTAAACAACTATCAATGGCAAGCTTCGAGGACCAAACCGATAAAATCGGCAGGAGTTTTCAACGTCGACACCATGACCATGCTATCAACACAACTTGAGATGATGAGTAAAAAGCATGATAGTTTGTGTTCTTCAGAGATACATCCAGTCATGCAGTGTGACGCTAGTGAAACTGTGGCGAATCTTGAGTATCCACCCTACCAACCAGGAGCAGAAGATGAACAGATGAACTATATAGGTAATAATTTCTAATCTAATAATAATCCTTATAGTAACACTTACAATCCAGTTGGAGGAACCACCCCAAATTTTTCGTGGGGAGGACAAGGCAATCAAGGAAATCAAAGGCAACAACCCTCCCAAAACTTTCGAAATCAGCCTTATCCACAAGACAAGAAGCTAACCATCGAGGAACGTATCCAAGAAGCTGATAGAACAATCAAAAGCAATGAAAACTGAATGGAAGAACTTGTTAAGTTAGTCAAGGAAGTAAGCAAAGCCGTTGAACAACTTGTAAAGTCAATGTTAGAACGACCGCAAGGACGCCTACCTAGTAATACCGAAATTAATCCTAAGGAGCAATTTCAAGCTATCACACTTCAGGATAGCAAGGAAATAGATACACCCAACCCAACTCCAGAAAATAAGGTAGGCGAAGGTACAACAGAGGTAGTACAGAAAAAGCCAAAGCCGATAGTCAAAGAGTACAAACCTCGCATACCTTATCGCGCAGCATTAGACAGAGATGATTCAGAGGAGCAGTTTAGTACGTTTCTTAAACTTTTAAAGAAATTATATATTAACTTACCTCTTCTTGAAGCTCTTTTCCAGATGCCAGACGCAAGGAAATTTTTAAGACAACTCTTGACCAACAAACGCAAAATAGATGAAGAGCACCACGTGGAACTTAACGCAACATGCTCAGCAATGTTACAAAATAGACTACCATAGAAGCAAAAAGATCCAGGGAGTTTTAAAATTCCGTGTTTAATTGGTAGTTTAAATATTGATAATGCGTTAGCTGATTTAGGGGCAAGCATAAATGTTATGCCTTATACGTTGTTTAAACGACTAAGTCTAGGGAAACCAAAACAAACTAAGATGAGTATACAATTAGCGGTAAAACTGTTAGAATCCCTAGGGGCATTATTGAAGATGTTCTCGTAAAAATTGATAAATTTGTTTTCCCAATAGATTTTTTTGTTTTAGACATGGATGAGGATAATTCAATCCCCTTAATTTTAGGAAGACCTTTTCTAGCAACTGCCAAGACTAAAATTGACGTTGCCACAGGTGAGCTCATACTTTGTGTAGGTGATGACTCAATTAGTCTTCAAGCCCTCGATTCAGCTAGGTCATCAAGGAATCAAGGTAAGCAAGAAAATTCTTTCGATAATCATTTAATTTCACCTTCTTTCCAGAAACCTCCAAAAAAGGAAACGATTGAACCAGATCTTCAGTTCAGTGCCAACAAAGAAACAACTCACGAAGAACAAAGGACCTAAATCGATGACCTAGATGAATGGAAAACACACTTCAAGGAAAAACTAGGGTTACACAAGGAAGAATAGGAAACACGGGTCGAAGAAGAGCTAGATTCACACACTGTAAAACCAGAGGAACCACCAAAAGAGCTCGTGGGGACATCAAATCACTATAAGATAGGAGACCAGGTTCTGTTAGATAAAACCGAGCCTCACATGACCACAACAAACCTGAAGGAAAAGGGAGAACTTCTTCTTAAGGTGCATGATATCTTCCCACAAGGAATAGTCGAGGTAAGCAATCCTACATTTGACACTTTCAAGGTAAACATTTCTCGACCTCAATTTTGTCATAAAACTAAAACTGTAGACATGAGAGAAGATATTCAAACTTTTAAACGTACTTAAAATTTTCAAACACGAGAAAATTCTAGCTCAAGAATATAAATGAGCGCTTCTCGGGAGGCAACTCGAGTACTAACTCTATTTCTTTTTGCATTATTTTACATTTTCTTTTCTCTTTTCTTTTCCTTTTTAACTAACCAAAAGTGCAGGATTACAGACCACACAGCCTTACACACGGTCGTGGCTGTGGCCGTGTGGACCACCAAAACCACCACACTGACAGGGTAGAGGCCGTACAGTCAGCCCAACCATCACCCCAACGTCACAGATCCAACCACTCTCGATACGGACACCGACAGATATGGCACGACCGTGGCACCAACCGTATAAGGCTACCAACTTCCATTCCACGGACAGAACACGCCCATGCCACAAACCATGTAAAATTATTGAGGTTACTGATTTATCGAGTACGGGTAAGACACGCCCGTGTCATATGACCGTGCCAACAGAGAAACATCACGAGCATGGGCGTAGAAGGATCAAGCACGGGCATAGGGTGACAACACCCTCTATAACATGGCCGTGTGAAGAGGCCGTGTAATTCGACACACCCTAGGAACACGGCCGTGGGGGAGCAGAACATATGAACATCTATTTAAACCTCTCCCCTCTTCTCCTTTCCCCCATTTGATTTCATCCTTATTTTCTTTGTTGTTACTCTCCTTCATCTCAGAATTCTCCACTTACTACGGCTCTAGATCCTTGAGCAAGCCAACACCGTGCCAAAGAAGCGTAAAAGGCCATATTCTGCAAAGGAGAACGATCAACATGAGTTCATGCCAGTAGCTTCGTCTCAACACTAAGCCAAGGACCTACGAGACCATCTATCTTTTGTTTCACATTTATCTTTTCCTTTATTTTCCTTCTTTTTGACTATCTTCGGCTTAATTTATTTTATTTTATTTCAGTTTCTTAGTGTCAGGTTCTAAAGGCTGCTTGGGAATTACGCCACTTCCGCCGCCGCCAGCACCTCCGTCACCTTAGAAGTCACACCCACCTCGCGAACCACCTACCAATAAGGATTCTCAAACCCCTTTATTTCCTAGCCCTAGTCTATTTTCCTTCTTAGTCTCTTTCTCTTTATCTTTCTTGTCTTTATTTATATATTTAATTTATTTTCATTAGGTCTTAATAAAGCCTGGCTATTTCTCGAAGCGCTACCCAATTTCTTCATCTAGCGCAGGAACGTTATCCCGACGGACTATCACCGCCACTAAAGACACTCATTCGGGAAAACATCCACAAATCAGGGAGTAATTCTTTCCCCTTCTCTTTTGGTTTATCTTTAAAATGTCATTATCTATCTTTGTACATTGAGGGCAATGTACATCTTAAGTGTGGGGGGTGAATAGTTATTCTGAGAAAATGCCTAATTTTTTATTATTCTCAAACCCTGAGAATAAAAATGCCTAACGTTCTACATTGTTCTCAAATTCCTGAATTTAATATTGTTTTAAAGTAATTTTCTCATATTACTAATTAAGATGAAATTTCTGATGAATTATGATTTCTATTGATGTGTTTTGGAATAAGTCATAGTTAATTATGCATTGATAATTAAATTTGAAGAATACTAGGGAATCAAGCATGATAAGTCTAATTTTCTAAAAATTAAAATTTTAGGTTGTCAACCAGAATTTGAATATTATCTTGAAATTTGAGATTTACAAGGTTGATGTCAAAAACACCCATAATTTTTGTGAGATTTTGAGCCTTATAGAGCATACATTCTTTTTTATGCTCACTTCTTGATTATGAGTGTGTCAACTATGAACTGTTATTCTAGAACTTGCCTCAATTATACATGTCAAGACCACAGTTATGATTTGATATACCGAGATGATAAAGGCACTTAGGTTTTAACCCACTTACTCAATTAAAAAGCCTACCCTCATAATTAACCCTTAATGAACCCCGTTGAGCCTAACAACCCTTTTTATTGACTTACCCGCTAAATTTAACCCAAAACCCTTTGTATTTGTTATCACCCTTTATTTTGACTACCCCTTAATCGAGATTTGATTTGAGCTAGTTACCTAAGTTTATTATTTTGGTAGTTAAATTTATCTTGTATTTAGTTTGTTCGTAAAAAAAAAATTTCAAGTTTTCAATATTAGTAGTATGTAAAGTGAGCTTACAAATCAAAGACTAATTCCCAAAAGGAAAAGCTCGTATTAGT